>OW119926.1:36704664-37954664 GCA_933210815.1 Meta bourneti | reverse complement strand
ATATTGCAATATGTAAAAGATCAAGACATATACAAACAGAAACGAAATTCTAAAGAACGAAAGATGCGCAAATTGTCGAATTTCGACTGCCTGAGTGTATTCTGAAATAGAGCAATTCGAAAAAAGACATTTCTGGTGCTGCCAGATACTGAGTAGCAAAATTAAGCTTTTATGATCAATGAGTTTTTCGTTTGTGCTTTTCGGAATAACGGTGCTTGGGTTAGAAATAAATGTAATCAGTGTAGACAAATTAAACTGAATAGATAAAAATTTTCAAAAAGCAGAAGGTCGATTTTACAGAATTTTTAAGGAGTATTCACATGTGTCTATTCCGGACATTTTAAAATAAGTTACACGCCTTACCTAAAAAGCTTATGAAACAGAATTCTACAAATCATTACGTATTCAATAAATTATTTAAGGAAAGTTGGTCGAAATATACACCAACTTTCCTTGAAAATCATCCTTGAACTCCTGAAAACTTTTCCTTGAATTTCCATGCAAAAATAAATATTTTAAAATATTCTTTCCTTCATCAATAAAATATCTATAATTTATTTACATCATGGGAAGAACTAAAAAGTCAGTTCAAACATAAATATTGTAAATTAATTTGTTTCGGAAAAAATTGTTTTTCGATCAACACTGGTAAAGCAACCATAGCTGCCTAAAGCAATCAATCTATTCTCAATGTTATTTCCATGGCGATTTCGAATAGCTTTTTAGCCCCCTAGGGCCAATAGAACGGGGGTTAAGAGTAAATCTATGCTGACCACAGTGTTCTAAAGTATAAAAGTGCCAAATTTGGTGTGGATTGGTCAAACAGTGTAGATTTGTATAGAAAATATATGTACATATATACATGCACACATCCTATTTTATATATATAGATAAACAATCAAACTTACAAAATATTAAAACGTAAAGTAACAGAAAAGCAGTTAAGCAAAAAGTCAAAATACTGGGGTATAAAAAAAAGCAGAACTGTCCATGTATGCGCGCTGAATCTGCAGACATAACATGGATAGCAATATAATTCAATTTTACAAAACAAAGATAAATTTAGGAATTTAAACTTAAGAACATCAAGAAAATTTCGAAAAAAATGATGAAGTGTTGGTGGATCAGGGCGTCATCAGGGAGGAGCCTCACCCAGTCAACACAATATGGTGTCTGCTATGTCTGCAGCTTCAGCACTCATACATGGACAGTTCTGGCTTCTGTTTGACTATTTTGATACCCCGGTATTTTGGCCTTTTTCTGGTCAGCATTTCTGTTACTTTACGTTTTAAGGTTTGTATGTTTGATTTTTAATATTTGTAAGTTTGATTGTTTATTATATATATATATAAGTGGTGGGAAAGATACCTCTTTCACTAGTCTGACAAGATATAAATATTATTTCTTGTCAGACTAGTGGGTAAATCACAACGTTATAGTTAATTATGTATGGTACCTTTTATAAATCTGGAAACATGTTTGCCGTAGGGACATCTCTAGCAGTTTGTATATATAGTATATAAAACTACTTGAGATGTTCTATGAGAGGCTTTTTGGTCAAGTTAAATATAAGTGGCGGTAATGTTGGTGAGACGGAGAGTGCTTCCTGAACGTGATCCACTTGGCTTGATTTTCGAATACGATTTCAGCACGCCTCCAATATAAGTTCATAAGAATGAATTCCGGGTGGAGATTTCGAATCCGGGACACTAGCGATTTATCGCCAAACATGGTAACCTTGGAGTTTTGATCCAGCTTTATGGCAATCCTATGCAAAAGGTTGGTTTTTTACGAAGGAAAGCCCGTTTTTTTTTTAACGAAATTACGATGGCGTCCAAAGTCATACTGGCTTCCATCTTGATTTGGCGAAAAAAATTTCTTGGCGATAAACATGCCCCGGATTCGACATATTTACCGAATTCCGAATTGATATGATTGTTGACTATTTTATCACATGATTTTCTCCGCATAACAATTAACCTTGCAACTCAATCCAAACATGGCGAGTTCCATATTACACACCGCAAGAAAGCTAATACTGCTAAGCAAGATGATAAAAATAAATATAAAGCCATCTGCAAAAAACTCGATGGAATCAACCGTGTTCAACGAAAACAGTTATCGTTGGCCACAATTCATCAAGAAACAAAGAAAAGGGGTGCACCTTAGATATTATTCATTTTGAGATTTTTCTAAATTATTTCATTAATAGTTAATTTCTTAAAACAGTAATGAGACGTACAAGGTTAGCATTTCTGCTTTGAATAAACTTTAACTTAATCATTTCTCCCAATGGAAATAGCAATAATAAAAAAGGTAGTCCTAACAGTTCCCCAATTCGCCCCACTCTGTAGAAGAGTATGATTAAAATAAAATATCAATCTATTTCGAGTTGCAATTGAACAAATCCTAATTAAAACATAATCAGGATAATTTAATCAACTTTATGATTTTTGCAGTTCATTTCAAGAGAATCATCGGAGAGAATGTACATCGCACCAGTTTCGAGAAAAAAATCTCATCAGAGCAAAGTGCTCTGCATGTGTGGAACTCACAAATGTCCTCATAATACAAGTCACGACTCTGGTAAGATGATCTAAACTGTTTCATTAGAATCACAAATAGAGGTTTAATGTAAAACAAAGAAGAACAAAAGATGTAGAACAAAGAATGTAGAACAAAACTGAAGAGCCAAAACATTATGACCACCTACTCAATAACGCGTTGCGCCTCCTTTGGCCTGCAAAACAGCTGCAACTCGCCTGGGATAGATGCCACAAGTTCTTGGTACATGACTGGAGACAGGTTGTACCAAATGTCTAAGCAGCGGTCACGCAAAGTCGAGATATTCGGACATGGTGGTGTTTGAGCTCTGAGCTGCCGCTCCATGACATCCCAAATGTGCTCTATCGGATTAATATCCGGCGAATTAGGTGGCCAGGACTTTAAGTGGAATTCATCAGTATACTCCTCGAACCACTCCAACATAATCCAAGCCTTGTGACATGGGGCGTTGTCCTGCTGGAAGATTCCATTTCCAGTTGGGAAGACAGACGCCATGTAAGGGTACAACTGATCCGCAATGATGTTCAGATAGTTCGCAACGTTCATGGTCTGTTCTACCACAACTACGGGTCCCAGAGTCGCCCATGAGAACGTCCCCCAAAGTATAATACCGCCACCACTAGCCTGTGGATGACCTGCTGTACAAGAGGGGAGCAAGTGTTCGCCTGGCAGACGGCGTACCCTAACACGACCATCGACGTGATGAATGAGAAGTCGGGATTCATCTGACCTGACTCTTCCACTCATCCATGGTCCCCACTGTAGGCGTAGTTGACGATGACGCTTGGTCAACAGAGGCACACGAGTGGGACGTCTGCTGCACAGTCCCATATCCAACAGTGTCCGCTGAACTGTGTGTTCCGAAACACTTGCGCTTGGACCTGCATTGTATTGGGCTGTCAGCTGAGCCACTATCTCGTGCCGATTTTGCTTTACCAAGCGGGACAGTCTCCGACGTCCTTTTTCTTTGATGATGCGTGGACGACCAACACCTTGGCGTCTACTGCTGGTGTCACCGTCATTTATCCACTTTGCATGAATACTAACAACGGCAAATCGTGAACACCCTACCAGTCGTGCAGTTTCGGTGATACTCGTTCCGAGTTTTCGGGCCATTACGATCTGCCCTCTATCAAATTCGCTTAGATCAGCAGCCTTTCCCATCACTCGCAAAAGTAAGTGCAAGAATGATTACTTACCTTCTCCAGCAGCAGTTAAATACCATTCTCACTTAATCACGTGCCCTCCACGTCATCCAGACGAGTTCATTGAAAAATGTGGGGATGGTCATAATGTTTTGGCTCGTCAGTGTATGTTCGAATAAACATTCAAATAATCTTAACACATCCAACCGCACATATTTTCGACAAAAATTTCTTTTCGTAAACCTTTTCTTTTCGTGTAGAGCTTAACTACATAATATATTTCTGACGAAATTGCTAAAAAACTTATTTATCTTTTGTAATTCTGATTTCACATTTCGACGGCTTAGATCGAAACTCAACTGCAATAATCATAATTTTTTTTTTGCTTTTCAGCTGCTTAAAGATTCAGTTTTTAAAAAGGAATAAAATGTTATAAGTATTTTGATTGTGTTGTATATCTTTTAAACAGATTACAATATATTTCTCAGCATCATGAAAATTTATATTTAGTGTCCGAAAAGTGTCAGTTAAAGAATTTCTGCTCTAAGTCGACGATTTATTTAACGTTAATATTCCTAACTTTGAACATCAGAATGAACCCCCGCGAATTTTTCTGTTAATCAATAGATATTTTGAAAATTTTAAACATATATAAATATTTAATAAAACCACTTAAAACTTGTAGAACATAGGGAGCTGACTTCAATGAAAATTTCTTTCTTTGGCGTAAACATTTCTCTTCCCGAATAGATTTCTGACAAATTTTATCCCCCAAACTAGAATAAATTCAAAACTGAATTGTCTAAATCTTCCCTTTGAACACTTAACTATACATTCCGAATCTTTGTAGATTTCTCACTGCCCACTTTTGACACCAGCGAGATCCCAACACTGCCAGAAATCATTCGTAAGACCCCGATGCCCAGAGATCGTCAGTTCAAAGCATCCATTAACCGTTCCAAAAGCTGGGACCGCTTAGATGACGGACCCAGAAAGAACTCGACGTTCAATGCATGTCCTGGAAAACTGGGCAATGTTCATACCTCCCACAGCCTCCCCTCGTTGACCAACCCTTTCCCAAGAAGAGTTCCAGCGGCCCTATTAGCTGCCATCAGTGAGCGCCTGGGACCTGATGTCCACCCAGAGGACACGATTGTGGTCGAGATGTCGGCTGAAAATATCAATTCCAAAATGAGGCACGCCTTTACGGTGCAAGAGCTGCAAGAAGTTGTTTCCCGGTACGAAGAACAGATTGGAAGGAAGGTGAAGCCGATACCGTTGGAGACAGTGTTGGATCCCGATGATGATGGGCCGATTACGTTCGAGATTCGACATGGGAAAGAGAGAAATATTTTCAAGCTCCCAGCTGGCAAACTGAAGGACAACAAAAAATGGCAAGTTATATTTACCATTGGGAAATGTCAAAAGAATTTGACATCTCTTCATGCCAAGTAGCTGGTAGATTTTACTGTACATAACAGTTTATAAAATGTTGAATTTTTAATAATTTTATAAAACATTCAGACATTATTTAATGAATTGATATCTTCTATATATCTTGCACTGCAACTTTTGTCGGTAGATTAATTCTTCAGATTTCAAAGTAAAATTTTATATGTCATTAGCTACAAATATACATTAATCATTAAACAAAAAACCCAAATCAGTAATTCATAAGAAAATTTTGTAATGTTTTAAAATATTTTTGCCTTTAGTTGAAATTTCCATCAAAACAATGAATCATATTTGTGTAACAATATCTGGAAAAAGCATTTCAGATTTGATTTGGATACAAAATAAAATCTATTATGAATAAGGATGCAAATTAACGTAATCTAACTGGTAGCACATCATTTTGAACATAAATCGAAAATTTTTCAGTTTAATAACCGATTCTTAGAAAACAGGCACACATCTGGAATATTTAATTCATAATTAAAACTATCTATTTTTCTTTCTCTAAAATATTGGAGGCGCAATACACCATAGCACTCCACAGATAAAACAAGATTTATGAAACTAAAATAGATATTTTCTTAACAATTTCTTCCCAAATTCTTTGATTTATTTTTATAATTATAAAATATCTTGTCAGATTTGTATTACAGGGCATGTTTTAGTTGACACATTTAGTATCTGAACAAGCATTTAAAATTTCATTATTTGAACAATGCAGTTTAATTTTAACTTGGAGAGTTTCACCATAGTTGTACAGCAGAATACTTCAAACTATACAGCGCAATGGTTTTAAATGTTCAAAGATTTTTATTATTTCTCTTGCATTAATATTTTTATTATTTCTCTTGCATTAATATTTTTATTAATTCTCTTGCATTTCAATGCAGCTTAACTTTGTCACGAGAAACATTTTCCATGAGAATCACATCCAAACAACTTTTCAGCTATTGTCTTTTATCTTTCAATTTATTCCACTTTTTCGAAACTTTAATCCACACAGAACCCCTGAACTCATTATTTCTCAAAACTTATTTGAGAAATGCTGATGTAAAGTATGAAAAAAAGCGATTACAAAATAAAAAAATCAGATTTGTGCCTGAATATTGTAAGAATTACTAGCTTTTAAAGTATTATGGGTAGAACTAAATTTTTGAGCATTTATTTGATCAAATATCTTTCAGAGAAGTTTATAACTTCTAGAAAAATTATTCCTACTTATATTCATTGTTTTGAAGAATCCACATAACACTTTTTTAAACATGAGAAATCTATGAATTCATCTTTCTTAGATGAAATGTCTGATTTGGTTAGGTACACCTTGTCTACAGATTACAAATTTATTTTGTGTCCAACAAATTTTGATTTAAAAATCAGTTTCCAAACTCACAATATGCATGTAAAGTCATCCCCATATCAATGATACATTATAGTATGTTATGAGAAATCTGCATATTACCAAATGGTGTGCCAATTTTTTTTTCATTGTGATAAAATATCCTGATTTGCATGCTTTAAATGTGATTTCATCAAAGTTAAGTGTGCCAGCCACTACCTATATCTGTCAATAGGTTCCTGCATTATTGCCTCTGGCCCATAGGACGTTACTTTTTACCCATGGATCAGGAACACCCTATTCTCCTGGAAGATATCCGGTGGGAAGAGGTGAGACTCAGTGCTAGAACTGTTCTGATGTTGCCCCCCAACTTTTGGACATGATGCAATCCATCGCTTCAGGGCACCATTCCATGCAGGCGATGGCATTTGTCACTCACTTAATGAAAGGATCAAGACATGTTTTTCACAGAAATTGTTGATAATTGTAAATGCTGTATGTATTTATTAGTTTGATATTCAAAGGATATTATTCCAATTAAAAGTGTTTATTATAATGGTGGTTATGAAATTAATAAAGTTTATTGCAATTATAAACATTTAACAATATGCAACCATTTCTATTAACCATTGCATAGATACTAAGCATCAAAGAGGAAATTAACATGATTATTGCAAGACAATCAGTTGCTGAAATGAGTTTCATGTAAAAGCGATACAGCTGCATATGGTCTAAAAGGCAGAAGTAACAGTTAAGGAAATTAGCTGACATTGGTTTCAATTAATCATGCAATGTGTTGAGTCCAAAACATGATAAATGTTAGCTATTTGTAGGGACTCATTTACCTTATACAATCAGATTTCTAATGAAATTCAAATTAACAAAGAGCTTCAGAATAAATTAAGCAAACACATTGAATCCTGGTTTACAAGATTCCTTGAAGTGTAAATGAAAGAAATATATATATAATTCTAGAATTAATATTTAAAATTAAAATACAGATCTGTGAAGTAATAAAACAACATACTTGCAACAATGCTCTAAACAGGTTGTGGAAAGAGGACCAAATTTGACCAAGCTGTGCCAAACACAAGACAATGTTACGTAATGGGCATACACATACAAGTTTTACTGACACAAAGAGAGAAATACACACATGGAGGAATCGAACCTGCATTGCCTACAACTAGCAGGTTGCTAGTGCAGTGACCAAACCCATCAAGCCACAATAATATAAACAGGAAAAGATATATAATGTATAAAATAAACAAAACCATAAAATAAAATTCAGAACACAAGCGATAACTGCTTTTGTGAAAGGTTGGTTAGGTTTTATGGCACAAGGGACATATTTGGCGCCAAGCTGTAACAAACACAAGACAGACCATATCAAGTAATGGTTGGTTTTGGGGGTTTGATGGCGAAAGGGCCATATACGAGGGTTGTAAATAAAGTAGTGGCAATGTAGCCCAGAAAGTCGCAGAACATCGGACATGCGGAAACAGGATATCGGAGCAGTGAGATGGCGCTGTTGTCGATGTGTAGAGTACATAAAACCGTCGATCCAGTACAAGGGGTAGTTGCTGCGTGGCGTTAAAGTGGACAGTTTCATTTCTACCGCTCTAAATCATGTTTACAAAAGTGATCAGCGGTCGTGGATTAAAATCGAGGTTGCCCGTGGCAAAAATGCATCGCAATGTTATAAAGGATTATCTGAAATCTGTGGCGAGAATGCGTTACCGTATAGGACGGTTGCACGATGGGTCAAAGCGTTTAGTGCAGGTCGGACTGAGACTGCGGATTTGCACCGCACAGGTCGGCCATCCATTCCTCAACATCACGTTGACATCGTGAGTGGTCTCCTTTCCATAGACCGTCGATGGACTGTTTGGGAATTATCCGTTGAAGTTGGGCTGCTCAGTCATCAAACGGTGTGGCAGATACTGAAGAAAGGTCTTAACATGAGGAAAATTGCTTCCCGCTGGGTTCCACATCGACTCACGGACGTACAGAAATGGCACAGGTATGCACTGGATGGTATCCACCTCGACAGATACCGCAATGACGGAGACGCATTTCTGCAGCGTATTTTCGCCATTGATGAGACGTGGGCTCGAGCCTGAATTAAGGTGTATGTATACACTAGAACATTTTTTTTTCAAATTTTTACTTTAAAAATCCAGCTTTTTCACAATAGGTCATTGGTTTTTGTGCTTAAACTCATTTTAGTGTGAAAAATTCTGATTAAGCTCTCATTAATTATTTAATTTAAATAATTAGCTAATTAGCATGTTTTTAACAGTGATATCTCAAATTCTAATGTGTTCAGAAGGACAATTCCTGTTGGAAATTATTCCTAATATTATTCTTCATGTTTTGACATTCCATTAAGTTGCTAGAGGGAATACGTTCTTTTTTACAATTTTTTTTCACGAAGTCTAAAAATCAAGATTTTTTCAGGAATTTCAACATTTAAAAAAATTAATTTCTTAACCAATAACTTCGACTGAGGGTCAAAACATCCACTGCATTATATAGATTATAATGACACAAAAGTAATTATAATAGATCAATTCATTGTTGAGTTATCCTGTTCGAAAGAAACATCCTACTGCAAAAATATAGTTCAGAAATCGACTTTATAAAGTTTTGGAAACGTGTTTGTCTATGGTGACAGTACCTATCCCAAACCCTTGTAACTTGAAAACTCTTTCGAATATTTACAAGATCTTGGTATCGTTTGAAAGCTAAGGGGTTGGACAATATTTTGAATTATTAAAAAATAGGTCGATATTTTGGTCAATTTTCGTGATTTCCTAGTGTATACATACACCTTAAAGCGTCAATCTAATGAATGGCGTCACCCAGGTTCGCCACGTCCACAGAAGTTTCGTCAGGAACCCAGTCGGGTGAAGGTTATGCTGATTGTGGCATACGACTACGAGGGTGTCATTCTTACGCATGCTGTGCCTCAAGGAGAAACTGTCAACGCAGACTACTATTGCCAATTTCTACAGCACCATCTGCGCCCAGCTATACGGCGCAAACGTTCACGTTTATTGCGGGACAATCTCCCAATCGTGTTGCATGACAATGCTCGTTGTCATGTTGCACAAGCTGTAAATGATCTTTTGCGACGGTGGTCTTGGAACACCCTCCGTACTCACATGACATGAGTCCTTGTGACTACCTTTTCCTACGTTGAAAGAATCCCTTCGAGGCATCCGATTTCCTGACGTGCCGTCTGTGATCCGAGCAGTAGGGCGCTCCGTCGCTAACGTCAACAGACAACACCTTGCCAACGGTATCCTACGGCTTCCTGACATCTGGCAAAAGGTACAAGACTTTGCTGGTGATTATTTTGAAGGAATGTAATTTTGCTTGTACGTTCATTAAAAAATGTTTTCCAGGTATGTTGCCATTACTTTATTTACAACCCTCGTACAAACAAGGAAAGTTTTACTAACACAGAAGAGAAATAAACCTAGGGTAAGTTATATGAATCAAACCCCTGTGCTGCCTAAAGCAGTTTGCTTTTAAGAAAGGATTATTAAAAATATGAAATAATTCTAGGAATAACATTAGATACAAGAGCAAAAAAGTTTTGAAGATTTATTGAAAAGTACAAGCATTATCAGATTGGTGAACTTACTTTTTTTAAATCTTAAATAAAGAAAAATGATTTTTAGAAATCTGAAATCAAGGTTCCAGACATCTGAACAAATTTAAATCTCTTAGTAAGAGAACAAATTAGGAGATTATACTGTTGGAAGGCAATGAAAATAGTATTTCCATGTTCAGAAAACTACCCCCTTCGTTTCTCTAAAAACAAATTTTAAAAGCTGTATAAATAATTTTGCTTTACCGTTAAGAAAGCCGCTTTTCTGGGAATGAGATGAGTTAAATTGATCCGAAAATAATTTGAGTATTTTTAAAAACTTTTGTCCTTAGCCTTCAATGAAAATAACATACAGTACTAAAAATATTTTGTGGTATAAGATACTTTGGTTACATGTGGATATAACAAAACACATTCAACTGCAATGTTAGTTGTAGTTTTTTTTTATTCGACTTGGACAGATTTTATAAAATGGTATGTACTAACATGGTCCCATTGTTAATGAATATTATAAGAATAATTCTATGATCATGACTTGTTGATTTTATTAACTTAGGTATCTTCTATTAAAAAGAATTAGATATGGGAGCAAAATGGTTCATTGAATTTCAACAATTATTTACAAATACTTAAAGCAAACAGTACACACTGTTGAGAGAAAGTATTTATTTATCACCTTCGCCTTCTGATGAAGACGATGAAAACTCAACAATTGGTCGGTTAGTATTTACAAATAAGTCATCTTCTGAATCCAAAGATGTTTCACTTCCATCACCACTTTCTGATTCTACATTAGGTCGGTTAGTATTTACAAATAAACTATCTTCTGAATTGGAAGGTCTCCTTTCTTTTTCTTCTGAAACAGGATTAGAAAATCCTTTAGGCCTAGAAAAAGAGTTTTTATCACATATTTATAGAAACGTTATAAAATAAATTAAAATACTTCTAATGAAATGTTCTTTAAACAAATATTACATTTTATTTACATTATTCAAATAAGGCCTTAATAAAAATTAAATATATACTTAAAAGGGGAAATGTAACAGAATAGAGACAAGAGAAAAGATGCTGCACACTAGGGCGAAATAATTTTACAATCAAATCTATAAAATATGTTTGTAGGTAGAATGTATTATTTCCCTTCTACTTTTCAAAGAAATAATTAGCTTCAATTTCTTAACACCAAATGACTGTTCTACATTGATATGAACAAGTCAAAATATTTAACAAAACACATCGAACAATGACTTAACATGGAACTTAATGAAATGTGATATGAAGACAATTCCCTACAAAGGAATGAGACTATTCTATAATGCAACATTTATGTTGATGTCATTTATTACAATGCAATCAAAAAAGGGAATGATTAATAAATCTAAAATTTTGACTACTTTTTTTATAAGAAATAAAACAAATTTGTAGATGTGAAAAACCATTTGTGGAGTTTGAATCTATACTAATTATATCTGAAGTGCCTTTTCCAGCTCACAGATTATATTGCATTCAACTTAAATGCTATATAATCTGTATAATCAACTATAATATACACTGACGAGCCAAAACCATTATGACCATCCCCACATTTTTCAATGAACTCGTCTGGATGATGTGGAGGGCACGTGATTAAGTGAGAATGGTATTTAACTGTTGCTGGAGAAGGTAAGTAATCATTCTTGCACTTACTTTTGCGAGTGATGGGAAAGGCTGCTGATCTAAGCGAATTTGATAGAGGGCAGATCGTAATGGCCCGAAAACTCGGAACGAGTATCACCGAAACTGCACGACTGGTAGGGTGTTCACGATCTGCCGTTGTTAGTATTCATGCAAAGTGGATAAATGACGGTGACACCAGCAGTAGACGCCAAGGTGTTGGTCGTCCACGCATCATCAAAGAAAAAGGACGTCGGAGACTGTCCCGCTTGGTAAAGCAAAATCAGCACGAGATAGTGGCTCAGCTGACAGCCCAATACAATGCAGGTCCAAGCGCAAGTGTTTCGGAACACACAGTTCAGCGGACACTGTTGGATATGGGACTGTGCAGCAGACGTCCCACTCGTGTGCCTCTGTTGACCAAGCGTCATCGTCAACTATGCCTACAGTGGGCCCGGGAACATCGAGATTAGACCATGGATGAGTGGAAGAGAATTGCCTGGTCAGATGAATCCTGACTTCTCATTCATCATGTCGATGGTCGTGTTAGGGTACGCCATCTGCCAGGCGAACACTTGCTCCCCTCTTGTACAGCAGGTCATCCACAGGCTGGTGGTGGCGGTATTATGCTTTGGGGGACGTTCTCATGGGCGACTCTGGGACCAATAGTTGTGGTAGAACAGACCATGAACACTGCGAACTATCTGAACATCATTGCGGATCAGTTGCACCCTTACATGGCGTCTGTCTTCCCAACTGGAAATGGAATCTTCCAGCAGGATAATGCCCCATGTCACAAGGCTCGGATTGTGTTGGAGTGGTTCGAGGAGTATACTGATGAATTCCACTTAATGTCCTGGCCACCTAACTCGGCGGATATTAATCCGATAGAGCACATTTGGGATGTCATGGAGTGGCAGCTCAGAGCTCAAACACCACCATGTCCGAATATCTCGACTTTGTGTGACCGCTGCTTAAGACATTTGGTACAACCTGTCTCCAGTCATGTACCAAAAACTTGTGGCATCTATGCCCAGGCGAGTTGCAGCTGTTTAGCAGGCCAAAGGAGGTGCAACACGTTATTGAGTAGATGGTCATAATGTTTTGGCTCTTCAGTGTATATACAAGGGTAATCCGGAAAAAACCTGTTTGCGTATCTGCGAGAATTGGGTCGGAGATAGCAACGTCATTCTTGTGGCACTGTGGGGTGTTCAGTAGGTATTGAGGAGAGGAAGTAGAATACTATGTTAGTTTACTCGTCTGCTACATCAGTTGAAAATGAATGCTGCGATAGAAAATCCTGCCAAATGTGAAGTGCGTGCAGTAATGATTTCTTTACGCAAAAATCTTTCACCAGCTGCGATTAATTGCGAACTGTGTAGTGTTCATGAACCAAACATGATGAGTGAAGGTGTCATACGTCAATGGTGTCGCATGTTTAAAGATGGACGAACTGACGTGCACGATGAGGCAAGAAGTGGGCGCCCATCTGTAGTCAGCGATGAATTCGTGCAGAAAATTAACAGAAAGATCCATGAAGAGCATCGGTTCACAATATCTGAACTTTCTTTACACCTTCCCCAAATTTCTCGGACTGTTTTGCATGAAGTTGTGACAGAAAAGATGGGATACCACAAGTACTGTGCACGTTGGATACCAAAACTCCTTACTGAGGAGCACAAAACACACTGAATGGGTTCTGCTTTGGACTTTCTCTCACGTTATTCCGAGGAAGAACAATTCCTTCACAGAATTGTGACCGGCGATGAGACCTGGCTGGTGTACGTGAACCCCGAAAGCAAAAGGCAATCTATGGAGTGGTGTCATATGCACTCAACAAAACCCAAAAAAGCTCGACAAACATTTTCTGCCAGAAAGGTTATGGCAACAATGTTCTGGAATGCCAAAGAAGTATTGCTAGTGGAGTTCATGGAGCGTGGTTTGACCATCAATTCAGAAGCCTACTGTGAAACATTACAAAAATTCAAATGAGCCATCCAGAACAAGCGTCGGGGCATGCTGACTTCCAGTATCGTGTTGGTTCACGATAATGCTCGACCACACACCGCTAGATGCAATCCCAAGAACTTTTGCAGTAGTTCCGTTGGGATGTTTTTGATCATCCCCTATAGCCCAGATTTGGCACCGAGTGATTACCACCTTTTCACGCACATGAAGCAGTGGCTTGCGTTGCAATGCTTCGACGATGACAATGCACTTCGAACTGCTGTTAGAGTGGCTTCATTCCCAGGTGGCATATTTTTATAAGGTATTTCAAAACTTGTTAAATGTTATGGACAAGTGCCTCAATTTGAATGGTGATTATGTCGAAAAGTAAAGTACAGTTGTAGTTTTCAAATGTGTATAATAGAATTTCTGTAACTACGAGTGTCTATCATTGATCACCAAACGGAGGTCATTTTCCAGATTACCCTTGTATATCAAGCCCGAAATGGCACAAACTTGGAACTAATGCAGCTGTATAATTTTCAGTTACGAAGTCAAGTATTCGCATTTCAAAAACTATTTATTAACGATGAGATGAAACAGGGTCACATTATTATGACCACCCCCTACCTCAGACATCAACAGCGCACAGGCAATGAAATGCGGCACATGGCGCTAGCCGGCGTGGTGGGTATAAAAGTTGGAAACATAGGCTATCTTGGAACATATCCTTCGTTGCTGTGATGGGTAAAACGCTCGATTTATCTGACTAGTAAAAGGGGACAATCATTGGCTTTCACGCCAAGGGCGGCAGTATTTCGGAAACTGCGCAGTTTGTGAATTGTTCGCGTACTGATGAGGTGAAAGTGTACCGTGACTGGAGTAACGGCACCATTGAAAATAAACGGCATGGAAACTGCAGCGCACCACATGCCATTGATGTGAGAGGTGAATGTCGGTTACGACTGTGTGGGAGGAATGACCGACATGCTACAGTTGAGCAACTAACGTGTCAAATGAACCAGGGGACTTCCAGACGTGTGTCTAAGACGATAGTACAACGAACCCTGTTATTTATGGGACTCCGAAGCAGATGGATGATCACTGCACCCATGCTGACGAAGTTGCATCGGCAAAAACAGCTTCAATTTGCGCAGCAATACCAGAACTGGACAGTTACTGATTGGCAAAGGGTTGCCCTCTCCGACGAGTCATGTTTTCTGCTCTATCAAACGGATGGACGTTCACATATCCGACGAGAAACGTCCGAGAACAAACACTCTGCAACCATTGCTGGAAGAACACAACATGGTGGTGGCAAAAATATGGTGCAATAAACCGCAATCTTATTGACTCACTCCCACACCGTCTAGATGATGTCCTTGCTGCAAAAGGCGGTTATTCTGGATATTAGCAGGTGGTCATAATGTGACTCGACTCTGTATTACAGATGGAATATTTATAAAATTGTTAACCAACATGGTCTACCTACTACATGCGAAAATTCAGATGTTCTCCAGTTAGAATTAGGGATGTAAAGCGAATCACAGAACTGCTACTCAATCATCGGTACTTTTGAATCACAGTTCTTACCTGTTACTGGAATATCAAAATAACAGTGATTTGGTAGCAGTAATTTTTGGAATAGTGATTGAGAGCATCTGTGATTCGGTAGCAGTGATTGAACTGATATCGCTTAACTGATACATTGGCTGATCCTGCTACTGCGACCGGGGATCAGTGATTCGGTAGCAGTGAAAACTGTGACTGAGTATTGGTAATTTGGTAGGGGTGACACCTGGTTTATTGGTAATGGAGTGTGGGGTGGGGATCCATGACGGATTCGGATTTCTCTAGAGCATTTGGATTTTCAACCGGATGCTAAAGGTGGCTTTATGACATGCCATCTTGCCGCTCATTTGGCTAAATAAAAATGCTCGACAGTTTAAAGGAAAGTTCAGAAGAAAGCGTTTTTAAAATTCGCTATTTTAAATGACAAAATTAATTATTGTTTTTCAACTTTCTGATTATTTATTTAGTTATATTTTTATATAAAGAACACATGATCTAGAATTTTTTTGGTTTTGTTCAAGCAATTTTTTTTTCTTTTAAATCATCTTTCATCTTCGTATCCTTAAATATTTCTATTGATGTTATAAGTTGAGTCCTTTCCAATTCTACAACTGGCAAAAGTGAGAAATATGTCTTTCTTTTTGTCATTAGGAACTCCACATTTTCATACTCATAATTTGAAAACATAAACGACTAGGTTAAATGACTTGAAATATGGCATTCGAGGTTAAATTTTTACATAAATTCTAAATTTTACACAAAAATTGGGTGTTTGTATGCAATTTGAAAACAATCCCCAATACAAATTTTACGCATATGAATTTACAAAAATGATAGAAAACAGTATTATTTTTGGCAAAAGAAAATAGTTAACTTTAAATTTGAGTGTTATAAACACAAATGGATTCGGATGTTACCAGAGATTTAGAAAAATTACTTAATGTTTTGAAACAGTTGCTCCTTGTGTGTTTGTGAATATTTCAGAACCTCCAGATTATCAAATGTAAGGAAACTGTCTTGTTACACATATGGTGTAAAATTTTTTCTTCGACTAATCTATATTTTAGATAAAAGGTCGTTTAAATTAATTACTCTTAAGAGAAAAATAGAATAATGAAAATTCAATAATTTACATCCAATTAGAAGCAAATTAAACAAGTATTCTAATATATATCTCTTGATTTTAATGTTTGATTAATTATAAAATTTTATTTTTATGAAATAAAATTGTCGATATATTTTGATCGGCAAAAACCAGTTATGAGCAAGTGTTAAGTTACCTGAACCTAGTAGTTCAAAATGACGATTCATCACTGTCAGGAAGAGAAATGTTGTTTTTAAATTAGTTTATTGAGGGGGAAAAGTATCTTTAGGGAAAGAAATGACGGAGTAATATAAAAAACGGCTCATCAGCGGAATAAAAATGTTTAATTCAGTTTAAATTGTAGGTTTATTGAGAGGTATTATGTTTGGTTAAATTTTTAAAAAATGTAAAGGATATTTTGGTTGTCCTGATGAAAGGAAAAACCAGGGTTCGAACTGGGTTCTCAGGCATTGCAAGCACTGACTCTAGTAACTCAGCCGAGTATTACTATTACGGAGGGAACTACTAAAGGATTTAAAATATAAATAGGAGCATCCTGTTGCTACGAGTGGCTAAGCAATACTTTACAATCAACCAATCAGATTTCAATCGCAATCATAATTTAGAATCAGATCACGACACATCACTATAATTGATTACAATGGTTAATAGCAAATTTTCTAAACACATTTTTTTAATTCTTACTAAGTGCATATAAAAATGTAATAGCATGGATTGTAAAAGTAAAAATACACTGAAAACATACCATACTCCTTCATCTTTAAAATACTTTATTTGGTCTTTCAGCAAGATTCTTGATATTTCTCCTTTAACTTTCACGCCTTCTTCAATGGGATCTACAACAATAAAATCACCTAAAAAAATAAATTCACAAAATATAAAAGCTTGTTTTATTTTAATATGTGAAAAAAAGGTAAATGGAAAATGAGATACAGTAAACAATGTACTAAAGTTCAAAGTAAAATAAGATTTTTAACTCATTAATATTTACAATAATTTCATTGATTTATAATTCTGGTTTGGGGACACTAAAATCATCCAGACATCAAGAAAAGACCAATGGCATACAATAAAAATTCAGATTTTTTATACAAAGTATACTTTCACAAATTCTGATGTTAATAACATTTTTCAGAAAAAGAATCAAATCATTTCCGATTTGTTATGCAAGCGAGTACACTATTCAGACTATATCTGTACAGAAGGGACCCTCTGAGGGTCATGTGTGGCTTCTAACCAGTTTTATACTTCTTGACCCATTGAATCTTTCTAGGATTCTATCAACCAATAAATATGGCTATTTAGCCATTAAATGTGTTGAAAGATAAAAAGCAATTAAACACTTGGAAATCTCAAGCTGTTCAGAGGGTTTTGGTTAAATATTTGTCAGCAGTATAATAAAAGTATATAAACCCTTTTAGAATAAAAGTATTCCCCAATTATAATTGCAAATTTATTAAGTCTATATCAATATGGATGGAGTTTTTCACATCCTGGGCAGCTACTAGATGTCTGGTTGTTTTTAGGTTTCATGGCACAAGGGCCATATTTGGCCAAGCTGCACCAAACACAAGACAATGTCAAGTAAAGAATGTCATGGAAGGGGGTACGTAGGCAGGAATCTTAATTAACGTCACAGTGGAGCAACACAACGGGCTATTGACGACGGTCCAGGATCAAACCCGAAGGGAAAGATTCGAGAACACCACCGCGTAATTTTGAACCACGGTCAGATGACGAGGCTATACCTGAGCTGGTACCTCACTCTCCAAATTTCCACACCATGCCAACGTGAGAACATTTGAGGCCACGACAGATCTAACATGCACCAGCCCCCTTCGTATACAAGTCTTTGGTTGTATTCGAACTTGCAACCCTCTGGTTGCTAATCTGTTACTCTTTCAACCAGGCTACCAGTCATCATGAAAAGGGAAAAGAGGAATTAAAGAATAGAGTATAGCAATGAAAGCAGAAAAAGATCACTTGGGTTCATGAAGATGCTACAAGAGCTTTATCGTGTTGTTACAAATTCTTTGATCAAGGCGAAAACTAGACCAAGTCGAAAAGATCATGTTTTTTGAGTCACAGGACTAACTCTTGTTCATCCAGGAGCTGTTCCACGAAGACACTGTTTCAATCCAAAACATGAGGAGTTGCTGAGGTTGTGAAGCAATGAAGTTGAAAGTCCTTAATTCCCCAAACAAAGGTCATATATCTTGTGTGCCTGCTTCAAAGTCTTGACAGAACATTCTGATTCCTAACCCTTTAAAAAGTAACAACAGTTTATCCAGGGTGCTTTGCGAGACCAAAAATGTGGGGTGGAACAGACCATGTTTGCGGATTTTTATTTGTATGGAGGTGTAAATTTCAATGGCGGTGAGATCATTATTTGCTACTCTGATCTGCTCGCATTCCTTAGCCAGCAAATCTGCTACCTCAGTACCAAATAAACATGACGTGGTTGCAAGCAAATGCGATCCACTGCAAGCAAATAGTCTGGATGCGCCAATTCCAACAAGAGTAGAATATCTCATCTAGTTATGTACATAATATAAGCTCAAGATTTAAAGTGCTGTATTAATTATTACTGTCAAGAGCTTCATTGTGTCTAATTGTGTTATGAAAGTTGATTCAAGAAGCAAACACTATCAAAGAACATAACCTATATGGCACATGCTTGAGAAGTTCACAATAGCAAGATAATTTGTATCATAAATTTGCACTTTTACATTACTAATACAGGCAACAAACAATTGTGCCTAGTTCTGGTACAACTATCAGTTGCCTATATTAGCAAGTGCCTAAACTAGTTCAGATAGACTAATGTGCTTTGATTATTGTAGGAAATTTTACCAAATTATAACACTACCCCTTTTAATCCAAATATGTTTTCTGAATTTGGGTGGCATGCTTGCCAAGTATTGATGTCCTTCAGAGGTGACAACTTCATGCAAGTTATTTCCACAGCTTCGTACCACCTGCAAAAGGAAAGAAATTATTCATAAACCCATGATACATAGTACCCTTTTCAAAAAATAGAAAAATTTGTTATAGTTGAATGTTGTCACTAGTTTTATCAACAATTGCATAATTGAATTTTATGTCCAGTTGAAATATCAACAATTTTTCTATAAAACTATTTTAAAAACCTGTTAATCAGAATCTGGATTGGTAAGGTGGATTTGGCACAATCAATAGTTACATTTCACCAAGCTGAGCCAAATATCAGAAACTAGAATTTAAATGCTTCCCAACAGTACTTTGCAATATTTCAAAACATGTCGTCGCCTTAGTGACACAAGTAAAAAAAAAATCGAATTTTCAGGTTTTGATGGTAAGTGTTTCAAAAAAATAATATCTTATTTGGAATAATGACATTTCACATGTTGCGCAAAATAGACAATAAATGGCAGAAGTGTCGTTTTGTAATTTGATGCGAACGCCATATTGTTTATTGAGAACAGTGTCACAATAGCCAGTTGGAACCACACATTCAATGAGTTAAGTTGTGATATTTTTGCATACCATCACATTTCAAATAAAATCTGGTTTTGGCTGGAGGATATATCAAGAATAGTGACACATTTTAAGATCTGTCACTTTTCCATAAAAAGATTGTATTAGTTTGCTTCCGTATTTTTAGTGGAATAGTGTAGTATTTAGTGTTGTCATTATCCTTTCCATTTCTTTGGTCATTTCAGTGAATTATTTTCAGTTCTCCCAATATTCTATAAAAATTTGTCCATTGTTCAGTTCAATGTCAAGATGAAGTATTTTGAATTGAGCCATTGTTTCTAAAAAGTTTTGCTAACGCCTTACCTTTATTCTGTTTTAGTCCAGTGTTTTATGCAATGTCTGGGCAAGGAAAGTTGCTATTAACACTGGTGAAAGAGGGTAAAGTTTTATACAAAAGTGGAAAACAACAATGGAGTGTAAAAAATGTGCTGGAATCAATTGAAAGAACTGATGTGATTGTGATTAATGAAGGAGATGACACCGTCGAAGCCTTTTCACTACAACCTTCTATTGAGACACCTTTAAATACTGTACCAGAAAGGTGAGCTGCTAGGGCTAAAGAAAAGAGCTATGAAGCCACCTTGTGGTGCTAAATGTAAGCTGAAATGTTCAGAAAAATGTAGTGAATGTGAAAGACAAGCTGTGTTTGAATCGTATTGGAAATTGGTATATGTTTAGAAGGTCAGAGCAACTTTCTTCAGAGGTGCATGGAAACTTTGATCCAGAAATATCAGTATAAAAAAGAAGGAAGCACACGTAGGAACAATCATGCATTCTTCCTTAGGAAAGGGGAATAAAAAATTTGAATATTCAAACAATTTCTAAAGATCACACTGGATATTAATCATAGACCTATGCGTACAGTACTGGAAAAATCTGACAAGACAGGAAATGCTGTTCTAAAAGATGCAAGAGGTCATCACGGAAATCACGCCATGATTGCTGCTCCGTTAAAAGAACGTGTTCACCAACACATTAACTTTATACCCAGAATTCTTAGTCATTATTGTCGCTCTTCTTAAAGTAAGGAATACATTGAAGGGGAAAATCAATAAGCGAACTTTACAGGAACTATGTCCAACAGCAAAAAGACAAAAAAGAGGGCTGTTAAATATTTGATCTACTACAAGATATTCAACTAACTAAGAATTTAACATTGCATTTTATAATCCAAAAAAAAGATTAATGTGATCAGTGTGTGAATGAAAACAGTCAGGGCGATTAGAAAGAGAAACTAAGAGTCGTATGAAAATCATGTGCTGGAGAAGGACTTAGCGCATCAGAAAAAAATTATGACAAGAATAACTCTTTGAACACCATCGTTGCAGCCTTTGATTTACAACTGTTCTTCAGTACCCCAATGGAGGCATTTTTTTTTTACTTTGTTTCAAAACTGGCAGTTTACGATCTAACGTTTTAAAGGCTTACGGATGGCGTTGTGACTTGTTACGTGTGGAATGAAACAGGAGAAACGGGGAACTATTGAAATAATCACTTACATTTTCAAGTTCCTAGAAAGACTAGAATGTAAATTAAGTGAAGAAGGGTTAGATGTAATCCTTTACTCAGGTAATTGCTGTGATCAACAAAAAAACTTAGCCATAGTAGCTCTGTACATCAAAGCATTAAAACAGCTGTAGTTTTCAAATAGCATCACATAATTTTTTAATAAAGGGACATACTCAGAATGAAAACAAGTGTTCACTCCATCATTGAAGGCCAAGTCAAGAGAGCTTTGAAAAGTGGCCCTATCTTCCATCTCAGTATGTGACCTAAAAAACCGGCAACCCGTATAAAGTCATCGAATTAAATCACTGATTTTTACGACATCAAGGTATTAATTACCTCAACCATTTTTGCCAACATTCAAGGTGAAAGACTTAAAAGTGATCAAATTAAAAAGTAACGAAAACATAATGCTCACAAAGGAGTCCTATGGGGAAGTTAGTTGGACAAGAAAAATTGGTTGGGTCTGGAGAATGGACAAGGAACAAAAAAGTGAGCAGAAATTGAAGAAACTGTATCTGGCAAGGCTGCCACTTAGTGAAAAGAAGGGACTCATTGACTTTCTGAAAAGGTCTATCATTCCTCAAGTTTACTATAATTTTTATGTCATTGTAATTTTTGTATTTTATAAAAATGTGTTTTTTTTATGTGATGCAATTTTACATTAATTAAACATATTTGTTCTAAATCTAAATTAGCATGATCAGTTTATTTATAATAGTGTCACAACTCAAAGACCTCCTAGTGTTTGGATCAAAAACAACTAAATTACACATTTTTTGAGATACTTGCGGCGAACATCTATGAAAGAAAAATAATTGCTTTGCAAAAAAACTTTGAAGAGCTTTCCTATAAAATTGTGTTTTTTAGTTGCGCCACTATTTAATCAAGGCGACGATGTGATAACTCAAAGCAGAGTTTTCAAATAGAGTGTTGGGGCTCTGAAGAGAGTTGCAGCTTTTTGCTGCCAGAGAAGTAGCTAGTTTGACTGTTCTCTGATATCCTGTGTTCTACAAGCTGATATTAGGTGTTCAGTGATATGCAATGAAGAAAAATCATAAATCTTAGCAATTGAGAATATTTTATCAAAAACACTGGTTATGAAACTAATATTGGTCATTGAGATTACTGTTGGGATAAGCTGAGATGAAAAATGGAAGTCACCCCATCCCTGTAAAATTAATAAAGTCATGAATTTGTTGCTTTAAAACTATCAAGCCACACATGGGGGAAAAGTATTTCAAATATAAAGAAAATTATGTTGTTTTCTCACTTAATCATATTTTATAATATTTTCAAGATTTTGTCATTAAAACAGAAGTTAGAATCTTGGGTATCTAGTGTCAAAAATTGTTTTTTTTTTTAGTTCTAGAGTTTCTGCTTTATCTCCTTAAAATATTAAACTGCAAATAATTAAAATGTAAGCAATTTAACATTTCCTATATTAAAATGCAGTTTATTAATATAGGATTTTTTATGAAGGAGTTGCTAAGATTTGTTTAGGTAAATAGAGCCATGGATAAAAAAAGTTTGAAAAAGGCTGACGTAGAACAAACGTAAATAGCTATTTCAAAGATTCGTTGCAAAAACTTTTGTTAAAAAGCTAAATTTTAGTAGATGCAAGACTAAGGTGTAATTGATTAAGAAGTGCATATATATGAAGGTTAAAGATTTTATTGAAATATCAACTATAATAGTTTGAACCTTAAGATTCATGCTCACTGAAGTTATTTATAAATGTGAAAAGGGACAAAAAAATATTGAATTAGGAAATGTTTCCAATACAATATACTACTCAATAAATATATATAATAAAGTCTCTGTACTTAAGTTTCTATACATGAAACTACCAACTTTGATAAATGGAGATCTAACTAATAATATTAAAAACTTTTAACCTACTATCACAGGGTTTCCACTCTTCAAGCAAAAGAAAAATTATGGCCCTTTTCATTTATTAAGTATGGCAGCTTTACATAGATTACAATACATTAATCTGCAATGCCATGTGTAAAGAAACTTTCATGTGTTATGTTTAAGTCTGGTATACGTAGTTTTAAAAACATCAATATTTAGCAAGCATAAATATTATACCTGTTATTTTTTATTAAATTTGACCTTGGACTAGTATCATTAATCTTGGTTTTTGAATGCAGGTGGAATAAAATATGCAAAAAATAAGGCTCATAAGGATTTTCAGCAAATATTAAGTTTTTTTCAAATCAAATGCAAAATGAGGCACATAGGAACTATTTATCAGGATAAAATATCTATTTCAAAATAATTAGGAGCCTTTGAATTGGATCTTGGAAATGTTGATGATAAATAAAACTGAATAAAAACAAAATAAAGAACTTACTTTCACTATATTCTGTTCATTTGTTGGAAGATCATACTTATTGAGAACTTCTTCCACAACATACTTTTTTTTTGTGGTTCGGGACATCTCCAAATAGTTGGGAGTAGTTAAACAGTTAAAGGCTTAAAGACAAAATATGTGTGAATACCAACGTAAATATACATAGATACACAACATAGATAACTTAAAACAAAATAAGAAACAAATATTTTTAATGACAAAAAATTAATGAAGAAATTGATAGTAATTAATGCTCCAGTATTTTAATACTATTCTGAATACAAAGCAGGAAATACTTTTAAGGGTTGTAAAATTATGGGTTTCATTTAAGATTAGACAGCATTGATTGTTCTAAATACCAGGGTATGAAAAAATCACGTTTTTTAATCATAAAAATAGGATTTATTTGATTTAAATCAGATTTTTTAAAATTTAAATCGGATTATGATTTTAAACAAGTACACATTTCATACAAGTTTTAACTTGTTGGACATGCGATACACAAATAACAGTAGTTTCTAGATAGGTTTGATTTATGTTAAACATTAATATTTGTGAATAACATTAATGTATTAGGAAATATAGCAGGATAAATTTTTGAAAGATTAAAACATGATATTGGAATTAGCAAATTTAATCATGATAGAGTAAACAGCCCAACAAATGCTATGCATTAAATAGTTTTCCCATCTGGTTCTTGAGTGGTTTAGATCTGTTTGATTTTAACCCATAACCAGTGACATGAAATTTTTTGGACCTAGATAAATAAGGTTGTGGGATCCCACTAACACCATATTGTATATTTTTGTATAAAATTAATCAAAAATCTATATTTAAGAAATTTTTTGCATTATATATTTATCATATATGAATAAAATGGATATAATTGTTTTAGTTATTTTTATATAACGTAATTAATTGATTGATTAAGTACTTGTTTTTGAGAAAAAAATCATGTCACCAAGAGAAAATAAAAAATAAAAGGAACTTGCACCAAAATTCATAAAAACTTCCTCCTTGTTAATATTTAGCTAGCAAAGTACTTATTTTGTGAAAAAAATGTTATTTGTAAGTAAATAGTAAAAAATAAGACAAGATATGAAAATATACACAAATTGAAATTAAATATGCCTACTTTTGAAATTTTCTCTGAGCATTGATTCGAAGTTATTATTTCAAAGTTATATTCCAAGAATATAATAAAAAACATACAAGAAAATGAAGCTTTTCTCTATGAACAGTATAGTACTAAGTGTAATAGCATTCCATCAGAACATCCAACTGAGTGGAATTTTAAGCATGAAATAAAAAATTCATCATTGCAATCATAATAGCTTTCTCTGCTTCAATCCATAACTTATTTTGTTAATGTACTCACTCAATTATCAGATGAGTGAATTAATTTTTACATTCCAAAATTCAACTCCATAAATACAGAATAGTTCTGCTAGCAGTGAAAACAATTCCTATCGATCAATGGAGAAAATTTCCCAATAAAATTTAAATAAAAATAAATCCACATATTTCTCAAAACAAAATGAAAATATTAAAATTGCCAACCTTTTAGTTGTGACTAGATGTCTTTGTTTTCATGAAGAGACTACAATATTAAATAATTCAAACATCTTAAAAAAAGAATGTAAGTTGCCACAATTTTAATTATTTGAGTGAGTTTATTTCAAGCATCTTCACCCATCACATGAAGGACAGTTCAAAATTGGCAGCGTGCAATTTATACATGGAATGTTTAAAACAACCCACTCTGATGAACACGCTTGTGAGTGACACCTGTTGGTCAATGACTCAAGAGAGAAATACATATGTGTCTGTACTTCCAATCAACAAATACTGTTATTTAGTGTGTTCAAAGGGAGGATGATTTTCAGTATAATTAGGGGGTGAACTGAGTGCAATCAAAATTATTTTCTTATTTGGATAACATAACATGCATCTTGTTCGTAGTTATTTCATTTTCAAAATTAATACTTAATACAGAAAGGAAAATAAAACTTAAAATACTGATTTAAATCTTTGATTTTTTAATAAAATTCATTACTTAAAACTTGATTTAAATAATGATTAAAATTGGCATACTATGTTTAATACACAAGATTATTGAAAAATATAGGCTTAAGGGATCTTATAAAAAATTATATATAAGAGCTTAACATCAGATACTTAACAAAATAAGTTTTACATTTTCAAATAATTAAAGCAGTATTTACTTAAAATTACTATACAGCAGATGGTGTTATTAATAATCATGGCAGTTGGGAGACACCCAAAACCCACTTTCCCAATCAGGGCTGATGACACTAGGGTTAATGCCCCTAAAAAACAAAATAAGGAAGAACGCATATAGGCATATTATGTCCCAATTTGAAAGAACAAATTTGATGATAAGCTGCCAAATGTGGTGCTAAACTTACAAGACTGATAAACTTTACTTTGTACCAGGATATGCCGATTTAAATCAGCTTGATTTAAATCAAGTGATTTTTATTAAAAAAAATCAGATTTAAATCAAAATTTTAAATTTCAATTTTCTTTGCCTGAAATAACTCAACAAATATGCATGCAATTTTATTCATAAAAGTTTAGAACTTGGAATCATAATTACCCCAGATAAGTATGTATTTCCATCTTGGGCCATTAACCAATAAGTGTCACCCACAAGCCTGCTCATCAGCTTTAGTTTTGTTTTAAACATTCCATGTGTCTATAAATCGCACATGGCCAAATTTTAAACCATTCTCCATGTGATGAGTGAAGATGTTCAAAATATATTCACTCAAATTATTAAAATTGTGGTAACTTGCTTTCTTTTTTAAGATGTTCTAGTTATTTATTTAGTATTGTAGTCTGTTCATAAAAATAGACACAACGAAAATATTTTCTGAAGTATAACAAAAGCATTGCAATTTTGCACAAAAATCTTTATAATTGGCAATTTTAAGTTTCATTTTGTTTTGTGTAATATATTGGTTAATTTTTATTTGAATTTATTGGGAAATTTTATGTATTGATCCCTTAGAATTCTTGACACTACTAGAATAACTATTCAATATTTAAGGAATTGAAATTTTAAATGTAAAAGTTAATTCACTTATCTGATAATTGAGTGAGTATGTTGATAAAAGATTATAGATTGAAACGGAAAGTTTATTTGAATGATTATGATTGGAATGATAAGTTTTTTACTGCAGCTCAAAATTCCACTGAATTGGCATACTCTGGGGGATACTATTACACTCGTTCCATGCTGTTCAAAGAGAAAAGCTTCATTTTCTTGTGTCAGGAATAAACCCATTTTGTGTGCTTGGAATATTCCTATGAAATACTTGTCGATGCTCAAAGAATTTGAAAAATAGGCATAATTGATTTCAAACATTTTTATTTTGTGGGAAGTACACTGCTGGCCACCGTAAATGCAACACCCTGAAGGAAGCATGCAAATAATATGAAATTTACAACATGCATTAGCGGAGGTGAGATATGCAAATGATTAGAATTTCAGCGCAGACGCACATCACGCGTGCCTGTGGCGCCACTTCAAAGTGCTATTTAAGGCTTGGAGATTTCGACGATTTCAAGTACGGCAATTGTGTTTTTCTTGTGTTTTTTTCAAAAAAACGATCAATTATGCCTCGTAGAAAACAGCGATCATCTTTTGATCAAGTATCCGAGTTCGACAGAGGAAGGATAGTGGCCTACCGAGATTGTGGATTATCTTTCAGGGAAATCGGTAGTCGTGTTGGACGAAACCAAACAACTGTAATGCGGATATGTGATCGTTGGATGCAGGAGGGTACGACGGACCGACGTGTTCGATCGCATCCACCTCAGTGCACCACTTCACGTGATGACAGGCATATTGTGCGTATGGCAGTGACGGATCGCTCAGCCACATCACGAACTATAGCACAGCACATTCAGTCTGTACCGCATCATCCAGTGTCTGCGCGTACCATTCGACGCCGTTTACAGCAGAGTGGTCTGTCCGCAAGACGTCCATTGCTTCGTCTACCCTTGACGCAGAACCACAGACGTTTCCGCCGCCAATGGTGCGATGAAAGAAGGATGTGGACGGCAGAATGGAATGAAATTGTCTTTACTGACGAGTCACGCTTCTGTCTGCAACACCACGATGGTCGGATTCGAGTCTGGAGACACCGTGGAGAGAGGATGCTGAACAGCTGCGTTATGCACCGCCACACTGGTCCTGCACCGGGTATTATGGTATGGGGCGGTATTGGATATCACTCTCGCACTCCTCTAGTACGCATTGCCGGTACTTTAAACAGCCAGCGCTACATCTCTGAGGTGTTGGAGCCAGTTGTCCTTCCTTACCTTCAGGGCTTGCCCACAGCCATATTTCAACAGGATAATGCGCGACCACACGTGGCACGCATTGTCCAAGGGTTCTTCGTCAATCGCCAGATTGAATTGCTTCCCTGGCCAGCTCGCTCTCCGGATCTTTCGCCGATAGAAAACATGTGGTCCATGGTTGCTCAACGATTGACCCAGAATACATCCCCAGCTGCCACACCAGATCAACTTTGGCAACGTGTGGAAGCTGCTTGGTCTGCTGTACCCCAAGAACACATCCAAAGTCTCTTTGAATCAATGCCGAGGCGTGTGGCAGCGGTGATCTCCAACAATGGCGGCTACTCTGGCTACTGATTTTGGCAGGAACCACACTTCACAGAAGTCTATAAATTTAATCATTTGATACTTGGTCAACATGTTATCTACAAAATAAATTTTGTTGTGATATCTCTTGTCTTTCTTGGTGTTGCAATTTGGGTGGCCAGCAGTGTAGCACATTAAAATTTTTAATGGCTATTGATAATAGAAACGTAAGCAAAGGGTAGGTAGGGATTTTAATTAACCTCACACTGAAGCAACACAACGGGCTATTGGTGACAGTCCAGGATCAATCCCAAAGGGAATGATCCAAGAACACCACCACATAATTTTGAACCATGGTCATGATGAGGCAACACTTGAGCTGGTACTCCACTCTCCAAACTTCCACACCAACGTGAGGACATTTGAGGTCACGACGGATTTAATATGCACCTGCACCTTTGTACACAATGGTCTTTGGTTGGATTTGAACTCGCAACCTTCCGGTTGCCAGTCCGCTACTCTTCCAACCGGGCTACCGCAGTCCCATAAGCAAAGGGACTGCTCCTGACAATAATCCCTCATTTTTCAAATAGAGGAGTGAAGTGTATAAGTAGCCAGGTTTTGCTTTGAAATGTGGATTACTTAACACCCACTCCTAAAACAGATGTATGCTATCCAGGATACTGAATAGCCATTTTACTGAGCAACTGTAATGATAGAAATTATACTTCATCTCAAAAGTATAAATTGCATCATTTTGGTTCACTTTCAGACATGAAATGCAGAATATTGTTACAAAACTATACAAAGCAGATCTGAAGAATTTGAAATAGCTAATTGAAGTAGATCACAGCATACGTTTCATTTTAAGAGCTTATATATTTTAGAGCAACTATTCTGTCGTAATATAAGTTTTTTACAGCTAATAGGAACTTGAAAAAGTTTACATAATTTGTAAAATTTCCTTTATATAGCAGTAACCCTTTTTATAACTTGTTTTTGGACAATTTATATTCAAAAGTTTGCATCGATTTTAGATGAAAAGGAAAGCATAAAGGCACTGTTTCATAAAATATAGCTTAACTACATGTATTAATATTTAATTTACAACACATCCAACATTTCTAATACCACTATCAGAAAGTATATCTTATGCAAAAGATGTTCGAGATGCTGTATTTAAGAAACATTATTTTTAAAAACTTGCATTCGTTCCTGAGAAAGTGAAGCAGATCCAGGTAAGAAACCCAGGTCAGGATTAGGAAAGTATTTTGCAAATTATACGAAAATATTTTTTTCTAGAACACTAATCCACGAATTAATTACGTGGTTGCATGCACCTTTTAAATTTTTACTCACCATGTGTTTTCGTTAGGAGAGTTTCTTCTGCTAGTTCATAACGTTTGCTGGGAATTATGCTCTGCAAGTGGCAGCTTGATCTAGTATAAACCCAAGTACGATCACAACAAAGTGAAAGTTGTAGTGCGTTTAGCACTTACCGTTACAGTTACATAAGTACAAGTGTATTTTGCATTTCCAATAGAAAGTACTGATTTTCGGTTTATCTGGATATTCATCTTGTCAGTCTTGACACAAATCCTTTAGTTGTGTGTACAGTATTGCCTTGATCTCCCCTAAGTGCTATTTCTTCGTAACATATTGTCCTGTTTTCATTTTGTTTCAGAGCATTGTGGGCCACAAAAAATACCTCGGGGCCGCCAGTTTGACAACCCTGGTCTACTTAAGCCATTTACAGCATTGTTTCTGAAAATGTGATTCGTGGTGAATAGGACAAAAAATTTCCCCTCCCTTCGTTATACATTTTGAGGAAATTTTTGGTCAACAAATTGTGAAGGTTTTTAGTGCAGACAACTGTGATTCACAAGTACCTGTGATTGCGTAGCAGTTCTGTGATTCGCTTAACATCCCCTAGTTCAATTATGAAGTGAAGAAAACTCATGATAATGACTTCCAAAATCGTCTGTACGCAAAACCTTTTAGAAACCAAAACAGTGTTTCCCCTTTAATTTATCAAAGTAACGCGTGACTTTGATATTGTTTATAGATATTGTTCAAATCGTATGTTTTTAAAAATTTTATCGTGGCGGTTTTTCTGTCTTTCCAGTTTACTTGTAAGTGTTACAATCCACTAAATTTACTTGAAAATAAGGATATTGAATTTTTAAAGTTTTGTTCAATACAGTATTAACTGATTTTAAAAGTTCATTTTATTCCAACTTTTCACCAAAAATATTTCTGGAAAGAGCAGCTTTTTTGGAAATCCTGTTAAAACCTTTGTTGCTGACAATATACAGTGGCTAAAAAAATGTTGCGTTCGGAAACGAAAACAGCGTATAAATTATAATTTCTCAAGGAATCTCCAAAGATTTAGAAGCGGCACAAGAAACTTATTTAAATCAGAGAATGTGTTCGCAATAAAAGTTCCTTAATTTTCACAAATGAAAAGTAATAAAAACTTTGAGATAAACATACAAAATGAAAGGCATAAAACGTTAACGTACGCACTATGAAAATTGATTATAAAATACAATCCAGCTGTCCCACATTCAATCATCATAACTATCGAATGGAAAAGAACTTCAGTATTGTGTAAGTAATTATTTAAAACTTTTATACTTATGGATCGCCTAAAAGGGGAATTTCGAAAGCTATTCGCGTGTTCAAGTTGAGAAATAACGGTTTATCAATGAGGAAAATATTGGCGAAATCACTAATTAATCTAAATCTACGGTAAAAATCACTGAAGATATGAGCTGGAAACTGGAAAATAGGAACAGATCTGGAAAACCTCAGAAATTCAGCCATATATACCAGGAATATTCTGCGAAAAGTTCGCGATAATACACAAATTAGGCACCACAACTTGTATCCTTGTTGAAAACTGATTACAATCTTGAAATATAACCACAGACTAAGAAAAGTAATAAAAAAGATGGCCACAATGGGCATGCAGCACTTAAGAAGCCACTCAGTAAGAAACTTAACAGAAGAAAGCTTCTTCAGTTTGCAAAGCAGCATGTAAGTAAGCCCTTAACTTTCTCTGATACTGTACTTTTCAGGGATTAACCAAAATTTTGTCTCTGGTTAAGATGGACGAGTTATGGCATGGAGAAAACCAAAACATCAAATGCAAAGAAAAAAACTTATGTAGGACTGTAAAACACTGGAGGAAATGTAAAGTATGGGGTTGCATGAGTTCTTATGGTGTGTATAATTTATGTTTTGTTGAAGGTAACGTGGATAGCTATGTGTACCTAGACGTTTTGAAACAAAATGTCCTTGCTAGTGCTACGAAACTGTCTCTTGGAAGACCATTTATCTTCCAACAGGACAATGTTCAAAACACGCTGCAACGTTCTGTAAAGAATGATGCCTTTACCATATGTCATAGTATCTTCGGTCGTGAACTGAAAAATTTTACCTGCAGCAAAGATACCTGAAAAGTACCATTCTGGACGTCTGGAATAAAATTACTCCAGAAACAACAAAAAACTTGTGGAAGTCATGCCTAAACTTCTGAGAGGTAATTTGTTGTTTTCTGGAGTAATTTTATTCCAGACGTCCAGAATGGTACTTTTCAGGTATCTTTGCTTCGGGTGAAATTTTTCAGTTCACGACCGAAGATACTGTGACATATGGTAAAGGCATCATTCTTTACATAATGTTGCAGTGTGTTTTGAATCGTTGTCCTGTTGGAAGATAAATGGTCTTCCAAGAGACACTTTCGTAGCACTAGCAATGACATTTTGTTTCAAAATATCTAGGTACACATAGCTATCCATGTTACCTTCTGCAAAACATAAATTATACATAACATGAACTCACATGCAACCCCATACCTTTACATTTCCTCTGCCGTGTTTTACAGTTCTGCATCATAAGTTTTTTTCTTTGCATTTGATGTTTTGGTTTTCTTCATGCCATAACTTGTCCATCTGAACCATAGAGACAATATTTTAGTTCGTTCCTGAAAAGTACAGAATCAAAGTTGAGTGCTTACTTTACAATCTTTTTGGCAAACTGAAGATGCTTTCTATAAAGTTTCTTACTGAGTGGCTTCTTACGTGCAGCATGCCCATTGTAGCCATAATTTTTATTACTTTTCTTAGTCTAAGGTTATATTTCAAGATCGTAATCAGTTTTCAACAAGGATACAAGTTGTGGTGCCTAATTTCTGTATTATCACGAACTTTTCGCAGAATATTCCTGGTGTATATGGCTGAATTTCTGAGGTTTTCCAGATCGGTTCCTATTTTCCAGTTTCCACCTTATATCTTTCAGTGATTTTTACCGTAGATTTAGATTAGCTAGCGATTTCGCCAATATTTTCCTCATCGATATAAACCATTATTTCTCAACTTTATCATGAACACGTGAATAGCTTTCGAAATTCCCATTTTAGGCGATCCACTAGTATAAAGGTTTAAATAATTACTTACACAATACTGAAGTTCTTTTTCATTCGATAGTTATGATTGAATGTGGGACAGCTGGATTGTACTTTCTAATAAATTTTCTTAATGCATACAGAAACTTTTTTTGCCTTTCATTTTATGTTTTTCTCAGTTTTAATTACTTTTCATTTTGTGAAAATTAAGGAACTTTTGTTGCGAACACGTTCTCTAGTTTAAAATAAGTATCTTGTGCAGTTTCTGAATCTTTGGTAAGATTTCTTTAGAAATTATAATAATTTATACGCCGGTTTCCTTACGGAAACTTTTTTACCCACTGTATATTAGCATGATTTGAGGTATTCCTGCCTTTATGAAGACAAGCTTTGGTTTACAAATTTATGAATGAGTCTTCCGAGTATTATTTAAATTTATGACTCGTTTTAGACAAATGAAAGAAAATTGCAGATTAAGCAGAAAAAGTTTGATTCATCACATAATTTCCTAGAATCAAAATTTAGGTTCTGAATTTGTAGTAAAAATTGCTATAGGAAATCTTGTGGTTGCTTGAAGTCTTAAATAAGTTCCAGACCAATGTCCGATAATCTTTGCTTTGTTATGTTTCTTATGGTATTGATACATCTTGGTATTGAAATATTTCTCTTCCCGTGAAATTCAACATTTCAAGGGTATATGTTTTTGCTGTGTAAATAAAAATGGCTACAGATAAGTAATGATATCCCATTCTCCCTGAATACTATAGGTTCATCATTTTTGTTTCTTATAGAACTGTCAGAAGTTCAATCACCTAAATTCATGTTGTCTTGTGTTTGGTGCAGCTTGACCAAATCTGGCCCTTGCACCATAAAATCCCAAAACAACCACCTCAAAATACAAGATCACATAACTTCCATGTGGCCTATCTTTATAGACTTCACTCCCATATTTGCACAGATTGTCCATTACTGGACCTTGCACCATTAAAATTAAACCAAACAACCTTCACTCCCATGTTGGCAACACTGGACATTCTGAGGAAAGCTATCAAGTTTATGGTCGATGTCCTTTGGTCCAATATTCTTTTTGTTTGCTGTATTCAGATATTTAATTTTGAAAATAATTCAGGAAAAACATTTTTGAGTGTTAACAGTCTGCTATACACTGCCACAACTGCGTAGTAATCCCTGTTTTCTGCGGATTTTACATATATATCATCTTTTTATGTAAAACTGAATAATTTATGTAAAACTAAAAATACAGTAGCTCCCAAAATTGAGTATACATGAAGAGATTTTGTTAAAAGCCCAAAATTCTAATAATAATTTGAATGTAATTCTTCAGGAATAATAGAGTCCGTATCTAGAAACATGTCTAAAACAATTCCAAATTCACTCTAATGTACTTATAAATAGGTTTTAGAAAGTCAAATTTGCAGAATTCTAGGTCACAAAATTGATTATACAACCAGCCTAATTTCCTACCGAAACACAGTGCTTTCCTGTCTGGGTGTATTTCTCTCTTCTGTGTCAGTAAAACTTTCACTGTGTGTGTGTCTTTACTTGATATTGTATGTCTTGTGTCTGGCACAGTGTGGCCAAATATGGCCCTTGCACCATAAAACCTCAAAAGTAACCAATCCTACAGAAACACAATAAAAACGTAAAATAAAGTTTTGTTATGTATATTTTTATGGCAACAAAACTACTTACTGAACAGCTTCTAATCCAAGGAGCACCAAATATTTTTGCCCATTTCTTGCATAGAATTGTTTTTGTTTTGTGCTTTGAATGCTGTTATTTTTAACCACTTTTTCCCACTAGGACCAAAAATTTTAAAGTCCATTGAGGTCTTGAGATTATGGTACAGCTTAGTTGCTTTTTAAAGTGGTACAAAAGCTTTTAATGTAACTATTTTTCTCTATATAGATGTTATCTATAGAAAAAAATGTGACTAAATTTGAGGACGCTTTAAAAATTGTTTTTTAATAGTTAAATGTCACATTTTCATAATTTCACCAATAAAAACTAAATTTCAACCTCTCCAGCTAGCTTATAACCCTATACTTGGGCATAGTGTGCTGAGGAAGTGATGCACTTTTAGGGTTCTTGTAACCTATCATCAACCAAAAAACACTGAATTTTCTTTCTTAGCTAAATACTGCATTATGTTTTTGGAGGTGTCCAAAGATTGTTTATCAGAACCCTACAAGTAAACTGCTTCCTCGTACACTATACCCGCTCCCAAGCTTAAATGTGTCTGCTTGTATACAATCTGGAGAGGTTGGAAATTTAACTTTTATTGATGAAATCATGAAATAATTAACTATTGAAGAACAATCTTAGAAAAAGTACTCAAATTTTGTAATTTAGAGTAAATTTGTTTGGAATTTAGATTCTAGATATCATCTCCACAGAGGGAGCAGGTACAGAGCAAAAATAATTAAGTTTCTACATCACCTTAATTTGCAACTATGCACCCCACCATAATCGCAGGACTTCAATGGATTTAAAAATTGGTGTCCTAGTAGAAAAATTGGTTAAGAATCTGGATATTCACAGCAGAGCGTAAGAGTGATTCTGTGGGAGAAATGGGCAAAAATATTTAGAAAAACAAATTCTTTTTAGCAGTTTTCATTTTGTCCTGAATTTTATCAAATTTCTGTTGAAATGTTCCCCAATCATTAATTCATTCAATGTTTTTATCCTACAAAACAAAGTTCACAGAAAATAAATTTTATATTAATGCTGTTGGTAAAGAAAAATTTTCGTCCTATTTTAATTAAATCTAAAAATAAAGCAATTGATTTGGGCAATATTCTAATTTTAGTGATAGTCCTTTTAAAAACCAGGTAATACTTCCTTTTATGCTTACTAAATGGAATATTTGTCAAAATGCATTTGGCAGAGAATTAAAGTTTGACAATAGTAAAATTATTATCTTATGTAATTTTTCATATGAAACAGCTTTATATGGAGGGGCACTAAATTAAGTAGAACTTGTTATCTGGATACTTTTGGCTGTTTCGTTTTGTAGAATAATTTTGTATGTCCTATACCCTGAATTTCGTGATTTTCAACTTTTTCCTTCCATGATCTCAATTTTTCAGTCCCATTTAGTTCCTGAGATTGTGGTGGAATATATAATTGGTTCTTAAGGTGATACAGAAATTGTAAACTTAACTATTTTTGCTCGAAAACCTCATATCTCTTGGAATGTTATCTATGGATACTAAAATGGAATTAGTCAACTTTTTACGTCATGAATACAGTTATAGTTACGTACATTATGAATTTAGTCCACATCATACGTTATTTCTCATGACCTGTATTCTCTTGTTGGATAAGTTGAATACTGGAATAAGCTATGAATAGAATAATTTACTTTTTCGTGTTGAACCATAAATTATTGATAAGAATTAAGACGTTTCAAATACAAAGAAATAAATTCAACAAAAATTGTTAGCTGTATTCATAATACTAATAATTATTAACTTCTAATTTGGGTCGTAATAAAATAGATTGAAATATGAATGTTCCTCAAATAAAAAAAATTCTGAATTGTTTATTGTATTTTGTTACAGTTTCGCTGATGCACGTTAAAGCTTTTGAGTTTCAGTGGTAAAATTGAAAAGAATTTCTGTATAAATTCAGAATGTCTTGTTCTAACTGCAGTGCTGAATTTGGAATTTTTAAGAAAGAGGTGAGTTTTGAAAATCATAGGAAAATGGCTTTATTTGCAAGAATGTGTTTTTCAATCAAATAATTTTTATTACTTTTTGCAAATTTTTGTACACAGGATTATTTACTATGTATGTTCAAGAAATTGAGCTCTAATTAATTATTATATCATAATAATATTAATTAATGTTGTCAATAAAAATAATTTCAGCTTTTAGTTGACTTAGTAAGACTCACTTCTTATCAAATTTGTTTTTAGAATTGTTCAAACACCCCATTCTATTAATAAATAAATTTTGTTGTATCAAAGATTGTATATTTTTTGACAGTTCAATTGTATGCTGTAATATCATTTTGTTCTCACTGAATCCCTAAAAAATGGTTGTAAAAATTTCACCTTCTAGTATAGAAGCTGATTAAAAATTGCACTCATCTACAAGTGGCAAAGAATTCACAACTACAAAATATCACATATTTGATATTTATATTCTTTCTTTTTAAATTAACAATTTCATTGCATGTTCTACCATTTTTTGTTGTAATTTTCTATTAATTTCCAAATGGCATAGTGAGATTTTCATTTCATACGTATTGTCATTTTATTCTCCATATAATTTTTTTCATTTTAAAAGAATGCCTAAAATGTAGGCAATGGAAACTTAAATAATGTATTCACTAAGCTTAAATATGTTTCATAAAATATATAAAATTTTCTGAAAATATATTAAATGAATTTTATGTGATACTTTCACAAGCATAAAAACAGCAAGATTTTGAGACTTACTGACACAATGAAGTAGTCTCAAAATTTCTGGAAGTACTCATAGTATGCAAAGTCCCATGGAAATATATCCAAGAGACAAAATATGGAAACCACTTATTTTGCATCAAAATGGCTCAAAAAGGATAAGTAACTTGAAATGGGACAAAATATTCAATGTATAAACACTCCATTTTTGCAAATTTAAATTTTGGTATCCATATCATGTCATTCTAAAAATGAATTGTATTTAGAAGTTATTGTATTTAAAGGTATGATCTTAGTAAACTCAAATTCATAACTCCTAATGTTTCCACATCCTGCTATTGTATCAGTACCTGAGGAATTTCACTTGTAAACCTTTAGAATCCTAATATGCTTAGTGATAAGGTGTTTATAACTGGATAAAATAAAAGGAATTGACTGTAATTCCCAAATTATATAGCTATTTTACTTCTATTTTTATGCTTGAAGCTGCAGAATATGATTAGTTTATTAAGTCATTTTTAATTTCTAGGTAAACTCATATGGTTTTAGGTAAATAAAAGAAATTTATGTGAAATCAAACTAGAAAAATTCTCTTGATTTCGTACCTAAAAGATTCTGACACAAACAGCTGTTTAATGTGCTTTTATTTTAGTAGTCTGATAAGTTGAAGAACGCTTGGCTTGGTTAAGAATGATGCTTTTTTTTCTTAATGAGCTTCAAACTAATATTTTTTATATATAATTTCTCTTTCCTGCTGCAATTTTTTGTTTACTCTTCAAAACTTTATGTGTTAATTATTAGTGCTTTTAACCTACCTCGATGATATGAGCGATGAATCACTGATATCTATATTTTCTTATCTACTTAGATTGGATGTGAAAGTTGTGGGTTTGCATTTTGCTCAAGATGCTGTAAAAAGCAAGAGATTCCAGTAGAAAGTGGCAAAGCTCAGAAACAGCATGTTTGTGATAAATGCTTTATGGAATTCACTGGGTATATATATGTGTATTATTTTTGAGTTATTTATTTTTGATTTGTTCATTGAGTGTTATGATTTTTTTCATAAAAACACTCAATGCATTGGTTTAAACTTTATAATGAGTTAGTTTTACATTTAAACATATTGCATAACGGCAAAAATCACTTTTACTCTAGTTTGGCTGTAGTCTGGAAAGAAACCATCTTTTAATTCTGTGTTATGTTATTTAATTATAATTCATAGATTGGAGTGATAAGTTAGAGACATTATTGTGGATAAACTGCTGAATTTAATGTGAATAAATGTATTCTTTTCTGACCCTATAATTTATTTGTTCTGATCATGTACCCACCTGTAATTTTGTGATTGAATAATAATTTTGTCGTTATAAATATAATTGATTGTTTCTTTCTAATTACTCTGGTACAAAATATTTTACTAGCAAAGCACCCGCAGTTACTAAAGGATCTCCACCTTTGGCTCATAAAAAGTAAGAAATTATTTTATATTCTGGATATTTATTCGAATATGAAACTCTGTTTTAACAGAATTCTACCAGTTCTTTAAATATGTTATTAGTTGTTTTTTAATCAACATAATTTATAAATTGCATTTCTCTACCTGATATTCTCTTCATATATTTTCAATGCCATTCTTTTGTAAGTTGTGTTTCAACACCACTTCTGTTGGTAGCATAATTGCAGTCATATTGTCATTCTTTAATGATAAAATAATGTGCCAGATAACTTATTAATGCCTTTCTGCTCTCAATACTGTTTTCAGTAATGAAAGAAACCAAGTAGTTAATAGTTTGAAAAACTGGCTTGTAAATAAATATTTCTAATTGAAAAGTTGACTATAAATAAACAGAATGTTCAGATTTAGAAAACAAAAAGGCAATGAGAGTTAGAGGTGAAAAGGCATTTTTTTATTAAAAACCTTGTAAAATAAGACTGATTTACTGGAATGTTCATACCTTTGCAGTGAACATCAAAGTAGATATTTGTATGTAAATATCTCATAGTATTCTCTTATTAGGATCATAGGTATTCATTTAGTACCTTGCAAGATTTGTTTATTCACAAATTTAAATTCTTTGTCCTTAGGATTGCAAAAGTGGTGAATTACAAAAATAACAAGATACAATATCTTCCTAAAAAGCATTTAAATGGCAAATAAATATTTGAAACTTAATGAATATTTATTTTGGCTATTTAATTTAAGATTAAAATTATGTGGATTAGTCAGGGTATGCAGATTTAAATCAAGTGATTTTTATTTAAAAAATCATAATTTTATTCAAATTTCAATTGTTCCTTCTTTTCTTAATTAAAGTTTGATAAAATTGAAAATTAAATAACCCGAGACAGAATGCATGATATTTTATATAAGTAAGTTTAAAATTTTGCTTTTGCTCAGTAACATCTTCAGATTGACCCTTTTTTAAGGGGGAAATAGGTTTAGAACTACATTTTTTTTACTGAGTTTCATGAATTTTTTTGGCAAGGAAGGAATGCATATAATTTATTGAAACTTTGAGTACATTTTATACATTGTTTTTTAAATATTTCCTCAGAAAATATTGAAGATATCAGCTGCCACCCATCGGAGGTCACCATCAGACGTAGCTGTTTGTGTACACTCTGGAGGCCACAGTTTTCATATGAAATCAATAGGGTTTTGAATTTACTTTAAGGACATATCTTTCTTCTATATAAACCTAACTTCTCCCAAAAAATTGAAAATTGCATTTTTTAGAGGTGTTTTAAAAAAGAGCATAATTTTTTGCCAATTTTTTATAACTTTTTTGCAATGAAAAAATACTTTAAACAATGATATTACTCCGAATTTAGGTTCATATAGAGTGTAAATGTATAAAGAAACTAACTATCAATTTTCAAAATGATTGGTTAAGAACTTTTTGAGCTAGAGTGTACACAAATTCAAAAAAAGTCGTTTCGAGAAAAACACGTTTGAAAAAAAATGACCGAAAACAACAAATTCAAGGCAGTTATAAATTTATTTGAACTACTTACTGGTTAATCAGCGATTCCAGCATCATATGGCAATCCTTTATATCCTTCGTTTTGAGCTTGCAACTCTTTTCGAGCTGTCTTAGTCTCCAATAGCTATCTTACAGCAAAGTTCATACACTTTCTTCACAGCGGCGTGGATATGATTGTACATTGCGTTATAAGTATCTTCAGATATACCACTGCAGATGTCCATGTAATTGCAAAGTAAATTTAATCCTTCTCTGCCAACCCCCAAGAGTCGCATGACAAACACAATCCTACGATTTATCTCAAATTGAGTAAAGTATTGATGAAAGGACCTGATTGGATTTGTTTCGATCCACACTTGCAATTGATAACGAGCTTGAACCGAGGCCACGTATTCCAGTTTCTGCAAATTTAACATCCTGCTTGCAATTTCGACAAATAAGAATATCCGACAAAGCTGTGAATATGATAAAAAATTCAATAATTCTATAACAATGTTGAGGATTAAACAATCACATTTTCACTAGTGGCATCCGAAAGTTTTTTGCGCTGATACTTTCTTTATCTTCGCCACATTTGCTTGATTCACTATTAGAATACTGATTTCTGTGGAAGGATCTGGTCTACTAGTGCGATTAGAAGTACCATGCTCTTTTTTCGGATACGTTGACATTTTGTCTCCAAACTTGAAACACTTTACGAAGGTCGGTGCTAAATTAATGTTAAAACACACGCTTTGTCAAAACGACGCCAATGCTTTTAGTAAATACCTTCTACTCAAGGCCTCTATTGTGCAAATGAACCGTTTTATGTGCCACGCGCTCCGGCACTTAACGAGAGACGCTCACTTAACCGCTCATAACTTCAGAACGAATTGAAATTTTTATTTGAAACTTTGGGAACACATTTTTGAATAGATTTACTAACAATTTATGGAATAAAAAATATTCAATTTTTTTGAGTCGTCTAAACCTATTTCCCCCTTAACTAAAAATAACTGGCTTCCTTACTTTGAGGATACTCGTTAATAGGAAAATAGTATGGGATGTAGTTATGCTAAATTGAAGAAATTATTGGGGGGCTAAGTAAAATACTACTTGTTTCATATATGTGTTTCAGAACTCTTATTTTATTTATATAAATGATCACTAATATCAATTTATTTGTAATATTTGTCCCTCACTTTGGAGGGGGGGCAGGCCCCAACCATTAAAATATTAGGACCCAAAGAGTTCCAAGTTATTAGAGCTCTGTGCCCCTTCTGATAAAGCAGCCCAAGGGAGATCGAACCACTGAATATTTGGTTACTCATAATTTGTATATTTATCCCTTATGTTTGGGGGTCCTGGGCCTTATCATTAAAGCTTTATAGGGTTCCAAGGAGTTTGGGCTTTTGGAGAAAGCTTGGTGGAGGTGTTTTTTGTAAGCAACTTATTTGGGTTTCTCCCTAGAAATATTTTCCTTTCTTGTTTGGTGGCATGCGAAGGGTTCAGGCTTTTAGGAATTGGTGCCTATGTTGGAATGACGATGACAAAACTGACCAACAAATATTTCTCTTTTTACTCACTGAAAACAAGTGTTATTCTCAAATCTGTTTAACAGCAGAGGTTGAGTTTTATGCATATTGGGCTAGTCCATGCATTGTACTAAGCATTTTCTGTTAATTTTGAATCTCTTCCCCTTAAAAAGGTTAGATAGATAAACTGGTGCCCTTTCCTTTGAAGATGGAATTAGTTATTTCTGATTAAGGAAGCAGTTCTGATTAACATTTTTTCAGTATATTAAAAATGAGTACTGGGTGCCTTCACTTCTTAGCATATTTAACCCCTTTCAAGCACAGAATATCTTGGCCAACTTGGTGAAGTACCGATTAAATCTTCTATTCTATTAGTTATTGAATGTATTTGAATTTTATGCTATTGATCAACAGATGATGGTAGTATTATGGAGCACCTGTCACATGGTTACCTGAAAAACCTACAATTAACCTAGGAATTTTTAAAGGGGTTTTGCAGTGAAACCACTTCACTTAAAAGGATTAATAACTCTTCCGAGAGAAAATCAGCTGAGCTTAAATAGCAAAAATCTAAACTTAAACCTAAAAAACTTAAGTAGAAAAAAGATGTATGAGAATAGCAAAACAGCTAGCAGTGGCTACATAATAAAAACTCAAGGAATTGTCACAAGAACTGTAAGTCCTAAATACCAAGTTTTTTAGAAAGCAAAATTGTGAATCAAGAAATTAATTCCAGAATTCTACTTAATTAGAATTACTTTGTTAAACCTATTGATGTTGGGCAAATGATTTTTTGTCCATTTTGGTAATAGATAGATCTCAAGCATTTTAGTGTTTAAACCTAATTTGATTTTTCTACAATCCTTTAAAATAAATGTGGAAAAGTATTTTTCTTAAGCATGCACACTAACTGATAGTAATATGATATTCTTATTTTGAAATTTTAGGCGAATGGCAGAATTTAAAAAGCAATCCTTTAGTGTGGATTCAACAGCCCATGTAAGGCTACAATCACAATGGTCTAATGAGAAAGACAAAGAATTGTCTGAAAGGTTACAAAAATTGAGGAGAGATAGAGTTAAAGGTATTTTATGTGTAGAATTAGCTTTATTGAAAAGATCTGTATAAAATAATTGTTGAGGGACACTAAATCAAACCTAACTAGGCTATACAATTCTGTTATGAGAACCCAAGCAAAGTACAATATTCTCAGAATTACTTTAAGTAATTAAAAAGAATATGTCTACTTTTGCAAATTTGTTGAAATCTGAGAAAGGGGATGGGCATATATCCTTTTTGGAGAGACTGCTCTTGAGTGTGGGAGACTTTCATACAAAAATAAGTGTTGGTAATTTAAAATTTTCAAAACTTTTATCCATATGTTTAAAATTTACTTCAATTTGCATTTTTTTAATTTGAAATAATGAGGTTTTACAAAGAATTTGCATGATTCAATTCTGTTAAAAACATTACTTTTCATAACTATTTGCAGTTAACTCCAAAAATTTTTTGCTCAAGAAATAAAACAACAGTTTTCTTGTGAAAAAGGAATAGAAGTGTTATTAATATTACAATTACAGAAAAAGATTAATTAAGCAAATTATTCATAGCAAGAAATCTATTTTGTAATCTCTTAAACTTTTAAAATAACCTCAAGCAGATAAATAATCGGAGTACCCCTAAAATGTTTTCTTAACTGGTAGTATTTTATCTATATTTATGTGATTTGCTTGTTTTATTTCTTTTGTATTAAAATAGCTTTTAAAGTAAAGGAACATACTTTTTATTCAGCATTTGAACAAAGAGCTTACAGTACAATTGCAAACATTATCATTAATTGCTTGCAAGGATAATGAAAAACTTTTTTAGTTGTATGTTAACATTTATGATTTTGCAGACAGCACTCAAAATTTGAATTATACTTGCAGCAAACAGTTTTTGTTTTCTTGGCTATGTAATCAACATGCCAAATTGAAAACACAAAGACAAGGTACGAAACTTCAGGAATTTTTGTAATCTTCACATTTATTTCAATGTTGAAGTTTGCTCTCTATGCCCCATCAATGAAATTATCGCTGTACTTTTATTTCTGACTTTATTCATTTGAATGCTTTATATCCAGTGGGAAATTTACAAATGATGGAGTAATTTTTAAAAGGGTTAAAATTCAGATAGGTTTTTTGAGAAATGTGAGGAAAATTGTTTTACCCAGTAAGAATTCATCTACAAAAAGCTTTGCTTAATTTTTTTTCATTAAATACTGAATTGTTTAAAATCTTGAGATTTGCTAGGACTGGGAAGTTTGCTATGGCAGATTAACTGAAACTTCTAGAACCCATTCAGTTTCAAAACAATTTGAAAAATCCCCTTACTTTCATATGCTTTTAAATGTGAAATGTATATTTTTGTGGTTGATTATGTACTTTTATATCATTTGTGTTCATTACACAGATTGTTTCAAATCAGATAGTGTTCATAATCTACATTTTGTTTTTAGTTGTCTTACCAAGTGAAAGAGAAATCGAAGTGAGGTTGGCAAAATTGAAGGGGATGGATCCCTCTAGATATAACAGTCCTCCAATCGAAGTAAAGTATAATCCAAATAATATAAGATTCATGGTTCCTAACTTTACAAAGTGATCATTCCACCAATTTCCTTATCAATGGAAAAATAAAGCTTTTATTACTGTCAATTGAATGTCTTTATTTGTTTTATTTTCATGGAACTGAATAAATATTTTAATTAAAATGCAGTAAAAAGTTTAATATAGTTACAGCATTTTAGAAAGCTTTTTAATTTTTATTCCATATTTTTCCTTTTTACTGTAAATTCCATGAACTATGTAGAATATACTAATTAAGCTGTCTTGCAAATAGTCAAGGCTGTATGAATGCATGTGTTTTAATTTTAACCTATGATAATGCTTCAATTATGTTAGGTATACAGACCTCCAGACAAAAGAACTTCAATTGAACAAGCTAGTGATCTTATCACTCAAATTACAGAGGAGGTTAATATAGATTCTAAAATAGTTAAGCCAGAAGATGAAATTGCTGCTCGCCTAGCAGCTCTGAGATGTGATGCCCCTAAGAAAGTGAGTGAAGTAAAATAATTCAACAATATTTAACAGTGAGACAGATTATATGTCTTCCGAGAATGATTTTTATATTTTTGAACAGATATGTCCTGGATGAGTAGTAGCCCTTGGGGTTACTTTTCTTGTAAACACGGACTTCACTACCCCAAGTACCCTTAGTAACCTGTCCTCCCTTCTCCATTTTACCCTCATCTTTTTCCTTTGTCATCTGATCATGGTTCAAAATTACGTGGTGTTCTCGGATTTTTCCCTTTGAGATTGATCCCGGACTGTCACCAATAGCCTGTTGTGTTGTTCCAGTGTGACGTTAATTAAAATACCTACCTACCTCCATTTTTTCCCCTTCCTTGTTAATTTGCTGTATTTCATATCTGATTACTTAGATTTATGGTTTTGTTTGAGAAATACTGAGTATTAAATATAAACATTGTTAGGCACAGCTGACCAAATGTGCCCTTGCACCATTACCCCCTCCCCTGGAAAGTATTTTTTATTTAAAATTAAAAACTTTTGAAAGTTTTATTTATCCAAAAGATTTTGTTTTCTATTACATATCCCAATTAGAATCAAGATTTGACTTTATTTTTTAAAAGATGATTGAACTCTTAGAAATGGGGATGATTAATCTTTTTTTAAGATTGTAACATTAAATTCTTCAAACCCTCTTAGCTCCCATAATCAGATTCACCCAGAATATTGATGCCTTGAAACATATTGATTGAGAAATCACTTTTCCTTTGGTGAGTGATACATTTTTTTTTTAAATTTTCTACAATACTGCAGTTAACATTCATGTATTACCAATATACTACTATATTAGATGTACTTTCATGTATGCAGTTTAATCTTTCAGTGGATTGTGCCTGCCTGTTCATATAATTTTAAACAAGTATTCGTGAATAGATGTATTACATTTTGTATTACATCAACAATGAACACCATTCCATCATTTGTTAGCCTGAAGAACCAGTTACTCTGACAACTCCTACTGAAGGCATTTCTGAGGAAATGGATGTGGAAAGTCAATTTTCTACTCTTCAAGAACAATCACAAGATTTGTCCATGATAGCATGTAAAGAGGTGAAAGAGCTAAACAGTAATTCAGAGTATAAAAAGTTACTCTCAAGCATGCAACATGAAAAAGGCATTATGATTATTTTCTTTTGTAAAATATTTCACAATCATTGATAATTTATCTTGATATTAAATTCGAATGCAAATCAATTTCCTATTTAGCTTAACTGCACATTAAAAAGTAAAACTTCAAAGTTCTTGCTTTTTCATGTTATGTATTTAGTATTTATCCCATTTTATGGTTAATTTTACTCCTTTGATATAATCCAACTACATTTTGTATTTTTTAAATAGTATATTTGCAATATTTATAGAAAGTAACTGACATGGTTTTATTAAACAAGCATTGAGAGATATTGTTTTCAACCTAACAGCAATACTTTCATTATTTTTTTATTGTTTATACTTTTAAAATCTTTTCATACAATTAGTCTGTTGAAAGTTAAAATATTCAGCACCAATCATAGTCAATAATCCTTCAATTAACAATATTTTTTCAATTTTGTTCTATGAACACAGCAGGACTGCCACAGGCAACTAAACGATGAATTTATGGTTTTATTTTTCAACCTTGGCCACAAGGGGTATCTTTTTAAGCAAAATCTCCTTCACCAAAGGTCAACGAAAATTTAGTCTCATTTTTTAAACTAACAGACAGAAAAAATATTTTTCTTAAGGGAGAAATTTTCCAAGGGACGCCAATTCAAAAGTTGTGGTGCTAATCCGTGGCAACCATAAAAGAAAAACAGAAACTGATTACTAGATTGTCATGAAAATCTTATTAAGAAAATAGTTTAATTTTAAAATTTAAATATATTGGCGAGATCTTCATAATCTGTTTCGTACTTAATTAGCACATTTTGTGCTTTAGTTGATTCATTTTGTATCTGAGCAAATAAAATGTGGTTTAAGAAGAGACTTGCTTTTTTTTCCACAAGTGGCAGCCCTGATACAGCTTTCATCTCATGATTTCTCTAAATGGCTAGATAGTTAATGCCTAATTTAATCCTTTACTATGGTCTTCAAGTATGATGAATCTTTGAGATTATTGGCTTTAGAAAATAAAAGATTTTGCCGTATCTCTTGCTAGAAATGTTTTTGCAAAGCGTTTTTAGAAAAAAGTTTACATGGACAGCTACATGAGTTAAGAAGACTAATTAGCACAATTTGGTTATTGTTTTAGAAATATATTTTCAAAAATGAGTATCTTTTATTTCCATCATGATATTTTGAAATTTCTCTGTTTGTAAAATATATTTCAATTTGCAAATAAATCATCAATCAATTGTAACTAAAATGCAGATATTTTCTAATAAGTAAATAATGTTAAACCAACCCTTCATAAGATCTAAGTAGGAATAGCTAAACTCTTGAACTTGTTAGAAAATAATGTTATTTTCTGTTTAGTTGTTCATAAATATATAAAGGCTGCAGTAGGATGTTTGATAACTTAATATGTTATTTCTTACAGAAACTGAAAGTGGTGATGTAGAAGAAGCAGATAAGCTTGTCGCCCAAGTTTGTTATTTATTGCATTTTTATTGTAGTTTAAGAGTACACTGTATTAGGATGTAGGAATAAATGTTACTCTGGCCATGACTTTGAAATGAGAAGTGTTTATGTTTCAACAATCAAATATTTTTATAAAAACAAGATTTACCCATTTCAATTCTGAAACTTGGCTCATATACACTGTTAACATTAAAACTTAAAGCAGCTTGGCCAAATATGACCCTTGTGCCATAAACCCACAATTGGCTGTTAAAACTTTTTTCAAAAACGATGCACATTGGATTGACATGAATTTTGAAGGATGGATAGAACATGTGAGAAGAGAGAAATGATCCAAAGTGTAATTCATATGCAAATTATGTGTTATGGTAACAACCTAAAAAAAATATAAAAGTGCAAAAAGTTGATGCAACACACTGGAATCATGTTTTCTCACAGCTTTTCTTCACCAAAAAATCAAAAGTGCCCATTCTAAGAACTCAGTTTTCTTATGAACATGTTTCATATTTTGATCAATGTCATGTTGGATAGAAAGCACCCACAATGAGAATGACATCTGTGGGTAACTGAAAAAATTCGCAAACATGAGAGATCTCAATGGCCTTGCCACACCAACAAAAGATAGGACAGACATCTTATACATATAAATGCTTGTACATCCACATCAAATACCTTAATTCAATAGTTATAATGTATAGCACATCACCCAGTGTCCACTCATAGGATTAAAGGACAATTAACCTTTACACTATGGCGCTTTTATTCCGCTACCTGAATACGGTACAACTGTTGTACCACCTGTAGTCTAAAGGTTAAGTAATTATATAATAAAACCATTTAAAATGTAAAATCTGTAAATTGCTTGACAAAAAGCATTGAATATATAAAATGATACTGAAAATATTTCAAAATATTCACTTAATGCCATTAAAAACCTAAAATTGGTAAAATCCATGAAATGTCTTATAGTTAAAACTTTAAGATGTTGGAATAGTGTATGCTTATTAAATGAGGATAGCAGCTTTTGTAACTGCATTTCATGTATTTAAAAAAGTTAATATAAAATCAATAGAAATGTAAAATACCTTTTAAATTTTTAGCTATTAGCATCAAATTTGCATGAAGACTTGGATGAATTAGAAAGTTATAATTCACAAAGTTCCGAAAAATATAGCATTCCAAGTGACAAGGTAATTTATCATTGTGATGTAATTTTACATCTGTTATTTATGTGAATTCTTAAACCATGCTACTTATCTTGTAAAGAGCATTTCTAAGCGAAAAGAAGCATTGAATTCCTTTTATACTCATTTAACTATAAGTTTTATTTTATAACCATGAGTAAATTTAGCTTGATTTGAAATATTAAAAGAGTTTCGAAGTTTTTCATTCTAATATTTTGATTTTTATTTCCATTTGATATTTTAACAATGAAATGCCTCTGACATAATGAGTTATGACTTTCCTTGATTCTGAGGATAAGATTTTTTTAAACAAATGAATTTTTTAAAAGCACTTTACTTTGTAAATTGGTCCTTGCTTTTAAATTCCATAGCCATAGATTAACCAACATTAAGTATAATAAATACTCCTCTTTTATGATAGGAATTAGTGTAAAGCTATAAGGCAGAAACAAATTTGTTATTGAGCAAAACAGGAAGCTGTGGTATATCTTGACAGCTTTATCTGTTTCACACGTTATCTCAGTTGCTTGTGTGCCCCTTTCATCTCTAGTACTTTTTTAGAACCATGCCTCAGAGAAAAGACATGAATGTCTCTTGATAGTGAAGTAGTTTTCAATGAAATGTATTGTTTCTGATTCATTGAGTATGATTGAAGTTATCTTACATTGATCACCTTCACATTAAACTATTAGCAAAATTTGTTCCTTTCTGAAATATTACAATTAAACTGCAATAGCTGTGTTACAACTTGATGAAAATCCCTAAGAGGGAAAAAGGTTAAATGATTTTCCCCTCCCCGAAGGAGCAATCAGATTAAGATCGAATGTTGAAGGGAAGGATCTGCCTTACCATTGATCCGACAACCAGCTGTGTATTTCTTTGTGTTGTAGTGTGTATGTAAATAAATGTTTTAATGTATAATTTAGATGATTTTTCCCTGTTGTCACTCACTTTATTTTTCCACAAGGTGTCAAGTATATTATAATTTTGTTTATTATTCTTACATAACTTTTTAAAATTTCATATTTATGGTTGTGATGAAAGACTTATTTTTCTTTGAATAAAAAAGCAACATCTAGCTTTTTAAAAATAAACAAATATTTTTATTTCAACTCTTCCTATCTATTCCAAAAATAATTGTATATAGTCCCTTTTGAATTAATAGTTATTTGCTGAACATAATATAGTTTGTGTTTATTGCATTTTTATGCAATTTAAAATGTCATGGTTATGAAATTTGAATGTTTTAAATTTCATCGAAACTTTTAACACTGAACTTTGTTAGTGAACAAAAAATTGTTACATAACTTTCTAAACCTAATTTCTAGATCATTTTATGAAGATTAACATTGAAAATAAACTCAAGTAAAACTTTAGTCCAAATTTCTATATCTGATTCTAAAATGTATGAGTGAATTACTGCCTTAATAGTCAAACTGCTATAATAGTCAACATTCATATGCTAATTAATATGTAAAGCAAGTTTTTTTTGTATATTTACTGCTTGCAATACTATTGTGATGTGCAAATGAATTAGTGTTAAAAGTTTATTACACTGTGACTATGTCTTAGAGCTGTGTAAATATTCAATATTTTGTAGGAAACACCAGTTGAAGAATTTCCATGGTGTGTAATTTGTACTGAGGATGCCAAGATTCGATGTTTTGGATGTGATCAAGATTTATATTGCATGCGTTGCTTCAAGTAAGCATTGAATGAACATTGTTTTTTAAAATCCAAATTACAAATTTTTACCACTAAGTAAGAAATGGGTGTTTTTCAAAATATACATGCACTTAATTACCCTGCCATACACTTAATTACTAAATTGCTACATCTAGTGGTTGAAAGAATCCTAGGAAATATCCTATTGTTCAAGTCTAAAAAGGATTCAAAACTTCGCAAAAAAAACTGCAAGTTGCATGTTGGTATAATGCATGCATGACTTCATATAGTTAATATATTCTGAATTAAAAAAACTGAAGGAATGTAATCAGGCAGAATTTATTTCATATACAATTTAAAATAGAAATCAGAACTTTCAGTATCAAATTCCATAAAAATGTGTAACCTTCATCTTCATTTTACTACACTGCTTGACAATTGCTAAGTTACATTTTTCGGAATTATTCATAATAGACATTGATTGAAGAAATGAAACTTAGTACATATTTAGTAGAGATAGTGTGCATTTATTATTCTGCAAAATGGTACAGATTTCGCCACATGGAAAAAAGAAAACGAAAAAAAGATGCTCTCTGGGGCATTTCCAAACAGCCACGAAAAATGGGTCTTTCTGCCAGAATGAAACAGATATGAGTACCTCAGTAAGATGTGTGACCTCCTTGGACACTAATGCACATTTTGCATCTGTTATTCATGCTGTCTACTAAACTATTGAGGATTCCTTGGGGGATATTGTCCCACTCCTCTCTCAAGGCGTTTTTCAGTTCTTGCACGGTTCGGAGAGGGCAAGTTCTTTGAGAAACACGTCTGCCAAGAGCATCCTGGGCATGCTCTATAGGATTTAGGTCCGGAGAGTAAGCAGGTCATTGCATACGTTCAATATTTTCTCTTTCTAGTGTGTCCGATACTTCAGCGGTCCTGTGTGGGCGCGCATTGTCGTCCATAAACAGAAAATCTGGACCTACCTCACCCCTAAAAAGACGAACATGATTCAGAATAATCTCTCTGCAATACCGCGTCGATGTAACGCTACCTCGCTCAAAGATGTGAAGCCGTGTTCTGCCATTTTGCATAATGCCTGCCCACACCATCACGCCTTTGCCATAGTGAGCACGTTCATGAACATTCTGTTGTGCATAACGTGTTCCCCTCTCCACAGTAACTGATGACCAGAATCACTTGTCACAGTGAAATGGGATTTGTCGGAGAACATCACTCTGGACCACTGTTGCTGACCCCAACCAATATGTTCCTTACACCAACACAATCTTTCTCGACGATGGCGTGGTTGAAGTGGGATGCATTGAACAGGCTTCCGTGCATACAAACCAACCTGATTTAATCACCGAGAAATGGTTCTGGCAGAGACACATGTACCGGTAGCAGTTGCAAGGTCTGCAGCTATCTGACTAGGAGTGAGATATCTGTTCTTTTTTGCCACTAAGGATACATATCGATCCTCTTGAGGTGTGGTGTTCCTTCCACGACCACCGGCATGCTTTCGCATACCATTTCCACCTTCAGCGGCCTTTTTTAATCACGAGATGACACTTTTTGACACTCCCATTACTGTGGCCACAGTAGTGACACTTTGACCTGCTTCCAGCTGTCCACAATCGTAAGCACTCAAATGATGTCTTGCAGACATTTTGCACTTAATTATTGCCACACCACACTGATTTTCACAGAAATAAGTTCAACAACCTACGGCGCTATTTTCGTCAAACACCTAACTGCATGAACTTTCGAATGAAGAAAGAGCTTTCGTGCACTGCCTTTTATACAGATAACAGGTCCTGCTCTACTACGCCCTCTGCATTTAATTTTACTGTTATTGGTCGGCTGTCGGGAACGCTACGTTGCAAAAATCAGTTGTTCCTTAGCAATTGTCAAGCAGCTTATTTGCACCTACTAGAATACAAAATTTGAATAAAAAACTGACAAGGTATGTTACTTCACTTTGCTCGAATACACCACTACTGATGACCATACAAATAATTAGATTACATTGATTTGTCAAGGGATTGAGCATAATCCTTTCTTGCTCAATTTAAATTTCCATAAAAATCCAATCTAGAATTAAATATTACTACATTAAAAATTAAAATAACTACATTACATTTACTTTACATTACTGTTCTATTTCCGAACCTGAATTAAAATGTATTATTAACTATTCCATATGCATTTTATTAAAATCAAATTTTGGAATAAATTCTGTCAGCAAAGTATTTGGCCAATATGGAATACGTGATCAGTTTTAGATATGTTAACTTTTATGTAGCTTCTTACATGCAAGCTGTAATTTTATCCCCGTATTAAATTTTATTATTTTGTTTCTTTTAGAGAGTGCCATGACAGTTTAGATATAAAAGATCACAAAACTTGTCCTTATCTTCAAACCAAGGTTCCACTGTAATATTTCATTGTGTCAATGGGAAGCTAAACCATCAGACTTACAATTTGTGGTTTAACAAATTATGCACTGCTGCTTAAGATAGAAAATGTATATATTTATATATATTTTTGCCACATAAGTAAATCATATCTTGTTTGTAGTTCTTTATTATCTTGTATAGGACTTGTTGATAATATTTTTATTTAATATTTGTTTCAATTTCGTTTGAAATTTTAGTGTCATGTATACAAAATGCATTCTAAGGAATCGAATGCATTTTAAAAATCCTTTTTGCTTCAATCTATTTATACGTGTTTTTGTTAGGATTCAATTAAACATTCTTAAATTAAACTATTTTATTTCCAGTTTATGATTTGTTATTTAGATGCTGTACCACATTCTTGTAGGTAATGGAATTTTAACAAATATATGCCAAACAGCTGGTTTTGCTGTTAATGTTTATATTCTGAAATGAATAATGCTATGTAATGCTTTCTATATATATTAAATATGTTTACACACTGTATAGATTATGATATTGTAAAAATATAATGAAAATAAAACTACATATTTTCAATTCTCTGTTGAGTTATGTCTGGAATACAGAAAGTTATGAAATTCACTACTTGTGTATATTGTGCATATACGAGGTCTGTTCTGAAAGTATCCTGCTGTTAATATAATGAGAACGGTTTGCACTGCATTGATGTAACTTAGCCAAGGGTAGAGGATATTGATGTGCATGCATGAAAAGTACCAAACCCATGGGTCTAATCCGATGGGTGATAGATGCCCTTGTTTGAGCATATGTTCTGTGAGACCATCACAATGACCGAGCAAGTAGAGTAGCAAATTTGCATCAAATTTTACGTTAAAATTGAAAATTTGTTTGCAGAAACTATTCAAAAGATTAAGAAGGCTTTTGAACACAATGTAATGAGTAACAAATAAAAATGTGGTGCTGACAACTTCAAAGATGGACAGGAATTTGGTGAAGTGATCATTGCTTCAGGCCTTTAATGAGCAAAACACCTGAGAATATTGGAATGTGCATGGGCTGCAATCAACAAAGATCAGAGACTGACATTGTGAAAATTAGATAATCTGGGGATTCCAAAACTGTTTCAAGATTTTGATGAAAGATCTTGGCATGAAACATGGCTCTGCCTATTCATATAATCCTCTCTCTCTGTACAGATTTATTTCTGCAAAACATCAAATCACCCAGTTGACTCGGCCCTCTACAGCCAGGATCTAGTGCCCTGAAACTTCTGGCTTTTGCCAAAGTTAAAGGTCAGGAAAACTGCTCCATCGTACCAGCATTACCAAGAACCTCTCCACCAATCATATTTTGACTTTGTGTACAGATCTTAGACATTTTGATGCTTCACCAATTTTATCAGACTTTTGGTTCACCCTCCACATGCATCGCCACCTTCTTACATCACTGCGGCATTTTACCATTGTTTATAATTCGCCATTTTTTAATTACATTTCATTAGAATTTTAATGGTTGACTAAGATGGGGATAACCACTGTAATACAATTTTTTCTGTTTCTATTTTTGCCTTCATAATTTGTTTTTACTAATGACCTACATACAATACATTTTTTATATAATCTAAACTACATATCTGTTCAATAAATAGTTTAATTATACTTTTTATTGTTGATTAGACTTTTAACCTTTTATTTATTTTTACTGGTTTGCATCATCTTGGATTTGGTGCAGCCTGTCTGTCTTTGCACCTTGCGGCATAAAACCCAAACCAATCAACCCGAAGCTAAAATCACCTTTGAAAGGGAAGGTATTTTAGACTAGATGTGATTCAAAACATGACAAGGCAGCTGATGGTTATTCAACAATGGACTTAGAAGTGTGATTTGAAAAGTACAAGAGATGCTGAGAGAAATGTGTGGTCCCAAGTTCTTTAAAGGAGACTAGATGACGAAAATCCTAGGTACAGTGTATCTTGTTTCATATTATATAGCTGGATACTTTCTGGACAGACCTCATGCTACTATTCCATCAAAAATATAACTTGGATTCTGATGAATAACTTTATCTCCTTAAGGGCTGATCCATCATGACTCACATTACAATGGGGAAATTTTTCAAACAAAATTGATTTGTTACTTTCGTCAAGAGTTCTTTTCATTTGGTTTTTCAGTAATGACTTTTGAATCATTTGATTCAGTAGCCTTAAATTTAGATGTTTTACCATCAAAAATACCCCAGATTTATATTTTCATTATTGACTACTTGTAGAATTATAACTACTTGAACTTGAAATGCAGAAATCACTCTAGATTTAGTTTTTTTATCTGGAATTTTTTTGTCTAAATGTGCTCGAATTATTGAAAATTAAAAACATTGCTTGGCAAAAAAATGTTACTGTTTTCAAAATTTCAAAGGTGATCTTTTCTGTTTTATAGTGATAGGAATTCATATACATTCTGTAGTCCCATTGATGAAAAAGAAACCACTTTCTGCACTCAAATTTTGTTACATTTTCTAGTTTCTAAAACATATACAGGTGGTTATCAAAATAATGGAAACACCTGTGAATAAAAGTGACATTTAAGAATGCGCTTCGTAAGCATTAAAATTAATCCTAGCTACCAGTTTTTTTAATATAAAAAGTACTATATATCATGATAGTATGAGGTAGCTTTAGTGAAGTTGTATACATCGTGGATTTTTGTCAAAAGCGTAAAATGTCAGACCTCACACTTTCAAAGAGGCCAAATTGTAGGAGCCCGACTAGTTGGAGCAACTGTGACCGAAACATCCCAGCTTTGAGACGTTTCTAGAGGTATGGTGTCTAAAGTCATGACAGCATACACACAGCGCGGCAAGACAACCTCGGCAAAGCAAAATAGTGGACGGAAGGAGAAGCTGAGTGAAAGAGATCGACGGGTATTGAAGCGGATTGCAATGTCTAAAAAAAACAACTGCAGCCAAAGTGACCGCAGAGCTCAATCAGCATCTGGATTCTCCAGTGTCAATAATTACAGTTAGGAGGCACCTTCATAAACAGAACATTTACGGCAAAGTAGCAATTCCCAAGCCACTTGTCACAGATGTTAATGCCAAACGTCTTCTACAGTGGTGTCACAACCACAAAACCTGGTCGATTGATAAGTGAAAGACAGTTATATGGTCAGACGAATCATCTTTCACACTTTTCCCCGCAACAGGACGGGTGCACGTTTGGAGGACACCTGCACAAGCGTATGATCGTGATTGTGTCCTTCCAACTGTCAAATATGGAGGTGGATCTGTCATGGTATGGGCAGCCATGTCGTGGTTTTCTGCTGGCCTAATCGTAACCCTGAAAGGAAAGATCACTGGGGAGAAGTATAGAGAAATTTTAGCTGACCAGGTCCATCCTATGATGCAAACTTTGTTTCCTGCAGGAGATGGAATTTTCCAGGATGATAATGCTCCTATTCATGCAGCGGGACTGGTCCAATCATGGTTTGATGAACACAAGGATGAACTGAAACATCCACCTTGGCCAGCACAGTCCCCCGACCTCAATATAATCGAACCGTTATGGTCTATTTTAGAGCATTCAATCCGAAATCGATATCCTCCACTGGCATCTCTCCCAGAACTTTTACAATATCTCCATGAAGAATGGTACAATATTCCTCTAAACACTATTCAGCACTTGTATGATTCGATTCCCAGGCGAATCCAAGCTGTATTACATGCCAAAGGCGGTCCTACGCCATATTAGTAAAGGATTCCTTATAAATCCAGTGTGTTTCCATTATTTTGATAACACCCTGTATATATAATTTTAGAAACTAGAAATGTAAAATATTTTGTTAGTTTTCTAATTCAGGTGTTACAAGCTAAACTTCCAATCAGTTCAGTATTTAGAAGTGCTAAAGACGTTTTTGCTTTACTTTGATCATTCTCAGAATGTCATTCCAGCATATCAGAAAACTTAATGAGTTTTTAATGGGAGTTTATGTCCTATTTTCATTTGCAATTGAGCTTTGCCTGAAAAATGTAACAATTTTATTTTAAAATTTAACTTAATTTTCTGAATAAGTATATATTTGGTGAGAGAACTTGAGTTGAAGGCCCTCCATTTCTGGAACTTAATTTTCTGTTAACCAATGGTAGTATAGTCTATACAACTCAAATGTTTCCACCATAAAACCAATTTATTGGTCGTTTTAATGTTGGCAGAATTTTCTGATATGGTGATGGGTAATCTTTCTCACATTTGCATTCAGAAATGAGCTGAATTAGATTCAGCTAAATTTTCACTTTTGTTGTCGTGGAACCACATTCGAAATTGCTCATCCATAAAACTAGCAATTAAATGCTATAAAGATGTGCTTGGTGCATAATTTTAAAACTTGTTTCGTCGCAGCCAGTTCGCTCTTGTGCCAGATAACTCTCAATCTACTTATCTGCTAGCAATTGGTTGTCAAAGTAAATAAGGATGCTCCTATTACTACTTAAGTCATTGTCCTTGTGACACTTTCAAATATTGCTGGTAACAGAATAGGAAATAGTTTTCCAATCAGGCAATGTGTACTGGTAATTTGAAAGTAAAAATGATTGTGAAAATCGTGTATTGCTAACCATATTTTGGTGCAATATTTTCATTTATAAATTGTATATTAAATTGTACTTATGTCTGAATTGCACTTACCACAAGATCATTGCCTCTAATGAAGGATTAGTTTATGTTGAAGGGTCTTACTTTCAGTGCTGTTATCTGATAATTTTTGCTTTTCAGCACTTAATTGTTTGGTACGATGTGTGTGCAAGATGTCGTTGATTTTGAGATGAATTATTTAAACTTGCTGACATTAGAACATGATATTACTTGCTGACACATAGAACATGATGCCCAATACAAATCTCAATAATTTATAGTGAAATATGTCCACTCATTTCAACTATTATCATCCATTTCTTCAAAACATTTATTCAAATTAAGGCAATGCAAACCAAAAGTGAGAAATTTGTGTCACATGACTAGCAAACCAAGAGTAAGTGGATGAGGATCGAAGGAAGAACAGCAATGAAATCATGTTGAGTTTCTCAGTGTAATTTTTCAGCATATGGCACCAGTTCACTTAAAGTATAGGAAAATAGAAAATATTCCCTTTCCTTTTTAAAACTCAAATTTTATGCCACAGTATCAAAATGAAATCATTTGTGAATTTCCTTGTAAACTAAAAGAGAGTTCTGTTTACTGTGAGTTTGTAAACACATTTTTTATTTTTGAGTTAAGCATTTTACAAATTGTAGTTCATACAGGTCTTCACAACCAATTTCATCGCAATGTGGATGAATGCTGCAGAAAGGAAACAGTCATTGAAACAAATTTTGACATTTTGTCTGATCATTGTCGTCCTTTCAAGATCACGATTCATTTTTATGGATGTCAAAGTAAATGCTTTATCAGTCTCTTACACAGATACACTGAACACATGATACACCATTTATTTTGTTTACCCATAAATATTTCCTTAAACTCTAAATCTTTAAAAAATTATTCAAGTTAATGAAAAATCTTGAAGTTGACAGAAACACAATGGTCTTACATTGTCATCAATGATAATGGTTCTCTACTTTTGTTAGAAATTCATAAAAACTCCCATTTTAAAAACTGAAGGGACTTAAACTGGATTCTTAAGGTTAAAGAGTAAGTAAAAATCAGCTACTAGTAACATCAGTACATTCCTGTATGAAATGCACATTCTTAGACTTATTTTATTTGAGGAGTGGGTTTAACATACTTCATGTGACCACTACTAGGTTAAGTTCAAATAACAACAAAAAATATTAAATTTTTATTTGTTTTATATAAAATAAATCATTACAAATCACAATCTGTTTACAATATTTTTTCATTAATAAGTATGAAATTGTTTTTAGCTGTTAGCATTGTTTTCTATCCTACCAAGGCAACAATGTATACACGTTTGATTATATTTTACATAAAACATAATTTTTTTGTTTAAATCCTAAAAAGAGTGTTTTAGTTTATTGACAATATTTATCATACAATAATATAATTTATGTTTTTGTTTATGAAAATCATCATTTGTAAAATTAACATTTAGATTTATAATTATACAACTGAATTTCAAACTAAAATAAGTGCTTTATTCCTCAAGTTAAAAATCACACTTTATGTGAATGTCAAAATAAACTGAAGTAAATCGATAAGAACCCTAAATTAGAACTTACCAAATTTTTAAATAAGCTTTTGTTAGCCTACATTGATTCCTAAGCCCTCTCAAAGTAATATGTTGCTGTATTCATTTCTGAGTCAGACGTCACAGTGCATTTTGCACAGCTTTTTGCTATACGATTACTTTCTCACTGTAAAGCTGTTCTTGAGGATGGTATGAGAGCAGCTACTATTGCAGGGCAGGTGAATATGATTAGGTGTAGTTACCCAGACAGTTCTTACAAAGTTATGTAATTTACATAAATGTATCACTTGGTCACAATGCCATATTTATGAAAGTTTCTAGATATGACATGAAGTTCAATATGTATCACACCCATGGCAACTGTTTGAAGTCTAAATCGATCCAACCCAAGATAAATATTTTCAGGTCTTCTGAGCTGCAAACCACCACCGAGAAAGTATTCATAAATTCTGTCACAAAAAGAAGACCTTGGCTTCCAAGTTACACACTGAATCTTATGGTAACCACTTGGTGTTGGTACATGACAGAAACCATAGCTACAAAACTGATCTCTTCCATATTCATCTTGATGCCATACTTGAAAATAAAGTTTTGGCCACCCTAATGTTAAAAAGAAAGTAAAAGCTACTAGAAATATTCACTTAATCACATAAATATAACTTTAACAGAAGTTATTCTTGTAATGCTTTGATTTTTGGTATGAATGATAATCATTAATTGTCTTAATTTAATAACACAAAAACGCTTTTTAACAGCATCAGAGAACATTTGAATCATACATTTTCTTGCTTGTGAATAACTAGACACTACATCTAATTTAAAGGTAAAAATTTTATTAAAAATCCTATTTTTATGAGGTTTGATGTTAAAAAAATAGTTTTAGTTATAATTTACAGTTTAATTATATATATATACAGGGTGTTATCAAAATAATGGAAACACACTGGATTTATAAGGAATCCTTTACTAATATGGCGTAGGACCGCCTTTGGCATGTAATACAGCTTGGATTCGCCTGGGAATCGAATCATACAAGTGCTGAATAGTGTTTAGAGGAATATTGTACCATTCTTCATGGAGATATTGTAAAAGTTCCGGGAGAGATGCCGGTGGAGGATATCGATTCCGGATTGAACGATAACGGTTCGATTATATTGAGGCCGGGGGACTGTGCTGGCCAAGGTAGATGTTTCAGTTCATCCTCATGTTCATCAAACCATGATTGGACCAGTCCCGCTGCATGAATAGGAGCATTATCATCCTGGAAAATTCCATCTCCTGCAGGAAACAAAGTTTGCATCATAGGATGGACCTGGTCAGCTAAAACTTCTCTATACTTCTCCCCAGTGATCCTTCCTTTCAGGGTTACGATTGGGCCAGCAGAAAACCACGACATGGCTGCCCATACCATGACAGATCAACCTCCATGCTTGACAGTTGGAAGGAGACAATCACGATCATATGCTTGTGCAGGTGTTCTCCAAACGTGCACCCGTCCTGTTGTGGGGAAAAGTGTGAAAGATGATTCGTCTGACCATATAACTGTCTTCCACTTATCAATCGACTAGGTTTTGTGCTTGTGGCACCTCTGTAAACGACGTTTGGCATTAACATCTGTGACAAGTGGCTTGGGAATTGCTACTCTGCCGTAAATGTTCTGTTTATGAAGGTGCCTCCTAACTGTAATTATTGACACTGGAGAATCCAGAGGCTGATTGAGCTATGCGGTCACTTTGGCTGCAGTTGTTTTCTTTGTAGACATTACAATCCGCTTCAATACCCGTCGGTCTCTTTCACTCAGCTTCTCCTTCCGTCCACTATTTTGCTTTGCCGAGCTTGTCTTGCCACGCTGTGTGTACGCTGTCATAACTTTAGACACCGTACCTCTAGAAACGCCTAAAAGCTGGGATGTTTCAGTCACAGTTGCTCCAATTAGTCGGGCTCCTACAATTTGGCCTCTTTGAAAGTCTGTGAGGTCTGACATTTTACGCTTTTGACAAAAATCCACGACGTATACAACTTCACTAAAGCTACCTCATACTATCATGATATATAGTACTTTTTATATTAAAAAAACTGGTAGCTAGGATTATATTTTAATGCTTATGAAGCGCATTCTTAAATGTCACTTTTATTCACAGGTGTTTCCATTATTTTGATAACCACCTGTATATACCACTTTGGTTCGACATGAAAGTGGTTCCATTAACCGACTGGTCCAATTATATTTCATGAAAGGCTATAACGCTCGCCGGCTATATAATTCCATATATATAAACAGTATACTGATTAGTACAACAAAATCATAAAGGAAGTTATAAAAAACAACTTACCTTTATTGGTTAATAAAATATTTTTAATCATCATTTTTTTACACCGCTCATTATTGACTGATACAAAAGAATGTAGCTTGTAAGCTGCTTTCTTGACACTATCATCGCCATTGTTTTTTGCCAAGAAAATGTTCAATTTTTCTAAGCATGAAAGGGCTTTGTTGCAAGTGACTTCGGGGACTTCTTCCTCTGATTTAGAATGTGTTTCAGTGTTTCTCCTGACCGATTGGCCATAGTATCTTGAACAGTATCTTCTGAAGGGGAGTCGCAACACTGGACAGACAAATCAACATTGACGAAAGTTTGGAAATCTTCGGTGTTCATTCCAACATCGACTTCACAGAATGCTGAATTAGGGGAAGCGTTGTCTGCTGCTGATGGCAAAGATGGAGCGATGAATCCCACTTTGGCAAAACAATTAACAAATGTTTTGACTTTCACAGATTTCCCGCTAATTGCTATCATTTCTATTGCTAAAAGGAGATTTATCTTACGAGATAACTCGATTGCACCAAATTTAGCACTGTTCTCTGAGTCAAAGGAAAAGACAATTTTTTCAAGAACCAACTTTCTATAGAGGGTTTTCAAGTTTTTGATAACGGTTGGTGTTGGGTGGCAAAAAAATCAGACGTATATTTTTCGTTGTTACATTATGGTGTGCGGAACAGTTGTGCATTACAAGAGCAATTTTTCTCCCTATTCTCTCGAGTATCTTGTCCCAGCCTTTCAGCCAATCCTCAAAAATTGTCGATGTCATCCATGCATTACGACTGCTTCGATATTCCACTGGCAACACCGAGGATTCTTACTTTTTCCTATGACTAAAAGAGGACGTCGATCACAGCCAGTCAGCGGGACATCTTTTTTTAGCCGTTTTGTTTGTGAAGTTGTATTCAAACTGGTCCGTTTAACCGATGTAAGGTGGTCCATTTAACCGATGTGATTTCTATGGTATTGAATAGAAAATGATTCTGTTCACAAGGAAACTGTCCCCAATAAGTGACTTGTCCCATTATCCAGTGATTCGATAAAGTGAAGTGCACTGTATTGTTCATTTCATAATCATGAGAGAAATGCAGTTTAGGAGAAAATTAATAGAGATTATGACTACATATTGGGGCATTAGTAGTTACCAACATATATTTGGGAAAAAATAATTCAGTTAGTCTCACATTTTTTTCAGTAAATAAATATTTATGTATTATGGAAATGTTCCTAGAAGCATGAGTAATTTACAAATACAATATCACATTTTTATGATTACTTTTAAACTAGACTTAGAAAACTAGCTTGATACCAAGGGCAACATACAAGATTCAGAATGAAATGACTTATTTCCAATACAGGGACTCCCTCTTAACCGGCCACTTCGGGACCCAGGATAACGATTTGGCCTGTTAAACCATCTCGTTCCTTTAATAGCATTAAAATACACTCCCAAAATCGTTTTTATTAGTATAAAATTAAGTATATAGCCTACTTTATTGTAATATGCTATATATATATATAATTAAGAAAACTTACCCTGGAAGAACTTCCTTTATTGGGAAAACTAAACACATGTTACTGTAGGCTACTGTATTTACAGTACATAATTGCAGTATACATATTAGGCCTTACTAAACAGGCCATTAAATCTCACATTTAGCACAGTACTGTTCTATAAATATAAAATAAAAAATAAGCTCTAAAAGTAATCATCGATTTTCTTTTGTTTCTTTGTGAGCATTGCTCTTTTGAAAGCGAAGTCACACCATTTTTTCACAAACATTATGTCACCTGGAATGGACTCTTGCTGTTCAATGTAGGATGTTACTAGCTCAAGTGCGGCTTTTGCTTCTGTGTGGCTTTCTTTTTCTACATCCTCCTCTTGAACTTCATTTTCTAGATCATCTTCACCAATAACTGCTTGCACTATATCATCGTCACTTAAAATCTTGTTTTCAAGACTTTCGTCAGCATTAACCCATTCGTTCACATCTGCACTAAGACCACCACATTCAGGAAGTTTCTGTAAATCAATGAGTAGGTTTGTGTCATCACGTTCAGGTGCCTCTGCAGTATTCTGCACAGCTGTAGGATTATCTTTATTTTTTTCGATAGCTTCCAACACACTTGGCCAGAGTTTTCACCAAGATTTAGTAAACGTAGTGTTAGGCATTTCTTCATAGGCCTTATTTACATGTAGATCACATCCTTAATGTTTATAATCTTCAAGGCAGCGATTAGTCCTGTGTCTATCATTCGGCTTTGAGAGGATTTCAGAAAGGAGTTTGTGTTTCCTTTTCAAGCTTGCAATGACCCCTTGGTCCATGGGTTGTAATAAACTTGTTACATGTGGAGAAAGAAAATAAATTGTTATTTCGGCTTCACATGTGAGGTCCTATGGATGTGTTGAGTTGTCAATGACTAAAACAGCTTTGATCGGTAATTTCAGTGTTGTGAGGTGCTTTTTTACTTCAGGTACAAACTCGGTCACAAAACATTCTGTAAATAAATAACTTTTTATCCATGCTGATTTCTGTGCATGATAATGTACAGGAAGGGATGACATGTTCACATTTTTTAAAGCACAGGGCTTTTAGACTTTCCAATTACTAAAAGAGGAATCTTGTGTGTTCCAGTGGCATTGGAACAAACACCTACAGTTAGTCTCTTTGTCTTAAATCCAGGAGCTGATTTTTCTTGACTTGTAGCAAATATTTTCTGTGGTAAAAGCTTGAAGTTAAGGCCAGTTTCGTCCATGTTATAAACTTGTTCTGGGTGTAATCCTGTTTCTTTTATATAATCTTGAAATTTTGTAGGTTCGCTTGCTGCTAGTGCATCTGCCGACAATTTTTCACCGAACATGCCTATAAAATGAACTCCATGCCGCTTCTTCCAGCGAGTGAGCCACCCTTCACTTGTTGAAAATTGACCACCATCTTCAATTTTCAAATGAAGCAAAAGTGCCTTCTCTTTTAAAATGGGACCACTTAATGGAGTACCCCTCCGAGGTTTTTGTTGAAACCATAACCAAAGAGAATCATTGACTAACTCGTTTGCGGGTTTTCTGAGCGTACAACACGTTGAGTGTTTTACTCAATTCTATTTGGGGCAAAAATCCTGAATTGATTTTTGATTCCCCTGCCAGTCGTTTACTGTACTTTTCCCTACATTTAGTTCATCACAAATAAGCTTGACTGACTCTCCTTTGTCCAAATGCTCAAGAGCATTTAGCTTTTGTTCCATTGTTACAACTTTATGTTTCTTTTTCTCACTCATTTCTTCAACACAACACAGCTACGGTATTCACAGTGATACACAGGGAACACGTCAACACCACAGTAAATCAGCAGCTCAACTGAACTGAATAAAATAGCGGATAGAGACATGTCACGACAGGTCTGTGAGTCATCGTCTCAAACTTGTGGCCGGTTAAGAGGGAGTCCACTGTACATACAAATGATATACATAAAAACATACTTCAAACTTGAAAACTTCAAATCATGTATAAATCTGTACTTTGGTACCAAAAGGGCAAAAGTCGGAATTCGTTAATATTGAGTTGTTCACAAATAACTTCAAAGCAATACAAGTGAAGTTAAAATAGAAAAAGTGCCAATGTTCTATCAATACATTATGAATGAATTAAAACATTGGAAATTGCTTTTTGTATGCTGTATCAAAAAAATTGAAATAAAAATTACTAAATCGGCTATTACCAAAACTTGTTATTGAACATTAGCCCTTTTGCTACCAGGGCATAGAAATATATGTACATAATTTATTTTACAAAGGATCTTAAATATAAAAAACTTAACACATTCAAAACCTTTACCAAGAAGCTTTATACAAACCCCATACCAAATTATTTTCATGTATCCAATTCACAAAAATTAAAACATTCATGTTTCATTGTAAAATTTGAAATTTATTCTTTAAATCACTTAACCTCCTGTGTTGAAGGCATGTTTTGGTGAAATATATGCTATTTTTGAGGATAATGAGCAGTACCATTCCTGAATGGTGTGCCCTTGTATAAAGGCTGAGGTATGCCTCCTACTGTAAACAAACCTTTCACATTTGTTCCTTAGGTCTCAGTACCAGGTTAGATGATGGGCTCCTTATGAGACAAATAGGAATTCCAAGTACCCATTCAATGTTTAACTTGCCTAAATGTACAAGTTCCACTTTCTCTTTGCACACTGGCTGTAAAGCTTTAATACAATGAAAAAATTTCTAATTTATTATACTTGAAGAACAAATCCATTGCAGTACAATTTTTTGGGTCCTTGTCCGAGGTCCCCAGTACTATGGTGGACACCTTAAATATGATGGGTTGTGTCAAAATTTTTCATTGGTGGATTTTTCAGTTCAGTGAGTTTTATACTGATCTTTATATTTTTAAGTCCTTTTTGTGGTTGCAATGAAAATCATTTATGAATCAGTATACTTGCAATTTAATTAACAGAATAAAAAAAATTCAAAAGTATTTATAAAGGGCAATTTTTTTATAAATCAAACTCTTTTGAGAAGGGGAGGTTTTTGACTAATTAGACAAAGAAATCATTTTTCTAATTATAGCTTTCTTGGTAGAGTGTCACTGTTCAAGTTAAATTTTATACATAATCTGTATGATTTAAATACTTGTAAATTACAAGTATTTTTCATTAAGAACACATACTATCTATTGTGTTTACATACATTAAACTTTAAAATGTAACTGCTAAAAATCACAACAATGAGCTATTCTCAAGATAATTATTTCTTTCAAACATTCATGTAACATAAGTTCTATACCTTGAATTCCTTTAGTTGCATAATGAACATCCACTGGATGACACCAATAGTTCATTTCTCCATCCAAAGGATTATCTATTTGTGTTTGGCCTTCTTTTAAACCTTCTACAACTTTCCAATTCTTGCCTGAAAATATAACAGACAATAAATACTTACGTTAACATTATAAAATCAAAGATGAAAAAAATATTTTAATACCTGCATGTAAGCCCCATTTACAGAACAAATTGTTCTCTTTAAAATCTGCTGCACCAATGATCTGACCAACAATATGCACTTCACACATCCTGTAAACATTAGAGCAAATAAAAAATTAAAAGAATGCCTTTAAATTGTATGGGGATAGTATTTTATCAAAACACATAAAATCGTAAAGCCAATGCTGTATGTACTTCCACTGATATAAGTCAGTGAATGCCCCTACATATGGGGTTCACCAGGTCATAGATCTCAGGGTTCTCCAAGACCTATTTTAGGTTCTGAGTTATAAATTTATTCTGTTTATAATAAAAATGTAGTCATATAACGGAAAATTTACACATTTGCCCAAGTTATATATGTTGATACTTCGCATACATATTTTTATATTTCAAGAGGAACCTATCACCTAACTTTGTACTGTGGCCTGGAGTGCAGTCTTGACAAAACTCTAATAGGTACAGCTGTATCTAGCACCTCGTCTGATGGCAATGCTCTTGGCACACTTTTAGTAGCGAGTTATGGCAGGTGAAGGTAACCCATCTTTCTTAGGGTTATTCATGTTTTTATGGCAAACTGGGCAAGCGGAAAGATTCATAAAGATGTTATATTTATATATAAAGATTTTTTCTAAGATTTCTTTCCTTGATGGCATAAAAAGTGAGTCAAGAGCATTGCCACCAGACAAGGTGCTAGATACAGCTGTGCCAAATTATTAGGTAATGAAGCCACTTTTAGTGAAATGCCCATATTCGATAGAAATGTAATGCTATACAGAAACAAGTAAAAATATGTTATTTACTTAAATATTGTGCAGTGGGATTTTCTTCGATTGCATTTATAAAAGATTAAAGGGATTGACTTTGAAGTGTCAATCTGGTTCAACATCATAAGGTAAACATCAGCAAAGTTGAAATATTTTTAATATACTTACTAAAAAGTGAAGAAAACAATTTTTTATATTTATGCCAATGCAATTAAAATTATGCTTTGAAAAGAACTTATAAAAAACATTTTTCAAGATTTTTTATGAAGATTACAGAATTAAATCCCCAAATTTTTATTTGAGAAAATAATTGTGGCGGTTCTCGAGAAGCATTGAAAATACATAAGAAAATAGAAGAATGTAGATCCCACAAATCAACTATAAAGTGTTGTTTAATATATTTTTTCAATATCTTACAATTTGAACAGATTGTACATTTCATTTGTCGATGTGTATTATAACAATGGAAAGTCGAACTGAAGGTAAAACAGCTTGTTGCGGACAATTTAATGCAAATATATATTTTCAAGCAAGATTCAAAAATTTTTTCTTACGTAGCTGATATGAAACATTTAAAGTGCAGATTCAAGAGTATGGTACACAGGGAAAAGAACAAGTTATGCGTAAAAATATAGCAGATAACATTTCATCGAATATGAGTAAAATTTTGTTCTCACAAACACGCTGAACACACTACAGTGTACTTTCTTTGTTGATCAATGTGGTGGTCTGCTCTAATTTTGCTTTTTTACAGGATTGATCACGTCTTTTTGATAAAACGCCAAAATCCGTTGTCATAACAACCAAAAGTAAATAAAAGAGAAATCAAAAGTATGTTGCCATTTGTCGAAGTGAATTATATTTAATTTTCTGATGGATAGTCTAGCCAAGTGCTACGCGGCCTTCTGATCGTCCTCTGTGGTTATATTTCCTATTGTATGTGTATTTACACAAAAATTCCCTCCCACAAGAAGAAAGTCAACTGAGTTCTGGTTTCCATTTCAATGTGTTACGAAAAATATACGCAAAGTTAATTGAACTACATTACTGATGAAATTACTATCATAGATAGAGCACAAATCAGCATTCCACCGAATAAACAATAAACACAAGCAAATATTATAAAGCGTCCTTCGTAAAGGCTTTTCTGTTGACAAATTTCCTCTGTGAACAGGTGAAAACATGAGTTCAAATGTCGAAATCAAAGCGAAAATTGTCGATATTCTGTCGTTTTTAGAAAAAGCTGAAGCCATATCTGACAAACCGAAAATAGTCATGCAACAAGTGGATACGTATTTTAAAATACCAAATGGCCGGTTGAAACTTCGCCAGATTCAGGTTAAAACGGTCGAAAGTGAATTGTACTTTTTAAATAAAGGTTTAAAATTCTGTTTTATAAAAATTTGGTCCAAATTAAATCCCAATATTAATTTTTTAAACGTAAATTTTTGATGTATTGAGTTTTGTTTCTTTGAAAATCTAAATTACAATTTTAAAGAAAAATTGTTGGTGCATTTTTTCTCGTATGACTAGTTCTGATACTTAAAAAACCCAGCATTCTGTAATAGTGATATTTGCAATGTACATAGAAAATATATTAATATTCATGTTCTCTTTCATTACATAACAGCAAAACATGACTGATAAGAGAAAAAAAAAAAAAACTTTTGATAGGATCATCACACATTTATTATTTTAAACGAAACGGGATGATTTAAGAATCCCATTAAGAGCATAAAATGTCTAAAATAAAATTAGAACATCTACAACAATCAAATAATGCTGTAGTGGCAGATAAATAGTGAAACGTCAGGGAAACCTGGTTTCACTTTTTAGGTTCTTTTAAAATATCTACCATATATCAGCCTTTTATGGTGAGATTTCTGACTTCCATTCACAGCAAAACCAATTTCAGTTTTCCAGTAATTTTATTACATACGTAACATCAGAACATACAAGACAGAAACAGAAGGAACATAACAGACAAGTAAGACGGCAACGCTCGCACTCGCAAAAGTGTGAATTGAAACCAGCAGAGGGGGCAGAGCCAAGTGAGAACTGAAACTACGCAGCTGGTCCTATTTCATTTGAAGGGCTTCTCAACAAATAGCATTACTTCTGAAGCCAAAGAACAATTTCACAAAAATCTGACATTTGTTAACATTTTTCTCAAGTTAATTTGCCACGAATGCAACTTTTGTCCACATAAATTTTATTTGAGTTCTGAAGCCTTATTTTTTATCACAAATTTCACTGACTATTTTTGTGTTCTGGGAATGATTTCAAGATATTCTTTATTCTTCTAGTATCACTTATTCCTTTCCCATTTTTAGCAGTTAATAAATTTACGTGTTAAAAATAATGTTTTTTTTTCTAAAATATTGAAATTATACAAAAGAACCTGATGAACCTAAAAATGAGGTGCTCATAATGGATCCAGTGGCCAGAATGCAAACTTTTCGGCCTGTCATCTACACATGTGTAATGCATTTTATGAGTATTATAGCTATAAACCTAAACCATCAAACGAAAAGCATTTCTCACCATGATAAATTTATAATTATTTTTATTTTGAAATATAAATTCATTTCCCAAATATGCGGATGTAATTTTTCTGGATTTTAGGTTATTTTGTGTACATACCTTTAATTCCAAATGTTTTCAATTCACTTGTGGTTAACTAAAATCTATATTAAATTGGACAATTCAATTTTTAAGAAGTTAACAAATTATTTCAATTTTTATTCTTTTCGTAATTATAAGTAAAAAAATAGACTAAGACGATTTTTAAAAAATAAAACCTTTTTAAAATTATTGTATTACTATTTTAGGCCTCTGCAAAAAATTACATAATTGATTTTGAATTATTTTATATGAATTTGAATAAATTATTAAAATTTGAATGTATAAAACTGGAAATTTGAGTTTTAAATACCAGGAATTTAATTGTGATTATAATTAGTTATTTTAGTCAAGTACAGAATCTAGTTTCTAAACATCACACTACTTTTATATTGGTAAAACCATAATGATTTTAAAATGTTATTGGTTTTCTCAACATTTTTATATCAATGCTAAGAGCATTATTTTTTAAATTTGTCATGTTTATTTCTAAATTTTCGATATATTTCAATTGCTATTAATCATTCTCTCTATAATTTCAAAACTAACTATATTTAAAATTTTAATAAATGAAATATTTAAATCTAAATGTCAGGCTTTTTAACCTTCATCAATCAAACTAGGTTTGAGACCCATAAATACATGTTTTGTCAGTAGTAACTTTTCAGCCTGACCATTGAATTTTTAATTTCCTCGATTACATTTTAAGAATTTGTTTTTAAATTTATTGTAGGATCAAAGAGCCGAATTAATTTATTATGACCGACCTGATACAACTGGTCCCAAAATTTCAAATTATGACAAACAAGAATTTAAAAGTTTCGAAGAAGCCGAAGGTTTGAAGGTAAGTTTTAGAAAGATAATTCAGAGGTAGACGTAGACTAGTTATTAAAATTTTCACAAAATGTTCTAATTATATTGAAGTAGTCGGATGCAAAATTTGTTACTACAACTAATTTTTTTAAGTAATCTACAATTTTATTTTTTATTCTAATTTGAGTGCTATGAACTAAAATTTTAAGCAATTATGTTTTTCAGTTACAAGGAGTACTCACATAACAAGAATAAAAAATGAACGTAATCTAGCCGTCAATGAGATTACAAGTAAATTTAGTTTTTTCAGCATTATATCAACATTTATCTGGGTGTAAATATTTTTTATTCATTTCATTTTTATTAAATTGTCTTCATTGTATATTTTATTATAATTCTAAATTAATCAGATATTCTACTTAAACTGTTTTCCATACATTTTAGAATTCAGTTGTTTTGTTTAATTTGTTTGACAGAATATTTATTGAAGAAAAGTATTTTTACTAAATTGAAAAATACTCCTTCCTCTTTTTATACCATTGTTCTAAGATAAACTATCTCCCTGACATTAATTAGTGAAAACATTAATTGGTGAAAACAATGATGTATAGTTATTTTATTGATGTAACAATGGGTTGTAGACTGGCTATGGGGAAGCTGTGAAACACTCCAAATGGACATGTGTACTTGAGGGCTGTAAGATTTAAAAAATTAATAACGGATAGAAACCATGTGAAAACATTGTTTTCTGACTCACTTGTGGCATCAAGTTAAAAGTAACCATTTTTAGCTTAAGAAACTCATTACCTGAAGACAGATAAAAATATTTGAAGTGTATTTATCTTTCTAATCACTGAAACAGTAGTCGGTCAGGCCCATCAATCTCTATATTGTAATACATGGTTTACAATTGCTTTGTAAATAACAAAAATACAATAGTTTAGGAAACTAACCTATTAAATGATTTGTTTTCTCTTCCAGAAAGTCTTGGTATCATCTCTTGGATTGATAGGTGTGGTCAGTAAACAGAGACATTTATTTATGAGTGGCCAGACAAGAATTCATGTGGATGAAGTTAAAGACTTGGGGTCTTTTATGGAACTAGAGGTAGAAGAGTAATACTAATTTAAAGTATCCTATTTAATGGTTACTCATCTAATCAATTTTTAATTGATGGAAAGGGATACTCAAATTATGTTCACAGAATTGTGCTTTAGTGTTTAACAATTTTATTGTTTACCTAAAATTTTCACATAACTGGAATATTAGTTTGAATCTCAACTAAATAATTTCATTTGATTAAGTTTGCTATTTGATTTGTTCTTGATAGTGACAAAATTATATTAAATTAAATTGTTTCTTTACTTTTGACCTGATAAAAAACTTACCAAAATAATCTAATTTTAAATACTTTCAGAAATGTTATTCATATATGCTAATTTTTAAGCTCTAAAATTAAAAATTAATTTTATTTACATTTATTTTACTTAAATTTTTTTGTACAATAAAGATGTCTGTTATATAAACACGATTCTCAAACACTAATCTTTCATTTTAATGAGATGTGTCTAGATTATAAAGCTAGCATTTAAAAGTGGATGGATTTGTTCTTGCTAGTCAACTTTCTGAGAGAAATTGAATATTTTAGAACTTCCTATTCATCTATCTTATTGAATTCTTTTGTGCTTCTCTGAGTGTATTTTTAATTAAATCAAGCTACAATTCTAGATAATATTTCAAATCTAAATAAAAGAAAATATATTGCATGTTATGAATGATAACAGCCCATAAGAGAAGGGCACGTGTCCTTCCTTCACGCTTTACCTACCACAAGTCGATAAATATTTTCCACTAACTTGGAGACTGGCAGCTTATAAATTGAGTTTTTATAGCCAAAGCTTTGAATAACTTGATCTGTTCATTCATTTAACTCACAAGTCGTAAGTTAAGTGTTAAGATAAAAGCCCACATCCTTGCAACCTACCTTGGGAACCTGAGTTAGAACCCCATGCAATGTCCCATACTGACATTTGCTGCTGCTACTGTCAGAAATTCATTCAATGTTAACGCAAATAAAGCTTAAATGTAAATAAAAAAAATAAAAATGACATTTCAGTAATGGAAGTTCTTACCAATCTCCACAACCAACAATTTCCGATTTTTAAACCCTAGTGAGCATTGGATCAACTTTTATCTGTAGAACCATATTTCTTAGAAAATTTTCCAATTGGTTGATATATACCTATTTTAAAGTATTTCAGTTTATGGACTTTTAAATGCTGTCAACCTTACTCTGAGTAATGTTTAAAATTTGTTATAAATATTTACAGAATTTTATTCCTTCAGGTTTGTTTAAAAGAAAATGAAACTTTAGAATATGGAGAGTGCCTTGCAAATAAACTGATGTCTACATTAGGAGTGTTACCAGAAGATCTTATTTCTGGATCATATATAAATCTTTTGTTGAAAAAACAAATGAACTAAAGTGAGTTGCGTTAAACTTGAAGAAAATAAGTCTTTTGTTTTTGATAATTTTAGTAGCAACAAAATACATTTATAATTTTTCTCAATTTTAACTTTGTTATTGTTGCTTGCTTTTTTATGTTTGCAATGTGTTAATAGTCACTTAACCTTTATGATGCGGCGGCGAAATTTCGTTAACGTCTCATAGAACGGCAAATTTCGCTTAACTTCCTTCCCCTACAGAACTTGGACGAGAGTTTTACGACTGACCACCTAGCGCGCTTTCCTTTCATAGGGTTGTCCTAATGCAGCTCAAAGAAAATTCTCTCTTGGAAGGGTTTCCAGTTTTCGCTATAATCGCTCTTTTCACCCCACTTGATTCTTCGTACTGGGAACTGTTTGAAGTTTGGATTAAAAATCGTTTACGGAAGTTAGGACAGTCGCAAATGCATACTCCATTTGTTTTACTTATATTAGTATTTCAATGACTCATTTTGATAAGCACAAATCATTTTTTCAAATTAAATACAAGATTTTATGAGTTTGTTAAAAACGATTAAATAATGAAATGAATGTTTGCTTGACCGGTGGTATTCAAGAGGCTCAATACTTTATGAGAAAAAACTCTTACTACTGTGCTTTCAAAAAACTTTTTTAACTGAATGTGGAACTCCCGTCAATCCTTGTTTTGAAATTTATTGAAAATTGTGCATGTACGGAAGTAATTGGTTGTTATTTTAATAGATGTTAAAGGTTTTAATTCACTTTAAAATCAGTTTTAGAATTCAGTCATAGAGAAGTTATATAAAATGATTAAATTTCCTTATCATGTGAGTATCATATGCACACCAGTCACCAACATTTTGATCTAATTTTAATATTCTTATAGCGCTCTAGTTTTCATTGGATTTAAAAAATCCTTCTTTGGGACAAAGATTTTATGTCACAATAAAGATGGTCAATATTCACATAAAGAAAGTTTGTACAGCAGTTTCATTGGTTATTTTTGCTTATGGTTTTAAAGATGATTGAAAAATCATCTTTTCAAAATAAAAGAATAAAGAATTTGGAGATCATGGTTCCACCTAAAATATTGAATGTTTAGGTACAATCAAAACGTTGTAAAAATAAATTATTGGAACCTTTCGAATAATTTTTGGCTAATAAAAAGCATGGTCGCATTCTACCATTATGTTAAGGTCATGAAAAGTGGATGCTTCTTTTACGGTAAAATAACGCCCTCAAGCCCACATCTTATTTAGGTGTGTACGAGCATCACGACCCCGAGATACCCAAGTGATCTTTCCTCACTTTCATTTTTACACTAGTCCATCCTTCTGCTTTTTCTTCCTCCCTCATTGTGTTGTCTGTCTTGTGTTTGCCGCAGCTTGACCAAATATGGCCCTTGCGCCATAAGACCAGAAACCAACCAACATTAAAATAACAAAAATGCGGCAATTTTGATGCTTAGTAAACTTAGAAATTTAAAATTTTCTGATACTTCAACATATTTTTGTGCAAATCAAGTAAAAATCAACCAATTTAAAATTGACAATTTGTAAAGTAAAGTATTTAAAATTAGTGGAAAATTTCTTTCTCTATGTGGCCCATGAGTAGAACCAATCTTAAAAATTTCTGTATTTCTGAAGCAATCGTGGGCTTCCAATCCGATGAGTGTTTTCACTTTGGAAAGTTTGCACGTATTTTTAAAATTTGTACTGCATACTTGTTAGTTTCTTTAACTAAAATTCGTAAAACATCTGAATTGAACATCAGGGGGAAATAATCAAGCTCTTGTATCAGTTTTAACGGTTGGATGTATGAGGAAAGCAAACATTTCCACTGAAGTCGTAAACAGTTACTCCATCTGATGGTTTGGGAAATTTCCAACTTATACTTGGGAATTCTGTAGATGAGCTATCAACTGCAAAAGTATCTTGTTCGGACACAAGATCCTTTTCAGGATGCTCAATTTCGTATTCTGAATCGCTATCTGCAAAATTTTCTTCGTCGAATTCCTTCGACCTCTTTTTTCATTAACGGATTAACGCATTTGAATATGAACAAACTACAGTGCAATATATGGTATTGAAAGCAAGTTGATTTTGGTCATGGTCATGTATTGCAATATAAGGGCTAATTAGACCGACTGAAAGCGGAAGATTGAAAATAGTGCTAACATTCAAAATGTTTCCAATCCAAGTGGCGATAAGAAAGAAGTGCTGTACAACCGTTACGTCGTGAGTTATGCTTTGACAATACTAAAAAAGATGCTTCGATGGACCGTGAGAACCATTCGTGCCCCCTCGAGTCAGATTGCTGTTGGTATGTTTTAAGCCATTCTACCAATGTGATAAAGGAAGGTATTACATGTTATTTCTCGCATACTCAGGTGTCACTTGTTAACAAGAAGGAATGCAACGGTCATTGTGATGGTTCAAGTATTGGCAGGTGTGATGCTCACAGTATACTTTTGTGTGAAGTTTTCAAAAGTTCCCGTTTTCTATAGGAAGTAATAAATATTTTCGACAAAGCGTGAGAAAAAAATTAACCCTCTGGATACCGGTCGAAAGTCCCCTCGTTAAGAAAGGCTCGGTTTCTTTCAGACCTCAAACTAAGAAACAGTCGAGTCCATCCCCTCTTGTCTGTCATACAAAGAGACCCGCATGTGAATAGCCTTATCTCCCCGTTGAGAAAGATGTCTGGTTTATCGACGGTGAGCCTCGCAAATCGTTTATCCTTGACCATCTAGAGTGTGTGAAAGTTTGAATAAATGAAGAGATAGACTTAAAGAATCAAGATTAGTTTAGAACACGCAAAAAAGCATTTCTTGTTCTGCAGTGAACTTGTGAAATCTGTAGATTATTTCTTAATGGTTTGTGATCTCGAAAACTTAATTGTGTGCCCACAAAATCTTTCCAGCTACAGTTTACGGATACAATAAAACAGAAAACTCAACACATATCATAAAGGGATGTATTTTTCGTAGGTAGGTATTTAATTTAACGTCGCCCTGGAGCAACACAACGGGCTATTAGGCGACAGTTAGGGATCAGCCCCCGAAGGGGGTGATTGAGGACAACACTACGTAATTTTAAACCAACGTCAGATGACGAGGTCACACCTGAGCTGGCACTCCACTCCCCAAACTTCCACACCACGCCAACATGAAAACATTTGAGGCCATGACAGATTTAACGTGCAGCAGCCTCCCCTTTGTACACGACGATCTTTGGTTGGATTCGAACTCGCAACACTCCGGTTGTCAATCCGTTACTCTTCCAACCGGGCTACCACAGAACGAATGTTACTGGAACGCACGTAGAACTTTAAGAAGGATTTAAACGTATACAATAGTGAAAATGGTGATAAACTACATTGCAAGGTAACCCCGATGTATATCACAAGAGAGCATTTGGATAAGAGGTGACAATAAAACCTATCACAATTATTAATACCCCGAGAAGTTTACACGCACATATCCGTTTTGCAAACTGAAGTCTTCCCTCGGACACATCTCCTTTAGGAGTGTACGGACTTCACGATCCCAATGCACTCTAGCGATCTTTTCTATTTCGATGGGGTTTTTTTGTTAAACACGGACGTGTCGCACACTCTGGATACCCAAGCGATATTTTTCTGCCCCCCCCCTTTCATCCCATTATTCTATTTTCCAGTCCCTCTTTTTTCCCTTTCACGACAGATTAGCAATCGGAGGGTTGTGAGTTCGAATCCAACCAGACAGCCATGTACATGGGATGAAAGGGAAAATTATTAAGCTCTTGTATCAATTCTAACGGACGGACGTTTGAGGAAAGCCCAACATTTCCACTGAAGTTGTAAACAGTTACTCCATCTGATGGTTCCGGAAATTTCCAATATATATTTGGAAATTCTCTAGATGAGCTATCAACTACAAAAGTCTCTTGTTCGAACACAAGATTCGTCACAGGATGCTCAATTTCACATTCTGAATCGCTATCAGCAAAATTTTCGTCGTACAATTCCTTCGTAATTCGATCTATTTCTTCTTGTGTTAAACCTCTAGAACATCGAGCCATTTCCGAAGTAATATTTCCAAACTTTTAGATTAAAATCTTAAAAACGTACAGACAAAAAAATTTCGGTAGCAGTGTGGTACTTTGTGTTATACCAATGGTACTAAGAATAGTGTTGAATAAGAAAAGCGCTCCCTTAAATGACTTTGTACTTGGTGTATTTTTGACGTGAGAGAGATATCAACTGCGCCACACTTTCTACCTTTCCCAAAGAGTACACACAATGATAGACTGGGGAGGCATTAAACAAAAGGAAAGACGCTCTTAAAAGACAGTTGCTGACATCTCGTAAATCGTGATCGATGTCAGCGGGGGGCAAACTCAAAACTACCCAAGCCGCTCTACAGAGCAAACTTCTGATGGGAGGGCATTTGCCCTGCCGTAGCAAAAAGGTTAAATGGATGAAATACTCAACACAATATCTGTAAATATATCTCTTATGTATTGAAACCTCAAAGAGTGTCTTGTTTCTTCCAAGTTCTTTGTTTGATTTTCTAAATAAAGTGTTTTCATAATTATATAATTTAATTATACAAACTCCTTCAATGTGGATTTATGAAAATCAGCTTAATTTTATCACCTAAATTTTATGTGCCAAGCACTAGATTAAATATTAAAATAAGCCAAACTTTGTTAATTGCCAAGGGAATTGTACAGAATTTACATATTCAAATGTTTTACATTTCTGCTTTTATGTACAATCAGTTGTCTGCCTGAATGACTGATGTGTCAATAAATTTATACCTCACATTAATCACTAAAATATATATATAATAATCTGTTACAGCTATTCTTGTTTTGCCAATTTTATGTATTTGTGTGTACTCTTGTTGCTAACGTTGGTATTGTATATTTTGTTTGTTGAGTGCCATTTGATATTTTAAAAATCTGAGTGGAAGAAATTATTGCACCACTATTTCATAAGTAGAATATTTTGGTAACTAGGTGTCATACATGGAAAGTTTATAGAACTGATGATGCTTAACTATGGGAGCAATGCAGATAACTTTTGGAAAAGTACTGATACTGAATGGTTCATAAAATGGCCAAATAAAACTTATGCTTTACTACTGGATATGTATAAGTGAATTGGTTAAGAGTTAATGACCTGTTGCTCTAAACCAGGGGTCCCCAAACTACGGCCCGCGGAAACCCGGCCAATGCAGCATGCAATTTTTCGTAAAATCGTAGATCATAAAAATATTCAAATTCAGTAGAGTCACGGTAATTCGAGTCTCGGTAGGTTCGGGGTTCCGTGTAATTCGAGCCGGTTTTATGAAAATAAACTATTACAAAATATTAATAAATGACTTTCATTACTGAGCGCCTTCAATTTAATAACTCTTTCCGCTTCTCATTAGAGCGTTTGCTTTGTGTTCTTTACTAAGGTAAATGAAACCCTTTCTAAACTTCAATTAGATCTAAAAAACTAAAAGGGTTTACCACAGATGGAGGTAAAAGTATGTGTGGCTGTAAGACAGGATTAGTAGGGCATGTATGCAATGCTATTCAAAATGCTGGAGGTGAGAAACCAATGGTTTTTCATTGCATTATCCATCAACAATCCTTGTGTGGGAAAAACATACATGTGTAGGAAGTAATGCAGGTCGTTGTTAAGACAGTAAATTACATCCGATCCCACTCTCTTAAACACAGGCAGTTTAAGAATTTTCTTTCGGATATTGAAAGTCAATATCCAGATGTCCCATATCATTGTGAGGTACGTTGGCTAAGCGGAGGAAAGGTGCTCCAAAGGTTTTTTGAGCTGCACCAAGCTATTGACGTTTTAATGATTGAACAGGGTAGAAGAGTTTTCAGATCAGTGGCTGTGGAAGCTCGCATTTGCTGTTGATATTACCACTCATCTTAATTTTTTAAATTTGAAACTTCAAGGCGAAAAGTTCTTTATAAACGACTTGTTCCAACATGTGAAAGTTTTTAGAACAAAACTTGCTTTTGAAAACCAATTGGGAAAGACAATTTTGGACCACTTTGAAACTTGCAAAAAGTTTGCTAGTGAAACTTGTGTGCCTTTCCCATCACATTACGCAGTACAAACTATCACAAAAATTTGGAAACCCTTCGCAGACTTTGATTATGCAGATACAGCAGAAAAGATTAAGCTATTTCAAAATCCATTCCAATGTGAAATCGAAAATGCGCCAACAGAACAACAGAAAGAAGTCCCATACGTACAACTTGAATTGATTAAACTTACGTCAAATGAATACTTGAAAGAATATTTCAAGGAATGTTACAAGAATGCGGACCTTCTTTCATTTTATAAGTTCTTATATATAGTTTATTTTTTATTTTAAAACAGTAAACTTCTGAATTTCTTTCATTGCAGATCATTGGGTGATGATTTCAAAGAAATAAAAAACTTTCCAAGATCAGTGCTTTCAGTGTTTGGATCGACCTAAATCTGCAAGCAGACATTTTCAAAAATGACCTTTGTAAAATCTAAGTGCAGGGCTAACTTGTCAGATGAACACTTGAAATCCATTATAGTGATAGGATCATCGAAATTTAACCCAAATGGACACATTATGCCAGAAGCATCTTCACACATCCCATACGTACATAAGAAAGCCAAAGAATGATACATAGGAATATGGGTGAATATTATTTTTTAGGCCAACTTACATGTACATTAGGAATAAATTTGATTTCTTTGTATAAATCTACATTTTTATTTAAATACCTATTTGTTAACTACTTTATTTTGTAAGTTTTAAAAAAATTGACGTTGACCCAATGTCCATCCCCCACACATACACACGTGTGTATATATCTATCTATCTATATACAGGATTTATGTGTGTGTTGTTGGCCCGCCTGACTTCTAGGATTTTTCAATCTGGCCCTCAAGTGAAAAAGTTTGGAGACCCCTGCTCTAAACACTATCATCAGAATTGGAAAAGTTGATTGAAATGAATCAGGATTTTGTAATCAAAATACAAAGAAATGTCTAATATTTGTTGAATCTCCTTAAAAATAGTTGCACATCTGTGCTGCATAGGCATGATCAATATCTGAATAAATATTTTACCCAAATGATTCTACAAAACATGGTTAGATTTCTTTGCCTCCTGTATTGCCTTTTGGTTTGGGGCTTCCATATAAAATATTTTTTTCCAGTTCTAATCACCAATTTTCAATTTTGCAGGTTTAGGACTAATCCCAGGAAAGGGGAATAGTAATGGTACTTTCTGAGATTATTTTGTACCTTTAACACAAACTAGAGTGTGATCCTTAAACTGTATCACATTATACAGTTGCAGGAAGGATATGCAATGCTTGCTATTTGGATGGCACAATATTCTGGTGTGTTAAAAAATGACATGATGTGTATATGACCAATGATTTTAATTGTCTTTAGTCCTTACTTTGTGTTTTTGCCCACTTGAGGCAAGCTGATTACTAAGTCAACAGAAGTTTGTTTAGATCTGTCTGCTGCATTGTCATACAATGAAGTGGAATTGGATGAATTGTTATTTGTCTTTCAATTTCAAGTACATTTTCTAATGCTAGTTTTAGATCAGCTGTGGCATCTGTATTTTTAAGTGAAAATCTCTTCAAAAAATGATCCAAGAGTAGTTTTGACATCTCCCTGACTGATTTTCATTTGTTTTAGTACTACTGTTTCCCTTTAATAGCTGATTTGAGGATTGATTAAATCCAATTCTCTGCAATAATTTGAATGAAATATCCTTCCCTGTTCCTGTCATTGCCATGCTTCTTCCAAAGTGCAATCACTTAAGAACATACTAACAGTTCTAATACCTGACTTTAATCACATTGTTCACCGGGTAAAGTATTCATTAAGAGTATTTTGATACAATAACTGTTGCTTATGATACAACAGTTTATTGTTCTGATGCAATAATTCACACGTATTTCTAAAATTCAAAGGGTGGTACAATACCTTTCCCCACTATAGTGAAATATGGCACTAATATATTTCATGAAAAAAAAAAAAAAAATAGTGACAGCTGAACTGAAAATGATAACTGATATGAAAGATCACTCAAAATTCAGTAACGTTAAGTTATGCTGTAAGTAATATTTTAGACTTACAGCAGACTTCTATTTAAGAATTTTAATCATTTGAATTTGATTTGTAAATAACCATTTTAACACCCTTAAAATATAAATTCTGTACGAACTATAAATTCCAAAAATTAGTTTACGTTTTTATAAAGTTTTTACTGTTATAAAAAGTAATTTCAAAATAAATGTAGCATTAACAACAATGTTAACATAAAAGAGACATTGTTTTTAAAGAAAAATTAATCCTAGTAAAAAATCTATTAATTACAAAAATTAAAAAATACTTGTCACTATACAATGGAGTTTATAAAAGAACAAAAATATTAACAGCATGAATGATGCAAACATGTATCCAATTATACATGAATAATGAATTTTATTATATAGTTGCCAGATTTGTTCTTTACAAAAGATAAATTGTAGTTTTGTTCAGTTAAAAAATAATTTGAATATTTGTAAAAATATATCTATAATATGTGTATATTAATTATTAGGTTTCTTTCTAGGATCAAGACCCAATAACTTCATTTGTACAGCTACATCAAAGAGATAATCATAACATTCTGCCCTGGAAAAGAAAATATTTGATCACTGGTCTGTTCTGTATATGAGCAATATATATTTAAAAATAAAATAACAAGTTAATTACATAGTTTTAGCTTTTTCCCAAGTTTCTCCCCATACATAAACCCCATGACGTCTCACGAGTATAGCAGATGTTTCAGGATATTCATCCATAGCAGCAGCCATTCTATCCTATAAAAGAAAAACATTCTTTCAATAATTTATGAAAGAATGCTATGTAAATTTACACCTATGCAAATCACTGAAAGTAATTAAACAAAAGTAATTTACAAGAAACAATTACAATTGAAAATAACTTAATGTTTGGATGTGCAAAAGGTGTGTCAAGACATGATTTAATTGAGATTATATAATTCTAGCTTTTATACCGGAACCATAGAAAGGGCAAGAGAACAATTTTCAAACTCAGTCATGTTTTAAAAACTAGTTAAGCCAATTTCCCTGAAACAAACTGGTTTGATTTGTCACTCTATAGTAATTTTTTCCTACATGAGGGCTAATTAAACCACGACCTATGGCTTAAAGTGAATTCTGAACTGCTATAAACATTCATGCCAACCCAGAGTCTGTTGAACCGAGGGTAAGCTCTAACCACGTGGCTACCAAACAGAGATATAAACTATAAAGCTGTAGATGTTTTACTAGTAATTTAAAACATGTACCATTGTACATGCTTTATATTACCACATGAAATAAACAGATCACATTTGGCAACATTTAGAAGGATGTGTAGCTTTCAAAATTATATCATATAGTTCTATAACAAATTCCTGTCAATCTTTACGATATTCTAAAAACTGCAAACATATCTTCAGGTCTATTTAGGTGTTCCTTAATTTTGGTCTTGAGAGTGTAACCCAGTTCTTCCATTTTATGTGAAACACTGAGCTGACTCAAATTTTTCTAATATTGACATCCTATGTGCCAGCAATAATTAAGAAATACATGTGAAGCATCTTGTATTACTGTTTCAACATTTCAAGAGTAGAATTGCAATCTACAAATAAGAAAGCATAAGTTACAACGAAATTTTCCCTTTTGGGGATATCCTGTTTATAAGCTATGCAACTACTTGGAGGAGAAAGTATTTAATATCTTAAGCAATCCCAAATAAAAAAAAAGTTAAATAACTACAAAACATTTCATTAGAGGTTTTGTATAGTACCTTTAACACTGGAGAATATTTTGAAATACCTTGATATTACAAAAGATTTACTCATTAGTTTTTTATCACCAAATCACTAATGTAAACAAATACAAACCTTTAAATCTTTTTCAAATGGTGTATTTTCAATTATGGGAATGACCAATTTGTCATCATATCTATATCTAACACCAGAATTCCCTTTTATAATGCCCTACAAAAAATTATAAACATTTTATCAAAATTATCATGTTTTAGAACATATTTAAAATTACTTTACATTTTATGTGTACCTTGATCATTTCTTGGTAGGTAATAACAAATTCAGATTCAGGATATATTAGCGTTGCTAATACTGCAGATTTTGAATGGGAATGGATACATGCACCAGCATCTGCAAAAGTTCAGATGTTAACGAATAATTTCGTAATTTGACATTCATAGGGTGAAATAAATATTTGTATGTGTTCAAATTACTATTTAATGTAATCAATTTCCAATTGCCTACATTCTGACTAAGGTGAAAAACAAGGAATATGGGACCAAGATTCATATAGGAATTGAACCCACATTCTCTGATAACTGAACGGAAGTTACAATCTGCTTAATCCATTCATTATTTTTCTATCCACTATTTTAGATGCATTCTTTGCAATTTAATATTAACCATTTGTTAAAACAAAAAAGTTCAGATTTTGAAAATTGCTGTGAATAAGTTTAATCTCACTTACCCTTTATTAACTTGAATAATGGTTAGTTGGATTAAGTTTTATGGTGGAAAGGGGCCATATTTGGCCATGCTGTGCAAGACCCAAAACAGACAACATAAAGCAATGGACATGCATACACAAGAAGGACTGACAGATTGAATTTTGAGTTTTATGGCACAAGGTCCTAAGCAGCGCCAAAGACTGACACAGAAGAAAGGATTGGATGTTAGGGTTTTATGGAGCAAGGTCCAAAAGCGGACAAGCTACGCCAAACACAAGACAGGATATAACCCAATAAAAGTACACACATTTTTAAAAAATCAAGACAAAGATAAAAGATAGATTTAAAACATGTAAAATGTGTAGATAAGAATAAAAATATACAAATAGTCAGATGATAAAAACAAGACCATTGATTGCAGCATAACTAATGATTTAATTTACGTATGCATAAAATTTGATGGTTGGAAATTTAAAAGAATTTGATAATAGATTAATGAGTCATTTTGAACTTTGAAAAAATTAGATGAGATGTAAAAACCTAACAGAATGTAAAAATGCAAAAAGATTTGAATGGAGATTTTCCCCAATCAAATTAAATCAATCAGACATATAATTAAAATATGATGAACAGTAAAATCTGAAGAGCATGACGAACAAAAAGGGGGATTCTCACCCAACAAAAGATGACGATGAGTAAATCGAGTGTGCCCAATGTGGAGGTGGGTCAATTTGACGTCATTCCCTCGCACTGGAGCAGATGGCCATGAATGAATAAATGGTTTAATGAAATGCAATTTATTGTTGATCTGCAGATTCCAAGACTCTTGCCATAATGAGTTGAAAAATTCTTTTGTGGACATCTTGACGTCAGTTAAAGGAATGGCCTGCTGCAGAGAAACAGGTTGCTTTCGCAGCACTGTCAGCAAGCTTGTTACCTTTGATGCCCACGTGACTCAACAGAAAAGAATATCAAACCCCTCTGCTTTTTAATGTAAGTAAGGTGATAAATATATGACATGGCAGGATGGCAAGTGATGGTATATTGCTCCAGCTGTTGTAAAACACTCATGCTGTCAGTGTATAGTGTCACAGAATGTACGGTGGGTGTTAGAACTTATTCATTGAAGTGCGTGATACATTACTTCAGCGGTGTATATGACGCAGGATGGATGTAGGTTATAACTATACGTGGAGTGTTGATAGACTATTCCACTGCCTAGATATCCCACTCCTTTGGACCCATCCATAAAAACTGGTATGTAAGTATCATACTGACAGTGGTGTTGAGCATACAATTGTTGGAATATCGATGGGGTCACTTCGGTTAATGTCACTTAGGTTTGAATCGTTGATGATAGTTTGCCCATTCATAGAAAGGATGTACATGAGTAGAAAGGGCATGATAAAGTCGATTCAAACCTGGGTCAAGAGTCATGCGTTTCAAAGGATGAGATTGCATTGATAAGATCTTAAAATAATAATTAGCAGACAACTTCTTGCGCCGTAAGTCAAGTGGGATTTCATCATATACCACATAGACTCTGAACTAGTGATGTGCGAAATGCACCAGTACAAATTCTCAGAACAGAATGGTGAACTCTACCTAATTTCCATAGAGCGGAGGTATTCGCAGTCCCATACACAATGCTACCATAGTCAATTCTAGACAAGACAAGATACACTCAGAGCAATAATGCATGATCCGCAACCCAAGATGTGTTGGATAACACCTTGAGGATATTTAAAGTTTTCCCACACTTCCTTCTCAAATATAATAAATGTTGAAGGAAGGTGAGTCTGCGGTCGAACATTACTCCATGGAACTTAATGTCATTGACTATGGGTATTACAGTGTGGCGAATGTGCATTTGGGGATCTGGATGTAGATCCCATTTCCGACAGAAATGGACACAGCTGCTCTTACTTATGGATGTTGTGTGACCGTTCTGGTCACACCACTTGACAAGATTGTTGACAGCTGTTTGAAGTTGTCGCTCGATCAAACGCATATCTGATCCTTGACATGATATCTGCAAATCATCAACATATAATGAACCATGGATGGAGGAAGTGTATGACTTATGTTGCTGATATAAATAACAAAAAGGGTGACACTTAAAACAGATCCCTGTAGGACTCTCTCAGCCTGAATAAAAAGATCAGATAAAATATTTCCTATATGAACTCCAAAAAGTCGAGAGGATAAAAAGTTCTGAAATAGAGGTAAGTTGCCCCTGAAACCAAAATCAAACATAGTCCGAAGGATACCTTGTCGCCATGTACGGTCATGCCTTCTCGATATAGAAGAAAATAGAAACTGGATCTTCCTTTTCGGAAGCCACTCTGGTGTGGAAGGATGCACTTGTTTTTCTCCAATATATAAATGAGATGGGAATTGACCATACGTTCCAGGGTCTTACGTAGGCAGCTCGTTAAGGCAATTGGACGATAGCTCAGAGGGTCTTTAGGGTTCTTTCCGGGCTTCAGGATGGGAATCACAATGCTCTCTTGCCAAAGAGTGGGATAATTATGCTCCATTTAGACTCTGTTAAATTAAAAAAAGAATGTTCCTTAAGGAATCTGATGACAGGTGGTTAAGCATCTGATAGGTGATTCCATCCAACCCAGGACTGGTATTGTGCGTTTGAGATAATGCCTTCAATTCGAACATCATGAGCTCACAATTATAAGGTTATTTTTGCTTCTGAAATTAATGTGTGTTAGTTCAGCTCGACTCTTAGTCACTAAGAAAGTAGGACTATAAGAGTCAGACACAAGCAAATGCCTCTCCCATGACGTTGGCAATGTCATGTGGCGAAGAGACTACAGCATCCGTGGTCTCTAATATCGGAATAGAAAATTCATAATATAGACCATTTGCTGCTTTCACTTTTCTCCACAGTTTTTTACTCGATGTTGATGAAGTGATTGAAGAGAAGTATCTTGTCCAAGATTCCCTCTGGCTTTGACGTCTCACCTTATGAGCAAATGCCTTGGCCTGTTTAAATGCAATCAAGTTAGTAGTTGTCAGGTATCTTCGAAATATGTTTCAGTGCTTTCTTTCTCTTATAAGCAGTCTGGCATTTGATATTCCACCAGGGTTTAGGAATTCTATGTGGTTTAGGGGAATTTTTGGGAATAGCTGCGTCTGCAGCTTTTTTAATGGCTTCAGTGACAATGCTCACTATGATGTTAATGTCTCCACTGGAGACCATTCTCTCTGTAACAACTGCTAGTTGCGAAAACGCAACCTGTTCAGTCTAGCTGTAAAAACTATTCGACTTTTGTTTCTCTTTTGGGTTGTCAGAGGTGGCAATGGCGCCACATGTATTTTGTATATATTATGCTATCGTCAGTCTGTATGTGCTAATGACGGCGTGCAGTTGAAGTGGAATATTAAAGAATGCTGTGTTTTTAGCAGATGCTTTCGTTTTCTTTATGTGTGGTATATTCCTTGAGTTATATTAATTTTTCTCGACGAGTGTGAAGCCGGGTAGGTTCTGCATTCGATTTGGTACACAACCCAATCCACTCGATGATATGAGTAGGTAGGTGGTTGATGGCTCATTCTAACGCTACTATCATACGAGATGAAAAGGGGGAAATGATCGCTGTATTCAAGTCACTTCCAACTGTGAAATTCAACAACAGCAGAAGTGTAGGAGAACATATGGCCAAGTCCAGTGAGTGGAAAGTCCTCGTGGGTTTGTGAAAGTACGTTTTCTCGTTGGTATTAACCGCTTGCCTGATTATCCCGAGTTATCTCGGGTTCGTATATATTGCAGTTAATTATTATCCCGAGAAAACTCGGGCAAAGCAGAATTTGTCAGTACGATTTGTTTTATCACGGTTTTACTCGGCCTGGAGGAAATGAAAGGAAATATTCAGCTTTGATTGGCAGTTTGCCAAGTTTTGTTGGTTTCGCGGTTCTTTTGGCGGGACTGCTCACGTGTTTTCCCTATTGTATAGTATACGTCGGCTTGTGGATTAGTAATGTATAAAGAAGGATAGTTGCGTTGAAAAAAAGTAAAATAATGGCGATGATGCAAGATAGCGAAAGCGATGATTTTTCAGATAGTGATTATGAAGAGGTGGACATTGAAAATAGTGGAAGTGATTCTTCTGTATGTAGCCTTATTGAAGACGATAGTTCAAGTGATTCGGATGATTTGCCGGCAGCTCGTCAATGGTGTGCAATTCAAAAAACGAAGTTGCCACCTGCACCTGCTCGTTTTCCTTTTACTGCCAACGCAGGTATGAATTTCAATATTGATATCCGTAATGTTTTGGAATTTTTCTATAAATATTTCGATAATGAATTGATCGACATTATTACAACCGAAACAAATCGATATGCGGAAGAGCATGCTCGTAGATTGCATTCAAAACCATGGTGTTCTACTTCTCAAAATGAAATAAGAGTTTTTTTGGGAATAACTATTCTCCAAGGTGTTATAAAAAACCAGATCTGCAAGATTATTGGAGTAAAAATCAGTTGTGGAATACCCCATTTTTTTGCAAAAACAATGTCATAGAGACGATTTTGTCAGATAAAGCAAAACTTGCACTTCAGCAACAATGATGCATATGATGCAAGTACACATCCTTGTCCAAAACTAAATAAGGTATGGCCAATTCTGCAACATTTACTTGAGAAGTTTCAGAGTGCAATTATACCTGAACGAGATATAACAATAGATGAAAGTTTACTTCTTTATAAAGGAAGACTCGGGTGGGTGCAGTACATCCCTTTGAAGAGAGCGCGATTTGGAATAGAGTTTCTTACTGTGCGAATCTAAGAGTGGGTATGTGTGGAATGCCATTATATACAGTGGAATGGGAACTAATTTCGATAATTCATTCGATGATATTCCTATGTCAGCCCAAGTTGTGATGACTCTTACAAAACCACTGCTGGACAAAGGATATTGTCTTACCATGGACAATTTTTATAACTCGCCAGGTTTGGCTGATACGTTAGTCAAAAGGAAGACTGATGTGTGTGGAACACTCCGATTGAATAGAAAAGATATACCTCGAGATCTAAAGACAAAGAAATTAAAAAAAGAAATTATTGGGTATCAGAGGGAAAGTAACTGTAATGAAATGGAAAGATAAGAAGGATGTTAGTCTAATTTCCACAATACATACAATCGAAATGCAGGAGGATGTGACAATTAAACGGGGAGAGACAAAGTCCAGGCCTAAATGTGTAGTTGACTACAATGACAAAATGGGTGGCGTAGATAAAGTCGACCAGCATTTAGCTGCTTATTCTACACCCAGAAAAAGAGGGGAAAATATTATAAGAAGATTTTCTTCCATTTATTGGATTTGGCCTTGTGGAATTCCTACATTTTGTACTGTAAATCAGGAGGTTCACGATCACCTAAACAATTTAGAATGGAACTGATTGAAAAACTAATTTCAGAAAATCATTGTGACGAGTTTTCTGCCACATCAGGAAGACCCAGCATTAGTCCTTCACCACACAGGTTAACCTCAAGGCATTTTCCAGATGTTATTCCTGCTACTGAAAAAAATCAAATCCAACGAGACAGTGTACTCTGTGCTCTCGTAAAAGAGATTCCAGAGGTCAGCCAGTAAGAAAAGAGACCAGATACCAGTGTACAGAATGTCAGGTATCACTTTGTGTTGTCCCTTGTTTCAAAAACTATCATACAAAGACTAATATTTAACTTTTTTTTCATTTGCCCGAGATAACTTGGGATAGTAAACTAATATTAAAACTAAATACTTTTACACCTGTAAAAAATTAAAAATTCAACTTAAAACCTACATATTTTGTTTTGTTTCCTTGTATTTAATAATAAAATTAAAAAATGTGATGATTTTTTGCAATTTTTTTCAAAACATTTTGTAAGGGAAGCGGTTAAGCAGATAAAATGATTTAAGATCAACTGCTTGATCTGTTGTCCTAGGCAGTTCATACTATCGCTTCCCCAGAGGGTACTGTGGCCATGTAGGACACTGAGCAAAATAAAAGGGACTGGGAGTTGGTGAACCAGTCTATTGAGTTCCTCTTGAATGATGACATCATGTGGTGGCAGGTACAGGCAGCAGACTATAACTAGAGAGTTGATATGAATTCGTATGGCTAACAGCCTGCAAAGATATTTGTAGTATAACTACAGTGCTGGGATAATTGTGCGAAGTTAAAATACACATCCCTTCAGACATTGTAGTACCAGATTCGTGATCTTTTCTAATGCAACTATACCTGCATATCTTGCATGTGTGGGAGGGTTTCAAGAATGTTTCTTGAAGCGCCACACATGCCGGATGGTATGAAGATATAATAGCTTTGATGCCATCTAGTTTGGATTGGAAACCACAACAGTTCCATGAGACAAAGTCACTATTGTTTAGAAGGGGGTTTAGGTATACCCTGCCCTGGAGGTTCATGTAGGATCTGTGTTTCCATATCTGCATCATCCTCAGAAAGATCTGACGCATGGAGGTTTAATCCTATTTCTTTGGCTGCGAGCTGAAGGAGATATTTAGGGATTTTATGCAAATTTTTAATGTATTTTGTACTTTTATGTTTGTTTGAGCCATCAGGTTTGGAACGTTTAATTGCTTGCTTGTTTATCTTTTGAGAGGTATCTGAGATGTGGCGTCAGTTTTTTAGGATGAGGCAGATGTAGGTTTTTTGGTGATGAAGAGGTATTTTTGGTTGTCTGTTGTGCTGATTTGGATGGTCGTTTAGCTGTAGGTAATGAGTATTCAGTCTGGGTAAAGTTAGTGTAAGTTATATCGATCTGGGTTGATGCAACTGTGATGGATTTTTTCGTCACAGGAGCATATGAAATCCTGACTTTAAGGGTAAAGGATTCAACCTGTTTCCGAGCTTCAAAGAAAGATATTTTCTGAGAAATCTTTACCAACTGAACCTCTTTATCAAATGCCCATTTACTGCATGATCTTGAGTATGCAGGGTGGTCACCATTGCAGTTCATGCAATGTGGTGGTGCACTGCAGTTGTCGCTGTCGTGGTCGATTTCACCACAATGAGCGCAGGTATCACAGCCACGGCAGAACATTTTCGAATGTCCGAATTGCTGGCACTTAAAATAGTGCACAGGAGCCAGGACATATGGGCGAACAGGACAGCTAAGGTAGGCAACTTTAATGATCGACAGTAGAGTTGGGGCATCGAACGTCAAGATAAGGTGCTCCTTTGGAAGACTTTTCCCTTCTTTACGTTTGTTATTAGACGCACACCACAAACATGTTCGTCATGCAGGTTTTCCAAAATTTCCTCTTCACAGCAACAAATCAGGCTCAGAAATAACTCCTTGTGAGGTGTTTAAAGAAAAGTGGGGAGATACTGAAATTGTAAAACCAAGGGAAGTAGAATTTCTTAACAGTTGAGCCTGTGCATCATTTGAAACCTTAACGAGGTCTCCAGAGCGAAGTCGTTTTAAAGATTGAAGAGTGCCTATAAATGATTGGAATGTTTTATTTATAAGAAAAGGAGATACAGAAGAGAATGATTGGTTGGTTGCATTTGAGGGTTCTGTTGGGTTTAACTTAATGATAAAGAAATGAGCATTTGAAAAAGAAATATTGTTCATTAGTTGCTCCCTCGGAGAGAGAGAAGAATTTTGATTTTCATTATTCATAATAATGATTAAAAAAGATTTTATAAACCTACGGCACCAACCCCACGGAGTCCTACACGGGGATGCAAACAACTGCACTTGTACTTGTTGGTAACTATAAGCACACAGCACACCCCTGAAACAGCCTCCACCCTTAGCGAGGTGTTCAGTAAGTGGCCGATTGCTTAGCCCTAGCTGACGATGAAGTCCAATCGACCAGCTGATTGATGCACACAGGACGAATGTACACCTCCCGCTTACCTGAAGCTGGGGACAAAGCAGTGTGTTGGGTCAGTATATCGCCCCTCAAATGCCAGGATCCCCTTTTTCAGAGACGAGGGACTCCACGCATGGCAAACGTGTGCGTGATATAATCCCCAAGAGGAGTTGAAAGCAACAGATTGGGGAAAAGCTTCTGGGAGCCCCACTTACGAAGAGACAACCATAACGAGGAAGGAAGAAAAAAGGAGAGGGGATAAGAATGAAAAAAGAGAAGATCGCTCAGGTAACCCGGGGTTGTAAAGCCCGTACAAACTTAAAGGAGGTATGCCCCTGGTGGCGACACGGAAGAAAGAAATTCAACCAGTGAGGAATCAAACATGCGCCGCCTACAACTTGCTAGTGCAGTGAGCACACCCACTGAGCTACGACAACCGTGATATTGAATAATGAAAGTAGCAAAATATCCTGATTAATAAATTTTTCAAAATAATAGATAGCTGGTTTCAATTTAAAATTAAGAATTAGTAATTTTTTAGCCATGAGAAAAACAAAATGTAAATGAAATTTTGTCTTTGAAAAGTATAGTAAAAATAAGATTAAAAAAAAATATTTTCTTAATCTGAGAGTACTTGAATTAAAAGCAGTGTATTGCATAGCTACACATTTTCATTAGTTCTCGGCATTAATTGGCTGATATACCTTGAAATAACAGAATCTCTATTACCGTTTCCCATAATTTAAATTAATTTTACATTCCATATTTTAAATTAAATATTTTTGATTTCATCCATTTTAATTTGGCTAGTGAGTGAGTACTTTGGCTTCATCATGCTTATGAATGATGGTCTTCAGTTCAAATCAGGAATATGTGTTTTTACTTAACCAATACATAAAACTAAAGTAAATCATTGGATGAAAACATTGCTGTAAATTATTTTTAATTGAAAGTAGGTTTTAATAAGTATTGAAAGGTAAGGAATTTTTTTATTTACTTCGTTTTTCATAAGCATTCATAAATAATGGAGTGCATTCACTAATCTTCAGTTGTTTTTCAGGAGCTGGAGAATGAATGGTGCATCCTTGAGCATCTATCACAAATAAATCTTCTGATTGAATACACTCCTTCTGGACTCCAGACGGTGCAACATAGATGTCATTACTAAAGTAGTGGAAAACATGAAAGATTATATTTAATAGGATTTTCCCGTAACACAAAATTTCACATTCAATTCATCCATTGAAAAGAAATTGTTTATGGTCTAAAATAACATTGGCTATACTCAAAAGTAAAAAATCACGTAGCTAAAAGGATTTCTGTAAACATTTTGCACGGTTTACAATACTTTAAAAATAACGTAAGCAGCATTCAATAACAAATTTTTCTAAATGTGACAGAAAACCTTAAAATATTTATTTAGTCACTTAAACTAAAAAGATATGCAAGTTTTATGTGGTGAAAAGATTATAAGATGGCATTGAATGCAAACTATGCACAACCCCACCATAAAATAGCTTTCTTCTCAGTTTCTTCACTTAATTGTAAATAAATTACAATAAAATGTATTCCATGCTATGAGCAGTAGTCATTGCTTTCTGGCACCTATTAATCAGGTTTCCAATTTTACATAATTGGTCAAAGTCGTGCCAATTACCTTTCAGCCTCAAAAGAAACAAATGCGATTAACATGCCTTAGTGAGATTATTTGGTATTATTATTGAGCTATCAATTTTATGATATGTTTTATCTATTATGTACAGGAAAGAGTAAAAACTAACTTCAAACTAGATACAAAAGAAACCAAATTTGCATCTTTAATACACTGCTGGCCACCGTAAATGCAACACCCTGAAGGAAGCATGCAAATAATATGAAATTTACAACATGCATTAGCGGAGGTGAGATATGCAAATGATTAGAATTTCAGCGCAGACGCACATCACGCGCGCCTGTGGCGCCACTTCAAAGCGCTATTTAAGGCTTGGAGATTTCGACGATTTCAAGTACGGCAATTGTGTTTTTCTTGTGGTTTTTCAAAAAAAACGATCAATTATGCCTCGTAGAAAACAGCGATCATCTTTTGATCAGGTATCCGAGTTCGACAGAGGAAGGATAGTGGCCTATCGAGATTGTGGATTATCTTTCAGGGAAATCGGTAGTCGTGTTGGACGAAACCAAACAACTGTAATGCGGATATGTGATCGTTGGATGCAGGAGGGTACGACGGACCGACGTGTTCGATCGCATCCACCTCAGTGCACCACTTCACGTGATGACAGGCATATTGTGCGTATGGCAGTGACGGATCGCTCAGCCACATCACGAACCATAGCACAGCACATTCAGTCTGTACCGCATCATCCAGTGTCTGCGCGTACCATTCGACGCCGTTTACAGCAGAGTGGTCTGTCCGCAAGACGTCCATTGCTTCGTCTACCCTTGACGCAGAACCACAGACGTTTCCGCCGCCAATGGTGCGATGAAAGAAGGATGTGGACGGCAGAATGGAATGAAATTGTCTTTACTGACGAGTCACGCTTCTGTCTGCAACACCACGATGGTCGAATTCGAGTCTGGAGACACCGTGGAGAGAGGATGCTGAACAGCTACGTTATGCACCGCCACACTGGTCCTGCACCGGGTATTATGGTATGGGGCGGTATTGGATATCACTCTCGCACTCCTCTAGTACGCATTGCCGGTACTTTAAACAGCCAGCGCTACATCTCCGAGGTGTTGGAGCCAGTTGTCCTTCCTTACATTCAGGGCTTGCCCTCAGCCATATTTCAACAGGATAATGCGCGACCACACGTGGCACGCATTGTCCAAGGGTTCTTCGTCAATCGCCAGATTGAATTGCTTCCCTGGCCAGCTCGCTCTCCGGATCTTTCGCCGATAGAAAACATGTGGTCCATGGTTGCTCAACGATTGACCCAGAATACATCCCCAGCTGCCACACCAGATCAACTTTGGCAACGTGTGGAAGCTGCTTGGTCTGCTGTACCCCAAGAACACATCCAAAGTCTCTTTGAATCAATGCCGAGGCGTGTGGCAGTGGTGATCTCCAACAATGGCGGCTACTCTGGCTACTGATTTTGGCAGGAACCACACTTCACAGAAGTCTATAAATTTAATCATTTGATACTTGGTCAACATGTTATCTACAAAATAAATTTTGTTGTGATATCTCTTGTCTTTCTTGGTGTTGCAATTTGGGTGGCCAGCAGTGTACTTATAAAAGATGTCTATTTTTAAAAAAATGTTATACAGTGGCTCCAGAAATGGAGTATACACTAAGAAATGCTTTAAGACTAAAACTGTATTGTGAATTGAATAATTTGAACTTAAATTTTATATAAATAGTAAAGTACACATTCAAGATGTAAGCACCTTTTCATATCTGGGAGCAACAATGAACAAAAATGGTGGTACTGATGAAGATATTGATCTTAGAATTTCAAAAGCTCGCAACTGTTTTAAGAATCTTAATAAATTGTGGAGAGCAACTAATATACATGTAAAAATAAATTAAATCTGTACAAATCACTAGTATTTTCAGTTCTCTTATACGGTTCTGAAACATGGAAAATTACCAAAACACAGTGCAATAAATTAAATGTTTTTCAAAATAAATGTTTACGAATTATCTTAAAGATTTTTTGGCCATACTACATTTCAAATGAAGAATTATTAAATAAAGGAAAATTTAATGAAATAGGAAATGAAATCAAATTTAGACATTGGAAGTTTACAGGACACATTTTAAGAATGAACAGGGACAGTATTCCTCATATAGAATTGACCTGGACCCCTGATGGAAAGAGAAAGCGTGGACATCACCATTTGACCTGGCAATGTATGATGGGACTAGAGAAAAGTGAGATTGGATGGGCGGCTGGTATGAAGCTAGACTTGCTGCATTGGACATGAAACTTTGGCAATCTAGATTGAAGGCCTTGTGTGCCCCTAGGCACTAATTTGGTAATTGTATATATATATATATATTTCTACTCCTTTATAAAGAAAAAACATAAAAGTAAAAATTATGGAAAAATGTGATTTTTTCAATTTTAAAAATGCATATTTCACTGTGAGGGAAAGTTCCAAGAACATCAAAACTTTTCAACATAAAAGAGCAAGATGTCTATTATATGTCCTGAAATTTTCATAATTGTAATTTGATTATTTTGTCTCGGAAAATTTAATTAGACGTAAATTTTACTTTTTTATCGCAGCTGATAATGAGTTATAATCCGATAATATAAAAAATGTGGTATAAGAATAAAATATAACTACTATTATGGCACACGAGCAAAATTTCACATGAAATTTTTTTTTAAAGTTTGTTTTGCTTAATCCAAGGAGTGTTTCCATCAGTGAAATAATTAGGTGGGAAGTTAATTTTGTTAGAAGTTTTTCTATTTGCTTTTTCCTTTGGAAACGTAAGTATTAAATACTACTACTTGTGAATATTAAATGTGTTTTGTAAATAAATTTTTAAATGCATCGAAACCTGAATTGCAGACACATTTCTTACATGTTAGTAAAATACAATGGAAGAAGCAATGAAAAAACATTAGAAAATAATTCTAAAGTGTTCATACCTAAGTAACAAGTTGAGACGAAAACAGCAAATTATCAAAACACAAGCAATCTTCGATTGCAAGTCAAACAATGTTGCCACATAAACTTTAAGGAGTAAAGTAAATGAAGTGAAAAATACTTAAAACAATTATAAATTGTTTTGCTATAACAGTCACACTATTTGAAATTGAAAGCATTGAACTGAAAATGTTTTAACTATTTATTAGAATTAAATATTACCCATGCTTAATGCTAATACCACCACCAGTGCCTGTGACCCATCCAAGAGTATAAAAATTCCTACACAGAGTTGGAATGAGTTTCCTAGGATGTACCTAAATATGGATTACTTTTTATTAATATTGTAACAAATAAACATACAATATACATCAAAAAATCTAAACAATTATATTTGCTGGTTAAGAAGTTGGAAATATTCAATACAAGGTACAAGGGGAACAAATGCATGTTTTTTAAATCAAAGCAATGCTTTTCAGACTAGTTTGGTCAAGTACGTTCTCACCTTTTTGAAATGGTTTTAAAGTACCATAAAAATGTACATTTTAAAAGCCTAAAATAATTTGTTGATGTATGTTTCACATGAAAATTATTTTATGTACTGTTAGATACTGTTACAGATTAAAAAGATGTTAGAAAATATTAATCATTGTAGGAAATAGTCAGAATAAATCAAAAGATTTGTTTTTAACGATGTAGGTGTACAAAAATGGAGAATTATCAGGAATAAGATAGCTGAAAATAAGGCTCACAAAATTATAATATACTACGTCCTTTTCACTTTAATTTTTATTGGGCACTCTTTTATGGTTTTCACAATCTTATTTACTTACAATTTTACTAGTTTCAATAAGACACTAATGATATTCCTAAATCCCTTGCATCACAAATTCTTAATGTGAAATCGAAAAATCCTAAGGTCATCTCAAATTAAACTAGGGGACATAAATTCCAGCATTTTTGAAAAAATTAATGATATTCCCAATTTTTGAGAAGCATTCTATGAACTGTAAAAAATTAAAGTAAAATTAGAACAAGCAAAAAAATAAAGTAAGCAACCATTAGAAGTTTACAACAGGGAAAAGTGGTTTATTTTGGTCCTAAACATTTAAAACTTTGAAAAAATTACAAAAAGGATCTTGTTACCCAATTCCTTTAACATGCTTTCCTGGTTTTTTAAAAAAGAAAATCACTATGCATCCTGAAAATTTTAATTCATTTCACATTCCTTGAAAATTCTACTTGCTCTTCAATGTAAAATCTATTTTGGATACAGTAGAAAAATACCAATTAAAATCTTATAACAGTGATTTATTATATAGATGATTGAATACATTATTTCTTTCACAATAACTCATACAATTAAATATTTCATAATTAAACAATAGATTTTGAAAGTTTTTGATATACCTAAATTGCAGTAGGTTTTTATGGTGCAAAGGTCATATTTGGCCAAGTTGTGTCAAACTAAGACAATAATGTCAAGTTATAGTAAGTTCTATACCTCAGAACCAGACGAACGTATGTCCAAAAATCACGATTTTCAGGTTATTAGTTTTGCATGTAGAATCTGATTTTGCATTAAGTCATAACATAAGTCTAAAAAATTCTTTTATGATTTACTAGGGTTATAAGTCCTAACCTTTGTTTAGCAGACAAACATCAGTCCATCCACTCAAAAAGACAGTTTATACTTTCATGTATAAAATCTAAGCCTGTTGTTAGACAACGGAAAAGAGACGACACAAGAAACAAAACCAAGAGCCATGTATTTACTTTTAACTTTAATAATAAGGAGGAAGTCATTTGCAAAACTTTTTTCCTGAATATGCTTTCTATTTCTGAAACCTTCATGAGTTACTTTTAAAAAAGATGGTGAGTCTGGATTGGTAACACCAGACCTTAGAGGAAAACATATTTCAGCAAATAAATTACCGAGTGATAGCTTAGAACGGATCAAAAACCATATTTCAGTTTCCTGTGTATGAAAGCCACTACAGCAGGGAAAGATCCAAACGTAAATATTTGGGCAATCACCTGAACATTTGCACAATGTACTCACTGTATGTAGATGAGTGCAAAAAAGAAAAAAATTAAACCAGAGAAAAAGTGGGTTTATTCCAAAGTTTTCAACTTGTCTTTCCACTCAGCAGATAATGACGCTTGTGATGTTTGCGATAAACTAGACTGCGAAATTAAAAATGAAAAAATTATGAAAAACTCAATGAACTTAAATTACAAAAGGAAAACCACATGGAAGAAGCTTCATGTTGGTATGAATTAAAAAGGGAAGATAAACTGAAAGGCTGTGCTAATTAAGGTTTGAGAGTCATCTAATCTCCAAAAATGTCTTCCAATGCCAGATTTGAGGAACTCCCAAAGATTTTACTCAAGAAAACCCTGGACATTAAATAGTACAATATATGATACAACTGTTGACAAAACTTGGTGTATGATCTGGGATGAAGTTACAGCCGGTCGAGGAGGTAACGAAATAGCATCATGTTTATTCACATGGGCGAATGAAGAGCTTTGAAATCCTGAAAACTTAACAGTGTGGACAGATAATTGCAGTGTACAAAACAGGAATATTAATGATTTTCATGTAGCTATGGCTGTTGGAAAAAGCTTCTACTCTAAAAGAAGTTAACCATAAGTTCCTACTTGCTGGACACACCCACATAGAAGTAGAAGGCAAGCATAATGTGATAGAGTGAAAAGCAACTAAAAACTACACTATTTTTACCACAAATGATTGGGCCAATTGTATTGCTTCATGTTAAAAAAAAACCCTTTGTTGTGAGAAGGATGTGCTTTGAAGACTTTCTTGATTTTCTCTACTTGAAGAGCAAAGAAGCTCCATTCAAGGAAGAAAAACAAAACACAGACAAAGAACCATTTTTGATATCCAATGCAGTGTGGTTACAGCTTCGAAAAGGAGACAGTAAGTTGTACTATAAGACCAGTTTCGCAGATGACACCTTTAAAACTGTCGAATTTAAAAGAAATCAGAGAGAACAAAGGGTTGTTATGCCAGCGACGATCCCAAAATTGAATAACCAAAAACAAGAAAAATAATGATAAGTACAGACTTCATGACTTCAATGCAGTGGGTCCCTGAAGAGTATAGACCCTTCTTTGAAAACCTTCCACATGAGGAGAAGGAAGGAAACTTTCCTTAGGATGACTCAACCGCTCTAGAGTAATGTTTTTGCTTAATCTTTAGCTTTGAAGCCATTTACAACATTACAACACTCAATCTGTACAATATTAAATATTTTTTTAATACAATATTACATATTTTATACAATATTAAATACTTTTGTACTTTATGTTTTTGATAGTATTAAAGACATTGTTACTATGATTGCACATGTAGTTTACTTGAAACACCTTTTTAAAGTGCTATGTAAGTCCTAAAGCAGGTTTTTGATGTAAAACCACAATAACGTAAGTCCAGTCCTGTCTTAAGCTATAAAATTACATAAAATTAACCAACAATGGATAAAACATGTATATTTTTATTGTTAACAATCAATTTTTGCAGACTAATTCAAATACTAGCTTTGTAGCCAGGCAACGAGATCCTTCTTTTCAGTTTTTATGCTCTCCTGAAAAGTTGGCATAGTGTGACTTACGTTCGTCTGGTTCTGAGGTAGAGTTTAGGATGGAAGTTGGCACACTTATAAAATAACGCAACAATTTTTAAGTCAGATCCATAAATTCATTAGGCAAGTATTATTTTTAAAAAATGCTTTTAAAATGCAATTGTAGAATGCTCTAACTTGAACACAAAAATAAAATTTTGAAATCCAATTATTTGAAACAAGACTAAATCTAAAACTTCGAACAAATTTGGAAAAAAATTTGTTAATTATACTGTTATTTACGACTCAAAATAACCAATGAGTGATAATGAAATTTCGTAGAACAACGAAGGCAGTTTGAATTTCACATCATTTCAAGAAATTGCGAGGGATACAAAGGAACCTAGTGTTACTCTAGAAAATAAAAAAAATTAGTCAATGTGTACTTGCCTCAGGTAGCACTGAAATATCTGACATTCTATTAAAGTTTAAAATCCACGAGGAAAACTGCAAATGCAAACTGCTTGGAGCAGTTTTGAAAAGCAGTTGCTTCAATACTCCTTATCGCTTTAGTATTTAAGACGTACAATACGTTATACTTCCAGATTTTCGAAGTTTGTAAACTACAGCTACACGGTGACACGATCTAAAATTTTTCTTTGTTGACATAAAAAAGAAAATAAACATTACATTTTGTTGCCATATTGAAAATATTTGTATAACGCATAAATATGTGATTAAACGATATAAAAAAAATGTTCAAAACTTAAAATGAAATCGTCATAAAACTATTTAAATTTTTCTTTAAAAGTATAAAAAACTTTTTGTTTGAAGCTTTAACATGAAATGTGAAAAATGGAACTAAGCTAAATAAATTTCTGTTATTTTCAATATTTGCACATAAAGAATGGCATTTTACTGTAATCAGTTTTGCTTTTTATTTTGATGTCTGCTTGATCTAGATCAAGTGATGTAGGTGTATTTGAAATGAATAATTTGCTGTAATTTTTTACTTTTGGAAAACAATCACAAATATATAAATTTATTCGTATTTTCAAATGATCCAGTATTTTGTTTGATGACTACAACTTCCGACCGTTATGGCAAATTTGCAAATAAACTTTGAAATATTACTCCTGTTACTAAAAGTAATGTATTTAATTAAATTCAATGTTTTGAACAAATTTCTTGAATTTTTATACAGTGTGCCTTGTTGATCTTTTCCAGGAGAAAAATTTATATATTTTTTGCAAAGTAATTTATGGTGTATATCGCATGCTTTTGATTGTTTCTGAATTTTTTGCATATCCTTGTTAATAATGCTAACAATTCTTTTTGGGTGAATTGTTTTTAACCTTTTATCAAGAGCGTTGCGATTGTGTAACTTCCAATACGACGAAATATTCTTTTGCAGGCATCGTCGAAGCAGCAAGTTGTAGACATCTGTCAGGATGCTTTTAAATATCGTGAGAAAGAAATTCCATCTAATCAAATCCTGAAAACAGTAACAGAAGCATTGGGCGTTGATCTTGGTGACGCTTCAAAGGTAAATGTGAAAAATTGAAGATTTTAATCCATTACACACAAATATCTGTTTTAAATGGAACACATTTAGATTGTGAAGAGAACCAATTTAGAAACGCTATTAATATTTACTCTTCATTTCGTCAGCTTATAGCAGAAACTTCTTTCCTGAAAAGGAATTTTTTACTGTGCAACTGTTTAAAGAATAACTATTAGCTTTTAGGTAAAAAGTACAAATTACAATGATTTTGACAGTGCTATATATCTCGAATGGATTTACAATATGAAACTATATTCTCGTCATCGGGAAAATAAGCATTTAGTGTCTAAAAAAATGTCAGTTTATGAGTTTCTGCTCTGAGCCGATGATATTATGTGTCGTGTGTTAGATGAATCTTGAAATATCTTCTGGCAAGAAACATTTTTATCAAAACATAAATTTTATTGTTAACTATAAGTAGTAATGAAATGTATAAATATCAACTTATTTCCTCTATGTTATGCAGTCTTCGAATTCAATGTATTGTGTCAGGTTGAGTAAAGGACAAGGTGATAGAACTACACAAATCCTCAAGAATATGTTTCTGATACTTTTAAATTACTCTCACATTAATTGACCAATGAAGAAATTAATGAAAAGGCCTTTGTTACTCCTCTAAATTGGCATTTTGCTTTTTGAAAATGTAAAGTGGTACAAGGTAACCAGTTACCACAGCCTGAGGATTATGGGGAACTGATAAATGCAAAACATTGCTTATACTTCAATGTGCAATCTGTTTAAGTTTCAAATTTATGTCCTTGTTACATTTAAAATAAAGTTGTATAATTGTGGTAAGGAAATGAAACAAAAATTGCATTTGGGAAGTTAAACAATGAGTGTGTGGAATACACTTATGAGTTTTACAGTGAAATTCTAGTTAGCAGTGCAATTGTGGCATGATTTCAATTATCTTTTGTTAGTGTGTTACATGTGACACTATGGACACATGTATAACTTTTGGCTAGTATTTATTCAAATATTGTGTTCCAAAAATTAAAATGTTACTACAAATTCTAAAATGTTTGTTGATTGAACATTGGTAATATACCTAGTTTTTTTTATTTGCAGCATTAGCAGTTTCCATACTGATAAAACATCAAATATCTTGATTTTGTGTAACATTTTCATCGCCATTTCTTTAACATGTGCAAAAACGTATGGTGTCGTAATGGTGAAAACAAATGATATAGATCAAAACGTATATCATTAATGTTTTCGCCTGATAGCTGTTATCCATTGTATTTTTTCTTTTGTCCATTTATTCACTAGTCTTCATATGTTTCATGCGTAATAAAATATTTCAATTCAAATATTTTTATCTCTAGAGATTAATTTTTTTGCAATGACATTTTTAAAAAATACAGGATTTCAGAAATATTGATCCATTCCATTTGTAGATGAGCCTACTTTTACCTAACATGCTAAACATACATTCAAGTGAAAACACATTGTCCCTACTTATAAGTTACAACTAAGTAGAAACAAGTGTCTTTCAATTAAAATACTGGTGATTTTAAAGACTGTTCTCAGAAAAATTGCAAATCATTCTAAACGTAAAATCTAGAGAAGAAAAGTTATAGAAAGCTTGTGGATAATACCCTGGACAAAAGACTCCACATGAAGGGCAAAGATACTTCCATATTTGACTTTGTACCCACATTCAAATCTCTAAAGTCAACATCTATTCACATTTTAGTGTATGTAATAGCATTGTCGTGCCAATTTATGATATCTATCGAGTGCTTAGTGAATCCGCAATTTCTTCATGAGTTTGCATAATATAATATATTTCTGGGAAGCTCCAACAAAGAAATATTGGAGGAAGCTGACAGTTCAGGTCCTTAGAATTTATTGCCTCTGTAGGTATGCTTTTGTGAATTCTATAATCCCTATTAAATTTCATAAATGATCCATCTAATTATTTAAATATGAGTTTTATATAAACTTGATCACACATTTTAAGTGTTTATGCATACAGTAATCCAGATATACTTCTAGGGAGACAAAAAAATACTATACTTAGGAAAGAATATGCAGTAAATTAGGGTTTTTATTGTTTGCGTAAAACTACAAGTTAAACACAAACATCTTAAAATAATTTTCAATACAGTAAAATATTTTTTTTAACTAATTCCATCTCACCCATGCTTTATGAGTAACTCAAATGTATTTAAAGATTTAGTTGGGCACTTCCATGGGGTCTGGGATGCTTGCATTCATACAACTCTACTGTTCTCAGAGGCTCAAAATGCTTTAGGCCACTAGTGAGATGTATCGAGGAGCTGACCCACCTGTTAGAACTCAACTGTTCATTCCAGAATCTCCCAATCTTTCCTGTGAGGTTCTCCTGCCAGACACTGAAATGTTGGCGAGAAGGAAGCATTTGATCCCTGAGGGACGTTGACAGGGGTGGCCTTGTATAATCATCCTGGTGAGGAAGTAAAAGAACGATAGAGGTGAGAAAAAGGACTCAAGGGTTGGATACCATCCAGGAAGGACATAGTGTGGGTCCTTCAATGTTATGTTCCAAAAGGTTTGGTACACTTACAATATGAAATATGTAAATAGCATATATGGTACTCAGAATTATAAATGTTTGAAAAGCACCCCTGTAGAAGATGTCATTCTTAGTGGTAGCCTATACATATTAAGAAAAAAAACACTGGTTTGACATTCCCATAGAGGAGACAGCTATGCTTGGTCTTTTGTAAGAGGTAAAACTGAAAAGGGTGATGGTGAAATAATATTTCTTCTTTATTTCTTGTATGGTACTTGAAGATTGGCTGAACCCTTTGCTGTTCCATTGGCACATGTGGTCTTTTCGATGGATGCAATATTTATTTTCACTGTTGTCTATTTTTCTTGGCAACAAACAATACCATGTTTTCATTCCTAAACACTCAGGTAGAAGTTACAGCCATTTTAAATGGAGGTCATTTTTTATTTTCTTGCATGATATTTGAAGTCTGCTCTGTGAAACTCAGCTCCTTGCCTAACTTGACAATATCAGTAGGAATCCCTGTGGGATTTCACATTTTGAGAGTAGTCCATAGGAAAAGGTGGTTAAGGTAATAATTCCCACTTTCACAAACTGAAAACTCATTAGGGACAAGTAAAAAAGAACAGAATGCTTGATACAACAAGGGGTTACTCTAACGTACAGAAATTCATTAAAGTATACTTTTTCACATAAAATTGACAAAAGTCACCAGGCACTGCTGTGTTATTTCTACTGTCTTCAGTGACTTATTAATAGAGTGCATATGTGTGGGGGGCTGGCTGGTTTGTGGACAATAGGTAATGATGAAACGTTTTAAAGAATAATTAAGTTTAATGAAATTGATGAATATTTACAATGAATTTGGCCAAGACAATTAAAGTTAAACAATGTTCTGATAAGTGCACAGCACAGACATCATCACAAACTTCATCGGCGCTCACTGCCCGTCAACAATGCTATGTCCTCGTATGTCCATTGTATTACTTCTGCGTCGCTTTTGGCTCTGCGTTCCTCCAATGCGCGGTATGGCTGCACAGTGGTCGTAGATGAGATCAGCACGGAGGTGCCCTCTAGTGGCAGGCTGGGCACCACATATATTCAATATAACTTTCAGTTTTATACTAAGCATTGCAAAGAATTAAGAAATATAATTGAAACATCTTATTTTAAGAAAAATAATGAAAATTGTGCTATAAACTTTGATGATTCCTGTTGTAAAATAACATTTTTAAAGAAAATATAAACACCCTTACATATAATGTCAATAAATATAAGTACTGTACATCAAATAAGAAGTATTGATACCTCCTCACATGTACTTAATAAGATACTATTAGCAACAATGCAGATAATTTTATTGTACTTAAAAAATGTGCTATCAATTAAATAATTATTTAATGTATATACATTGAATATATTGTGAAGCAGTGAAATATAAAAAGGTATCAATAAATGAGAAAATCCTCTTAATGTCTAGTTATTAGTATAGATTTCTGTGAATATAAAAATTTAAATTTTTCTTCAATTGTCTGATCTGATGAAGAACTTCCTCATTTATATTTATAATCAGTCATGTTGCATTTGCTTGTTTTCTGCTATGTGATGTCTTCAATCATTACATTTGAAAAGTAGTGTCACTTATTTTAATTCTAGCTCTTCAAATCTCTTGGCACATTAATCAAGTATGTCTTATTTCATGGACATTCATCATATGAAAACGTTGCTTCACTTTTCCCTGAAGATTTTCATAAAAATTTACGAGACTTACTCTCCAAAATAATTTCTGATAAATTTGCTACATGGAAAAATTCTGCTGTAACAGACTTTGGTATGTTTTCACTGGTTTGGTTTAATATAAATTGGAAAGTGTTTTGTAATTTATGTGGCTGCTACAAATCTAAATTATTTTGTATTTATTTTAGTTTCTATGCCAAACTTAGCAGAGTTTGATTGGAGAGTTGATTTAAAAATGGCTTCTGGTAAAATTCCCAGAATGAGTGAACCTACGTGTATTTTACATTTGAAGGTAGTGTATAGTTTAGCAATAACTTAATCCTTTTAATATTTTGTGCACAAATTTATTTTACTTTACAATTCCATGACAACTTTAAATAATGATAATCTAGTTATTTTTCTTTTTCTAAGTAACTAATTCCAAGGGTTTTATTCGTATAATTTGTTTCCCTCTACTCTGTATTGCATTGAAGGATCTTTTTTGCGTAACATCACATTATCATAATATTCCACTTTAAAAAGTTTTTCCTAAGTTCACAATGGAGCCCAGTATAAGTTCTTTTTTAATTTAAATTTTAGGGGCGGGAAAGGGACACTTTTAAATGAATAATTTTGTTTTATTCAATTGTGTAATTGTAAGTGGGTAATTACCCCTTTTTTTGCTCATCCATATTTAAGTGAGTTATGTATTTACAATTGATAATGCTTATAATTACTTACAATTATAATTAATCAATAATTTCATTTGCCAATCTTTCATATCTCAATTTGGTTAGTGTAAAAAAGCAAATGTCAGTGTATGAGCCATTGAAAAAGCAATAAAAAAAAAAGAAAATGTATTTTAAAACATTTATTGTATTTTCATGGTACTACTAAGATTTAATTACTTTTATATTATTTTTACTTTTCAACTCAAAATCATTGATTATGGAAACAAGGCAAATTATTTACTTTATGGATGCTTTCACACTTTTTTGCCTTAATAGTGTTCTCTAACTTAGGACAAACAAGAAAAATAAATGTTTTGCATATTTGTAGTCTGGCCAAATTTCAGATTGACTTTTGAGGACCAGTGTTAATTTGTGCCTCAACTATTATAGCACTAAGCAGTACCATTATGTTAAGCAAGTAGAATAATGCATTATTGATAAGAGCAACATGTGTTGAGGATTATGGTTTTAAAAATTTTGTTTTATACATTCCTTATTCAATAAAATATTAAAATCTGACTTTTTTACTGTTTATATATTACAACTGTGGTTTCTGGGAAATTTTCGCTTACCTAACTGCAATTGCAGAATATTTACTTTTGATTTTGTATACTTTTTAGTGTTAGAATATGCCATAGACCAGGGACAGTATAAGATCAGTTCAATTATCTTATCGCAGTTAAAGATCTGTGTTAATGTGAACAAAAGTATCTATAAGTAACTGATGAGTCAAAAAAAAGTTTTATTTGCCATATAAAATAAATTAATCTTGTTATTTCTCCCCTACTTTGCTTTTTGTGTACTGAAAATCACTACTTTCATCACCAGATCAGGATAACCAGGGACTTATTTCCACACTGATTGCATGAAGTTTCAATATTTATACCCCAATAATTACACTTGTCTTTATAACTAAATTTCAAGTTTCGAGGTATACTTCAATTGCATGTCTTGAAATTTTGACCTTATTAGAGAAAGTACTATCTAAAACCAAATGTCATTTGAATGAAGAATGTGGTTTAATCTTTTTTAGATTCATAATCCCGGAGTACCTGAAAATCATGAAGATAGATTTCAAAGTCTTAATGTAGAACTAAGTAAAGAAAAGCTTGATACAATGCTTCATGGATTAGGACGCATAAGAGATCAGTTATCAGCAGTGGCAAAAAAATAACTTGTTATTCCTAAATAAATGTATGCTTAATTTTACAGCATTTTTAAAGGAATTTTTGTTGATTTGTACTATTGGCAAAATGTATTTTGTATAAATGTATTAAAAATAATCAGGATATATTTATTATGAGTGTATATTTCACTTTTTGTTTATTAATCTTATTTTTCTCATCAAAACTGAAAGCCATCTGTTACACATTACATATAACTTTTGTGAAGTATTTCTATAAGTAAATGGTATATTGGAATAAAAACTTAACTTAAATTTAAGTTTCATTTCATTACAGGGTTCCCCACTCTTTTTTCAAAATAATTTTTTATAAGGACTAATCGAGATATACCAAAAACCATATTGCACTTTCATTATTTGAGTCAACCTAGGACAAAATTAGGGATGTATGCAGGACCGTTGGCACATTTATAGTAACTTAAAAGTTAATTTTTTGATGTTGTCTGTTAAATACATTGTGTGTTTTGAAGTTAACTTTTTAAAAACAATGCTCAAAAAAGATGAATGTATTTTACACATATAAACCCATTTAACCACAATAAAACTGATTTTTATAATTTTTAAGGATGTCATCTCAAGGGGGGAAAAGAAATGAAATTCTAAAAATCATTGCATTTTTTTCTAGAAAATAAGAAAGAATTTTAATAACAGATTTATTTTCCATTTTAAATACAAATACATTTATCTTGTTAAACATTGCCCCTGAGAAAAAAGTCTTACGAATAAATTTCAACTGATTTGGTTTCTTTTAGAAATTATTTTGTCTAATTCCTTTATTTCAGCTGCTTTTCCTTTAATTTCTTTATGTAGTGCATTTGCACTTTTTAAAAGAGAAAAGTCCTCAGAAGCTTCTTAGCCAGTTCTTCAGCTGACTTTTCCATTCTCATTATATCACCCTCAAGACAAATTCTCTTTGATTTTAAGGAATTAAGTTCTTGTAGCTCAAGTTTTCTTTTCTTTTCTAAATTTGTTCTTCACACTTTTGCATTGTTCTTCTAAATGCATAACATGTTTCTGCCTTGACGAAACAAATTTTCTCATTTCTTTAGTAATTACTAAATCTGGAATATCATTAGCATTTTCATAAATAAGTCTGCAATATAGGAGTCTCCTTTTAAATTTCCAAGGACTTGTTGATATTAAATTCACGTTCCACAGAGAACCCTGGCCATGAGATAAGATTATAGTTTTCATAACTTTCCATAGTTTTCTCTTTGTATCATCTATACTAAGAAAGTCATTTAAAAAACTATCTAAACACATTGTTTTTGGTTCAAAATTCTGAAACAATGAAGTGGATTTGAAAATGGTGCTTTCCATAAAATCTTTGAATTGAAGTGATATATCATCACAATCTTTTTCTGAGTAAAGTGCGATAGTACAAGCTTCATGGAGTTCATGCACTTGGTCTGATCTTTAACCATATGTCTAGGATCAAGACATGAAGCATTTCAAACAAGGAAATATGCTGCAGGAGATTTAGCCACGAGACGTAGCATTTGTATAACAAAACTTCAACAATCACGCCGCAAATCAAAGGCAGAACAACTTTTCCTTTCCTATTCTTTCCCCAATGAACCCTATATTGATTTTGTCCACAGGACAATAACAATTAGTCAGAAAAATCAAATTTGGAAAGCTCCTGAATGGTACTTATATTAACTTTTCTGGTTTTAGAAGATTAAAGTATTCCACATTGCTTTACAAGCTTTAACATATCTCCAAAAAAGGCAACAATGGTTTATCGTTTTGATAAAATTCAAGGAATGGTTGCAATAATTTTTGCCACAGCTAAGAAAAAATTAAACTGGGCCAGAATTAACACTCATCCTTTGTAGTGTCTCGTACTGTCAGAAAAGACTTGAAATTTACTTTATTCAAAGTACCCTTTTCTACACTTCTAACATTTGATAACATCAGTCCAAATTACGATTACACATTCTAAAACTGGGATATTCTCTAGCTATCTATGACCACAAAATGTTACAGAAGCTTCTTGACTTCAGACAAATTACTGAAATCTTACTTTCTTGCAGAATCTTAATGCACACAGAACATGTTTTTGTTTTTCATTTTGTGAAAATTATTACATTTCTTTGGAAAATGATAATCGCACGCCACTGCATTATATTAGTACCTAAATAGTCTTGCAATCCATTTGCATCTGAGTTTTTTCTATTTATTTTTATTTCCAAAAGAAATCTTTTGTTTGTTGATTTTCTAATATCGGAGCGAATTTTCGGAGTAGACTCTTAAAAATAATTTTGGGCAGGTTTTTAATTTTATTTTATTAACACTTTCTCTTACACGATGGTAAAATGGATTATGCCCAGCACCCGCGAATGATTTAAAAATACTATATTAGAACCTAACTCCGGATTTACAATCCATTTGCATTCATCTGAGTTTTTATTTTCGTTATAAAGAACTTCAGGGTACATTTTTGGAATAGGCTCTAAAATAATTCATTTAGTGAATACATTTGTAATTTTATTTTACACGTAAAAATGATCACTAATGATTGCAAAATTACTAACGCACAGCCACATGCATCATTTAAAAATTATATTCAAACCCCTAAGTATGGTTTTTTTTACAATCCATTCGCATATATATATATTATATATATATATCCATCTGAGTTTTTTCTATTTGTTTTCGTTTGTTAATTTACTAATTATAATTGAAGCACATTTTTCGAACATCAGCACTTACAAATAAATTAACGCGTTTAGAAAACTTGATTGTGTTACACATTTTTGTGTAAAAAATGTGAACAAAAAAGCTTTCACAACAGCTAACAATCACCAAATAAAACAGTTACCCAATTTACTTACCAGTCATGAGCTTTAACAGCACTTTCCCCATTCTTAAAATATCGAATTCTTTTTGTCGAACAAGGCATTTTGCTTTATAGCGATCAGTTGAAGCTGCAATCCATTCTCGATACTTTTCATTTGTAGTCCATAAGCTGTTAAAAACGCATTTCCCAGGCGTACTTTTTAACCCCTCCAAAAGCTTCGTCTCCGCATCGAAGTCTGCCCGAAATTGCCACTCCTTATCAGAGGAACCAAGTTGCTTCTCCTCAAAGTTCTTCATTCCACATGAAGCACCTAATGCAAACTCATCTGTCATGTATTTTGCTTGTGGGGACAATGTGGAAATAAAGATTGTTATGTATGTGCTTTTTTTTCAGATGTTTAGAAACTTTGTCATTGTAAAAACTATGTGAAATCATCTGGAAAAAAGCCGATAAACGCGAGAACAGGAAGTATGAGCAAATCTATCAATGGAAGTCATCTATCTCCCAAGACCCAATGAACTAAATGGTCATTACACATCAATCAACCTTGCAGGGTAGCCGCGGTCACACCCCTTCAGAGGGTCAATCAGTGGTCCTCTTTGTATGTTTCTGAAGAGGAGAGGATAAACGATGTCTCCCAGTGAAACCTGCTGCTTCCAGTCCAAGATCGGAAAACGAAGCTCGAAAACGGGAGAAATTGGAAAATGACTGCCATCAGAAAAATTTAGTGTTCTAACTTTGGGAAAAATAAGGAGTTTTCAAGGACTCTTGATTTTAAAACTAAGGAGTTTTAAGGGCTCTTAGAAATGATAGCTAAAAATAAGGAGTTTCTAAGGAGCGCAGGAACCCTGTATTATGTCCTATTAAATTTTTAGTTTATTTCAGGTAACTAACTGCTATAATTTATTAAATTTTTGTGTGCAGGGAAAATGAATTTTTATTTTGGAGTAAATTTAACATGTTTGAGATTGCAAGAAACTTAAATAGACTACCAATTTTAAGGAAATTGCTCTAGGTACATTAAAATCAAATGATTGTTACATCTAGTATTTCCGATTTTTTAAGAATTCTTATTTTCAGACTTTATGTAATTTAAGGAAACCACATATTAGGATATTGGGGTTAATATAAATGGTAATTCTCTAGCACCTGTCCAAATTCAACTGTAATAAAATTTTACTATTTTTTTTGTTGTATTAGAAATTATGTAAAATGAATCTTTTTATTTACTTTGTTTAAAGTTATTACATCATGACACTTTGCATGGTTTGTGTTACATTATAATTCAATGGGCAACTATGCCATTTATGGATGTAAAATGTTTGACAACTAAATATACAAAACATGTATACTTGAAAATGAAATTTATTTATAAAACATAAAAGGAGTGATAAATTATTTTACCTCATTCAATTTATGTTCTTTTAAGATATATCAGCTCTACAAATCAATACAGAGAATAATACTATTCAGTACATAGGAACAAGAAAAACACTGACTTTGTTGAATAACAAGGAAACATTGAAAATTTTCTAACATACATTATTGCTCCTTCAATTGTGCAGCTTTATAGATACATAGACAATTTTGTCACAAATTCACAAAGCATTACAATAAAATATTTTAGTTGCATTGAGAAAAATTAGTGATCTTAAAATACTAAGTTTATTATCTTTAAAAGTAAACACACATCATTAATTCCTGAAATGGATATTTAGATTGAAAATTCCAACTCTGTTTTACATTTTATCTTTAATGAATGTTAAACTCAAAATTACATAAATATAAATTTTTCTATGGCATATTCTTTAATTCATTACAAAATATCTGTAGAATTTGTTTTTATACTTATATTAAAATAATTTTTTGAATAGACAATTAGAAATCTAAATAATTTGGCATAGTTTAATGATGGTTTAAATGATCTTAACAAAGGCAATCCTTAAATTTTAACCAGTCTAAAACTGATTCACATCTACACAACTTTGTATAATGGTTGTTTTAAATTGCATAGTACATAGGGTTACTTTTATATATGTGTAACACTTATCTTTCAACATTTTTTATGAATGTTGGAAGATACAAATGGCTTGGTTGGATTGAGGATGGAACTCAATACCATGCTATATCAGTATAACAAGATGTAATTAAGCACAATTATAATGGCACCAAACATATCTTTCAAGATATTTTGCAGTAAATGCATTATTTCCTACCCTTGATGTTGGGATTTAATTCAGTACTTCATGGAGTAGTAAACTCTGATTGGTGTAATGCATTAATAAAATTTAGAAAGTTGAGAAGATACACAGGAAATTTTATTGTGTTCATTTGATACAGATTTGTATCATAAGTCGAGCCAAATTAAAACCACTAAATTATATAAGAAATGTTCAATTTAGTTTTGATACATATCAGTTTAAACCATGAAATCTATAAACACTTGTGTCACTAAAATAAAACAGCATAAAATAATCAAAGTTAGTCCATTCCAAGAGTATTCTTTCTTTGATATTCACTTATTACACAAATAGAGGCACTTAAACAACCATCGTCCTTCAAGCAGGATTGATTCTAATTACTTAAACTCTTATAAATTTGTAGCATTTATGTTTTGAATATCACTTATTTACACTAGATCAGAACATAGCTACACAGACAATAAATGGTACTGGCAAAATTCATGTAGTATCACTTAAGTTCTAGAAAGTCATAAAAAAGTAATTAGAACTCTTTAAAGTTAAACACAGTAGTATTGTCTTTTATCCCTTAAGCATTTGGCATAGTAAGTACATTTTATCTTATATTGCATATATGAGATGTAAATGCCGATTCCAATGAGAATTGGCTTACAATCGAACAGGAAGATCAACAGGATGTCTTAATCAAGAATCCCTTTTTTACGAACTGCAGTGACTTGATGAATCCATCATCACCGAGCAATTGCATAAAAATATTCAATTTGAAATAAAGTGTCCAGTAGAGGTAAACTTTGTCACCTTTTATTTGACCGTGTAGGTGTATTTCCTTCAGTGTGACTGAGCCTCTCATATCCTGTACCTTCCCTACGTCTTCGTTGTTCGACTCCCGTAGCAACATAGGAAAAAACACATAAAACTGCATAACAAATCTGGTCAGCCTGAAAAATAATTTATGTCAAAATTTGAAATACAGTATTCAAAGTTTCTGGTTTTATCTAAAAGACAAGGTGTTTTAAAATTTTATGCATTTTAATGGGAGAACCAAAACAATCGTTAAGTTTATAAATGTTATCAGCTGATGTCACTATAGGGTGCAGAAAATATATTAGAGTGGCGCAGAAAGGATATCAATAGCTTAGCAAAATGTTAATTGATATAATTTATGTACCACTTTTAGCTAAGTATTTGCTATCGATTTTGTGCATGTTGCAAACTTGTGCTTTTACATAATTTTAAATGAAAAGTACTTCATTTAATGCATAATTTCTGCTTTTTGGAGTCAGTTTTTATTGGTCCTCACTACATTGTGCTTTTTCTTGACTCCAAGAAGCACAGTATATCAAGGGTTTACTGTATGCATTGTATTTTATTTTTACTTATGCAGTTAGGTTTGTCTTGAAATTCCCTATTCCATTAAAATTTAGTTTTAAAATACCTAATAAAAAGTTATTCAAAGTTGCAGTTTGAAAAAAAAATATGGATTCCTTTAATACTTTAGATTTCAATTAACACACTCAATATCTATGCTTTCAAACCCAATGTTGGCTACTGTTGAAAAATCTAATGAATTGAAGACAACTTTATATTTAATACATAGATGCTTTTTAATTCAAAATATATAAACAGAAATTAATTTAAAATATTTAAAGACAAACCCATCATTGTGTTGGGCACAGAAAAATCAATTGAAAGTCATTCTCATGAAAGCCGTCTTGTGTAACAGTGTTGTCCTTGTGTGAACAAGATATTAGCAAGCATCAAAATCAATATTATGAAAAAATATGTTGGCCGTGAACTATTTAAAAAAAACCTGATTAAAAACTTGTTATATATTTCTGTCACACAGATACAAATAGCAGTTACTAAACTAAAAAATATCACAATCTATATCTCAGTACACAATATCACATGATAAACCCCTGGCCAAGAACAAATATGGTTATAGTAAATTTTAACTTCACACTATTCATTTAATTTTTAAAAATCTGATTATTTTATAGTATACTATAGAGAAATTGCATTACACATACTGCAATCAACTAAAATAATAGATTACATTTTTAATAGTTGGTCGAGTTGAATTTTTAGAGCAAGGGCTATATTTGGCCAAGCTATGCCAAACAATGTCGAGTAAATGGAAACACACACAATGAAAGATTTACTGACACAGAAGAGAAATACACCCAGGGAGGAACAGTACTTGGGCCACTTACAGTTAGCAGGTTACTAGCGCAGTAAGGAAACCAACTGGAACCTCTAAATTTTTAATGAAGTACAATACCAGCTAATATTTAACATTAACCCTTTCTTTTGGTACATATAACATCCCATAAAAAAATAACATTAATATAACTGAATGTTACTGATATTCACTGCTGCTAGAACATGTGCACTCCTGCACAACTTTTGGATGTACTTTCTATTTTTCATGACTAGCAAAATTACTGATGCATTCATAAGACAAGGTGAAAATAAAACTAAAAATAGCTGATAGTCAATACAGGAGAAAATAGATCCCATCTATCTTTTCAGGTTTATTCATTGAATTAATTCAATAAAAACAAGATAAATGTGTTTTACACTACTACCCCAAAACAGAAATTTCTAATCCAGATTAAGTAAGGCTTCCAACAGTTCTGTAGCCACTTAACAATCCATATAAACTATGATAATTTCATAGCAGTCAGCTGATACGCAATTAGAATGTTTCTATGAAATAAAAAAAAATTCTTACCATAGCTGACTTGTATTTCCTTTGAATTACTTGTCTTGTTTTGGGGTCTAAAAAGAGATTGACAAATAAGATTTAATAATTAAATTCAATTAAAATGATTATATTTTACTAATTATAACAGTTTAAGGTTTTGTTTCCTACAAGCCTTTTTCCTGAATTATTCGGAAAAAGTGTTCTGATTTCATGAATGTCTTACTGTGGTGTTTCTATTTTTTTAGTTGATGGTAAGAAATGATAGGGATGTGACTATTAGCAAAAATTCACCAACAAAAATCTTAAATTTTGTTTATTGTACTCTTATACAACTAATCACAATAATCTCCAAGATCGTTAAAAAACAAAACATTGTTCAAATTAGAATTCATTTTAAACTAGATTCGAATTCTGGATAAAATACACAATCTATAATGTATTTATCCAACTTAACTGAAAAGTTACACTTTTACAATGTAACACGGAATATGTCAACTTGAATTGCAAAAGATTAAAAAATTGCAAAAGAACAAAAGATTACTGAGGAAACTGGCTAATATACTTCACTAAGTTTTAAGGTTTATATTAATGTAATCATACAAGTAGAACATCCACTTCCATAATGCATATCATATGCTTATTTCTGTATAGCAATGGAAATAACTATTTACAGGTGAAATTTAATTTTTATGTTTATTAAATACCCTTCCAATGCGAAATGTTGAGCATACAAGGTGGATAATGTAACATTCAAATTTGCTCTATCTCCCAAGCTATTTCATCAGTAATAAAATCTAACAGCATGTTTCACGTAAAATTAGCTGTCATTAATACTACATTCAAATGGAATCTGGCTTATTTACTTTTTATAACTTTATATCACAGAAGACTTCAAATAGGAAATGAATTTATTATTTATACAATTTAAATAAACATTATTCTAATTCATTAATTTGTCTTTCAGATTATTAATGTACTTCTCAAAAGATGCATCTTTTTAGAGAAAATGACTATTTCCACACAAAATAAATCTTTGTTTTTTAATTACTTGAAAATGTAGAATGTGTTTCAGTTACTATACAATATTTCACATAACAATAAGTTTTTTAAGCACTCTAAATTTTTTTAAAGTTTGATTCTCTTTATATTTTGAAAATTGTCTTTCTTTGTAATTTTTTACATTCTTTACACGAAAACATTCGAATTCTGTTCTAAAAAATATAATTTTTCACATTATTCACATGAAATAAAAATGCAGAATTTTTTAAAGATGTGCTAGTCTTTTTGTTTTTGCAATTTTCACACCGAAACATGCACATGCAGATGCACATTCTTAAAAATATAAAACATTTAGACAGTAAACATATAGTGACATGCATTAAACAAGTGTATGTTAACTTTAAAATAAATAGTTGGAAACTGTATCAAAAGTAAACTTATATTTTATGGTAATGTCAATCAATTAAACTTGATACATGAAAATCGAGAAAAATTCATTAAGTGAATAACCACTTTTTGTAAATATGTATAAACGGATTTCTAGATATAAACCCTGGAGTTAAAACTAAAGTAGCAATTAAAGCTTGTGATTATTCCTATGAAAATGCCACTATGCCTAATGCACAGGAGAATCTAACAAATTTTAAGATCTAAATTAACTAGTACATGATAATCAAGAGGTATAACAAATAATTTTTCGACAGTACAGGATACTATAAGGAAAGAAACTTCAACATTAGAAATGGCCTTTTTCTGGCACTCTTAGCTGAGTTTTTATTAGCACACCTTTATAAGTAGATAAACTGTGTTCCAAGTGCAAAATAATTTGACTTCTTATAAATGTTTTCCAACTTATTTTAAGACAAAAATTGACAAATATAATCATTATTTAGAATTTATTCAGAAACAAAACAGATAATGTATTTATTACTGTGTGTTTGAACTTAGTAATATTGTGAATTTCTTTGTAATAGGTATTTCAAGAAAAGTAATTGTTTATTTTGAAAATAAGATGAGGATTTTATTTTAAATGTTTTGAGATCAATATTACATTTTCATACCTTGAATAAAACTATAAAATTTTGTTATCCATTACTAAATTCCTTGTTTAAATCTATATTATCAGCATAAATCAATTTTGATCAAGATAAAGTTATATTCTATGTAACAAATAGAAATCAAGTAAACAATATTTTAATTGGAAAAGGTAGAAATTTAAGTTACCTTTCCAATTAAATAAAAACTATGGATAGGAACTTTGAAATTGCTGCAGAACTGAAATTTTTTTTATTTAGAATTGCATTATTTTAAAATAAAATCTGAACAGAATAAAATTTTAAATTTAGTGTATACTTTACAATGGTCTCAAAGCAACCACTCTATTTACTTTTCATTTAACTAAAATGTCATGAATGGAAAGAGTTCAGCTTAACTGAACCAATTTATTATCACAACTATAGCACTTATTATCTTTTTATTTTAAATTAGAGATAAAAAATGTTTCCCACATGACAATTTTAGATTAGCTTAAAATGACTCAAAAGTTTTAATTTAATGAAAAATTAAAATTTAAAATCCAGCAATACAATGAAGTCGCATAATTTTAAACTGTCGGTCTGCGTTCAACTTTTCTCTATCAGAATTATTCTTATGAAAACAAATTTAATTAGTTTGAGTACATACATTTTTAAAGTTGAATCTTCAGTTATAAAAACCTCTACAAAAATTTGTTGCTACATTTTAGAAATACACTACATATTCTTTGGAATCATCACAAGGGCAAAAGTTTCTATAACATTATTATATATATATAAATACATTATTAATATATATATATATATATATTTAGCATGTATAAGAAAAATATAAAAATCACAAAATAACACATAAAGCAAACATATACAGAATTAAAAAAGAAAACAATGCCATGCAAGTAATGAAAAATCAAGCACAAAGTGTTCCAAGAAAGAGTACATTTTTTATTCACAATGATGAAGACAATATATTTTTCGAAATAGGAAAATCAGAAGAAAGAAAAGACTTTATTGGCAAATAACAATCTCAAGTACACACCCACACAAAATGGAGTGAATGGAATTCAAATTGAATGAAGTTTAACTGCTTTAGATGCCATTCAAGGCAGTGTTAGTTATAGACTAATAATAGAGAAAGTAAACAAGATTTTTAAAAATATCCTACAGAGTAGTTAATTTGCACCAAAACTAAAATCATCCCAAAACGAACAATATAGTTGTGTAATAAAATCCAGATCGAAATGCAACATATTTGTAAATATTCTTATTCTCATTTATTTATAATACAATATATTCAACTGAAAAATGAACTAATACCTTTCATATTTGAATGAGTTTTGTTGAACTTAAATTACTTATAAATAAAGAAATAATTGCATGAATATGAAGAAAACAAGTTAGACCAAAAATTATTCAAATCTAATGACTTATTAAAAACAAGCCATTACAATATTTTTATATGGATTGGAGTTGATAACTGTACGAAGAATGGTGCATTTAATACTATATGAAAATTTCCGTAAAATCCAGTCTAATCTCTTAAAATTCAAATACTAAAACATTCATATTTTCATTACATTTCTACCAACTCGCACTCAATCCTCAAAATTAAGGTTTCAGTTCCACATTTCCTCATCAAGTGTGTGAATTCTTATGTTGAATAAAATAGTGTGCATAGTGAAAAATAAATGTAATTAAGATATAAAAACAAAATTTAGTCTATTTTTTCAGTTGCAAAATAAAAGTGAATTTTATTCTGATTTAGAGGAAGATAGAATAATTAATTAGATAATAGATAATTAGAACAAATCTATAGTAATTTGTTGTAATACAGTAAACTGCATACATAACTTTTTATCATTTTTCTGATAGCACCCATTTATCAAGAGCAACTTATTAAAAGTGATTAAACAAAGATTTAAAAGAACATTTTGAATGGAAAAATAAAGAAACTCAATCAATTTTAGAAAACGAATATTTGTAAGCAGTTATGAAAATAAATTAATGAGATTATATTTTGTTTCAAATCATACTTTTATAGGAAAAATGAAATGAAGGTTTAAAGAAATAACTTATTTCTACACCTCAGTTTCGGGCAGAGAAATTCATAAAGAAAAAGTAAATTAAATTTAAGTAAGAAAAATATGACATCTAATTCAAAATACTAGGTAATGCAATCAAATTTTATAACTAATTCATTTTTGTATAAATTATCCTCTTAGAACAAAAAAATTATATAAAAGAATGATGAAAATTGAATATATACAGAATTATAAAGAAAAGGATGGATAAGGAATAATTCAATCAATTCTGTGAACATTTTATTATTGCTAATTAACTCATATCACATTTTTGAAAATTTAGAAAATATTTAAACATAATGGTAGCATGTTGATGATAAAGTGTGAGTAAAATCTATGTAAATTATTACATGTTGATTTGATTGTTATTACTGATGTCAAACTGTCCATGAATAGTTAATAAATTAAGAACATTTGTTACCTGAACAAAACTTAAAATTTGGAAAAACAGTTTACCTATATTTCCAGTATATGGTGAGTAGAGCTTGCAATATTTACTTTTTCAAGTTTTCCAAGCTTAAATATCATAACCAAACAGCATATATCATATCAGTTTTTTTATTAAAAAATATTGCTACATTTTTCTTTTATAGCTATTAATTCACACAATTACTTTCAATTTCACATTTCTCAAAAGGGCTGGACTGATATGTACAGCAGAATCTTTGATCATGAAAATCTGAACCTTGCAAAATCCTTAACGTTTGTGTTCTATTAGTTTTAGAAAACTCTTTTAAGCACACATATTTTTTAAATGGTTATGTTTTGACTTTTAAATTAAGAAAATTATCAGTTTAATCGGTTATATGGTTTCAATGTGAAATGACAGAAAGTTCCTACATCTAAGTTTTTAAATTATGTAATTACTAATGATTCTTAATACTTGTCAAGACATTGACAAAAGAATTTTTAATCCATATTTAAAAAGAACAAAATTGGTACAGATTAGACACAGTTGTTTTTTAGAACTTAACAGCAGTATGCCCTTTGTGTAGTTTGAATAGTATATAAATCACAGGTAAGCCCATTAAAAAATTTGTGTTTTACTTCTTGCTTTATTTTAACATTCAAAGCATTTTTAACATTCTTGTTTTAAATACAATAACGACTGACTGAAATTAAAACAAATAAATCGCATGCTCACAACACAAAGTTCCAAAAGCAGTGTCACAAGCAATTAATTTCATGCTTGGAGTAGATTTATTTGGATGAAAACTTATCTTTTTAACATGCAATACCAAAATTCACTCTTATCCCCACACTTCCTTTCATAACAACTAATTAAATATCATAGTTGATTAAGTAATATGTAAATACAGCAATCATCATATTTATTATTTTTCAAGTGGTTTATTAATATTAAATGTAAATTGAACTTTCTTTGATTAAACTGACTAACATTAGTTAGTACTCTCCTATTCCTAGTGCCTTTGGACACTGTACCAGTTTTGTTAATCTATAACTAAATATGGAATTTCAAGCTTCTCTTTTCAACACATCATTTTAATACTCTGATTAGGAGGCATGTATAAAGTGGATATAGGGATATTCCAAATTATCTAAATATTAACATGTAAAACTCATTTAGTTATGCTACCAATAGCTTTTAAAACCAAACCAAATCTATTAATACTATATTGCAATTAGGAATGAAACAAGTTAGAAGTATTTTTCTTTGAAAAGATAAATCAATTCATAGTGCAATTTTTGATGTAGTAAATATTGACAGGTTCTGATATTGTACCAGAACATAAACTTGTCTCATTTTAGCAAAAATGTACAAGCTCTTCCCCAACGATTTTTCCTAACAAAACTTGAAACACATAGACATGACACCACAGAAAAAAAAGGAGAAAAATGCTTGAAAATGTGCAAAGTATAATGTAGAGAAGGTACATCACACAAACCAGGGTACTAAGTAAAGATGTACAACTGTAGATTAAGATAAAAGTTTGTTTTTAATACAGCATCACAACACAAGATGCAAGCATTCCAATCCAAGAGGAGAGAGGAGACACGAGAACATGCAAGGAGCGGCCAGACTGGATGGATGTGAAATGCAGCAAAACGAATTACAGACAACATGTCTAAAAAGATTTTCCCAGGTAGGGTTATATGGAAAGCAGAAGAAAGAAACAGATTATTAGGTATTTTTTTACTACATGACAACTTACTAAACTCTTCCAGAACAAACATCCCGCCCTTTTGGGTGAAACACTTCCTTATGTTTTCCAGCCTTACAAAGAACTGTAAAGTAAGAAGTCATTCATTGTAATAACTATCCCGATCACTTCTTCTGCCTCTTTCTTGCAAGTATTACAGCTTTTGGTACAATAAAATAAAACAAACATCTACTACAATAGTATAAAAATTAAAAAATATATTACGCAGCTACACCTCAGTAAAAACACAAAATCAAATTTGTATTCTTAAAAAAAGAATTTAAGTGCACTGGCAAAACTAACAACATATAAAACAAAAAAGAAAGAAATGAAAACATGATAATATAACATGCAGAATACAAACTTAAAAGTGCAGCAAAACGCATGCACATGGCACTGGAACATTTTTCAGGAGAGGGAAACATGAGTTACTCCCTTACAGCAAACACAATTAAAACTAAAATGAAACTAAACCAAATAAAATAGCCTTTATCATCACTTAGTTTACATTTTGTCACAAATTTTTTTCAGGTATGCTTCATTATATGGAAATAAAAAGAATTAACAAAGAAAAAGGGGTTTAATTAAGACAAAAATTCGTTTTGGTAATTCAACTTAGAGAACTGAATGTCTTAAATTTCCAACAGTTTAACATTTATGATGGCATTTTTGTGCCATACACATGTAGGAAATCTTTTGCTAAAGAGCTTTATATAGTTCAAAAAATAAACATAAAATATTACAACTTTTTTATGTAATAAAAATTAGAAATGATATAAAAATAAAGTATAAGGTTTCAGCTAAAATATATTGATAAATCTTTTGTAAATAAAACAGTCATGTAAACAATTTATAAAATTTATATAGGCTTTCAAAAATGCCTTATAATATAGTTTTTATAAAATATAAGTTTCTATTCTTTTTACTTTCCTACAAACCAGTATGAAAATTTGCATTCATATATCTATGGCATAATTCAACCTAGTATGACACGAATGGCCAAATTAATATTAGAATACAATTTCTGATTTTTTGAGAAAATCTATTTCTGTTTAAACATACTAAAATAAAATAAAGATATAGATTCATACAAAAATATAAATGTTAGAAAGACGATTAAGAGTACAAATCAGAAACACTTATCAAAATAAAACATGCATACTTTCAACACATCAAATAATAGCTACATGTTTAAAACATATTTTATGAGCCTGACCATATCAGTTTTTTATTTAAGCTTATGCATCCAAAACTTCATGTAATAGGATGTTTTGCAATTGAAATCTAATTGAATATTTCCCCAAAATGTTTTATACAACATTTCATACATTTTTGTATTTAAAATAGAAACTGGTGACAAAACATTCATTCAATGTATATAGTTTAAAGAAAAATCCCAGAGTAATATCCACACTTTCCTCATTTTCAGGATTCATGCATTTTAAATTACTTTGATGTCTATGAAATTCATTTATTTTTATTTTTGGACATTTTTTAAAAACCAGTCACATTGCAGTATTTTTATTGCATAAAGGGAACTCTAAAATGGATTTATAGAAAAGTTTGCTTCACTACCAAATCTAATTTGAAGATTAGTTTGTGAAATTTTTTAGTATGTTTTGGAAGAATAGACCATTTTAATATTTAGTTTGAAATTGAAACACAAAATGTTAACTACCAAGAATATGAAGAGAATTCTAGGAATGTTTAAAATTATGTCAAAGATTAAGTAATGTTCTAAAAAGGGCAGAAATAACAGTATTTACAACACACAAATACAATACTTTTCAAATTTTAAATAACTACAAGGATAATAAATAAAATGTAAATGGTTTCTGTGCAAAACTAGAAGTGATTTAATAATAGTTTAATTACTTTTCTACACTAATATTCTCAAATATTTAACTGAATTAATCATTTAATGATAAAATATTACGTATGAAAACAAACATGTGATACTTTTAAGGTATTATATAAAAATATCTACATATCTATGTCTAATAACCATTATTACTTTCTCTTTATTATTTGCTAGAATATATAATTTTTAGCCTAACACTTTTACAATGGTTTAAGAATTTTTGCTGCAAGAATTGGCAAGAGTACAGGGTGGGCGAAAAGTCCATGACACATTTCAAAATTTAATATAAAATCAACCAATTGTCATATGAGAATGCGGTTTTCACAAAATTGCTTTACATGGTATCAAGTTTTTTATATTGGCATAAAAAATTACATATTAGAACAATACATATTGTTCTAAAATTACATATACATTGAAACAATACATATTAGAATTTATTAGAGCATTTTTGTCACTACATACTACCATATTTGAATGTGGGAACCCTTTGTGGCTTGAGCGACATCTAACGAGGTTTTGATAGTTTTTGCTCTTTCCATAGCTGGAATGACGGATTGAAAACTAACCTTACTAAGCAAGTGCGATACATATATGTGCAATACAAGTGCGCCATCTATGTGCAAATAATTGAACTATTTTTTGCAAAAAAAACTTGATGTCATGTAAAGCTATTTAGTGAAAACCGCACACTTATATGACAATTGGTTGATTTTATATTAAATTTTGAAATGTGTCATGGACTTTTCGCCCACCTGTATATTTGCTAAAAATTGTTGCCTAATTTAAAAATTATAAGTTTTTAGAAAACTTTCTATTTTATTGATCCAGATTACATTAACCTTCAGAATATGTTGAGATAATGCAATTTTAATGTCTTAACATGTTTTAAACACATAGTAATTACAAAAGGAATACATTTTATAAGTACAGCAGCATATTTAAATATGATTACGAGATTTGGAAACGAAATAAGTGTCACAAAGGAAGTGTTTTGACAGCTAGTTTGTGTCATAACTTTATTTTAAATTTCAGCACATGTTTTTAAAGTTAATTTTTCAAATGTAAAGTTGTATAGTATTTTAAGAAGCAAAGTTCATAATTTCTAATGTAAATAATGTTTAATATGTTTAGATTCAAAATAATAACACATTTTAAAGTCTTGTATGCCTTACATATTATACAGCTAAAACAGTATCTATGATCATAAGCTTATCAAAAAATATATTGTCAACACACAATGCTAAAAATTATTAACAAGTGACATGCAACACTAGAATATACTATATAAGATCTTAATATAAAGTGAAATCTCGTAAAATCCAAAATTATATTAGGAATTTAAAGACTTAGGAAATGGTTATTTTTAAACATAACATTTGTCAGTAGTAAGGTATATGAAAATTGATGCTGTTACTCTTATCAAACAATCAAACTTCAGTTGATATAAATTATACAACAAATATTTATATCAACTGAAGTTTGATTGTTTGATAAGAGCAACAGCATCAATTATCATATACAATTCTTAAAACATTTTGTTTCTATCTCTTATTTAAACTTCTGTTGATCAGTCAATTGGTAATTTGAAGCATAATGTTTTACTTCATGTAGAATAATTAATTGTAATAAATATTTATTACTTTTCATAAACACTACAAAAACTTTGTCCCGATGATTATAGGATTTCTTATCAAAAATAGATATTAATATTAGTATTTACTAAAAATTATAAAATTTTAATTGAAATCCAATACAAATCTTTAGTAGTCCTGGTTTAATTTGCCCTGGGTATAACAAAAAGAATGACAATTGACAAATAAAATCAATTTTAATACTTATTTACCATTAAACATTTCGTTAGAAAATCCTTTTTTTCTTCAAAGCAATAAAAAAAAGTTTTACTAATTTTCTGAATTGGCCACTATAATATATAATTGTTAACTTAAAATGTCTAAATCTTACACACTAAAGAACGGGAATGAATAAAGAATTTGGGTAAGTAGGTTAATTAACATCGCACTGGAACAACACAACAGTCCAGGATCAATCCGAAGGGAAAGATGCAATAAAGAATTTGGTATACAAAGAGGCCTCTTTTGTAACTTCTTCTAAAAAGTATAAATTAGGATATAATTTTTTTAGCCAAATGTCAACTACTTTACTCCTTATGTCTAAAAGGGTCCAAATAATTTTCATCAGAACATCACAACCTCACTTTTTAGACTTATTTTGAACTAAGAATATTTTTCAGTATAAAGAAGCTTTGAAGCATGAAGATTTACTATGTAAACTGTATATATTCACAGATCTAGTAAATGGATTTCTCATGGACTGAACTGTCATTTTTTCCCGCAACAATACCATTTTAGCTTGCAGTACAAAGTTAAACATTTGATTGAAAGCACTACTGCACTTTTAGTCTATTTAGAGAAGTATTTCGATGCTTGTTTTAAAACAATATTCCTTTAATATTAAATATTTACAAGGATAATGGCTTAAGTTTTAGTTTTCATGCACTTTGATACTTTCCCATATAAAAAAGCTTTAAAGCGCGAGAAATGGAATATCATGTACAATCATTCCTTTACAGAAACCCCCAATAAAAGTTGTTTCTTCTAAATATTCCTGAATGCAGATACTTAAAAAGAATGTATCATGTAAATAAGGTATATGTGTGGCTCACACGTGCCCTGAGTGAGCAAAAGTAACATGATGAACAGGACCATGTATGCAGGACAGAGAAGCATAAGCCACATCAGTTTCTATGTACTCTGAAAGGTTGTTTGTGTTTAGCAAGTGAAGAAAAAGGTAGATGTTATTTAACCAATATTCAAAATACTAAGTTCATGTTACCAAGCTGATAAATATTCATTATTCATCAGATTCATTACAAGCTAGTCAATGTGTTAAGTTAAAATAAGTGTAGGTGGTCAAATAATTAAAAAAATGGCTTCATAGCATTGACAGATAACCCAGAAGAACAGAGACCTGCCAAGAACATAGCACACCACAGAAAGATGTCATTATGGAGATTTAATACAGGAACACTTGCGGAGACAAAATGCATTAAAGTTCAGAAATGAGATATTTCTAAAACTTAAGAGAAAGAAATCAATGCAAAATTGACTTTTCCATCAAAGTTCTACTTCTTTAGTTCCTTGAAGGTAAGGCAGGCAAGTGACTGAAGGATCAAAATACATTGGAAAATACCATTTTACAGCACTTTAAGATATTTAACTGGAATTACTTGTGTACTTAGGACGATCTCAGAATTAAAATTTAGATGATCAAAGACAAAGATTCAATTTGTTTTATAATATGGTGAGAAGGTATAATAGGAGTTCAGAAACTGACAAAACCTCATGTTGGATTTTAATTGAATTACATTGCTTTTTCTTATTTTGTCTTAAAACTACATTTAACTATTCAAATGAAATTTTAAATGAATGAGAATTAAACAACTTCAACTGATGTCACACATCAAGAGTAAATATAGTATAAAACAAAAATAAATAGTTTCACTATATGATTCCAGTAAACTAAAAATTCACTTTAAAGCTTCTTCAATTATTCAATTTTATAAATGAAATTTTACACTATTTCCAGTTTTTAATGAATGTAAAAAGACCAATTGTAAATATAATTTAATTTAACTTCTAAAAAGTCTTACGGCATATTCAGTTGAATGCGTAGGTTACAAATAACTTTTTTATAAATTGCCTCTGCTCTCATAAATTGAAAAATATCTTTAAAATTTAATTCTCCACATATGCTTTTGATTCTTACCAATCAAAACTATACCTATTTAATGTTAGATAAATACAGTACTTTAAGCACAAACATAGCAAATTGACATATTAGATTATATTAGCAAAATTGTGCAATTCAACATTTCAGTCCCATGCTAAAGATGAACACAAAAATTTCTTTATTGTCGCACCTGCCAATGTTTAACATGCCTGCTTCTGCACCATATATATATATATACATTACTTAATAACTTCTTCCCTCAGCAACAAAAGCTACTTATTCTGGAAGAATTAAGAACATTTTTCTCAAGACAGAAATCTGAAAACCTAATGAAGTTTTTCTATCTATTAACAATTACAATACTATTTGAAGAAAAGGAACTACCAATGTAAATTTATAACAATTAATTTAATAAAAAGATTGATATTTAAAGTAAAGCATTCTTACAACATGTGCAAATGTGTTAGCTAGGCCAAAATATAAAAGGTTCCAATTTGTAACAACTGGCTATCAGAAATTTTAAGGCAGTCTGTTTGAATAGAATGTTACATTATTATGTTATTTTTCAATTTACCACATTATCATTAAATGGATTGTTATACATGGGTGCAGATAAATGAGTAGAAAAATAATATTTGCCATAAAATTACACTTTTATATACAGAGCATTTCATTTTTAAAACTGTTTTAATTCAAGGGTATAAATCAATTGATATGGATGAAGAGGGTAAATAGTAAGTCAGGAACTTTTAAATGAACTTTCTTAATACCAATACCTTTTCAATTTTATCAACTGCACAGATGGCATATTCAATAGAACTATTTGAAAGAAGGTTAAAGAAAAGAGGCAGCAAGAAATTCTTTTCACCAGCTCTATCTCAATGAGATGTTTAAAATGGATCGATGCTTAATATTCCATAAATTATTGAAATATGACTTCCTCTGAAAAGTATAGCATTATGCCAACATACTGTAAACAGAATATACCTTAAAATTGACCTATTGACAAAAACATGTGCAAAATAATTACTTGGGTATTCATATACTGAGTAGGAGAAGATAATAGGTTAGAGTTATACAAACTAAACATGGCAACAGCTACAAGACATTCAGTGTCATTAAAATTGCATAAACAATCATTTTATGTTCACAGCACTATACAAACCACTAAGAGTAAAACGGGCTACGATCATGCAAGTCATGCATTATTCAAACTTTGAAAAGTGAACATGGCTGGTTCATTCCTTTACCTCCAAAGCTTCAAAAGCACACACATGCAGAAAAAGATGACAATATGGAATGAGAGAGAACCATGCATCATGCAAGCAATTGGGAAGTGCCAGGAAGAAACTTTGGAGATGGTCAAATAACAATCAATTAAAATGTAAACTACAAAACTAAAACAACATAAGATCATGCTGTTAGCAATGACTGCACTGCTCAACTAACAGAATTCTGTGCACAACAACTGTGGGTTGGTCATTAGTGTCCACCCAAAAAGTTAACAAGGCTGCTTAATAAAATCAAGCCCTCTTTTGATACATGGTGCACTACTACATAATGGTCTAGAGTTAAACAAACTACAAACTGCTCTAGACACAGCAACACAAAAATATGAAGGGCCGTAGTACCTCAAAGTCCTTCGGTGTTGATGCAAGTAGGCATGGAGAAGGCAAAAGAAAAGAATTTCCTTAGAAAATTGTTTATTAGGGCGCTCAGGTCACATATCATACACAAAAAATTGTTTATCTCACTCACGCTTTGGACCATCTCAAAAGCCCCTTCGCTTGCTTCTGCTGGATTGTTTGTGAAGGACAATTCAAAGGTCAGGTATTAATAATAAGATATACTGAACTAGCAGGTTTTGAAGGGCATGCATGAGTCAGTCCATTCCAAAAATAGTAAGGCGGAAGTAGGTAAGTAGTCCAGTAGTAACAATGCTGGAGCACACTAAGTAAATGAGTAGCCTGCATTGGGAGGAAGTCACAGAGATATGAAACATACCAAGACAGCGTGACAAATTACATCAGCACAAAGGCAGAGCATCAGCTGCAGAAGGTATAAAAAATAGGGCAGCTGACTTGACTTAAAAGGCGTCAAAATGAATATTGGTATAGATAGGATTAACCTAATTATGTGATAGATCAAACGGACAGGCAAGCCACAGGATTTTTGAGAAGGTCCTTGCTGTGAAAATTAGAATGCCACAAAAAGAAAATACACAAATATGGAAAACACATCTTTTTTAAACTTTACTTTTTTACTTAAATATCTTCCTAATTGGTGAATCTAGATTATAAATCGTCCCTTTGTATCACTACAATATGTAAAATAAAAGAGTTAATTTGTTTGAAATAGTAAATTACATTTTAAAAATTGATCGACAGTTCTTTGGTCACAAAGTAAAAGCAAATCTCGTAATGTTTCAAACCTTACAAAAACTCTAACAGAAGATAGATTTAACTTAGATACATTTCATCGGTTGTTCAATTGATTCTAGTAATTCACAATTAACTATTTTGAAATATTCTCTGCAAGCAAGAGAACATTCAGAAAGGTTTTCAGTTACAAGTAAATCTATAAGAAATAATAACATTTCCTTAATTGTATATTCTTTGTTATATACCTAGGTTTTATAACCAAAATAAAAAGAAGCATTTTTATTCTGGTAAACAAATAATGACAATGTCTTAATCCTTATTATATCTAATTTATACAAAATGCATATACTTTAATAATAGTGCAAATTGGTATTGCAATAATAATTATTAGTTACTTTTAGGATGTTTATTTAAAAAAATTACTACACCCTTACATCTGTTTAAATTATACCATTTTAAAGTAAATTCAGTAATTTAAATCAACTGCCTTTGAAAAATCACAATTTAAATTACGTTACAAATTTAGGCAAAAACTGTTTAGAATTTGCTTAATTTTGAATTTTTTAACACCTGTTTTCAAATTTAGTAAGTTTTGAGAAATTGATGTTTAAAAACAATCTGAAACATCTAAATATTTCAAATATGAATTTGCCAAAAGCCTATGTGCTCTTAAGTTCTATGTTGACAGATATTCTAACATTTAATGTTAATACATAACTGTTTAAATATGTAACAAAAATAAAATTCTAAATAAATAGATGAATCCTGACTGTTAAAATTTAAGATAGATTTGGAACTTAGTTATTTGGTAATTATACAGATAAAACACACACTACATACACACTAAACTTGTAAGTTTATCTTCATGTTAAACATAGCATGCAATAAAGATATTGACGCAAATATTTAGAATTAATGAGTGGCTTCATTTTGAAAAACATTAAATTTACAAATATATAATAAATATTTCATCAGATTATATAACTTTTAAAAGTATAATAAATTATTAAAGGCACTCGCATAAAATACATGGAAATGTAATTCAAAATTTCCTATATTGAAATATCAATTTTAATTTAATTTAAATAAATGTTGAGAAAAAAAGGTAAGAAAATATGCTCTTTTAGTATGAAATATATAAAACGTTAAAGCATAATTTACAACTCAAATATATTGTAATTTCATTGTCTGTAAAAGAAAAAAATGAGATTGGAAATAAAATTTATAGATGAAGAGCACATATTTTTATATTTACTGAATACTATTGATTGTAATTATTGAAAACAGAAAAACATCTAAAACCATGTTACACATAGTAAAATTAAAATATGTACCTTGCTGTTTGCAAACAGAAGTCCAACACCTTCCATGCAAACTTGAAGTAGTCCTCCCTCCCCAGTTTTCATATCCTGAACTGGGAACTCTCCTCCAAGTTCTGTTCCTAATCAGAATAATACAGATATTTTGCAACAGTTTTTAAACATGACAAATAGCATCAGAAACAAATAAATTTAGCAACAATAAATTGTTTAATAGTGAAATTAACAAAAGCTATGAATTTGATGATATTCAACAGTGAGAATGAGCTAAAAAAACATTGAGATGTTTTTGCTTTTCAATCCGTATTTCTATACTGAAGGTCTTCAAAAAATTATTACATAAATAATATACATACATTTTCAGTCTTTTGATCTTTCAAAAGCAGTAATCTACTTCATATTAATTACATATTTTAGAGAATTTTTTGTGTTCAGATATATATTAATAAATTATAAAACTTAAAAATTGTTCCTGGAATGCACTCCAGAATTTTTCTCCCAGATTTACTAAAATACTAAACATAGTTTTTAAAACAGAACAGATAATACAACATAGATGCTTTTATCTTATTTCTTTGATATGCAAGAAATCTTTGTCAGGGGCAGATAACTGAATAGTCTTATTGGTATAAGTTTTGATTCCCAGTGAGCTAAAGATGGCCTGTTCCTATTCTATATTTTAAGTACAATGATCCCAAACATTATTTACTACAAGACAAGAAAGTTAGTCCAAATTTATGTATTGTCAATGAACCTGTGCACGGTTAAAATAAGCAGTTCTATGTTGGCAGGTTTTAATCTGCACACACTCAAGCTGGTTAGTCACTTATTTTCATTATGTTGGTGCGATATAGAATTTTACATAGAAATAAGATGTACTTTCAATTTTTAATAAACATAACATATTATGAATCCAATTTGGCAAATTTGATTCAACTTAAGTACTGCTTTTGAGATAAGCTGAATAATTTGAATATAATCCATCTTTTGTTGAAAATCTTTAACAAGTATTAAAACCAAAGCAGAACAGGAAAATATATCAGAAATGTTGAATAGGTTACTAAACAGAATGCCAAAAATAAATTTGTTCTGTTTAGCTGATGAATGGGAAGTTTTACACTACGTTTAAATTCGTTTTTGATATTATCTTCTAAAGATCTGTTACTTTTCTTGTCCTAAAATATATTAAATTTGTTGAAAATGCAAATATTTATCGACTCCACAGAATATAAAAAGGAAGAAAACATATTTACCAGGCATCATACCATTTCCCCTTGCTGCTGCTCTTTCCATTGCTTCTTTTATACAATAATACAGGTCTTTACACTAGTTAAAAATAAACATCAAAACATGGTATAATTTTCTGAGAGTAACTCCAAATATAATTTTGATTGAGAAAAACTGATGTTATTAATATGAGAAAACATGAAAAATGAAATAGAATTAGAGGCATGTATAGGAAAATACCTGTTTAAAAATGCATTTTAATATTTGCATGTTTATATCAGCAATTTAAGGTAATTGCAAAACATGCATTGAACCAAGAGATATGCATTAATCTTATTATTTGTCTCAAGTGATGGAATTATTATTTTTATTTGAAATATAAGATATGATTTAAAAATATTCAGATCTTAATTTTTATTGCTTTAACTGGCTGTATCCCAGAGTCAAGATTTTGGTAAATGCAACCTTAGACCCAACTGCAGATGCATGATTTTCGTTAGCCCATGCCTCCCTTCAGTAATGGCTAGGAAGCCATTAAGATTACAGATGTATTCTGTGTTCGCTACACTTTGTTTCCAGCTAAAATTATTATTTCACAACTTGCTGAAATGTGCCAATGTGATCCTGATTTTATGGAAAAATGATGGATCCTGGATCTACAGATTAAGTTTCCATCTGAAATGACAGTCGACTTTTGCATGGGCAAAGAACACAGAATCAAATCTAATGTTCTCTCAACAGTTTTTTTCGATCACCAAGAATAGTTCACCACGAGCACACTCCTTAGGGTCAATAAGGTATATTGCCTGATTATTCATGGTTGATTTGAAGTTGTTAGACAAGAGACTACAACTCAGAGAGAGATGACTGGAAAATCTAGAATATTTTGGACAAATATAGCTATGCACAGGTTTGGAAGTCCTGATATCGTTCCATGATTTTCAGATGAATATCAGGCTGAAGATGACACTTAAATGGTAAGGACACAGAAAAAATCAAGACTAATAAGACAAAGCACCAAAAGGAAATTCAAAAGGGGACATTGAAAAATGCTTAAGTATAGGAAGCACTATTTTTAAGGGGATTAGGTTTGAACTAAATATACAAAGTACTTTTACTTTTCTGGTTAAAAGATGGATAATTTTTGATCAGACCTCACACAATACTAACCACCTTCAAATAATTGACAGCAATAAAAAAATTAAAAGTAAAATTTCAAAATTTGATGTACCTAAATTATAAAATCAAAGTACTTGGGAAACTTAAAAAATGTATAGCATTTTATTGTAGTATAGTTTTAAAATATTATTCACCTAAGAATATATAAACTTAGCAAAACTTCCATGAATCACCTGCATTTGTGAGAAAAGATAGCTGCAAAGAGAGTTACAGAATACTTTTTTAAATATAGATCAATCGCCACTCAAATATGATTCAATGTTTTACATAATATACTGCCAAGAATCTTATTCCTGCCAATTAAATTTAATCTATTCTCTAGTTATCTTCTACTTCAAAATTGAAAATGGTCATCAATTTTGAATTAGTATACCTTCGAGCAAAATATCTAGCCCCTTTCTATGCAAGTTCTCTTTCAGGTAATTATTATGTTCTTCTTTTGATAAAATAGGAGTTAGTTGTAGCAATTTCTCTTCCTGAAATTTTTATTCGAAGAAATAAACAATACTCTTCAAGCAATAATGAAAATTTTAAATGTAACATGATTTAATGTAATTTATAACTAAGAATAAATACACAAATTTAAACTCTTCAACAACAAGTAGTTAAATATGTTAATAAAATTATTACAAATGCAAACATGATTGAAAGGGAAGTTATGTTACTAGATGAATCTCAACAAATTGTTGACTTAAATAAGTCTTTCAAAATTGTGTAATAGAAAATTTTCAATCAAGATTTTCCAGGTTGTTACAAAATTATGATATCTCTGTGTGTGAGCCAAAGAGAATAATTTTACTCTCAGGAAAATAACAGGATTGGCTTTTATTTGATTTGAGGACATTTAAGGGGCACAGTACCTTTAAAACCTTAAAAAAATCGATTTTCCAATTTTGATCTATTTAGATAGTTTGAAATGTTCCGATTCTGGTTAAAAACCTCATGAAAAAATTCACATTCGTTCGTCCGTAATGAGGATTTTTCGAACACACCTATTTTTATTTTCAGCTGTTCGTTTGTTTACTTAATGCATCAAATTCATAATTCAAAACATACAGGTTATCCTGACTTTGTAAGAAAAAGAGTTGCTTTATGCAGAAATCACTAATTTGCATTAGTATTTAAGCTTGTGTTAGAAATGGATTATGCAAATTTTATAATTGTAAAATCAGAAAAAGTATCATTATAAACAAACGTAAGTGTAAATAAACAACTAACCTTCTTTGTATAATATTTTCTCAACTGTGTTTGCCCACCATTTTTTCTCCATAAGCACAAAACTTTATTTTTTGGACAGTAAGTCATATTAACAAGTCTTTCATACCACCACCTTTCAACTATTGTTCCATTGACACTTCTAAGGACAATACCATCATCTCGAACCTAAAAATTTGAAAAAATAATTTAAGAAAAATTTTATATTCAAAACAAGGAATATTGAGATATGTATGCCTAAAATAAATTGGGATGGATGTCTGACAACACTGTCAGAAAGATTCCAAAGCAGTCAACTATTTTTGAAACTAGCAGAAAATTTAAGACTGCTGACTTACTTTTTTAAATTTAATATATTATAACTTGTTTACCTCATTTAAACTTTTACACATAATTCAATTTAAATCTCTTACTAACAAAACTTACAGAACAAGTAATGTTACAAAAAATATGTTCGTTACACATGGTTTATAAATTTTTCAAACTAACAATTCTTCAAATAAACAATGTAATTTGCTGCCAGTGTACATTTTATATGCTTGAATTTTATGAAAATCATCTAAAGCTCTATCCCAATTTAAAATATCCTAAAAATATATTATGAATCCAATCAATGCTAATGTTAGCTCTAAGTTAAAAGGTTTTCTTTCCAAATTCTGCATGTATAAACATTTTCAAAGATTCATGATAATTACCTCCATAAACAGCATATCTCCAGTAGCATCCACACCAGAATGAACTGTGAAAGACTGACGATGCATCTGCCTACTGCCCAGAGGTTTTAAATCTATATCATTTCCTTGCTAGATAAAATAATAATTTAATGGTAATGGCAAAAACATAAATTTAATTTCAATTCTAATACATATACAATTTAATGTAATTGCATTAATTTTCATACTGATTAGTCCATAATTATCTTGAATGATTTCAATTTCCAGAATTTAAAATGGGTGAATAAACAGATTAAATAATTAATGAGGGAATGATTTTTACTTTTAATAGAAGTAAAAAAACGTATCACACCACACACACAACTTTGTGTTCTTTAGATAAGTTAAAAGCTGAAACAAAATATATACAATTTAAAGAGCTTATAAACTCTTAGCCAGTATTTTTCACAAAACAGTTCATTCCTTTGAATGCAAGTGGCATACACATATTGGAAAATTAGATCTAGAAATTCGATTGGACTGGGAGACACATTCGTTACTTTATTTAGTACAATAAAAAGAAAATCTATAGTATAAGTGAAGTTGACAGGGTATAAAATAGTTAACTTCTATTTAAAAGGATAGAATATAAGAATTTAGTTTAATAAATCTATCTAAAAAAGAAGTCTTTACCAGTTTGACGATTTGATCCAATAATTCATTGACTTCAGCACTATATACAAGACTAATGTGACATTTTCCTAATAAGCGACATGATTTTCTCCGGATTTCTTGTTTATTTACATTCAGCATCACCATGAATGCTACAGTGTTGTACAGCATAGTAGATAACAATCTATCTTCATCATGCTCTAATCGCTTTTTGTCCATATTTGATAGAGATTGATATCTAAAATAAAATAATAATTAAATACAATTCATAATTAAAACAAATCAAGGCCAAAGTATACAAAATAAACATGTAAAATGCATTGAATACTTTTAAATAGTCAAATATTAAAATAAATAAATGCAATAGATAAAAACAAATTAAAATGCATAAGACTTAAATACTAATTTTTAAACTTTTTTAAAAAGTAAACTAAATTTAAAAAACTGCAAATGATGCACAAATCACACCTTCAAATAAAGAAATTACTCAACTGAGTAAAAGCTTGAATAAATACATGAATTCCTTTGAGAGAAACTTTTTATCTTTCATCTTGAGGGGATACATTCATAAATAATCATTAGCGATCTTTAGTTATCTGAAGATCGATAATTGTCTTTTAAGGATAGAAAAATTTAAGTTGAAATTACAATGTGATCTTAAAATACATGTTATTCTAAGATGTATCAATTTTATATTGCTAAATTTATTTGGCTATGGAAGAATACAAAGACCAGTCAATATGTTGTGATTACTAGAAGAAATCTGTTTACTTGGCAGACTTTTTCAAATTCATAATTCTTCAAGGGAGTTACATGATTTCCTTGAAATTTCTTTTGCTTACTTTAAATTCAGTCAATACCTAAATACTCTATGACTATGAAATTAATCTCATGTGTGTTTCTTTTAATGTAGAACTTTGTAGAGCTCTAATTAAAGCATTACTCCAAAATATAGCGGAATTGAGATTGGAAAATTTAAGATTACTAATTGGCAAATAATATAGAATGTTTCTTACCATTCATTAAGAATTTAAATACACAAGATATTATTATAATCAATTTACACTGCATAGATTAAGGAATATGAAACAGGTTTGTAATGAAATGCAATACCTTTCCATCATTTCTCCAGGACCCTGATCCATTCCAACCATATCTCTTTCTTGAGACACAGAATCAAAAAATGCATCTTCCCAAAATTGCATTTGATCCCATAAAGTTGACCTGTCTTTTCCCACTAAGCCTTCAAATAAATAAATCCTGGTAGGTTCATTCACTGGATTAGATGTTGTGCTGACTATATTTCCACCATGATAACGGAAACCAGTACTTAAACTACTTTTACTGCTCCAGATGCTTGGAGTTCTTTTTTGACGATTATTAAGGAACTGAAATCGAAAAATAATACTCACAAAGTAGAAATCTTTAGACACACATACAGATACTTCACAAAATAAAAAAATCTTTAATACTAAAATTCTTATGCAACTATGGGTATAACTAATAAGTATAGAGGATTTAAAAAATAGAATTATGAAAGATGCTGATTTTTTTTTTTAAAACCAGAAGCACTTTTTGAACAAGCATTCAAAGTTACTAAATTTTACTTTGGATTAACCTATTAATGACAAATTGTAAATGTAACTTCATTTAAGGGAAAATTACATGAAACTGTCAAAAATTGCATATTTAGAATTAAATATTTCAAGAAAGTTATGCATTCCTAACTGAAGCACCTTTCATTGTACTTGCCTAAGAGAAGGAGCTATTCAGATTAAATATATTTTATAGCAATTTGCAAATAGAAAATAAAAAGTTCTATTTTGTACAGGTTTTAAAATTTAGTTTAAAAAGTCATTTTAAGTATAAATATGATATAATTTTATAATTAGGAAATTTCCATCCCATACTTATTTTAATTTAAATTCATACTATGACTTCCAGTCAAAATTTACAAAGCAATTTTGCAGATATGAGATGCACAAATATTAAGTTTAGAATTCTTTACAAATGAAATCAAAATTTCATTAACTTTTGCTTATTTAAAAACTTTCTGCACCTTTTTTAAACTATTCAAGGAATCCAGCCCATTCCTTGAACTAAGAGGATTTTCTATCACTTCAACAAACATTTTATTTAATCATAAAGTATAAGTAAAAGTTGCTTCAAAAATACAAAATAATTACTAACAATGGAAAATCAAAAGGTTAACTCTTCATTTAAGTAAATCAGTATATATTTTATTAAAAATCTTATGCAGATCATTTTAATTATATACACACTTAAATTACCTTGATATGCATTTCTCTATAGCTTTATTTATAAAGCAAATAAAATTGAAAACAATGTTATGATTTTAATCACTTATAAACAAAACAAGTATGACAACTAAGGCAAAAGTGCAAAATAAATTCATAAAAAATGTAGTTTCTTAATTTTAATCCCGACATTTATTACATTTGAATTCAAAAATAGTTTTTCATAGAAAAATCTACAACAAATATAAATACTAGATTTTTCATCTAAAGCTGGCTAAATGAACATGTCAAAAATCCAAATATGGCAAAGTAAAACTTACATTCCCTGCTTCTATCTCACTATCTGAAACTGTTGACCTGAAGGAATTTTGGCTAATCCTAAGATTTCTATGATAACTAGGATTTGTAGTCATGCTTCCAGTATCACTAGCATTACAACTTGGAACTGCTTGATCAGAACTTTGACTTAAAGCAGTACCAGTTTCTGAAACCTAGAGAATATAGGTGCAGCTTATAAGAATGACAAGCAAAAACTGAAAACAATAAAATACAGAACTACTAATAGGTAACCAAAGTCAATGCAAGCAAACGTAAAACAAAATAAATGAAAAGAAAATAATAAAACAAAAGAGTGGAAACTTTATGAAGTTAACAGATTTATCTAACTACATCAGTTTTTATGCTTTAATGAAAATCTTACATAGATCAATTTAATAATTATATACACACTAGATTACTTAGGTTAGACACGAACCTCTGATTCAACACTGGTTATTCTTGAAAATAAAATATTTCTCTTCGCATTTATAATACTTCTAAACATATCAGTAGCTTCTTCATGTTCCGAACTCTCTGGGGAAGGAGTGATATGCACATCTAACAAGAGAAAATTAAATATACTTGAATTCATCATGAAAATACTGCTAAAATTAGTTTAAAGTAACAACTACATATAAACTAAAGAGAAATAATTTTGAATTCAAGCATCCTATCAATTTCTAGTCTATTAATATAAGAAATGTATGGTAGCAAGACAAATAATAATAGTTATGTTAGAGAAGACATACAGCATATACATTCTGATTAAAGGTTAGGTCCACATTTTGTAATTGATAAGTAACAAGTTTGTTTTAAGAGACTCACTGCATTGAGATTCCGGTAATATTCCCCGTTCATGATATTCTCTTTCACTGCCAGGTGATGCATGATGAGGCAGATCAGATGGACTACTGTTGGTGCTGCTTTTACTTGAACTAGCTATGACAAAAATATACTTACATTATAATATTTTCTTTTTATCGAAGTCAAAAGGTTAAATAGCTTTTAGTAATGAAATATAAAGATATTTACCAATGGACAAACCCCCGCCATCTTCAGGTCTATTTGAATCAGAGAGATGCTTGTAAAGATTCTCCCCACTGCCAAAAGGACTACTACCCTAAAATACAAAATATTTCATCATGATTAAATTAAGAGCACATACAAATGCAAAGTTTAAAAATATTTAAATTCAAAGAAAAACTTCCACATATTCTTTTGTAAGTACCGATCATGCAACATAAAATACAGTTTAAGCTTAAGTAATACCTGGTATAGTGATTCTCTGGGTAGCGTGGTAGATTCAAATCTACAGAGAACAGTCTGGCTTAAATAACAAACGATAATTTTTATTTAAAACAATTTCTTGACTATATTAGAATATATTTACACGACACTTTCACGAATTTCTATGCCTCTGCTAACTGGATGCGACAGGGTGTCGAAATCTCAGGACGTACGAAAGTCTCTGAGTTGGAGAAAGGTATCTCAACAGTCTCTAGATGAAACTCTACTCGTCGGGTGACGATTTCACAAGATCAGCACTGGATCCTCACTGGACGACGGGACAAGGCAGGTTCACTGCCGGATGAGAAGTCGGTACCGAACTCTCCGCAGGTCGTCGGTTCGGCACAATCAGGGATCGGCTCCACTGGGGTCGTCGGGTCAGTACAAGACAGCACGGCTCCGCTGGGGTCGTCGGATCGGCACAAGACAGGCACGGCTCCGCTGGGGTCGTCGGATCGGCACAAGACAGGCCGGCTCCGCTGGGGTCGCTGGTTCAAGTCTCGAACGAGAAATAAGCAGGAACTCGAGATAGGCAGCCTACGCCAGGCTACAAGAACGCGTCCTCTCAGGGTGAGAGAACCGTCTTCCAAATTATTAAGAGCTCCTTAATGGGGTTGACCGCTCAAAGGGTCACTGAGCTAAGACGCTAGCTCGGGAAACAAACAAGACTCGAGATGGGCAGCCTACGCCGGCTACAAGAACGCGTCCTCTCAGGTTGAGAGAACCGTCTTCAAAAAATATATTTTCTCCCTAAGGAGTGACCGCTCAAAGGGTCGCTGAGTTAAGCTGATCGATCGAGATCACAAGCAAGAACTGACGATTCGACTCCCTGCTTTTCCTTTTGAAACCTCCCAGCCTTTGTTCGCTGGTGGTTCTCGATTCGTTCGTTCTTGATTGGTTCTTACTTTTAATTGGTTCGTTTTTACTTTGCTCATTTTTGAGGTTGCTGATTCGGTAGAGACTCTCTGACGTAAAATGGGATCAGCTACTTAGCGCAGGTGGCTTGATTACCTAGCAGGTGGACTTAATCACCTGGCAGGTGCACTCCTAAACACCTGGGCTCTTTTCGGAACGAATCCCCTTTTGTCCTCTTCGATCCAAGTCCCGACCGTCTGGCGCCAGAGAGATGGAATGTCCGGCTCTTTTACGACCTGTCAGCGAGTTTGCCTTTGGCGCCAGAGAGATGGAAATGTATTGTCCGGCTCTTTTACGACCTGTCGGCGAGTTTGCCTTTGGGAGGGATAATTGAGGGGTCCATCAATGAATCCTCACACTGGGTAATGGATCTCTTTAAAATTCTTTAAATACAAGAGTGTTTTAATAATGCCCCAAAAAAACTTTGAGTCATGCCATATAGAAAACTGAAGATTGCAGTGCAAGAAAATACAGGAATTCTTAAACGGTTAAAGACAGTATCTCAAGTAATGAACATAGTACCAATAGACAGCAGAAATATTACTGTATTTTTTAAATTGACTTATAACTTCAAAAAATTAGAATTGTTAGTTACCTGTGAAAGAGAGGCTGTGGTATTTGTTCCAGTATCTAGTCTTAAATCTGGTTCCTTTGTATAATAATGTGTGTGAGCAATTTCTAAAACTTGATAAGCACTAGCCATTCCTCCAAGACCATAGTTACTGTAAGTATATTCTAGTCCGGATACAACAGCCTGCAGCAGCTTCAAATATCCCTTCCAGACAGGTTTAGTAATACACTAAACAGTAAAAATGAACATTATTTTTTTTTAAATATATTATTCAAACACCAAATTTTTATTCAAAGTAAAAACAGACAATAAAAGTATTTTTAAAGAATACTCAATCCCAAAACATTTCCTAGTCATAAACTTCATAAAAAATCTGAAACACTTAATATTTAAATATAAATTTAAATATTTAAGAGCTTTATTAGTCACTAAGCATCCCATAAAATGAAAAGTTTTCAATTTTGGAACTGATTGGCTAATAAAGAAATGGATATAAATGTTTGATAAATGGACTGTTTTATGCTAGCATTTCCAAGTGGTAGGTATTTTAATTAAAGTCACACTGTAGCAACACAACGGGCTATGCATCTCCAAGTGGCTTTTTAGTTTAAAATACAAGTGTAAAAGAGGGCACATACTCAGAAATTTAAAGGCCTAGAAAACTTGTCAAGGAAAATTTTAATTAACTTGTTTATTTTTAATTATTGCAAGGATCTACATTTGTAAGACCTGTGTCAGAAGACAGAATAAAAATTTGATATTTTATAAAAATCTGTACAGCAAAAACGAAATTATATGGATTAATATTACTTACCACGTCATCAATATGGTCATCCGGACCAATTTTTCGTTCTAGAGTTTTATTCAATCTTGAGACAACCAGATTACGGTAATTTTCATCTTCCATTAGTTTTTTAATTTTGGAAAGTTTCATCCATCTTACCCCCTCTTCTTCCAACACACCATTGATGATTTCTTTCAAAAATGTTTGATTATCTCTAAAAGAAAACAAATTAATGCATTTTTTCAAACCTGAATAGAAAATATACACTAATGTAATATACATTTTCTACTGTAGAGTGTAGCACAAAAAACAACCATTTTTCTTTTGTATACAGCACAGCTCTAACTCTTATTTTGCAATCAATTTATGATTGACTTCCGGTTTTTTTTATCGTCATTGAGGGTACTAATGCTTGGGAAGGTTGCATTTGAATCAATTTTTAATTCTTGCAAGTGTTGTAGACTCATTTAGATTTTTGAAACTTTAAGAGGGTTTCTGGGTACTTTTCCAATACAAGAGAGGGAAATAGTATTAATTGAATAACCTGAAATTGATCTACCTTTTTCAGTTTTTTAATCATGGGTTTAAAATGGAGTCTCTTCATATAATAGTGTATTCAAAGTCAATGATTTTGAAGTTAATGACTACACAAGATATTTCATTTTCAACCATTTTACTTTTTGATCACTTGAATTGATTATCAATTTCAGTATGCTTTTTAAAAAAGAGTTTAGAAAGGCAAAAAAGCTATCTTTTCTTTTATTAAATGCATAAAGCCTTTTCTTCCTTGAAGTCAATACAAAGGAATACCGAATCTCTTGGAGTCAATACTCTTGTTCAAGTCAATTCAGTTTTATGCCTTCATAAATCATCCATAATTACTATCGTATTCTAACCAAATCTAATCATTCAAAAGCTTTGCTAACACTTTGGCAAATTTCTAATATTTGCTTTTTTTACTAGAGCAGACAAAGAGAAATATGTATTAATTATTGTTCAGCTAAATAAAATATGCACTTTGATACTTACAATTTTAAATGCTTGACATATCATTATCAACAAAAACTGATACTTCAATTTTTACTTACGTATGAGATGTTCGATGATCTTCAATGGTTTGCATTCTCTGAGCATCTTGTTTTTTCTGCTGGTTTGTTGTATGTTTTATTAAAACATTTTTTTCAAGAGGAGTTTTTCTTAGTGCTAAGAAAAAAATTAGAAAATTTTGTACTAAAAGAAATTTTGTCAACTAAACAATCAAGTTATAATTATTCAGATGAATAAATTCAAACTAAACACATTTCAAATTTATTATTCCTCTCATTAAAAACTATCTTGAATCAACAGGTAAAAATTGCATTTTGAAAAGAATAAAAGTTTACATATTGACTCGTAAAATGTACACAACATTTCTCAGTTTAATGCACACTATCTATATAGTAAGGATTGTCAATTCTTGAATCTCAGAATGCTCATTTTTCTTTTTCAAAACAAATTCTATTAAAAATATGAAAGAAATGAAAATTCTATATTTTCAATATTTGAGGTGCCAAACCCCTTAAATGTAGCAAATTCCATGGTAAAACACAAAATCTACATCTAAGAGCAGTCAAACAGAAATGAAGTGTTATTTTCTGCAACAAATGAATATATGACTAACATGGTTTACAAAACATAAATAGAATATTATATATATTATTATTATATTAATAGAAATAATATATTAGAATATATTATTTTTACATAGAGTTAATTATACTTTCCATTATAATTATAAATAAATTATGATTATAATTTCAAAATACGAAATGCATACAAAACCAAGAAAAAGGGAAGGTATTAAAATAGCACACTGCATTTTTGTATTAGAATAAAATTAATATAATGAAAACAGCAAATCTCTCCTTAATATAGCACATACATCTAAACCCCCTCCACTTGAGAAAATTAATTCTGAATATATGTTAAATGTCTAACACAAAAAAGATACATATTTAACAGACAGGTCAAATGTAGACATATTCTTATCAATTTTTGCATACCATATCTATATTAAAGTCATCTTAATCCTAATTTTGATAATCAAATAACTCATTTTAAATAAAATTATCTCATTTTTACATTATTTAAATATAATGAAAAATTTAGAGTTGTATAACTACTTCAACTTCTACCAGCATTAAAGCATGTAACATGGCTAATAATTCACTATAATGGTAAAATTACATTTGAAAAACCCTTAATATTCTAACATGATCACTTCTTTATCGAAGCCATACTAAACTGCTTTAGATAACTTGGCTTTAGCAAAAACAATAGAGACGTAAAAATATTTACCTGTTGGAAAAGGTCCATAGGGTTGTGCTCGATCCTTTGATCTCGCAGATATAGAACTTGATCTGCTGCCTTTTGAATAAATGCATCATAAGGAATAAGTACATTTCTTTTAATTCATATTCCATGCATAAAAAATCAACGAACATTAATTTTAGAATCAACTTACTGAATAGGCCCGAAAACATGCTTGAGGTTTGTGCTGCAATACCATTTAATTCGCTACTCATAGTAGATATAATAGAACCAGGACTAGATCCCCCATCTCTAGTTACAATCTCAGTCGATTCAATAACACGTTTGTCCCTACTGCTTGTCATAGGCTCTCCAAAGGCTTGCAAATTCTAAATTACATTTTTAAAAGAAAAGTTAATATTTCATTTGAATGTTGAGAACTTTCATACATTACTCAATTCATAATTGCAATACAAGCAAATTCAATACAAATTTATACACCCTTGTTCATTTTAACAAGATGCACTACATTTTTATATCTTAATATTTTCTAGACATTCTTTTGTATATGAATTATATTTTATTAAAATAAAATTGTTTGATTAAGTAAATGTATGAAAAGATATATATGTTCTTTACTTGGGTTTGAATACTTACCTAGAATAAAAAATTAAGTAAATAAGAAGTTTAGAGTTTTAATACTTGAAGATTTTTTTTCATTTTGAGTGAAATGCTTGCGTTATTCATACACACAGTTTCAGATTATTAATATGAAATCATAGGTATTTGTTTTAATTAGGATTCAATAGTGTCTATGAAGTTTAAATTTCATCCAAGTAAACTCAATGGTCTTCACACGCTATTTTAATATTTTATTTTATCTAGGTTTTGTACAAATATCAGGAATGATCATTAATAGTGCTAAAACATTTGTATAAAAACTACAAGCGTTTCCTAGAAAAATTAAAAAGGTTGACAATTATCTTTACAATTCAGGATTGATTTTAGTACATTACTATAATGGTTGATTATGAAAATTTACAAAATAAATTTAAACTCTTGATTTTGAATCTTTCTTACAATTTACTCCTACTTAATTTTTATTCAATTATTACTTATTTATAGATTCAAATCCCAATTAGCTTGTTAAACCCTCATTTCATAAAACTTCATCTTTTAATATTGCCAATCCAAAAGGACAATTCAACACAATACTGTACTAGCTCCACATGTTACTATTAGGAGGACCGGAAAGTAATGTTGTTTCTGCACATGTCAATATTTGTTTACCATTTATCAGCTCATTGTGTACTTCAAAGTCGTGCCAAAGACATTTTAAGGTTAAAGTGACTTGTTTACTTGTAAATAACTAAATCTTAAATTTTTTTGCAATTTTGGGTGAAATGGCCAGCCAAATACCAGAAGAGGTACATATCCGGCATTGTATGCTTTTTGAGTTTCACAAGGGTAGTAACACAACAGTTGCTACCAAAAACATTTGCGATGTTTATCCAAGTGCATTAGACATTCGTAAATGCCAGAGGTGGTTTTCTAAGTTCAGATCCAGTAATTTTGATCTTTCCGACTCGTATCGATCAGGAAGATGAATAACTTTAGACAATGACGTGTTAAGGGCGAAAGTGGAAGTAAATCCGTGTCAGACAATCGAGGAACTGTCAAACACTCTTAACCAACCATGGTCGACCATCCAAGAACATTTGTACCAGATTGGTAATGTAAGCAGAGCAGGTGTTTGGGTCCAGCACCCAACCTTATTGCTTCAACGGCACAATAAAGAAGCGTTTTTTGATCGCTTGATCACTGGAGATGAAAAATGGGTCCTCTATGATAATCCAAAACGCAAAAGGCAGTGGCTCTCTCCGAAGTACTGCTAAGCCAGGTTTACATTTCAAAAAGGCGCTTTTGTGTGTTTGGTGAAATATTCGCGGAATCGTTCATTTTGAAGTGTTGAAACCTGGACAAACTGTGAATGCAGACCTTTACTGTGAAGAATTGGATCGAATAAATCAATCTTTACTAGAAAAGTGTCCAGCAATATTGTCAATAGAAAAGGCGTTATTCTGCAACACGATAATGCAAGACCACACTGTGCAAGATGAACCCTGGAAAAAATTAATGAATTGGGGTGGGAAGTACTGCCTCACCCACCATACTCGCCCGACATTGCACCATCGGATTTCCATTTATTCCGATCACTACAACACTTTCTATGTGAAAAAAATTTGAAAATTTCGATGACATCCAAAATGCCATCTCCAGATACTTTGCTCAAAAACCAATTGATTTTTATCGATCCGGCACTGAAAATTGGCACACTAGATGGCAAAAGGTTATTGATAACGAGGGTGATTACATCATTGATTAAAAATAAAAACTTGTTAAAAATTTATTTGTTTGAATTTAATGTGAAAAAACAACATTACTTTCCGGTCCCCTTAATACATAGCAAGCTGTGATTACCTAAATTTATTACTCGTTAAACTTTCATACAGAATTAGAGACAAAAAAGTCAGTCAGGGTAGTCAGACATTCAGAAAAATATTTTACTGGTTAATCATGAAGAAATGTGTTTGCATATGAATTATTGGTGAGCAAGTTACTTGCCTAAAATGGATGCTCATATTCTCCTTTTTTTAATGTCTTATCAAGACAAACTAGTGCTTATCGAATAGAGGGGTCCATACATTGATTTTAGTCTCTCTAATTGTAGTTAAAGTTATTACTCTTTGAAGGTGATCAATTAACACAAACAATAAGGTAAATATTTGAAATAATACAGACTGAAACTATAAACTAATAAAAATGAATTTCTTTTAAGATAACATGATCCACAAGTTATTTCTTTAAAACCATTTACTAATTTCTTAATAATGGTCATGCAAGACATTTTATTACAGTTCATTTTATGTAATCTTAACAAAACAATGGGTATATTTCTTAAGATTTCAGTGGTATATGTGAGAAGGCATCAATTGTAATTGAATAAAACCATCCTTAATTATTGCATTAAATAAAATGAATTATTTATTTCCAGTAATAAAATGTAATAATTCATTTTCATCTTCAAATGTTTCCTCGATATCAAATGCGTATTCAACTAAGAGTTTGTCAAAAGAGAAATATTAAGAGTTCAGTTGATCAGAAAACTATATAGAATAAAAAAAGTAGACAGCTAATTTTTGTAGATTTAAAAAACAGTAAAATTAGATCACATAGAAAATTAAAGTAAACAAAGGCTAACTTTTTTAAATCTACAAAAATGATCTACCTTTAATATTGTTTTCTTTCCAGCTTCTCTAGCAGGTTTGGTAGCCTCTAAAGCTGTTCGACTGGCCTCTACAGCAGCTTTACTTGCCTCTCTTGCAACTTCCCTTGCTTCACGTGTAATATTTTCAAGCAGCGATCCTTGACTATTTTGAGCTGTTAAAGATGACCCTCCTAAACTTCCAGTGCGACTTAAAACGCTACTAATGCTGAGAGTTCGAGTTGGTGTGGGTGTAGAGCCTGTACCGTTCCCTTTGTCAACGGATGCTTCTGGAGTAATACTTGATCTAATACGGGATGCAGCAGAACTACTTACATTATGTGAGCTATCACGATCATGAATACTCTCAATTTCACTACTGAGACTGTCAGCTGGACTTCGTCCTTGTATGGGAGGCTGTGGTGAGATAACAGAACGTATGGTAGATGGAGTTAAAGTTGCTGTTTCTCCTTCTTGGCCACTAAACACTTCAGTGTCTCCATCACCATGGTCCTGTAATAAATCAAAACAAATTCAAAACAATTTTCGAAACACAGACTAATTTTTCTATGACAATAAAAAATTGAGTATCACAAAACCTTGTTAGGATATTAGATGTATATTGCTCTATCACATATATAATGCTTAATGTTTGTCTATTTGATAACATCTTCACATCTGTTCATGAATGGCAGAACATAAAACCAAATTAATGTGGATGTAGAAAATCTCAAGAATTATCTTACACATAATTTTCAACCTAACATACATTAGTCAATTTAACCTTCAAATGATTAACTTGGATGTTTAAAAAACTAGAACAAGCTTCCAAGTTTAAATAGAAGAATCTTCATTTAATGTTGCCAGTTTACTTTTCTTAAACGTATACAGTAGCACATGATCCAGTGCACATCATCTCATCTACTACATTTTTTATTTTACCTCAAAAGTGGGCATGCGATCAGAAATGCATACCCGCTTTTGATTAAGGCTCATAAGGGCAGTACTTTTCCAAGCAGTGAATTAAAAGTGGGGTTCACTTTTGTCATTTACTAGTACATCAAATAAAGTAAACAGAAATGACATCCCTAAGGTTTAGTTATATACTTTTTGGTAGATTGGATTAGTGTGGTGTATTCAAAATCAAAATATGAATGTTTATAGCAGCGCTGTGCAACAGTAGATTTAGCCCTCTTTATTTAAAATATATCAACATAAAAAGAGTAATTTCTTCTTCAAACTTTAGGATAAGTGTTTATTATAAGTGACTTGTAATACACACTTATTTATAATTGGTTCTGAACAAGAGTTGGTTTAACTAGTAAAATTACCATAACATATTTTTGTTAACCTCTAATTCAATCCTGTAATAATGTCCACCACTTTTACTGTCCTTTTTGAAAATTGAAATAATCTGTAAAGTGTGGTCAGTACATTCGAGGGTGACCATCTGGGAACTTGGTAGGTCAATGTTCCTTAGGCATGTGCATGTTAATTCTGAGAGCCAATAAGTTCTCGCAACTAGGGGGTGGGTGTCATGTGAGAGGGTTACAAGTCCTCAGCATTGCGCCAGAAGTCCGTCAAAATTGGGAATTCATTTCTGGCCACTTATCCAAATGGATAAAATCCTAAAAGGGATTAGATACTGAGGTAAGATGTATGCTGGTGGAAAGTTGAAAATCTGTGAAGAGTTTCCAAGAGAATTCCTTTTTAAAATTGAGAAACTTAAGAGTCAAAAGACTGATAGAATCAATGAGATTCAAAATATCAAATATGGATGATTGTCACATTGATGATGTATCCCTAAAAACAAAACTACTTTATCAATGATGCTTTCATCAAAATAGTCAGCTTTTGTGCTTCTTTTTAATTCCATTTAATATCATCAATTGAATGCCAGTTACATACTGTTTTATTAATATGCATGTGCAATGCCATACATTTTGCAATAACTATAATTTCTATATAAAGTCCTTTATTCAGACTATACATAAAATACTTCATAAAATTTGTGCAATTAGATGAAAATCTGTAAAAAGCTTTCAAATAAAGGTGAATCCTGCTAGGTACAAAGAACATGATAATAAAAAAAACATTTGAAATAAATTGATCTGTACATACTTGGGATTCAGATCTATAAGGCAAAGGCTGGAAGCCTGGTGTTACAGCTTGTTCAGCAGCACGAGCCAAGTCTTCTTCAGGATCACAATTGTAAGATGGACTGCTGCTTGAAAAACAGAACACTTATAATGTTTTATCTAAAACGTGAATAATTATGAAATACAGACAGCATTTGAACTCCAATTTTGTGAAATTTCATTAAGATTGTCCAAATATCATAGCATTACTTTCAATTCTCTTTTAATAAACTTTTCCCCAGTACCTCAGGGTTTGTAAAAAGAGTGTCAATGGTATATTGCTTATATTATGAGGTTGTTTGTTTTGGGTTTTATGATGCAAGGTCCAAGACAAGTTGTGCCAAATTTAAAGTATGTGATATAATATAAATAAGCATTGGAAAAATAATTCATTTTTCAAATTTCAGAAAACTAAATCTGTTCTATCAAACTGATACTACATTATGAATATATTAATTTCAATACCAAAACTTAAATTAAAAAAACCTTATTGATAAAAAAATATGGCTACTTTTTCTTTTCTTAAAATAAATATTTTGACCCATAATTTGTAATAAAATATAGGATTTATTAAAATATATTTTAAAAAATCATAAAATTTTAAATGAAACTGATCATTCATATACATTTTTATACATGATTCTAAAATTTGTTACAAACTATAACACTACCCTAATATATTACTTAAAAGTAATTCTTAATAATTCTGGTAATTGCTAGTATATAATACTACCTAAAAATAAATACTCTTTAAGAACTAAAATCAAAATTCAATTTTTAAATTGAGAAAAAAAAAGAGTAAACTACCTTGATAAAGAAGAATGAGAAGATGAAGTTGAAAGAGAGCCAGGTATTGAAAATGCAGAATCACTACTGTTAACACCAGTAGTTGGGAGTTGCAATGTACTTGGTGGTTGGTAAACAGAATGATGATCAAATAATACTTGACTGTTCCCAGACTCTTCAGATCCAGAAGCAGCAGCTGAAATGTTGTATAGAAAACATCTAAAATTCAATACATGGTTTTAAGAGTAAGAATCTTAAAACTTATGAAAACCAGGAGAGCAGCTAAATACAAACTTAGTAAGAAAAAAGATGAAAAAGTATTGCTATAACAGCAATAAATAAAAGCAAGTTTTCAATTACTTTAAAAGGGTTGGTTGTTTTTTGGCTTTATATATATAGGGCCATATTTGGCCATGCTGTGCCAGACACAAGACATACAACACCAAGTAATAGACATACACACACAATAATGAAAATTTTTAATGACACAGAAGAGAGAAATACACCCTAGGAGGAATGCACCTGACAGGAATCGAACATGCACCGCCTACAACTCAAAGGTTGCTAGCGCAGTGGGCATACCCACTGAGACACAATGGCTCCTACATTAAAAGGGATTTTTGTTTAGAAAGAAAATTTAATGTTAAGTTTTTCATATTGAATGGAAAAATTTTAATAGTATATTTCTTCTATTTTTGCATTACTTTTTATACATAGCGAAAAATTAAGAACCAAATTTTGAAATTAGAAATATTACATAAAGTTAATCCAAGGAAATTTTGTATCACAACAAAAATTAATACTTACCAATCATTCCTTCACTAGTAATGTCACTATTCACCATGTCTGTGACAAAATCACTAAGGGAGGAATAAGATGAACTAGTACTTCCAGCTCCTTCACTATCACTACAGCTGTCATCTGGAAATCATGAAACAATTCTAGTTTCATCTCTAGTTTCTTCCACATAATAGAGTATGATATGTAACTAATACTAATAACAAATGAATAAGGCTGACATTTTTTTAGTGGTAATAATTTGATTTTGTAATTTAACTTCATTCTGTTGCATAAAACCCACAACAGCAATGCTATAGTCATAAAAGTAAACACTATATAAGATGACATATAGCTATAAAGTCCTCTTGAATATATTCATGAAAGTTTTCAATGTCAAAAACAGATAGTTAAACATAACGAAATGTTTTAATGATTTAACAAATGTTTTAATCAGGGAAGTATGTTGAAAAATAAACACAATAAATTATATATGCATGGTTTCTATTAATCAGCATTATTTCCAAGAATTTGGAGAGACATAAAACAAATGTAGTCAACTACATTATTGTTAGTACATTATTAATTGAGATGGTGCTTAAATACACATCTCAATTAATAATGATTTTGCACAACTTTGAAAATTTATTCATATCTGAAGTTCTGCTAGTTGAGCCCCTTTTTTCTCAAAGAAAACCTCACAAAAATAAAATTGTTCATCAGTTTTCCAACAAATACTTCAAATTATTGACATAGAATCTCATAATTATAATATTGAACTTTTACAAGAATTGAATCAAAGTAACTAATGCACTAATATTAGAGGCATATGGACAAATTATGTACCAGTTGAAGGTTCAGATTGTGAAGCAGTAGATAAAGAACTGGCTAAGTATGATCCCTCTGACCAAACTTTAAAATGTAAGGGTTCTAATTGATGGCTGTACCATTTTGCTTTATCTCCAACCACAGTAGGATCAAATACACCTGAAAGCAGAAAATTAACTTTTAAAATGTGTGGTATTAGAAGAACACACACAAGATGCACTTTTACATATTTTCACTTCTATGATAACTAAGTTAGCTTACTAAACACATATTTTATCCAACAATATTACTTTTTCAGTGCAGATCTTAACTAGTTTCTTGACTCCAGCCTTATGGAGATATTTTGAAAAAATTATGTTTTACAGATGTAAATGTTTAGTTACTTTCATAAGTAAACTGCATCATAAAAATAATATTAAACAGGAAAGAAGTAATAAATTCAAGTGGTAAAGTTACCAAAGGCCTAAACATTTGTAAATTGATTTACTGTGCAGTTTATTTAGTATTATAAAACCTAATTAAAAGCTATATTGGATGCATGTCATGATGGTTTTTGATACAATAATTAGATTTAGCTCATAATGGACAAATGCAGCAGAATTCATACGAAGCGGACTAAATAGTTTTAAAAAACAAAAGTTCTTTTGTTAGTCCTATTTTTAAATAATTTCATATTGTTCTTGATTTGAAAACTCAAATAAAATGTTAAGATGTTGTAATGTCTCAAATACCAATAAAAAAATTAATTTCATTGTCTTTATATAATTACAAGTGTTAATGATTAGACAGAAATGAAATAAGCTTAGTAAAGTTAGTAAATGCATTTATACCTGTATGAACTCTTAAGAAAGCAACACTAGTTGGAGAAAGAGACCATTCAGCAAAGAATTCTACAGCCTAAAATTCCATCATTAAGGAAAAGTGTTAATTATAACAAAAATATTAGACAGGAAAAGAACACATTTAGTTGTTAGTACCACAAAGCTTCAAATGAAATGAAATTACCTGAGTACGAACAAATTTACTGAGAAAATAAGAAAACTTTGGTCTTGAATGAAGAAAACTATTCACTTGGAAAGCTACAACAGGACGAGGATATAATCGCAAAGTTCGCGTATGCTCCATAAAATTTGCTAACACTCCTGGTGAATTGAAGAAGCGAACCATGGCTATTCGAGTCGCAACATCCACGGAATCCACATCATTGCCATAGATCAAGGGATTGAAACCTGTAGTCAATGGGGGAGGTGGAGGTTCTTGCGATACCAATCGATCTGCTACTCCAGGTTGAATACGATCAAGATTTTTGATGGGCTGAGGGCTCATGCTCATGGATGCTAAAGCCTAAAAGTAAATAAAAATATTAAAAACTAATAATTTATAAATTATTGACAAAAACAATTAGTTAAAATTAGTAATTATAATTTGTAAAATTATAATTAGTAATTGTAATTTGTAAAATTATTATTAGCAGTAATTGTAATTTGTAAAATTATTATTACTAATAAATTATAATTAGTAAAACATAAACATAGCTTCATATAGACAATAAAATATCACTCCAACACGGTTACTAACATGAAATAAAGCATAATTTCAAGATGAGTATTATTTTTCATGGACTACAAATTAAAATGTGAACTAAGAATACATAAAGCATGAAATCTTTATTATTAATAAAAATAAACAGAATTACAAATTAATGTAACAGAAGGAATTTACTTGTTTCAGATGATTTTGAAGTATAGTTCCCTCAGGTTCAGGAAGGGATGGAAGGTCTTCAACTCCAGGGGGTTTAATTACCTATACATAATTGAAAGATAAAACTAGGTAAGAAATCCATCCAATGCATTAAGATCTTATAAAGTAAACAAAATACACACAAACCTTATTTGAATCCAAATCAACCAACCAAACATCTTCAGGCATTTTAAAGTGGCGTTTAAACATAAGAAAACTTGCAGGAATACCTATGATGTATGGTGTTGGTGCCAAGAGTAGCTAAAATAAAAATTAATTATTATAAGATATGCATAAAAGACTATAAGACATACCAAATGACATACTCTGTAATGTATAAGATACAAAAAGACTGCATGAAAAATTTAAGTTCTACATGAAGTCAAATATGTATTACTTTAACAAAACAATCAGTTACACAAATGATACTTATTTCTGTCTGGCAAAGAAAAGGCAGATTTCACCATTGTCAGTAAATTTGACCTATAACTCTAAAACTTCAATCATTAACATTTACATTTCTTAAACTCAAAACAAGTATTTTAAAATTTTTAATATTTGTTACCAACAATTTTTACTAGTTCCCGCAACACTTTATAAGACAACTGGTATCTGGTTTGCTTCACTTGCTAGTTGTTAGTTCACTTCATATTTAATTGCTGGATCTGAAGAACTCCTGTACTATGCACACTGGAATTTTGCTTAAGTTCGATTACCACTGTAACTAATAGAAATCCCTGATGAAATACAAGTTTGCAAAAATGTAAAATATTTCTCTTGTGTTTCCCCTTTCAAAATTTGAATAGATCAACATGAAAACATGCAAAACTCTTCTTGAGTTAGCTTTGTCAATTTAAGAACTATTGAAATTCACAAGAAAAATATCATAATTGCTTATAGATGTGTCTTCACACATTCTTATGAGTCCTTAAAAATATATAATATATTGCCATATAAGGAATAAAATATTTTATATGCATCCAAAAGCATATTTACTTGTTCAGCTCCATTCATACATGTTGGCAGCAAAGGTATCACAGGAAACATATATTCCAAAGGATAAATCATAGTAACAAAAGCCATCACACTCATAGAAAGAGCATTATAATCACGGGACTGCATGAGAAGCTAAGAGTCAGTATGAAAACATAATTAGTTAAAACATAATTTTACAGAAAAAATAATTTTACTAAGAGTAGAATCACATGATACAAAAAGCGAAACTAATTTTATACATAACAAAATTAATTTCCTGTCTAAATAAAATTAATTAATTTCCTATCTACTACAGTGAAATTTATTTATAAAGAATGCCAGTTTGTGTAATACATCGATAAAATTTTTCAAAATAAGTTATTATAAATTATTATTATTAATAATTTATTTTTCACACAATAGCTATAAAAATTATATTGAGGCACAATATGAATTTCGATATTATCAACAGTAGTAATAACTATATGTGTACTCTTTAGGATGTATTTAGAAGTGAAAATATAACAGCAGTAGGCTTTGAAATATATGGAGCAACAAATATGGTTAAAACATTGTAAGCTACACAATATTTCTTCATCTTTCTAATATGTCAGTCTTCAGTCAAGTTGAGTTGAACCTTCTGAATGCAGTTTTAATTTGGCATTGGCCATATAAGAATTTGAATTGGTGGTTAAGATTAAATTGAAACAAAATTTGACAATATCGGAAACAATGTCAAACCAGCCAAAATATCAGTAATAGTGTGGCAATGGCTGCTTGCTAGTGAATTTCGGAATGATAAAATACAAGTGATCTACAAGTACAAGTTTAAAGAAATGTCAAGATAAAGATTTCAACTACCGAATGTGTATGAATTAAGAGAATATTGCAATAATCAAATAAAAATATGCATATTGTTTTGAAAAATATATCCTTGGGATACAAAGTGAAACAAACCATGTCAAACTATTCAAGATACAAGTTTTTTAGCTTTCATAGACCAGGATGTCAGTGATCTTAAAACTGGTGAAGTCCATTAAGTCATATTTTCTTTTCATGAAGGTTAAATTTCACTTAAACACACTTAGTGAGAATTTTTCCCCATTTGTTTTCTTAGAAATACGTTTTCTGACTAAGTGTGCTTCACTTGTACGCCGACAATATGCAATAGAAAATAAAATCAAAAGCTAAATATTTTACTGCTTACCTGAAAGTACTTTGGTAACGAAGACAACATTGAATGTTAGAAAAAAATTTGGGGCAATTCTTTGGTTCTGTGTAAGTTAATTTCGGACAGAATTTTTTCTTTTAATGCATATTCTTAGAATTACCTTAATAACTTTAAAACTAGACTAGGCGTAAAAGAGAAACCACATATAAAATCTACTACATAAAGCTCAACGAACCTTGTGTTCTAAAATAATACAAGTGAGGACTTTCATGCATGTATTCACGCCCAATAGCTCAAGAGGTAAATGGAGTGGAAAATCAACTAAAGAGAATCTTGTATGGTCAGGGAGAGCAAAGGTGAGAGGAGGTTGAATATCTCGAGGCAGAATTTCCACCTGCAATAAAGTAAATAAAGAAAATCCATTTGCAAATTTAATAAACTATTTTTTACTACAATATAATTCATTATTTCCACTGATTGCTACTAAACTATAACTTTTAATAAGCTAAGTATTAAAAGTCATAAATAACTTTAATACCATGACTTACCTCCACCCTTGTTTTCCCAGGTACTGGAACAGGAGCACTTAGTAATCTCAACATCCACATTTCAAGTTCACGAATTCCATGAAGCATTGAGGCTGGGGTGTTTTCACTTAATCGTCCTGTTATAAAAGACCAAATAGTCTCCCTAGAAAGAAAATATTTTGTTACACATGATGCATTAAAAGTATACATTTTTAACCATTGTGAATGTGTCCAAACAAACCATTTAATCTTTAAAATAGAACAAATGTCAGAAAAATATTGATAGTTTATAGACAAATAATTCATTACAATTAAATATAAACAAATTTTAGGAAATAATTTTAAATTAAAATTTTCAAAAATTACATTTTTAAAAACAAAATGTTTCAATAAGGGGATCACATTTACTGTACGGTCACCCTTGGCGCGATTTTTTCCACATTGGCGATAAATTTTTTTATATGGCAACCCCCATCCGACCCGACAATAAATTGCAGCAACCCTATTGAAACTTGGAAAAGGTTGGTTTTTCGGAAGGAAAGAGCGCTTATATTTTTTTTTTAACGAACGCATTTTTTTAACAAAATATCGATGTTTTGCGTTATATGATTGGTTACCGTTTTAAAATTTGAATTCTTTTTGTGTTAGTTGATGTCTTAGCTCTTTAGAAGGATTGTAATTGGTTACCGCTTAACCGGGTCGCAACGGAATATATCACCGGGTCGCAACGGAATATATCACCGGGTCGCAACGGAATATATTAGCAAAACCGGAGAGGTTGAAGGTAATTGATTAATTTTTGTTCGACCACGTTGCACGTGTGCTTTTTTAGTTTTCAGCTCCCGTGTTCTTTTCGTGAAATTTTTGTGATGGCTGCTGCATGGGGAATGTCTGAGGTAAGTGCGAGAATGTTTGGTGAGAATGATGTTATGTGGTTTGATGAGAATGTTAATCTAAGGTATTTGTATGGATTGGATAAAGGGAAGGAAACGTTTGAATTTTGTATGAAAGCGGGTTTAATTGCGGATAGATATGAGTGCTGTAAGTGTGGTCAGGATATGAAATTGGTTGAAAGGCACGATATAAGTGATGGTTATGAGTGGAGGTGTAAATCTAAGGTGAAAGAACAAATGCATGACGTTAAAAGGAGTGTGAGAAAGGGTTCCTTTTTTGAATTGAGTCGAATGACAATGAATGAGATTTTAGTTCAGGTTTATTTGTGGGTGAGTAAGAATAAGGTTGATTTTAATATGAAAGAGAGTAAATGTTCTTCTAAGACTATATGTGATTTTCGTTCCTTTTGCCGTGAGGTTTGTGTGATAGAGATGATTGAAAGTAGTATGAAAGTGGGTGGAAGCGGCGTGACTGTTGAGATAGATGAGAGTAAATTTGGTAAACGTAAATTTAATCGGGGAAAACGTGTGGAAGGTAAATGGGTCTTTGGGGGAGTTGAGCGCGGGACGGGTAAATGTTTTATGCAAGTTGTAGATGATAGGACGACTGATTCTTTGTTGACTGTTATTAATGAATATATTCTTCCGGGTTCAACAATAATTTCAGACTGCTGGAAGAGCTACGATTGCCTTTCTAATGAAGGCTTCGTGCATCTGAAGGTGAATCATAGTCTAAATTTCAAGGACCCGGATACAGGTGCCCACACTAATACCATAGAAGGAACGTGGGGAGCAGTGAAACGAGGTATTCCGGCGAGCAAAGCCAAAAGTCAATTAGACTATTATTTAGCAGAATATGTGTGGCGCAAAAAAAATAAGCACATGTGCAACAAATTCATGGCCTTCATGGATTCAGTCATTCGAATTTACCCTCCTCAAAGAGGCGACAATGAGCCGGCAGCCGCAGCGAAGTAGAGGCGGAGGGAGTTGGTGAAGGGGGCGAGCGATAGATGCAAATGGGAGAGAGGTATGTTTATTGTTCATTATTAACGATTTCGGCGATTTGGCCGCCATTTTTTTGCACAGGCAACATTTTTCACTACGCTGTTTCTTTAGATCTCGCTCGTGCAAGAAGTCGCCATTTTGGCGACTTTTGGCGAGATTTTGAAAAAGTCGCCAAGGGTGACCGTACAGTAAATGTTTACCCAATAAGGAGTTTCATAATAAAAAAAACTCAATTAAATTAAAGAGGAACACAAAGTGACGATACAAAAATGACAATAAATAAAATGTACCAAATTTTTAAAAACTACATCAAACATCTGTGAAACACATGTAAACACACCTGCTTTGTCTGGTCCCTCCTGTTCGTCTTGAAAGATTTCTTTCATTGCAATTATCAATGAGTTTTCGTAAAATGAAAAGGCATTCTCGAAAAGTAGAAAAAAATGGATGATGACTAATGATACACAATGAAGTGAGTGAGTGACTCTTGATATGCTGATGGCTTGTTGGTGATGATGATTTGGAATCAGCATCTGAATCGTCCAGTGCTCTAGATGAATAATCACGTTTGGGGTCCAAAAACCTGCTGTCATGAAGAGCAGACGAATCAGATTCCCTAACCTTACTTAATTTCTTTTTTGCCTTGTCTCGTGATTTCTCCTTCGTCGAAGACCGCCTCTCAATGGCTCTGTAGAAATTGACACATATGCCATAACGCACACGGCTGGTATCTTTTTCAGTCAAGGCAAAAACAAATGAGTTAGATTCCCTGAGGCTTACGCGTTTAGGACCTATACAGACACAGCCTTCAGGCTGGCAAAAATACACAACATCAGGACTGAGTTGAAAATCTTTGTGATCTTCTGCTGGATATCTTCGCAAAAGTTCTGGCGTCTGAACTGCATGATTGCGACTTGGTTGTCGAGCTCCCACAAAAACTATATAGTCCAAGAGCCGAGGACAAAAATATTTCTTTATAGCATCTGACATTTCTCTTCAGATGCTGGAATGAAGAAGCAGTGGTAATACAGCACTGCTGAGTCAAGTGTCGAGGACAAATAACATTTTGTTTTAAATTATCTACAGATAAATATGAAATGATTTTCTTGATATAATTTGACCAATACTGCTTTCCAATAGCAGTAGCAGGTTTTCCATTTTCCCAATTCCATAATAACAGCATTTAAACTAAAAAGAAAATTCAGTATTAACTAGTGTTTGTACACATATATGTAATGTTATTTTGAAACTCAAGCATAAAATATTCATTCCAGCAACCATATGTATTTTATTTCAACATAATATTAGGGGGACATCTAAGCATTATCATCAGGAAATATGGTAAAATCCATGCCAGTTTAATATTTCCCAAATCGAAAATGAAATATTTCAATTGATCAGAAGTGGGCTTTTTATTCTGGTGTTATTTACAGAATGAACCAAAATTTTCTTGATTTCACCACATATGTGATATGCATGAAAGCAAAATATTTTGATATATTGATTTAAGGAATATTTATAGAATGTCACATGAATACAAATATTCCCTTGTATAGCAATGATTAATAGGAACTAGTTCCTAAGAGGGTACTATATCCAGCTTGCCACACTGTAGACAGTGTTATGTGCTTTCCCCATCTTTCCCCGAAAAAAGTAACTTCTTGCAATATCAGTCCTACAACATCAGAAAATGTTTTAGACTAATAAAAGCCTCTTTCCACCCATTGTTACATTAAAGTAACCAATTCTCTGATTAAAAATATGAGTCTCATTAGCAATAGAAATTCATGAGGTCAGGAATTTTAGTCTGGAAATCCTACCAAAAAATAAAAAACTCTTTTATCAGATTAGAACATTTTGATTTTTGTAATTTTTTTGGAGATTGATTGATGAATTAATATTCTGTTGCAAAATTCAAAAACAAAAATTTGGCATACATACATATTACAATTTTTAGAAACATTAATTTTTGGATTTTATACAAGAGTATATCTTGAATCCAGAATATGAAAAAACTTTAAAAATTTTTCTAATCTCATTCATCTGGGCACTAAAAATTTAACTGCATTTAGGACAAAGTTTATGCTATGTAAGTAGGTATTCAAACTTTATGATATAGATTTTATAACTTAAGTTCTTACCTTTTAAAACATGATAGAAATGAAAAATAGCACTAAGCTTTCATCTAGCTTCCATGATTAGATCTTTATTCAATGTATACCTAGATAAAAATATAAAAACAAATGTTATATAAGTAGTGTATCTTACAGAATAAACTCGATCTATATAATCAAATCATCTCAGTTTGATAGTTAAATGTTTAGTTAAAACATGTATATTATGTATTAATTTTAAATATATTCACTTATAAAAGAATTTCTTTAAAACTTCTGTTTTATCTCATTTTTAATTTTCTTTAACTTCCAAACATTCTTTGAAATTTTTTGGATTTATTTTAAACTCTACAAACTTTAGATTTTAATTCTTAACAGTTAATTCTTGGAGAGTTGGCTTTTTAAATAGATTGATAAAAAATAAATAAAGACATCTTTCAAATAAATAATAACAAGATTTAAAAATAAATTTACCAAATATAAAACTGCTTCAATGATTACAACAGTAAAAACAGATGATACTTTATTCAAGCAGTTTTAATAATGTACTGTATCTAGATTCTTGTTCCCTTTTATCTGAAAGAGAAAAACATAATATTAATTAGTATTACATAAATTTAACAACTTATTTAAGAGAAATGTCTATTTTAATTAAAAAATTTAACAATTTGAAGTTTAAGGTCATACATGAATGAATCTATACAAACAAATGCAGCTTAGACTTCAATATTAATGGGTATTAAGCATTTTATTACAACTTTGCAAAAAAACATGAAAAATAATTTCATATCCATTGAACTTTAAAATGAAAACTTCACAGCTTGTCTAACAAGTAACTTTCAAGAATAACTCATTCAAAGTAAGCAAATTGTTTGATAACAGAGATCATTATAAGTGATCTTCCCTGAAACAAAATCCTTTATTTTGGTTCAATTAAAATTACATTTGTTTAGGAAAAATATTCTTATGCAGAACAAAAATGCAAGTTATCATGCATGATGTTCTCCATACATAGTTGCTGTGATTAAAACTAATTTGTGTAAAGTATACATTATACTATTTATAGATATTTTCCATTAGACATCAAACTGACCAATTCCGTGTCAGTTATTATTTTACCTAAAAGTAAAAGCTTTAGATTTAAAACATATAAAAGATGGAAATTCTGACATTAACAGTTTACATCATCCAGTTGTTAAACAGATACGAAATTACTACAAAATTAATTCATTTGTATGCTGAGAAACGGATTGCATCTATAGTGATTCCCACAAAACAAGTACAAATAATGTTTTCTGTATAAAATTTAAGTTTTGCCACCATACATTACTTGGTATCTATTATATTAATATACATACAACCACATAAGCTCAGATGCAGTGATACATTATTCAAGTACAGTATGTATCAGTGGATAAACAAGTAAAGTAGGGATTCGCAGTCTTTATACGATTATCCGAAATTTTTTTCATAATTTTAGACAATTTGAAAATATCAAAGAGCTATGTAAATATAGTACATGTTCTGTTTTCGAAATCACTGGTTGTAGGAAATCAAAGTGGTTAAAGATTTGCTTCAGCTGTCTTTCTTTTTTACTAGAATTCTAATTAGAACTAACTTTTCATAACTAAATTGGATTAAAATAATTTGCATTACAGTTTAATTTTTTCCCCAAACCATGGAATGGAAACAGTAGGAAATCCTCAAGGATTTTTTTTTGGCGCCAAAAAACTAGCGATATCTGGAATCGTATATCAAAGCAATGATCAAAGCTGTTCCGAGAACAGCAAATTTAACGAATACAAAATCTATATTACATTTACGTTTATTAAAAATTAAGTAGCGAAGAAAACAGTAAAGAAAAACAATAGAACATTAAGGAATTTCGATCTTTTTGTAATAAAATTGTTTGCTAATAGTTTAGAAAATGATCATTCAGGGAAGCAACGTAGGCATTTATATACAGCGAGTAGGTAAAAATTTAAGTGAGAAAAAATTATAAAATCCCAAGCACAAAATAATCCAGCGTATACTACCGAAAATTCCGAATGCGTCCTTCGTGTTTTTCGGAACGAAGCATTGTTTATTTACGTAAATAAGAAATCCAATATTTTTACATATGCTGAAAGCGACACATCAGACAGCAAACCAAAACAAACTTTGATTTGACAATCCTCCGATAGGAAGTTGAGCGACATAACGCCACTTTCAATGGAATAAAAAACAATTAATCCGTTTCTTTAAATAATGGCTTGGACAAAAAAGTTGAAAGAAAATTCTTTCAAACAACTCAAAGGCGAATTTTGCATTTTATTTCGAGTTATTGTGAAGATACATGGTAAATGAAAAGTCTACATAAGTTTTCTTTTATTAACTTTATTGGTTTTTAAAGTTTCGATCTCGCTCATTGTTCACTGTGATGGTTTCAAAATCGAGTATTCACCAAATTTCTTCAAATGCCCCAAAACTCTACAGTAAATAATAATGTGAACAAAATTCTTTTAGGAATGGTTAAGTACACATTTAGGAACATTTTAGGCTAAAAAGAAATTTCATATTCTTTATATTATTTTTAAACATAGAATTTTGTAAATTGACAGTAAAAAAATTGAGTTTTCTACCCACTTTATTTCGTCTATAAACAAAATAAAAACGCAAAATCAATTTTTCTGGCCTATATTTTGCGTGTAGAACAGCTTCTAAGCGGAGATGCACTGAGATGCCTTAGAGTTCTTTTTCTAGATATTTTCTGACCATTTGTTCACGTAAAATGACTTTGATGTTCAGCGCTCCGAATATTGTAATTTTTCCACATTTTCCTACTAGGACCATAAATTTTCAAACCTATTGAGGTCCTGAGATTGTGGTGGGGTTTATACTAGTTCTTGTTTAATATGGTACAGAAATCATCACTTAATTATTTTTGCTCAATGGTTCCTCTCTCTCTGTAGGGACGTTATCTATGCCCACAAAAATTTATCCTAAATCAAATTTTTTGCACTTTCTTTTGAATTGTTTTTAAATATAGTTAAGTATTTCACCTTTATATGCTTTCAAGAATAAAAACTAAAATTCCAACCTCTACAAAGATGCAACCCCATACAAGCACCGAAACACCTTCATGCTTAAGAGTGGGCATAGTGTGTTGTGGAAGCAATTCAATTTAAGGATTCTTAAAAACATATCGTAGGTAGTAAAACTCGAGAAATATCGAATTTGCTTTATTTAAACACTGCTTTTGGTGGTGTTGACCAATTATATGTCTATCGGAACCTTAAAAGAGAGCAACTTCGTTAGCCCACAAAACCCACTCCCAAGCATGAGTGTTTCGATGCTCGTATAGGGCTGCATGTTGGCTGGAGAAGTTGTAAATTAAGTTTCTGTCGATGAAAGTATGCAAAAGTGAAATGTCTTCTTCAATTGAAGAACAATTCAAAAGAAAGAGCTCAAAATAGGAATTTATGGTCATATTTTCATGTGTATAAGTAGCATTCCCACAGAGAAAAGAGGTTAAAAAACAAAAGGAGCTAAGAGATGGTTTCTGTGTCATCTCAATCAGCAACTATACACCCCATCACAATCTCTAGACCTCAAAGGTTTGAAAAGTAGCAGTCCTAGTAGTAAAAGTGGTTTACAAAATCTCGATATTCGTAAAGCAGAACATAAGTATTAATTTACGAGACAAATAATAAAAAAATCCAAAAAAAAAAAAACTAATTCAAGCTAATTCAGTGCTTCTCCGTTTAGAAGCTGCTCTTGCAAAGAATTGCAAGAAATTTTTTTTTGTTTATGGTCGAAATAGGTAGGTAGTTGGATTTACGTCCACTGGAGCAACACAACGTGCTATTGGCGTCGGATAGGGATCAATCCCAAAGGGAAAGATTCGAGGACAATACCTCACAATTTTGAACCATGGTCATATGACCAAGGTATATGTCTCCAAGGCACCCCGAAAACGAAGAATATTTCAAGGCGAACAGTTTTGGCTAAAATGTTTAAAGAAGGGAAGAAATGAAATAAATTGTTACAGCAAAATAATATAATGTTGAAATTTGATTCATAAGGATAAATGTAATGCGTTCAATCAAAGGCACATTTCTAACTATTAATGACGGTTGCGTACCTATACGATGGCTTAACTCACTTCGCAAAAATATGCGACATCTGCGATTCACCTTTGAAAGGCAATACAAACAAAATCAATCAGTCTCTCTTCTTGCCAAGCTAAAAACAAAAGAATATATTCCTATACTTATAATCCATATTGGGCTTTTATTCTTAGGATAGGCATACCCAATTCCGATCGAAGTTCGCAGGGGCCGAGCTGCAGATTCAAACCCATTCGCAAACTACCCACCCACCAGTAGGGAGGTATTACTAGCCTACCGATTTAATGTGTAAAAAATATTGTATACAGGAAAACTTAAGTGAAGAGAGCACGGGATCGGCCCAAAACCCTTATATTCAATGGCATCATCAAAGGAGTGTGGAGAGCTCTAATGGACATTGTCAGAAGGTGACTAAAATTACTGTTAATTGTGTTGTTTTTGCAAACATTTCTTGCTTTCTAAAAATATTCCATAATTAATCATAACCACTAGATAAATAACCAAAAATATCCCCAATACCTAATCCCTATTGGAGTTTTACCCTTAGGACAGGAATATTCAATTTTAATCTAGACTTACAGTGACAGTTCTGAGAACTCGGTGTTTTTAAAAATAATTTTTTAAATAATTAAATTATTTTTAATAAGAAATTGTTTATCGCCTGGATTCTGGATGTAAGCCAGATCAACAGTCATAAACTCAAAAAATTTTAAGTGTATCTTGAAAATCTCTTTTTTACGTTTACTAAAATATATTCTTCAATTCGAAAATTTTTATTTAACTTAACTGTCAAATGTTTTGATGGTGAGGCGCATTGCGAGTGAGCGAAGCGTCGTTCAGCGACCTAATGAAAATTACTTAGAAAACTTCGGGGAAGGGCGAGCAGGAGTTCTAGGGGATGTAGCCCCCTAGTAAAATGAATTATACATTTTCTACAAAACAAAACTGGCTTTTCTTATCGTTAAATTTCATACCTAGTTGCGTATCTAGTAGCGTACATTTTTATTAAAAATAAAATTGACTGTTAATAGCATTCCAGTACTAACATGTTTGATGCAATTTTCACTGGTGAAAACCCTCCAGTGGGTTATTTGAATTCTCTTAAGACTTAAAACAAGTTTATTTAGATTCTGTAAGAGTCGTAAACGATTGACGAACGCTGATACGTAGCAAAAATATAAAACATGGCAAACCAGTTGGCAATTTGAATAATATTGATCAATGTAAGCTAAAAGGTTCTCGCGCGTATAATTTTTAACGATTCTCAATTCAAGAAAGTTGAAATTCGATAACTGTAACATTAAACTTAATCCATTGTACAAAAACAACAGAGACGTTATAACTTTATACGTTGAATCCGCAAAATAAGTTTCTGAATGATTTGTATGTAACTTTAAACAATTATGAGTGCTTCACAACAAAAAATATTGATTGTGCTAATTAAATCTATTCGGAATGGTTGCATTTGATACGGTGTGTACAATCCAAAATTTATGCGCTTGGTATATACTAAAAGGTATAAAATAACATATAAACCATTTTAAATACAATTGCTATTTTACTGCTTGGACATACTACATTTGGATAATCGATTATCAAAATCAAGAGAATGCATGTAATGATGAGCCGTGGTTAAAATGCATCTGGTATTGCTCAATTCGCAGAAGAAAATGACCCCTCCGTTCAGTTGTGAAAGTCGAGAACGAAAGTATCTCATATATTATAAATCGATAGCAGAGCTCTGGAGGTCGAATGAATGGCAAACTGTAGTACCAAGTCATATGAAATCTATCGTCAGCTTGAGGTAGCTGAAACCTAATCGATAAATTCACGCCTTTTCCAAAACACGGGGACACATTGGACAAATCACGGCATGTGATTGTTAGAATTTCTGTGTTTTTGTGTTGCTTTTACGGAAGTTTTCTATAGAGTGGAAACGTTTGAAATAAAATGCAAATAAGCAAAATTCTAAGAACAGAGGAAATTAAAAAGTTCTACAGCAGTAGAAGGAAATTGCCCTTAGGTATTACGCATATTAATTCTAGTACTTCAAATTCAGGAAGTGCTGAGAATTTCGAGAAATGGATCAAATTGACTAACTCTAATGAATGATGAATGCAAAGTCCCAAACTACTTCTTTCTCTAATCTTGAAAGGGCATTACGTTACATAAATATACGTCCCAGAACCTAATATCTATTGGTATTATACCCTTTTGAATAGATGTGTTCAAAAATGGAAATTCAATTGAGGCTCACTTGGACAATGTTATGAACTCGTACCTCTGATATGTCCCCTCACGTGCACATACCCGATACTGATCCCACGATCCAAGATTCACGCTACAGAGGAACGAGGTGCTCGCGAGCATACACACTGGCTATCCTAGGTCTTTTCTTGAAGGACAGCGCGAAAAACAATTAGGCTGCTGACAAGTTAAGAGTCAGAATCACCGTTGAATCACAGACGATTCTGGTTGGTTCAGAATCACCGTTTGCAAACTTACCAGCAAAGTCAATCAGAAAATTTCCATATGCATTTATGAAACAGGTATTTTCAGGTTTTCAAAATTTTATAATAATTTCATTATTTTATTAGCCATTGCCTACCATTTTCCAGAACCAATCATAAACGTGAGTATGGAAAAATAATAGTTTAAAGAATAGTAAAATACTAGATAATAGGTTAAAGAAATTATTTCATTCGATTTTGCCAACAGTTAACTATTGCCCGAAAATCTTTATAAGAGTGAGATACTACATTCGTCCAATTTGCCAGTATTCGAAAATGTAAATAGGAATGTTTAGCTGATATTAATTCGTGTATAGTTTTGAAGTAAACTGGACTGCAGTTCGTTCGAAATTAAAATTATTTGACTGTTCCAAACACTGATGTGAATGTTCGCAGATTTACTTATTACAATTTGAATTTTAATGTAAGTCCAGTTTGGCCCAGATAACCTGCTGTCAGTCTACCACTAGAATTGTTCCTACCCTTGTCTTTTGCCGTAAAAACGAACTTTGTCTTTTTTCCATCAGGATGCTTGAAGAAATGTATTACTCAAAATGAACAATCCCAATTCCTATAGCAACCGCCACCATTCAGACTTTGTGTCGGGAGCAGTTCTTGTGCTCGACATTTATGGTTCCACCTTGAGGGGTTGTATAGGGTTTGTATGTGTTTACACTATTGTCATTAATGCATTCTAGAAGTATAAAAAAAGATTAAAATATCAGATAATCCATTTTTATTTCTAATTTCGCACTGATGAAGAGACACTGGAGAATATTGAAAAGCTTTCATACAAAATGTGTAGACGCATCGATTGAAATGTTTAAAGGCAGGTCCTCATTCACTTTTATTGTTAGTTCAGATCAATGGCAGACGCTTATTCACATGGAAATAACCATATACCTTTATCATTGTCCATGAAGTAGCTATCCCACGAGGATCGTTTGATAAATTTGGGTAAATTTCTATGAAATGTCGCCACAATTAATTTGGTGATGCCATGACTGGCAAGTATCACTTTTCAAACTGGCTCATAAGTAGCTCATTTCAAATTTCAGCCAGAAGCAGCGACGCTTTTTTGGCGTTTTACAGACGTTTGAAGCGAGCATTGTAGCAGCTTCCACAAAAATGGAAACAAATTAGTTCCATGAAGTGATAAAATTTTTTAATTAAAGAAGTGAACCGCCTCCCATATCAAAGAGGGTTGCACAAAGTTTATGAGGACTCCATCAGCATTCAAGATAGTTTATTTCTGAATAAATTAGTTTAAACTGGGACGAACATCGAACATGTACTAGATGAAACTGCCCAGTTGAAGTCACCACAACATATATCGTTAAAAATTCAATGGTATCATTATGAACTATCGCAGAGAAAAAGTTCACGATATTGTTGAGACTGTAGGTATCTGAACTAAATGAATGCATAATATCCGGTATTGAAAAATTGCAGATGAGAAAGCTGTGTGCACAATGGGTGCCTGGATTCGTAACTGTACGAAACATGGGTCCACCATTGCGCACCTGAGTCTAACAGGAGTCAAAACAGTAGACAGCGAGTGGTGAAAGTGCGCTGAAGAAGGCGAAGACCATTTTGTCGGCTGGGAAGGCGATGGCCTGTTTTTGAGATACCCCAAAGAATCATTCTAATTTACTACTTGGAGAAGGGAAAAACAATAACAATTATTCAATGTTATTGGACCTTTTGAAAGAACTGAAGCAAAACCGTCCTAGATTGGCGTACAGAAGTTCTCTTTCCCCAAGACAATGTGTCGTCCCACAAATGGATCATGGCAAAACTACACAAATTAGGCTTTGATCCTTCATCCACTCTATTCTCCCGACTTGACCCTGTGCGACTTTTTGTTCCTAAACTTGAAAATTTGGTTCTGTGTGAAGAAATTCTAGTCGAATAAGGATGTCATAACCGTCGTCAAAGCATATTTTGCAGCCTTTGACAAAAGCTACTTTTCTGACGGAATAAAAACATTGGAAAATTGCTGGATCAAGTGTATAGCTCTCTAAGGAGACTGCTTAGAAATAAAATCCATATTTTTCAAAAGAAAATGGTGTTTAACTTGCTTTTTACCAGATTTATAAAACAACCCTCGTATAATTGGTTTAGAACTTGGATTGTTTATTTTGAGTACAGTGTAGCTTTTCACTAAACGTATCCAATGAGGACAAGAGAGCTTGTATATTACGAGTTGTAACAAAATTATCAAATGAGTTCAACATAAATTTTGATTAATTTAAATGTAATTCAAACTTTAAAAATATACCACGCTGATACAATCTGTGATTTGCTGTTTCCAGGTTTGAATTCTTTGCGTGGGTTCCGGTTTGGTATAATTAGTTCTGGAGTAGAAAAAGTGACTGTGGGGCGCATAACCTGAGCTGGGACCCCACTTTCCAAACTTCCACTTCATTCCAACGTGAGAACATTTGATGCCTCGACAGATTTAGCGTGCACCAGCCCCACAAACACGATGGTCTTTGGTTGGATCTAGTTTCAAACTCGCAACCCTCCAGTTGCTAATCCACTACTCTTCCAACCAAACTATACATTTTTATAGTTAAAATTTAAGTAAATAAGATTCAAACCTGCCATCATGAATAAAATCGAGGGTTGGGTAGTCAATCTACTTCACACTGGAGCAACACAACGGGCTATTGATGACGGTCTGGGATCTATCCCGAATGGAAAGATCCGAGGACAACACCTTGAAATTTTGTAACAATGTCAGATGAGCTGGTACCCTACTCTCCAAACTTCCACACTACGCTAACATGAGGACATTTGAGGTCACGACAGATTTAACGTGGACCAGCCCCCATAAACATGATGGTCTTTGGTTATATCTAGTTTCGAACGCGCAACCCTCTAGTTGCTAATCCGCTACTCTTCCAACCGGGCTACCGCGGCCCTATTTAAATGGAAGAAGGGAATTAAGTATATTGTTTTTATTTTTATTATATTTTAAGGTACATTGTTCAATGCATATGATGTAAATGTTTATCGCATACTTAACACGAGTAAAAAGAACAATTCTTGCATCGTCAGTACTAGTCATCTTCGTAAAAGCTATTATCTTTGATAAATATCAGTTACTTATTTTCAATTCATTGTGTATAACTCCCCCAAAAATTGTTAATCCACAAATGCCAATTCTCCGTTAAAAAAATTCATGTACAACATAAAATATTTTGAGGTCTTTTATTAAAAATTGTCTAAATATTGTAACAAGAACCGACTAGTTATTGGCTTCAATCTAAATATGCGAATTATACTTTCGTTGAAAATGTATTGGTATTTGGAGTTTTAACTGTAACAAAATTACTTCTTACGGAAATTTAAAATGGTCGTCTTCTTTAGCACAACCCAGATAACATATGAATAGGCAATTCACAACGGTATCATGTAAGATCAGATGAACACTCACAGAAATTATCCCAATTCTGTCATCTCTCGTATGTGAACAAGTTCAATGAGTGGAATCTTTATAAGACCTGTTTCAGGATGCCGTAAAGGTTAAGTACAGTGCTAGTAACATTTTTTCTATAGATATGTAATTGCTGAGCGACATGACTAGCTCTATGGGTGTTTTCTATTAGGATAAGAAAGTTTAACATCGATCGGTACATTGTGAAACGAAGGCTACGTACGTGAGATATATGCACGGATGCTTACAGTTTTTGTCTAGAAGAGCTAGGCATTATTAATGAAGATTAGAGGAGTTAGTTTTCTCTACTTGATAAAAATATTTTCATTCACATAAAAAGGTATTTTGAAATGTCTAGTTGTATGGAATGAAGTTTTTACAATATTTCTGATGTTTTTCCTGTCCTTTGTAACAAAGGTAACTGAAATAGAGCTTATCTGAAAAAGCCTATCCAGTTTCGTGCCTGTATTCATTTTCTCGATTTGCGAAGTATCATTGTTTGGGGTTACTCCAGTATCAGGGTTACGCAAAATCACTTAAAAGGTTATGTACAATTCTCTAACTAGAAATCTCAGGGAAAATGAACAGTAGTATTTACTTTGGTCTTTCCTCAATGAGAGTAAATTGTATATTTGTATTTGGCGTTTTACTTAAAGGCATTTAAACTGATATTTTTCTGACAGAAGTGGATAATTCTCCCCATTATTTGAAAGGAAGTGCTTGGCTCAATATCAAATAAAGCAATCTCAATAATCTCTCTGAATTTTATTCTTGTGAAGGTGTAGTCCAAAGGTAGACTTTTATTTGAAATAGATTGTTTATATTTATGTACGTCTTGTTTCCACTGCAAGATCAATGTGACTTCTCGATCAAGCCCAAACCAAAACGCCCCAAAGGATGGTGTTTAATTGATGTTACCGAGTTTTCGAATTTTTGAAAAAGTAATTATAAAGACTTGCTGTTTTTCGAAGTTTGTGAGAGAAAAAGAGTAATTTCAAATTCTGTATTTAAAGTATCAGTATGTAAAATCTTTAAGTACTTCTTGAAAAAATATCAAGAAATACATGTACAGTGGACTCCCTCTTAACCGGCCACTTCGGGACCGGGACCCAGACCGGATAACGATTTGGCCGGTTAAACCGTCATTCACTTAATAGCATTAAAATACACTCCCGAAATCGTTTTTAGAATAAAACTAAGTAATAGCCAACTTTATTGTAATATGATATGTATAATTAAGAAAACTTAACCTGGAAGAACTTCCTTTATTGGAAAAAAAACTAAAAACATGTTACTATAGGCTATTGTATTTACAGTACATAATTGGTCAGTGGCGGCCGGTTAAAAGGTGGCCGGTTAAGAGGGAGTCCACTGGGTATTCTAATAAATCTGCAATTCAATCACTGGGGTACTGTTTTATATTTTGAAGATTATGTTATGAAATTTTGAAAGAAAATATTGTCTTGTATGAAACAAACATGGTAAACGACATTATAAACAAATGTTATTAAGTATTTATACCTATTACTGTATTTTTATCATTATTAACTTAAAATAATTAACTTATTAAGCTTTAATATTGAATTTACATTTTAAGCAATGTAACAAATCTTAAACAAAATTGATAAACAACATTGACTAATAAACTTTTTCTAAATCTCATTGCAGTTAGAATATTATGGTCATTTACACATGGAGCTTTCTAAACAAATGAAAAAAAAATAATTGTTAACTATTGTAATTGATAACTATTTTACAACATGTTCGAATTGATACGCATGTAGTTCAATTAGTAACACATTAAATATTTAAATCATCACAATACAGGAAAAAGTTACAGATTAAATTTAATTTAATTCATAAAAGATTTTTAAACTAGTTGCTATGTAATTAGTACTACCTGAGTTCAGATCCTACATGGATCCGCTGTTTTAGTTTCTGAGAACTATGAGAATATAAAATTTCTTTTGATTAAAATTAATGAGGTGTAATTTTTACTGCTGATTGACTTTAACGTTTCTTTAGCAGAATATACATTTAATAAGATAAAGAGAAAAATATTTTAATATAAAAAGATAGAAACAATTTCTAGGGGTCTGAGTTAAGCCGGTGAACACATGAAAAACCACTCATTAAGTACGTTTATACGTAGTGAAAAATAGTATTTGCTAGAAAAATAATATAAGCTTAGTGAATTGTACTTTCAACTGGGCTTGCTTGAACATTAGGCTAAGAATTATATTCGAATTAAAGCTTAATTCGAAAATTAAAAATAAGATCGATCTCGAAAATATTGAAATTATGATAATGTGATGCATTTGTCTTACCTCGTAGTCTTCTAAATTTTTATTCTTTTGTTTCAGAGAAGTATTGTGGTTAATTGCTTGATGATGGGAAAATGTTTTAAACTGCAGACGAGACTTCTCTCTGCAGCTCCTACTTCTCTCTTGCTCCAAACGATCGCTGTGGACCATGGTTTTCTTCTCTAGCCACACCCAATCGATCAGCAACTAGCGCCATTGATCAACAACGGCAGGAATCCGAACCAAAAACTAATTAGGAAAATAGCACCTCAGCAGTGTGAATATACGAATATAATCCGATTTTTATTCAATTAGACTCCTGAATTGAAACATTCTCTTTTTCTAGGAAATCTTTAAAGAATTCGTTTATATTATTGACCAATTTACGGACCACTTTATGATGTGTATGGTATGTGCTCAAGCTTTTCGAAATTCCTTTAATTTTTCTCTCCAAAATCCAGAAAAACGTTTCCGCAAACAAAATTAATTGGATGCATATACGTTTGTCTCAAATATTCAGATAGTAAGCTAATTATAAAATAATATATTAGGTTTTCAAGTTATGTTTGACAGTTGAGGAATGTAGATACAGGAAAATTAATTTAATTAAATTGTTTCGTAGGCATATTACTTCGAACACTTTTTTAATAGTTGCAAGAAAATAATTAACATTTCAGTTTTTGGAAACTTCAATGCTCTTATGCGTATACAACATTTGCAACTTGATGAAAATAGCGTGAATAACTCTCATATACATGCTCCTTACTCCAAAGACATAGTATAAAAGTACAGAACAAATACAGTCACTCCTGGGATATGCTCCAAAGATATCGAAAATCTAAGAGGAAAATTTTGCGTAGAAAATGCTTGGAATCGAATCCATTACTTGAAAGGATTTCTCATAGATTGTGTGAAAGAATTTCCTTCCTTCAGTTTGATCTAACACTTTGTTTCGAAATTTGATTTAGGATCAAAATTTGTGACTGAAATCGTTTCATATTTGTTGTGACGTAAAAGGATTTTATGCTAATTTTAACGTCAGACATCAGAGTGGTTTTATAATTCTTAATTTCTGCTTCCGAAACAATACTTACTGAACAGTCTGGTTTGACAGACTACATTTTTTAAAACGCTTTATCAAAATAATTTTTATCAGAATTCAGATGAATTCTACCCAATGCAAAATAGCAGTAAGTAAAAATTATAAAATTTATTTAAAATTAAAAATTTATTTCAGGGATGTAAGTAATACTGTAATAACAGAGGTACTGAGTTTTTCTAAACAGATTGGGGAAGGCTAATAAAGCGGAAACATCTTACCAATACGAAGAAATAAGTTATTTTATAAATTTTTGATTAAGGAAATTAATTTTAAAAATGTTGACCATACCTAATCCAAAATGATTGAGAACACAGGCACAATATAAAAATAAATCATGCTTCACATAAAAAGTTCCTATATGTTTTTTCAATTTGACTTAGTGTGATTTGCCTAGCGAAGAATTAAATTCTGAAATAATTTTGAAAACAATCAGGACAGCAAATGTACAAATGATTCCTTATTTATGAATATATATATATATTAGTATTTACAGAAAATTTACAATTATTTCCAAATGATAAATAAATTCATTTTATTTACCATTTGCATTTTATTTTAGCCGTAGCTCAATCATCTCGGTTCACTTTCTAAATATAAAATGCACCTTTTCGCGGTAAATAATGGGAGAGAGCGAATGTTTGACTCAACCAACCTGGTAGCAAACTTACTTCATCGTTCTTACTGGATAACTTCTATTAGAGCATCATCACTTTATTAAAACTTCATAGCACAGCTATGTCTTCAAATAATTGGTTTCGATATTGAAGAATATTTTTATATATTTTATTACTTTGTCCTATAACTCCGATTCTATTCTAACAGTTTATTTAGAGATCTTTTTAATTTAAAGGTCTTGTTCAAATTTGACTTCATCCTCAGTCCTGTCATTAACAAATTATTCAAAGCAATATTGAATAATCGATTGTTTGTATGGCTCGAATATCGAAATATGCTTTTGAAATAACAAGTTGGTTTCAGAAAAGCAATGGGGATGCTTTTCCTGCAAAGATAAATGTATATGGCGCTAGTGTTTGTAGAACGTGTTTTCTCCGCATATTTCAATGACGTCACATGACTATATATCTAGGTCATTTATTTACTGAGCAAAAGCATTAGCTAACCGGAAGTAAAATCCTCGTCTTTCAGTGACTTGTCTGTTTTCATTGAAAATCCCTCTTAAGAGAGGGATTGACCTTAAAATGTTGTTTATCGCCGTTTTGGCACTGTTTGGTGTTTTTTTTTAATCTTGGCATCAACCAATCAACTAACAAAAACCAATTCCAAATTCATTCTTTAGAATTTTTATTGACGAAAAGCTAATAATAGTATTTGAAAAACAATCCAAGTGAAGTCACGTTCGGAATACCTACAGGAAATACTTTCCGTCGCAGAAATACTATCGCCACCTACATTTAGCTCGATATAAAATACCTTTCACACTCATTAGTCACTTCTTCCAATTTTTAATTTGAGGTCAATGACGAAAGTCGAATTGATTGATTTGAAGGAACTAATGGGGGTATATGATAATTTAAAAAGGAATTTTAAGAATATTGAAAGATAATAGAATGAAATGGATTTTCAGTGTAAATAAGCAAACCAGACAGAAAACGGAAATTTTGCTTCCTTTCACCCAAATGCTCTCGCATGTCACTTATCGGAGTTACCCAAAGTTTATCTCCGTTTTGATGACGTCTGGTGTTTAATCTAATTGGCGCTAACCAATTAACTATCATATATCAATTCGAAATTCATTGTTTCGAATTTCTATTGGTGATGTGCTGAAATCGTATTCGAAAAACAAGTCAGTGACGCCACGTCGGGAATACATACAGGAAGCACCATTCCACCACAAAAACTCTACCGCCACCTACATTTAGCCTTGACAGAAAAAACCTCTCTTAAAGAGGATCTTTCAGCTTAAATTGCTTCTATTTTAGTGCTACAACAATCGATCTAAGGTGCATATTTCCAATTTGAAAATTTGGCGAAATTCGTTCATGTAATTTTTTTGGTGGATGATAGTTTAAAAGAAATAAAGGTCTGAATTTTTATACGGGGTCCTTAAGCAAGAAAATACAAATTGGAAACAATGAAGTATACAGTAATTAGATAAATTACTGTATACTTTATTGTTTCCAAATTGTATTTTATTGACTTAGGTATTCAAACCAGTAATTATCTAATTGCAATGATCTACAAGATATTGCTATAAGAAATTCGGGGTTATGCTCCCCTAAAAATAAGGTTTAGCTGCTATTAAATTTGAGCAGACGGATTTTATGTAAATTTACAAAGCGTTCATTACCTTTACACAATGTGGTATTTGCGTTAAATATTGAAAGGAGAAATGTTAAGTATCATATTTAGAAGTAGAGTTAGTTTGTTGCAAATGTCAACCTCAATTCAAAGCTGCTGGAAAATAACATCAATTTTTGAATGCTAGGCATCAAACTCAAAACTATATGGTACGTTAGTACGTTGGAACTCATCGATTGAAGCACTCTGGCATAAGACAGAATTGAAAAGTCGTGCGTAGATCAGATCGCGTCAGATTAATCCATTGGTTTGGATTGTCATTTTTTACTTTAGGTGAATTAAATAGACTTTAATTTAATTATCTACTTACAGCAGACGACACTTGTTATTTTTGTTGATTCCTCGATAGATTACCAAAGAATATTAGTATTTTGGTAACAGTTTTCATACTTGTTGGAGGTTAATGACTAACAAACCAAAAAATTTTGTTTTCTTTTTCGTTGGTTAATTATCTACATGAAACATTGTTTTTTGAGTCAAAAAATCTGACTTTGACCATAACCATTTGACTAAACCAAAGGTCCATTTTATTTTCAAACAAGTGGAAAGAATTTCGCCCTATTGGTAAGACGCACAGATAAACATTTCGGATCTCAGAACTAAGGTGACGGGCTGAACTACCAGATTATATGAAGAGACCATTATGAAATACATGTATGATTTCCAAGTATTAATGCTTAACTTGCATAAATTTATTCACTTTTCTCTTTCTTTGCACACTACAAATTACTGCACTTATTTTTAAGCTCAAACAGGCTGCGCATTTCCGCACAAAATAATTTCTAACTTTTCGAGGGCCCCCTAGCCTTCAGGTTCCGATTCCATGGTAGCGACGCCCCATACTGATTTCAGTAGTGACAACAATTACTGTTGTGGTAGTTTTGAAATTCTGTCTTTAATATTATACGTTGACTAGAAAACCAGCTTCAATTGCCGGAAAGAAATATATCTAAACTGAAAACCTCGATATAAAGAAAAGAACTAAAGAGCTTAGATGGTCTAGATCCATTTTCTCGTAAATATTCATAAATTTATGGAATTTCTACAGAAAATGCTGACACCAATGATTCAATACTTAAATAAATTCTGAAATCGATAACAAAATTTTTTTTCGAAAAGAATCGCTAATTAACAATAATTGCTCACAATCGAAAATCCTTGTTCAACTAAATATTTTACTGATCCCATACGGTTCGCTAAAGGAATGTATTTGGCATTAATATTTATAAACTACTAGGGGCTCTACCTGCTCTTTGCTAACACCCGATTGACTCGAAGACATGTTCGCTAAGTGAACCATGTTCGCTTGCTCGGAAAGATCAACAGCATCAAAACAGCTGAGAAATATTTTATTAAATAAAATAAATTTTAAAAAATGTAGTTTAATAAGTGTAAACAGAAACAAATTAATTACACATTTAGGATTTCAAGATACTGATACTAAGTACCTATGGAGATAAAAACCATTACGACATTATTTCTTGATATATTGCAGAAAGCGTTTTAATGACTTTCAAATTGTCCAATCAGGTAAAATTTATTAAAATATAAAGTATTTCAATTATTTCGTAAGTACTCTCTGTTCTACCTTTTTACCTTTCACAGCTTTGCTCTAATTATTCAATTTCTAGTTGATTATGCCTTTGATCGTTTTGAATGCAATTTAAATTTATTCTCACAATACGAATTTGAAACGGTTTATCACATTTGCCTTGTTTCAAATCATCGACCTTCTAATGAAATAGACGGAGCATATGCACACAGGTTTGTATTATTTCTTCTTGTCGCTCGTTTGACGATCACATGGCTGCGATGAAAAGCATGAATCTTAAATCATTGATTGGTTAAAGTGATTTTACACCGTGATCTAAAACACCAGTCTGCGCTTCGATAGTCAAACGGCTAAGTCAATTCGTAAGTTTCACGCGATTTACCCTTCAGATATCTTACGACAGCGACTCTGCAACGCCAGTGGGATTGAAAGAATACTTCAGCCTAGAAAGAATAAGATTCGGCTTCACACACCTATGGAAAGGCATTTTATGTCAAGTTAATGTATTCGGTGATAGTGTTTCCAGTGCGGAATGTGTTTCCTGGAATTATTGCGGATGTGGCGTTACTTGACTTGTTTTTTGAGTACAATTTCAGCACTTTTCCATTAAAAATACCAAAGATTGAATTCTGAATTGATAAAAGATAGTCGATTGGTCAACGCCAATAAGATAAAACGCGTGTTTTATATAATGCCGAAAATCCCTCTCAAAGAGATTCTCTTTCAGGATTTTTAAAATCCGTTCACAAAATTATCCATTTCTTAAGTAACATAAAAAGTTTAAAGCTATTCATCTACATCCACATTATTATAGTTATAAATAATTTGAAAGGCGATTGTAAATTTGAAAGGCGTCAAGTCCAATAAAATATTTAATTTCTGTTAGAAATATGTTGCTTAAATCCCATCTAAATTCAAATTTACAACTTAATGTGTACTCTATTACTCTCTGCATTTTGATATTATTTTTATCAAACATCCAAAATGAATAGTTTAAATATATCTGTCTTTTGTTTGTTCAATTATTCATTATAATTAATAATGTAATTATTTCACACAGTTAATTACTTAGTTTCGTTATTTAATTTCCCTATAATTAGCTTATTAATAGCTCACAGAAGCGCTCCAGACGCTCAGATAACTTGTTTCGGTGGTAACGTAACTTTTCATTCACGTCTTCTTGAAGATCCTGAATAGTTTTTCAACCAATGAGATAAAGCATAAATGTTTCTTTAGAGATACCGGTTTATCTTGATAAAGCTCAGAACATTTAACTGTTGGCCAGATGGTGTAATAAAAAGTGAGTGTTAACTATTTTATCTTCATTCATTGCACAAGAATGACTGCGTTGCGTCTGTGGTATAAATTTATCGTAGCAAAACAAACTTTTTACCTTAGTAGTAGTTAATTCCAAAAACCACCTTTACAAAAATAAATGCTCTCGGTTCACAATGCGCATTCTATTACTGTAGGATTGTAATACTTTGACATTTAGGATTTATGAAACTTTATTATTTACGTATAAAAATGTACAATACTAATTTATGTTTCCCCATAAGTTAATAATATAGTTAATTAAAATAACTCCAAGACTTATAGGATAAGACATTAATTTGTTTAGCTACTTAAAATTTTTGTTATTCAATTTAAATGAGTGGAATTATTTTTAAACTCCATTTTAACATTTTTATAGCTTCTACAATTTACTTTCGACGTATGCTTGATTTATCCATCCATGTAATTCATTTCACATATATCGCACTATTGTGTAAGACAAAAGATGAAACTAAGGTGACTAATATATAGAAATCGGTTTTGAGTTTTGGAGTGATTATGAATGCCTCTATGAAAATAACACTTTTATTATCAGTGGGTTTTTCGTTTGCACTTTTTCGCATAAAACAGACTTATTTCCTCACAAAATGTATGTTATGCAAAATTAAATGTTTTAATGCATCATATATCAGTCATTAATGTATAATATCATCAGTCAAATATTTATAAATTATTGATATTTTGGAAAGAAATAAAAAATAAGTTCAAACATGAGTATTAGAATAAATTCTTCAAACATAATTTATTTTGGGAAAGATTGTTTTACCATTAATACTAGGGAAAACACGATACGAGTTTCGTACCACAATGGTAATAATACTATAGCGATTCCGAATTGTTTTTAGTCCCCTCTGCACACCCAGGACAAATAGAATGGGAGTTAATATGTAGCCTATGTTACCACGGGGTTCTAAAGCATAAGTGTACCAAATTTGGTGCTGATTAGTCAAACTGTGTAGATTTGAATAGAGAACAGACGGATATACAGACACCAACTCTGTTTTATATTATGTAGATAAGATTAAAATTTCACATTGTTTTATTTATAACTATCCATTTTTATTGTAGACTTGTTTGAAGAATGAAAATAAGTTGGTAAAGCTCAAGTACCATCTTAGTTCAAGTTTTATATATATATATATATATATATATATATATATATATATATATATATATAAACATTTTAAACGATTTTTTTGTTTTGCTATTTAAAGTATTTTTTACAAACTGTAAAGTGTACAAATTAACCTACATAGACTTACAAAATATAAGATAGTTGGAAATATATAATATTTCAAAAATCTGAATTGTGTATCATGGATCACTGTCAAAATACCTTCAAAATTATCTGTATTGAGTGCATACGTAAAGAAAAACTTTCGCCAGACTATTCCAAACATTTTCAACAAAAGCAAGAGTTAGACAGAATGCATATAGTATCACAAGGAACAAATTACTTAATAAGAAACGGCAAATTCAATATTATAATTCTGCATACATTAATTCAGAGCTCTTCGTTTACTGCCACAATGGTTAAATAGTTTGAAGGACCATACAGTTTCAATTACGCGAAACCATTTTACTCGCATCTTCACAACCTACTGAAAGCCGAAAGCTAATTTCAGAACCCATTTGTTTAATGCTCCCATATACTCGACGTATGCTCGACATTATACTTAATGCTTTAGTGGTCTCCATTGTGGAAGAGTTTTGTATAATGTCAATATTTGTAAATTTCTAATTGACTTACCGCTAATGAAAAGAACGAAGAAATTGAAGGACATAAATAAATTTGATCACAGCCTTCATTCATAATTTTCAGATTGATCGATACCTACGTATATATACTTTCTAACCATACATACATGTGAGTGACTCATTAGAGGTATCAAATGTGTTTTTACAATGCTGTAAAAAAATAAAAATCCATCAATATAAAAATAGAATATTTTCGTCCTATTTCAAGTTATCTGTTTTTGGCCATTTTAATGCTAAATTAATGGTTTTGTGTCTGATTGTGTTTGTGCAAGTATCACGTGAAAGCAATTCAATATATTTTCATAGAAATGTATGTTTGATAAAATATTTAACTTAGTGAATAAATTATCTTAAAAATGGTTCTGTTTGCATTTTGATGCAAGTTTTATGCTAAAATCATACTTTTTACAATACTAATCAACCTTTATCTGGAGATGGAGCTTTTTTAGAGAAGCTGAAATGTAAATTGAATATTGTTGCGAATATGGTTGAAACTCAGATTGTTCACCAATATTAACGGAAAGGCAATTTTTTCAGTACTTATTTTTGCAGAATTTAAATTCTAATAGCTTTATGCGTTGAAGTTATTTTTTCTTCCTGAAGTAAAAATAATTATCTGAACTCATTTAAATAATTTGCATGAATAGATTTCAAAAATTTTTTAAATTTAATTTTGGGGTTTTATGGCGCAAGGGCCATATTTGGTCATGCTGCACCAGACACAAGATATACATTATCAAGTAATAGACAAACACACAATGAAAGTTTTACTGACGTAGAAGAGAGAAATACACCCAGTAAGGAATGCACCTGGCAGGAATCGAACTTGCGTCGCCTTCAACTCGAAGGTTGCTAGTGCAGTGGGTATACCCACTGATCCACGATGGCCACTTAATTTAGTTTTGAAAGAAAGTTATTAAAAACATACTGTCGATTTAAATATAAAAACTATATGTAGCACAAATTTTAATTACGACAAAATACTATATACAGCATTAATTTACGAACTTCGATTTTTCATAAATTCTCAGGCAGTAATAATGGCCTTTACCACCCCTAGTCAAAATAAATATGATTTTGTACATCGATGTAAAGAAAAACTTAGTCACCTTGGGAAGGTAAAGAAAAAAGTCACTGTGGAATACATGGCAATGAACGAGCTGATCAATTGGCTAGGGCTGGAGCATAGTTCCCCAATCTAAATCCCCTTTGTTTCTACGTAACATCAAGAGGCTTATATGCTCGTCTATAAGGACTAATAGACTTTCAATCTACAGTAAAGAACTGGAACGTTTTATTGAGGAATATAGCTCGTATCCCAGGCTCCTTGCCCAGAGCTGTAGGAATCGCATTGGAATAGCAAGATCAACTACATGTCAGCTTTACTAACTCAGTGAAATAGTTGGAGTCCATTTCAAAAACTGCCCAAAAATTCCTGACAATACAATTGCAAATTATACTTAAGATAATATTTTAAATCATATTTAATCACTTCGGACCTCTATTGGGCCGCTTGTCTACTGATGACCGAGAGGCCGAAGACTGGCGTAGGATGCAATCAAAATTATGTTCATATGTATAGATCAATTAAAGAATTTCTTTGTACGCAATATTGTACGTCAATATATCGTCTTTAGACAATTTTCGTGTTTTTGACTTTAAACTATCGGAACTTTTACATTTTTCGTGTGTTGAATTCTTAACATGGCGACCTACAATTGATCATCCGTAAATAATGGAGTTGGTAAAAAAAATTCCTAGCTTTTCTAAAGTTTCGCCTTGGGTTTTATTAATAGTCATCGGGAAAGCAAATTGTTTTCTGCTCAATTTAAAAGAGACTCTTATTTCACTAACACTTATTGGCTTATTAGGTAATTACTGAGACAAATCGCTCTTATATCATATATCCCTCTTTTCGAAATTTCTAAAATATTCTACAAAGTTTTATCATGAAATGTACAAAATATACTAGAATTTCATTGTACGTAATTGAATCTTTTGGAACTCTTTCCAGAACGTTCTAGTCTTCCAGTATTACCTGAAATTTTCAGAAACATTCTAGATATTTCAATTATTTTCAAGAATTTAGCAGTGGTTGTATTTAAATATTAATTTATAATCACTTAAGTAATTTTTTAATAAAGTGGTTGTTACGAAAACATTTTAATTGTATTCGAAATAACTAATTTGGACCAAAAGACCTTCGTATTTGTACCATTTTTATTATGATTAATTAAACCGTTTAAGTGAAAAGGGAGACATAAATGTTAACACAAGTTACAATAGAAGATCGTGTGAATAATTTGGTTTAACATATGTATAGGCTTATAAGGAAAACCCTCAGTCTTGTAAGGAAGACCTGAGTTTTCCTAGAGTTCGAAATAATTATCTGTGACTTTTCCTTACAAGACGATTAGACTTGCAAGATTTTGCTTCGTGTGCACTGAATATATTTAGTTTTATAACAATCTCGTTATTATTTCAAGTGTCACTAAATGGAATTTTCAAGGAACAAAACGCGTTTTCTTGAAACAATATATCATAAATAAATTATGATCCTTCCCTTAATGATGGTGAAATTCGGAAATATCCCTGGTGCAAGAGGGCCACAAGCCAAAAAATATTAATAAGTGCAAGACTATTCGCCGTTAAAAGCGCCAGTTATACATTTTGAGTCTCGGCAGTAAGACAGTAAACGATTAAAGCAGAGTCATTCACAACCACACACACACTCCAAAACTAAAAAAATTAACTTTGTAATAGTCAACTTAGTATCACCTTTTGCTTTACAACAGGGGTGCGATTCATGTGAAATGGATTATATGGATGGATACAGCATGTATACGATTTGAATCCAAAGTAAATTGTAGAAATAATAAATATGTCGAAATGCTGTTTATTTTCTGGATACTTAAATGATATTTGCAGTTTTCTACAAAAGAAAAAAGTGATTATTTTGGTTACTTTTTAATCTACAATTAATCAATTCATCCAAGTAACGCCGGATAATTCCGCAAGTATTAGATACAGTTGCCATCAAGTTTACCAGAAATTTTATGTTCAAGAAATATTTTAAATTGAAGACTAACCACACATTGGGCAAGCCCACTAATACTATATTAGTTGGGAATGGAACCGTGTTCCCCTCAGAGACCCAGAGAATAAACTAGTAAACTCATAGAGGAAGTATAAAAATAGAGTGAGCAATAGGGTAACCTTTTTATGTGCTCGGTATCATGTGACCAAAATTAGTAGTAACGTGACCCTTAGACTACTTCGTCTGCTTGGTAGAACCTAACATTCGTCATCTGATTTGTCTACGGGACGAGAGAAGACGCCCATCAATTGATCCATCATCTTATTGGTCCATCGATTGGTCATCTGATAGTAGTAGACTAATGATTTCACCACTTTTGTCGCCACTCTATAGATATGCACATTCACACACTTAGTCATAAGATGTTATATCGCCAAACGAGGCAATAAGATACCAAATAGGCCAAAATAGTCAATTGTTAACTGTGACCACTAGTCGACATATAGTTGACATGTGACTATTATAACATGTGACTACTAATCGACATGTTGGTCACACTTTTCTCAATAGCAATACCAGTCTACTTATATTTCACGTCTATGGGTTAACCCAACGTATCTATTGGAATGTACTGTAATCTGTTTCAACGCCTCAATGTGTGTTCCAGGTGATATGTTATGGTTTGTGTCGTGTTTAACAAAGCATGAGTTAGCCCTCTCTATTTTTTCTACTTTTAAATGTTCAGATGCTCATCAAGCATTTTACCACTGATATACTATCGTTTTATAACAACTTATGATAACAACACTACAGTTTATGATAACAACACTATCGTTTTATAGAGAAAGGAAGTTTGTTGTTTCCTTTTGCTAAATTGAAAGCGACTGAGGGGGGAAGAATTTGTGATATTCAAAAACGTAAGCATGCTAAAAGAATTAAGTTAAAATGCGATGTGTAGTAATATCGTAAGAGAATCCATAACTCCCCACGTTACTTGGCTTCTTTGAGAACCGCTAATAACTAATAAAAAAAATTTACTGAAAAGAAGGCACAGTTATTGGCTTTTTGCCAAGTTCGAAACAGTCACTTTATTGATTTGTTCTGGATAAAGGATATGTGGGTATTTTCAACACGTCTAGAATCGAGTCATTGATACGATTATAACCCCAGGGTGATAAATAGCTTGAAAATGGTTCCTTGAAACTAAATATTCGAAAAATTTTTCTTCTCATTAACTGCAGACCAAAATCGATACAAAGGACAGCGTGTTTTTACATTAGGGCACCATTTGGTTTCAGAATGATTTTTAAATAAAACAAGTTTTATTAATTTTTTGTACTATTGTTTACTCAATGACAATTTATGGAATATGACATCGGTCAAATAATATTTGAATATTGTCATTTATTGATCAAACAATGTGTTAAAAAATTGAATAAAAATAATCTGAGCTACTCGAAAATAGGTTTAGAGGTAAAAAACTATCGAATCCCATTTGAGTGAATGAAATATAATCGAAAAGGACATTCAGAAGCTAGTTGTGGTAACATGATTGAGGTGTCAACTTTATACCATGCAGTTTATTACAAATAGGAATTGACTCCAGTAAGAGTACATTTGGAAAATGTATATAAAATCCCATTTAAGATTTTTAGCTGATTTTATTCCATTTGGGCGTTTAAAATGTGCATATCGATGCTTATATTTATTATAAATAGATTTAAATTAGGCGTGAAATGAGAAAACTTTAACACGCAGATGCTATGCACGGGTCTGTTAACTGCTAATAGTGTGTGTGTATGTGTGTGTGATGTTCAAAGCAAGCACAGTGAAAGTAAGAAGGGTCCCAAATTAAACGACTCGTTGATATTATGGTACTGGGACCCGAAGACTAAGAGGGTACGTAGTACGGGAAGTGTAGAATTTTTTATATTGTCACGGCAGTCTGGGGTTTTTCCAAGTTAAATATTTACAAATACTTTCATTGCTTTTATAATAAAAGTGTTCCATGCATGAAAGAAAAGAGAAAATTTTATGCATTTGTGTATAAATTAAATAATGTGTACTTGGAGTACATATTTTTTATTTTATGAGGTAATTGTCATATAATTTTATATTGAAGTCCAGAGTGCAGATGTGGGTGCTCTTTCAATGTAAAATTTTTTAATCATATTATATCTATTTCCTACCTATGTTTATAAAAAGTATCGAAATATAAATGGGCTAAATTGTATTTTTATTATAAAAGGAAGCTGTCAATGACCGTAAAGATTTGGAGATCTACGCACATCTAATAGCTCAGAGAGGAAATGACAGTAATATTTTGCATATTTCAGGGGAAATTCGTTTTTCAAGCGTTATTGTGGGCGCAGCTTCCGAAAGGCACGGGTATTATTTAGTGATCTCGTGGGAAATGAATTTCAAAATTGCATTTTTGAATTCATTGAATCTGAGAAAAGACGAAATTTGGGGACTAGCTACAAATTACAAATATACAAACATACATATATTAATGTACGTGTTCCATTTCGAATTTTTGATGCATTCAAGTTTGGACTGAATTGTGCTGTGTTGGGTCAAAAAGGTTTGGAATTTTGTTCAAATTGATCAAGTAAATTACATTATTTTGTATTTTTAAAAGTACAATCCAAACAGGATGGAGGGCCGCGGTGGCCCGGTTGGAAGAGTGACGGACTAGCAACCGAAGGGTTGCGAGTTCGAATCCAGTCAAACACCGTCGTGTACAAGGGGGGCTGGTGCACGTTAAATCTGTCGTGGCCTCAAATGCCCTCACGTTGGCGTGGTGTGGAAGTTTGGAGAGTGAGGTGCCAGCTCAGGTGTTGCCTCGTCATCTGACCGTGGTTCAAAATTACGTGGTGTTGTCCTCGGATCTTTCCCTTTGGGATTGATCCCGGACCGTCACCAATAGCCCGTTGTGTTGCTCCAGTGTGACGTTAATTGAAAATACCAATACCAATACCAAACAGGAAGGAAATATAAATTGTTTAATCACATGATCCTATTCTTAAAATATTTGGTAAAAGTGCATTTTAGGGGACGTTCCATTTTACGAGAGATTTGTCATCAATTTTGGTAACCCGTATTTTTCTTATTAGCTTTCGATGTGGCAACCTTTTGGAACAAATTTTCATTTGGGGTCAGAATGTACTTTATAATGCCATCTTTCTAAATTATTCGGTAATAAAAAGACAATAATAACGCTGCCAAACAATTTCTCATTTATTTTCTGAATCCTTCTTCAAACTAAGAGTACAGGTGGATGCAATATGATACAACTTCAAGTAGAAAAATTTAAGTTGCATAATTTTATTTCATGCAAAAATGTAAAATAATTGTGCGTTCGAAGGCTATCAATCTCATTTAAAAGATGACAATCTAATTTTTAAAATGATAATATCCATTCTAGATTTCTAGATTTTGTTACAGCTTTCTTTATTAACGTTACTTTGCTTTCAAGATCGAGTCAACGCAAATCAGATAAAATCAAAACAAGTTCTAGAAAAAAAAGGACATGAAGTCTGCAAAATTACACAAATTTCTGATTACAAAAGTAAATAGCAAAATAACAATTAACAACGAAATAGAAAATGTACTTTGCTTTCCATAAAGAGCAAAGATAATTAATCAATGTAAACTTTGTCTTTCTGCATTTGGAGATTCAATTTTTGATCTTTTAAAAACATCGTTTTCACCTTATTAATTGCTAAAAACAAATAACTAATGCAACGAAGATGAAGTAAAGTCAGCGCAATGAATTAAAAAAATGAATAGAAATCATACATTGTTTCCAAAAAAGGTTATTTAAAATAAGATCATTTACGGCCTAAACACATACCGTTTAAAATGTAATTCACGAAAATTAGACATTATAACATATGATAGTAATATTAGACACTCATAACAGTCTAAAGCATAAAATGACTAACGCAATGTATAAATTCCTATTTATTAATCTTTAAAATCCTTATTCGAAAAGTGGTCAGTGGCAACCTTTACTACTAAGGCAATTGTTCTAGGTTATTAGTAAGGTTAGTTGGGTTTCACGGCGTAAGGGCCATATTTGGTCAAGCTGCGCCAAACACAAGACAGACAACATCAAGTAATCAATAAGTACATACAAGGAAAATTACAGAAGAGAGAGGTACACCCAGGATAAGCTACAGGAATAAAACCTGCGCTGCCTACAACTCGCAGATTGCTAGCTCAGTGGACAAAACACTGAGTAACAGTAATTAAAAAGGATAAAATGATTAGCATTCATACCCTTGATTATAAGTAAATTAATTGCCTGTGGAAAACTTTACTGAATACTTGTGAATCAATCGTCAATTTAGAGCAAAACCTCATTAACTGATAAAACAAATTTTCTTACTTACAGTTGTTTACACGTACTACTAATTTTAAGGTAAAAATATAAACTATAAATACTTTAATATTGTAATATATATCATTGAAACACATAACAATATAACAATGTATTTCTTATAATCATAAAAATAAGCAATTGATGTCTCGAAACAATGTTAGTTCATGGGTTTTCGCTCTAAGCCAACGAAATAGTTTTCTGTTAGTTTTTACACTTCTTACCAGAAAAATACTTACTAAGGTTTGCTAAAACTAATATAGCCATCTCGTTCCAGATATTTAATAAAATTTAATGTTATCTCAAGGAAAATAGGAATATCGTAAAATTAGGACGCTGAAAATTATGGTTCGAAGCAAGTTAAAAGAAGAAATTACTCGAAAAGTAGAGCAGCAGACCAGAGTTCAAATATTCGAAGCGAATCTATTCTACGCGTGATCTGGGAGGCTATTTTTGAACTCCATCTCTAATGGAATTTAACTGCCCGCCCTTCGGGTTTATCCTATACAAAAATTCTAATACTCTAGCCACCTCTTAATAAAATCACTTCTGTCCGATAAATTTGATTTTATTAAGTGCCTTATGGTTAATAATCGGCGATTAAAAATTTAAACTTTAAGATAAACACTACATTTGAAGTATTATATAAAATCAAAGCAATTAAAAATGATACTATACGTAAACTTAAAGTTATTAAAGGAATTTAGTTTTCAAATAGATTATTATTATTTTCTAATCATAAAATTAAAATCTTCCATAGATTGATTTATAAGTACGTTAATTATAAGATAAAATTACCTTTATCCCTGTTCGTTGGTGGGGTTTTATGACGCAAGGGCTATATTTTGCCAAACTGCGCCAAAGACAAACACCATCAAGTAAATGGATGTAAACACACAAGGAAAGTTTTACTGACGCTGAAGAGAGAAATACACCCAGGGTTAGTTACAATCTATCCCTGAATCAAGCTTTTTTTAAAAATTGTCCCAATTGTAGCTTGAGATCTAATCTTTCTATAGCCTTCTTAAAACAGTAAAATCGGCAGTACTTTTGTTATCTTTATCTGTTAAAGTATTTTAAGAATATGTAAAGTCGCAGTGTGGAGCTAATAGGGTAGGTAAAAGGGAAAGAATTTCGGAAATATTTATTAAAAGGTGCCATTCTTGGGGAAAACGTTTTCCGAATTCGAGCAGAATTTTGTTGTCACAGAAGTATCTTCCAGAGCTATTTGTATCAAGGGAATGCTCTAATGTAGTATTTCATCTTTATATTAAAACGCTTAAAAGTCAATTACTCCTTTGAAGTAGCCCCCTGCAATCGTATTTTTATTCAGAAAACGAGAAGAGGCAAAGCAATTTCATAGAGAGAACGAAAAAAGACAAGGGCTCTTTTTCTGACTTTCGTACTGAAAACACATCAACAAGATCCATTAACAAAGCACGGCTTTTTTCTACTTTTTATGCGCATTTAATTTTGAATTCCAATCAAAAATTGATATTAGAAAAAACATTAACAAATTTTTATGGTTATAATTAGTATATTTTATCCAAATTATTTAAATAATTATACATTATCTTCATTCTTAATATGTAAATTTTGTTTAGGACTGAAGGTGGCATCAACCACATTTTCTCCAGGTCCAAAAAAGTCTAACTTTGCCACAGGCTCACCGGCTGCGATCAGTGATCACAATCTCTTCAAACTCATAATTTTTGCTATTTTTCCTCAAAAATCCTAATCACAAAGGAAATACGAAAACAATGTTTTTTATTTTAATCCTTTTTGCTGTTCCTAAGTTACTGAGTATCATAGCTGATTTTTTTTAAATTTTATTAACAGGCAATACTGACTTAACCGGCGATTTTACAATGATATTGCACTTGGAATTCGTTCTTGGGGATTTGATATCTTTAAAATGATAAAAACTGATAACTTTAAACTGATATTTGAAACTTTAAACTTACGACTAATTTTTTTAACTACCCTTGATTTTATAAAGAGAAAGCATCAAGTACACTTGATAAAAGTACGAGATACGAATTCAATAAATATGTTTAAACATATCTATAGATAGAATAGAATAGATTCCGATTAGTTTGCGGTTCTGTGGTTAAACGTTGTGATCAACGATTATTCTGCCCTTATAAGGTTTTGTTGGAGGGAGTAATTTCCAAACACATGTTCCAGTCTAAATTATTCGAAGAGATATTTATATGCACTGACATACTAAACAAACTGTCTATAATCTCGAGAAAACAAACATTTAAACTTCAAAAACGTAATATTAATAGGTAATATATTATCTCAAGCATCTCAAAGGATTTGTTTAGTCTATGCTTTTATAAGTCACTCTCCAAGTGCTCTTGAGAATAAAAAATATGTATCATTGAAGCCACACAAATTGCTGACTGTAATTAATAAAGAATAAATTCAGCCCCAAGGATCTTTCGTTAATAAAAACTCTAATCGTAGAAGCAAATAAGAGTATAAATAAAGTGAGATTTTGAATTTGGGGTTATCTTAAAGCTATCTAGCTGTCTAACCTGAAAGATACACTTTGAACATACGAACGGTTTATACATATTTTATCATAAAAAATAAAGATGCTTCACTGTTTGGGATCTACATATACTGCTTCAATTTATTAAAATATGTTTAAAAAAGATATGAGCAAAATAAAAATTAAATTTTAACTAGGGTCTATTTTTAAATGATTAATTTTGCGATCTATTTGAACTATTTGTGCCTGTATTTTGCATAATTTTCTAACAAAACAGCTTGTGCTTGATTTAATTATTCTCTCCTTCGAGAACTCTCACGTAAAACAAAGCACTATACAATTTTTCGAGTATTACTTCTCAAACCTTTAACGTTTGAGTTGAGTCTAATCTAAATATCAATAGTTTTGTCATTTAGCATATTATACCAACATGGAAATACTCCACTCTAAAGCCGTGGTCGTAAGGCATAAAGCAACACTCGCAGACCAATCAGAAGTGCCGGCGCAAGTGGTGAAAACGCTCAGAATGGTCTAAGGGTGTTGCTTTGAGCTTTGTGCTTCCTATTTGACCAACTCTTAAAAGACAGATGTGTAATTAAAGAAAACATGTAAGTATCTGCTTTTATTTCCGTTTATTTTAGATATTTCTCTTCTGAATTTCAGACCCGTATTGAATACTTTAAATATGCCCTGATAACAGAAAATAAATACGCGAGATTTGATTTGGAGTGTTTTGCGAGAAAATTTTAATTAAGGAATGAACGATTAGTCGTTATCAGAGACTTATTTAGGGGAGGACCTACAATAAAACAATAAGAAACTCATACTGAATTTAGTTAAATCAGCGGAAATCAAAGTTCACAGATAAAGTACGTATAGACATGCATGAGAGTAGTCAAAAACTATTAAACCCAATGCTTATTCAATATTATATCAATTCTTTTAAATAGGAACCTGGCGAGAAAAGATCAGGCCATCCCCTAAATTATTTTCTGAATATATATATGCTAGGTTGTTATTTCAAATACCATGAGCTTCTCTGATAAATACTAACTATTTGGGAAAGATTCAATAGTTTTCAAAATATGAATAAGAAAATGCTTAAGACGGAGCAAATAAGTATTGCATAGGCAATTCGAGACGTAGCATGATTGATGATATCTGTTTTTGTGGGGATAAAGCCCATGGGCAAATGTGTTCGTATCCTGATTCAATCGATTGTGTTCTGTCGCTTTCTTCATGGTTGTTATGACAACAATAGTGTCTTATGCTTGCGCACATTGGTCAAACATGACTTCAGCGGACACGTAATGAGAAAGAAAAGGACTAGAAGCAGGTTCTTAAGGTAGAACACAAATAATAGGAATATTTTTCTGTCATGTATACTGAATACAATCTTTTTACTAGCAGAATCCTTTAAAATTAGAAATGCAAATTTTGAAGTTTCTATCAAAATAGAGTCGTTTCTTTGATTCTTGGCCCTTAACTATTTAAAATATGCAACACCAGATCTTAAATCTTGTAAAAGACGATACAAAATTAGACCAAATATAAATGAATATGCAAAAAATTATAAGGGTAGTTTTGTTCCATTTTCAGTCAGATTGTTTTCCAGTGTGTCATTAGTTTTCTATATTTTTACTTAAAAATATGAAGAAATGAATTTATAGTCTAAAAGCTAAACAAATTAAAAGACTTTGTTGACATGGATATTTTGTTACGATAGATTTGCTTTTAAATTTCTAGAATTTAGGATATAAAAGTAACTATTGTGCTGTGCAAAAGAAAAGTAAAACTGTGGAATCACTGCCACCTAAAGAGGCATTGTTAGCCTTTTTTTTGGAAATATTTGAATAATATTCAATGGATATTCAAACAAGCTTTTCGAGTGTCAATACTGCAAAACTCAAGTACAAATCAGCATACTAACAACAATGAAAAAGATGTGCTCATCGCAGTAAATATAGGAAGACAGGCAATTTTCTAAAACAATGTTGAAATGCGAATCAGATAATTTCTGTACAGATCATCAAATTAAATGCCCCTATTTCCACGTTTCAAAAAATTTCCTACCACTAATCAAGATGTTTCTCCCCAAACAGCATAAAAACTTACCAATCTTATAGCAGATGTGTAATTTAGAATAAGAAACAAAGTAATTTTGTTTACTCTAAATTTATGCCTTACTCTAAATTTAACTACAATATCTTATTTGCTGAGATATTTTAGGAATTATTTTTCTCGTTCAGGCAATGTTTCCAGGATTTTATCTCCTTTGCATTTTAATAACTTTCACATTCTACAAAGGAGAAAATTACTACATTATTCAAGAGCGCTTTTTAAAATAACATAGCAGGTTTAGTAATCCCATTCATGTTCGCGTAATTAAATATAGGACCAACTCATTATTCTAGACTTAGTTATTAAATCAGAAGTTACTACTTACTAGAATTCAAAGTTAGCTTAAACTCAAAAATTCTTTTATTACATTATACAAAGCGAAAGCTTTGGGATAAACAGAAACGATAATTTCGTTTCATAAGACCCTTTCTCCTACACACTGCATAACTAAGTACTGCAGAAGAGCTTTAACTCATTAAATAGTTTTATGTAACAATCCTCTTAGATAATTTTAAGATCTAATTATGTTGAAGCCAGAGTTACTCTCAATTTCAAGATCTAATGATTTACTTTGTAAGACTCAATTTATAGATTTATTGTAATTCCTTTCCTAAACATTCTGCACGAAAATACTCATGTCACAAAATAGTTTGCGAAAGAAAATGCATTTATTTTTTACATGTTTCGTGTATTCTTGCTGTTTATTTTTCAAATAATATAAATAACATTTCATTGACACATTGTTATTCTCCTATGATAAAAGAATTATAGTTTTATAGATCGAAAAATGCTGTTTATCCACCTAGTACTATCATTTCCTATTACTAAGGTAAATTCTCTTTAATCCGGGAAACCATAAGATAAATTTGTGTTTCTCACTAGGAAATAAATAACCAACCGTGACGCCATAATTTAGTTTCATTGCCTTTATTAACGAGTTTATCTCGTGGTAACTTTTGAAGATGGAATTTTATTGGTCTGAAATTTATGATCGCAATTAAAAACGGTTTGAAGCTTTAAAGTTAGTAATACGTAAAATGGTATGTGCAGGGAGAATATTAATGGCGTAGTAAAATCACGTTTATTATTTAACTGGACTTAGTTTACAGCTTCTAAATTTTCGTAGATAATTTTGGCGATCGCAATATTTCATATTTTTTCTGGCAATCAATAATTGTGCATTTAGAAACCCAACAGAGTATTAATTTAATTATTCTAAATATTTTACCCTAGAATAAAGGTTTGTTTCGAAAATTAATACTTTAAATGTGGAACTTTTTGTTTGTTTCATATTATTACTCTATTAGAGGTCTTTTCTGTTAAGCTAAATGCAAAGGTCGCTACTGTTTTAATATAACCTTTTTCGTAACTCTTGACGTAACGTAACATGATACTTGAAAGTATTTTCAGCATGTCACTTATAATTGAAACTAATATCAAACATCGCCGAAATAGCAATTAATCAAATAACCGAAAGTCCTTTTCTGCTCTGATAGTTTGTTTTTGTTTGCAATTAAAATTTCTCCCATTCACATACTTCATATAGTGATTTATCAATGCTCTTAAAAATTGTTTTGTGATCAAAAGAAAAGTATCTTAATCAAAACAACCAATAATTAAAATCAATTTTATATGGGTTTTTTTATACTGACTCCAGATTAAACTGAAAATGGTATTCACAGTAGAAAAAACGCGTTGCTTAGTCTTGCCAATTGTAACAATGGTGCGGCAGTTACATAGGTATAAATAGCAGAGGGCTTATAAAACGACGGTTTTCTTCTAAAATTGCGAGTAGTAAAACGATAAATTCCAGAGAGAGATTGGATGTTCTTTTTATTACTTTGTGAATTTTCTACAAGTCTATAAAGTATTATATCCAAAATCACACTGAAATTATTCATTATATAGTATATCCATGCACAAAGTTGAATTTACCCCAAAATTGTAAGTTACTTGCTTCCAAATGAGAAATGAATTTATTGTGGAATTAAAATTCGTACTTCATAAATTTGATGCTAGCATAGCCTGTGAAATCTTAGCGCATTGAATTTGTTTTACATGCAACAAAAATATAATAATGTAAGGAATTAATTAGTTCCCGGAAATAATATCGTTTGATGTCGAAAAAATAAATTTTTAATATCTAAATTTTTATCGATAAGTCTGCAATACCAAAGCTTGGAGTAACACAAACGTGTTTCTTATTCTAACCTTTTAACAATGGTGCAACAACTCTAGGTATTAATTGCTATGGATTATAACACGACGGTCTACTTTGGAAATTGCGAGTGGTAGAACGCTAAATTTTAGATTGAATGTATTTTTACTGACTTAAATTTTCTTCAATTACCTATAAATATTTTTTAAATCCAAAATCACGCTGACTCATTCTACAACATAACCAATCTCAAAGTGAGATTTACCAAGATTGTAAATTGCGTGTATTTCCAAATGAGAAAGGAATTATTAAGGAATTAAAAATGATGCTTCATAAATTTGATATTAGCAAAGGCTTTAAAAATTTAGCTCATTGCATTTATTTTACACTCAATCATAATATAACAATGTAAGGAATTAATTAATTTTTCTGGAAAATAATCTCTCTTGATGAAGGAAATATGACGGTTTTTATTAATATCTAAGATATTTATCGGTAAGTCTGCAATATCTAAGAAGCTTAGAGCTACGGCAACTTAGATAAATTTCAAATGTCACGAGTAAGAGGCGTAATTAAGTTTTCATCTCAGCAGTTTTTCGAAACGCAAAAAATAGAAAGATCGCCCTTTCACAGGAGGTCGAATTTTAGCTCAAAATAATTACGTTCGATACATCTAGCGCTTCTTAAGCTACTTAATTCTTTCGCTCTGTTCAGTCGACGAGAAAATAATCGAAAAGTAAGATGAGCAAAAAAGAACGTGCTAGAAAACTTTTCCTCTAAAAATTAGAGACCTCGTACTAGAAAGGAGATTATGACGGTATTTAGTTTAATACCAAGTATCTTAAGAGGTGTTTGTGTGTGTTTAATTCTACGTTTTAATGAAAAGGTATATTTTTTTATTCGTGGTTAGGTCTTTTGAAGTTCAAAGGTTTTTATAGCACGAATTATTCATGAAATTCACTGAAAGCTAGATGTGTGTGCCTGTTTTCCTTTATTCGATGAAATTAAAGTAAAGGAATGTTTTGCAGGTAAATCAGTACAATTATAAGTTGAGAGCATTTGTATAGTTTATGGCTTCGGCAAAAAGGAAAACTGGTACATTTCACTGCAAAGTTAGGAAAACACATAAATGAGAAAGTAATCCATTTTATAAGCCCTTGATATGGCACTTTATAAAAGCGTAGAAAATAAATATAAATAGAATCCAAGATTCTAATATTACTCAGGGTAGCTATTCCTTAGCTACTATTGATATTTTTAATGTGATATTTATTCTACTTTATACATAACGAAATATGGCTACATTGTGATAATTTGCTATCTTTTCATAAATGTAAATTGATCATTCGTAATCTTTTTATCCATAGATGCGAGTTTCACGACTTTTTCCTTCTATTGAAAATACTACAAAAATTTTCATAACTTACGGACAGGTCGGTGAGACAGATATTAAAGATAGTTTAACACAAGTGATTGTCGAGTAAATCTTACTGCAGTCTTAAATCATATTTTGTTATATATTTAATTATCATACAGGATTGTCAAAAAATAATTGTCTCTATTTGGACCACTCTGAAGCACAAAAATGGTCATAAGATGGAGTTGTAGAAGTAACGTGTGCTATATGTGCATAAAAGCATAAATTTTACTAAATTACTAAAGTACTAAATAATGTAAAAGCAACAGTCTATATGGAAACCATTAGATGAAACCACTGAACCACAATAGAAGTCTATGCAAATTGTCATAAGCAGAGTCCTCTACCACCTACACGCAACGGTTGCGAAATACATTCTTAAAAGAAATGTCGATTTTAATGCATGCTCCCGCTCTTTAAAGTTCGGTCGGGAATTTCGAATCTCTCTGTATATTCAGTTGTTTCGCTTCATACTTTCACATACTAACAAATACGAAGTGTGTCAAACATTTATTTTGCTATAAAATAATACAAAAAAGATAATTAAATTGAAAGTGGGCAAATTGCTTTGTACAGAAGTTTAATTTTTATTTTTGAAGATGTCAGCTCTCTCGTAAGCGAATTAATTCTATTATCTAACAAGAGTACAATGTACGAACTAACTCAATTACGAATGAACGAAATGCAGAAATTAACAGAAAGTACGATGTAATGAAAAGTACGAATTAACAAAATAAAAAATGTGTGAATTAAACAAAGTTCAGTAGTTTCATCCCCAAAAAAGTTATTCTCACTCAGAGCTCATTGAAAATTTCTGAGGAAAAAAGAACAAATAAACGCTTTCGTGAAAGGTCAGCAGGCTAAATGCATTACTTTGTTTCAGTTCTCTTTTATCATAACTCGATTTAAAACATTTGTTTAGCTTAATAAGTATCCACCTAGAAAGTAGTAATTGTTTACAAAAAACGAGTAGCATCGACTCGCGATGACAATAAAGGATTCTTTTGAGTAAACAACGAAATTCGCAAGCTGCTTTTGAGCAATAGCAAAACTTCTTAGGAAAGAAAGAACTTGCAATGGCGAATAAAAGGAAGAACATAGTAAATGAAAACTGTTTTTACAAACATCTTGAAAACAAATGTCCCTCAATTGAATTGTTTTATCGTAATAGAAACAACGGTGACATTCTCTTGAGATTTATATGAGATGAAAAGAGTTTTTGGGGAAAACAATCACATGCCATAATCAATATGCAGCTGCAGAACAAAACAAACCACCCATCTTTATTCGTGCATCTTTCATAACAAAGCAAATACAAATGTACCGTATGATAGGGTCCTTAGGAATAGCACTTTCTATAAATTATGATACATAACATTTGCAAAAGATAACTATCTTCGTATCAAATTGAGCACACAAGTTTCATAATGTCTAATGGCCCAATTAATGAAAAATCGCTACTCCAAATATCAAGTACAGCCATTTCTTTTTTGCTACAGAAAGAGTATTTCCATATTCTCTACAAAAGAGAAATAATTAAAAATATATGAAATACAAATACTGAACCCATCACAGAAGACAAACGCATAATATAATATACATCTCACGGGTGATACGAAAAATTTGAATTGATCCATATCAAGACATTTGTATAGCTTTCGTGCCACTTCTCTCCAACTATCTAATGGATTAAAACGCAAAGTAATTCGACAGATTAAACCATTGGACATTAGCAGTAATGCAGGGCAGAAGCATTATGGCACGCTAAACAATTTCTTGAATTCCTGGGGACCACTTGTTGAGCCACTGGGCGTATGGATCGCCCGTCGTGAGACATGCCGCTCGTCTAGACTGCATCTTAAGTATATTAGGTGATTACGGCTAAGGGTTGCGAATTTAATCTCAACGAATCAGCCTCCGTCTCAGACTTAACAGTCTGAAGTGTAACTGGTGCACTTAAATCACCGTCTCGCTCTTTTATGGTAGTGGACAGCGTTGAGAAACTTTACCATTTAATTCAGGCTTGGGCAATATACACCTGAACTATAAAATATTTAATCAAAGTGTGCAGATAAACTTTTTCCTATTTTGAAATATTTAAACAGGCATTAGGGAAATAATCTTAATTACCTAATTACACTAAACTGCTTGGAGAAGATTAATATTACTTGTAAACTTAGACTTCAATTCAAGCTTTAATATCAAATTCGAGTGTAGGACACATCTACCATTTTCCCAATTTTCTTGCGTGTGAGTTTTTTTTATCAGAGAGATATATCTTTTAATTTATAAAAACAAAATCAATAGCCACTTTCTAGACTTGGTGACCGGACACATCAGATCAATATTCTTCAGGGTCTCATCCTTCGTTCAGGGCCATAAGGCTTTTTCAACTTGGCTAAAATGTAACACTGAACAAGCAAGCCTCTCTAAAAAAGCATACCATCTAGAGTGAATGTGACACAGCTCAATTTTTATTTCTACGTTAAACAAATTATTCTATTTAACTTGAATAAACCATGGATATCAAATCAGGAAGATGTACTTCACCTTTTAAGTAAAGATTTGAATAAATGGTACAAATTTCAAATTTAAAAATACAATATGTTTAACTTTTCATTACTGGAGTACCCGTTTCGAAACATTAGAATGTTGTCGCTTCTAATCCCCTTGGCCAAGTAAATAATAAGAGTCCAATTGCTGACTCATGGTATGGAGATGATAGTGACTTCTGAAAGACAAGTTTAATAAAATTTGGATAAGTCCCGGTAGCCAGATCTGGTACCATAGAGACCACCCTAGTTCAAATATAAAGGTGACAGAAAATGTCAGAATGCCCACTGCCCTTTCTAGACTTATGAGCGGGCGCATCATATCTATATTCTTCGTCCAGAACGATGAGGCTTTTTCAACTTGCCTAAAATGTGACACTGAACAAGCCTCTCCAAGTCATCTAGCCTGCGTTGATCTGCCAAGTGAGAATCTCTGTGGAAGTCCTGATCTATTGTTGGACTTTTTAGCGTGTTCGAACTCATGGACTTGAAATAGCTGCTTATCTAGACTTTAAGGAATAAGAAACAACAAATCAACAGTCTTCAACAAAGAAAAGCGAAACATTGAGACTGTAGTATACGTCTATATAGTCTTCAATTTTGTAGTGTCAGGTTGTCTCAATATAATTTATTAATTCTATTCAAAAACTTACGTTTTATTAGCTGTTTTAACGAGATTTGACTTTTTTCGGTAAATATCAACGGAAAGCAATCTGAGTAAACTATCAGAATTGAGATGAAAGTAGAGTGATGTCTAATTTATTTTTTAAATTGTTTGGATTTGCAGAGTCAATTTACTTGAAAATAGTTATGCCATAGCAGATGGGTGGGTTTAATTAGCGAGACTTCGCTATCCGAAGAGGATTGTATCTCTTCTGTATCAGAAAACTTGCCCTTTTATATATATCTACACTCTACACTATTAATGTGTGATAGTTTGTTGGAAATCTATCTTCGTCTCAACCACAGCACGTCGAGATCTGAGAGAGGTGTCAAAATACGCAGAATAAACTGGGAAAGTTATTCCGCCCCTTTAAAATTTTCAAAAATTTAAATTTTAACATAAAATGTTCAAAAAATTACCTGATTGGACAGAGTGCCGTGACGTCACTGACTGATTCCGTAACGCTTCCGTAGCGGTTTTTGCCCCAACTTTTTAATTATGTTTTTTTGTCAGACTTGACTTAAATATTCGTATTAAATTCGATGAAAAACGTAAAAAAATGTTCAAAATTCAATATACAGTACTTTTTCGTGCCTTACATTTTACTGCTTTAAAAAAAACATTTAATACACTACTTTTTGAGCCTTATATTTTACTTCTTTAAATAAGCATAATTTTTTATAATTATTTCACATCCAATACAGCAAACCTGTACAACTCAATTCTTAAATCCATCGTAATTTTGAATTTCAAATTGTTTACTGCTGCCTTTTTTATAGCGATTGTTTTTTGCGTTGTATTTACTCTTTTTAACGACAAATGTTACTTTTAAATGTTTTCGCTTTGTAAATAATTCATTATTGTCTATCAATGTTTTTCAAGCGTCTTTTTCGAATTTCTCTATTTCAGAATATTCTCATAACGTCGAAATTCAACGCTTGCTCAGATCCTTCGTTTTTCAGAATTCTACATTTTTCAATGACCACAATTTCGTTTCTGTTTGCATTTATGTGTTCCATTACTTTCCATATTACAGATATATTATTTAGGAGTTAAATTGTAATGAATTATTTTTAGTTTCTGCCAAATACCACTAGGCATGGGTAATTTCGTGGTTGTATATGTATATTTCGACGAACTTTCCTTAAGTCTTTGGTTAAATACATTATAGTTTATAGAATTCTGTTTCATAAAAATAAATGGAAACCTTTTTAAGTAATGTGTATAACTTCTTATTTTAAATAACTGGTAAAGTTAAAATAAAGTTATTCTTAAGCAAACTGGTTTGCTTTAATAACTTTAATAATTTGTTTTAATTTTTGTAAACAATATTACGTTAAATAAAAACGGGTAGCCATACGTTGTAGTTCAAAGATATTTCTAAATTTTGACATATTTTCATTACAAGACGATTGAAATAAATTTAATTAACATTATTCTCATTTGTTTTTCATGGGTATTATTGAAAGCCGTACTCCATAGTCAAGTAACTACATCTATCATTTTAAATAGGTACGTGGTTTCCATATAGAAACTGAGTCTCTCAATTGAAAAAGTACCTTAAGGATTCGATTTAAAACTAAATTTTTCTGTCGGAGGAAAGCGAATTTTAAATAAGACTTTGCTGATCTTGAAATATTATAGTAAGGAAGTAAGTAAACTAGGACTGTTGAAAAATAGAAATTTTTTGTCTTATGTGGCAGAAGGTCGAGGTTGCTTACTTGAAGTTGAAACTGTTCGTATACAACTTAGGTACCTGTGAAACATTCATTGAAACCAGTGATTTTGCAAAAAGTGTAATCGATTTTGGGTTTGCTTCGTCTACACTGAGGGCATTTGTTTTAAACAATCCCCGTTAGTCCACGTGCGGCTGAATAGAATTTCAAGAAAAAAAAATGTGTGCTTCAAAATAAATTAACAGCGAATGCCGTAACAGTTCAATGTGCCGTCCTCTCATAATGATAATGTAATTCGGAAACATCGAATCCATGGTGCAAGGGTACCACAAATAATAAATATTGATTGGAAAACTGAGTGCAAGACCATACGCTGAAAGTTCCTCATTTTTACTGAAAATGAACTTAATTGGTATTCGTAATCATTCCAAAACTCAAAATCGACTTCTGAAGAAGTCATCTCAGGAAAAGTTTTTGTAGTTTGTCTTACAGTAAGAGTGTGATGAATATGAAATGGATCATATGGATGGATATATTATGTATGCATATTTGCGTCCGAAGTAAATTGTAGAAGCTATGAAAAAGTTAAAACGATGTTAAAAAATATTTTCTGTACACTTAAATGATGCTTGCATTTTTCTATGAAATAGAATCAACATTTAATCAATTCAACCCGAGCATCACCGGGTAATTCTACTAGTCATTTATAAAAGTAGTAAATTGAAAAGGCAATTTATTTACTTACTTAAATCAGAAACTTTCAACACAATGGGATGCAAAATCAAAAGTGACTTCTACAGTTTCCCTGACTAAAGATTTTGAAACCTTTTTGAATAATTCCAAGTTAAATTAAACTATACTGAAAAGGAAATGTGATTGAGAGTAACTATGAATGCATGCCACATATTTTTAAGGAATATCGAACATATAAGTAACAAAATGTCTAGCACATTCTCCATAATGCGTACAGACGATAATATATCGGAAGCATGTAAGCATTAGATTGTTGAAGCCTACTGTGAAATACTAGACAAAATAAAATAAGAACGACCAACGATATCTAAATAGTTGTGCACAAGTAAACATGGATTAGTACTGTAGCAATAGCTCTTACTTTTTAAAATGTAAATAAATGCTTGATGACACTCCTCCAGTAAAATAGTGTTTTTTAGACTTTGTATTCATCTGGAGTCCAACTCCCAAGGACCTCTTATTACCTAAATATATTTATGATTACTCCCTCCCCAAACGTGACTGGGGCCGTGGTAGCCCAGTTGGTAGTCGCAGATTAGCAACCGCAGGGTTGCCAATTCAACTTGATCCAACCAAAGACCATTGTTTAGGTGATGGCTGGTTCATGTTAAATGTCCTCAAAAGTCCTCCCATTGGCGTGGTGTAGAAGTTTGGTGAGTAGAGTGCCCGCTTAGGTATTGACCTCGTCATCTGACGGTGTTTCAAAATGACGAGGTGGTGTCTTCGGATCTTTCCCTTCGGGACTGATTCCGGACCGTCACCAATAGCCCATTGTGTTGTCTTAGTGCGAAGTAAATTCAAATACCTAACGTGGACAATAGTAACTAGAGATAATACCCTATCTCCTAAATGCCCGAACTCACTACCCATCGCCCTGTATTTTAATGGATGGAACTTGGCATCCCTTAATCATGAGATGCAAGTATTGCATATAAATAATATGGGTAGTCGAATACACAGGGTAACTCGAATTGACTCAATGAGTCACATGAACCCCATATTAGGAAACAGGATGCCAATTTCTAGGAACCTTTGATCCCCATTATCTTTCATGAGAGGGCCCACGGTCTCCAAATATGAGAGATAGATATCGCAAACATGCAACTAATATAGACAATGAAATTAATAAACTAAATAATTTGTTCCGAAAATACACTCACGTATAAAGTTTCGTTATTTTTAACCCATTGCGCTAGCAACCTTCGAGTTGTATGCGGCGCAGGTTCGATTCCTGTCAGGTCCATTCCACCCTGAGTGTATTTCCCTCTTCTGTGTCAGTAAAGCTTTCATTATGTGTTTGTCTATTACTTGATATTGTATGTCGTGTCTGGGCCTGGCGCAGCATGGCCAAATATGGCCCCCTTGCGCCATAAAATCCCAAAAAACAACCATCGTTATTTTTAAGAAGGTACGGTATACCATGTATGCTAATCAATAAGAATTTAAGTATATAACTGTATTTCAGTAATTGTGGCAGTTTTCTTTCTTCTGCAAAGGAGTTCTTCACGTTATGAATAACTGACATGTTATGTAAGGTTTGCTAACTTAAAACGAACGTGATAAAAGTGACATCGAAACTGCAGTGGATGATTCCTTCGTTACTTCATAATGTATGATCGTAAGTTCTGCTTTTACTCATCATTCTTAGACAAGCACATGATTAAAGAACACATTTCTCTGTTAAAATTTATAAAAATGAATGAATCATCTTTTATAATATTTTGGATCAACATTTTACTTCAATGCATCATTCATGTGAAAAAATTGGAAACCAAAGTTTTTTGAAAAACAAGATGCTAGCAAAGATAAAAAAGTACAACTGTTACTCAAAGAATAAATTATATAATACATCCGGTCTAATCCTCCCCAACATCACTGCACAGCATCATAAAAACCATTTCGTAAGAAACCGCTCCATTGAATTCGACGCTAATTTCCCATCAAAAGTACCGCAATTCCTGCATTAGCTCCCGAAGTTATGAGTAATTTTGTTGGAAAAGTTTCTCTGGCACTTCTAATAAGACTTCCAAAGGAGCCTTTATGCCGAGAAGAAATGCCATGCCATGTTCCATATTGAATATTTCATCCCGCTGAGTGGTCGCGGAGAACTTCCATTAATCCTGTACAAACACGAAGGCCAACAAACCCTTTTCTCGTAGTAGGTCGGAAATGCAACAAAAGATTGCTTTACGCTATGCCTCTATAACCTTCGGCGGTGGGTTAAGGAAAGTATTGCGATGGTGGTTCCTGTAATGTTTACGGACGCCCGTATGTGGGCGCGGCTGGATGTCTGTTCCGTGACTTCCGGAGCATAATGACGAAACATATGTAAGCGTGTGTATGAATTGAATGTGAGGTGAATGAACAAATTCTGTCAAGAAATAACATTTTTCTATTTCATGTATATAGTTCTTATTCTTATCGTGTGGGCAAGGAAAGCGATCTAAGAGTTTTTGAGCTTTTGCCTATTCTTTAAGGTTTAAATTTAGACTTTGCGGAATCTGGTGCAAATGAGGATCAGGACCACCTCCCTTTATCCTAAACAATAACTACGTATTTGTAATGAATTATTTAAATAATTAGGGTAGGTAGGTAGGTAGTTGAATTAACGTCGCACTGGAGCAACACAACGGGTTATTGGCGACGGTCAAGGATCAATCCCGAAGGGAAAGATGGGATAAAGAATTTGGGAAACAAACAGGCCTCTTTTGTAACCACCTCCAAAGCGTATAAATTAGGATATAATTTATTCAACTAAATGTCAATTACTTTGCTCCTTATAATATCTAAAAGGTTTAAATAATTTTGATTGAAGCATCTTACCATCACAACCTCACTTTTTAGACTTATTTTGAACTAATAATATTTTTCAGTATAAAGAAGCTTTGAAGCGTGAAGATTTATTATGCATACTGTATATATTCACAGATCTAGTAAATGGATTTCTCATGGACTGAACTAGAAGCCTCCACAGAACTGTAAATAAGAGAGCTGCTATATTTGCCCACAATACCCCATTTTAACTTGCAGCAAAGTTCAGCATTTGATTGAAAGCACTACTGCACTTTTATAAAGTCTTTAGAGAAGTATTTCGATGCCAGTTTTAAAACAATATTTCGTTAATATTAAATATTTACAAGGTAGGTAGGTATTTAATTAACGTCACACTGGAGCAAAACAGCGGACTATTGGCGACGGTCCGGGATCAAACCCAAAGGGAAGGATCCAAAGAACACCACGTAATTTTGAAACATGGTCAGATGACAAAGTCACACCTGAGCTGGCACCCCACTCTCCAAACTTCCACGCCACGACAGTATACCAGCCCCCTTTGTACCGACGTCTTGGTTGGATTCGAATTCGCAACCCTCCGGTTGCTAATCCATTACTCTTCCAACCGGGCTACCGCGGCCCCATATTTACAATTTTGAAATGCCTTTTACCATATTTACAATGAGAATGACTTAAAGCTTCAGTTTTATATGCGCTTTGATACTTTACGTTGACACCAGGTGCTGACGAGGTCAACACCTGAGTGGGTCCCCCACTCTCCAAACCACACCACGCCGACGTGAAGACATTTGAGGCCATAACAGATTTAACGTGCATCAGCCCACACGTACACGACTATCTTTGGTTGGATCGTTTCGAACTCGAAACCCTTCGGTTGCAACCCGCTACTCTTTCAACCGAACTACCGCGGCCCAAATAATTAGGGTAATATGGTATGGAGTTTCAGCGTAAACAAACAAACCAGACGGAATGCGATTTCTTTTAATATAATACTCGTAGCATAATTTATTTTAAAATATTTTGAAATGCCTTTTACCATTGAATAATAATGAAAAATAAAGTGATGTACTTTATGTTATAATGAAGTTATATGAAGAAAAAATATTTCTACGCTGATTCTTTTATAGTTTGAAACTTATTTTACTAATCATGTACTCAGATATCAAACTCAAATTCCCCTTAATATAAAAGATAAAAACAATTGAAGGGCTTCGGACAACATAAGGTGGAAGTTTGGAGAGTGGGGTGCCAGCTCAGGTGTTGCCTCGTCATCTGACCATAGTTCAAAATTACGTGGTGTTGTTCTCGGACATTTCCCTTTGGGATTGATCCCGGACCGTCACCAATAGCCCGTTGCGTTGCTCCAGTGTGACGTTAATTAAATACCTACGGACAACATAAGTCACTTAAAAATTTTCAGAGCAATTTTCAAGTTTTAAAATTTTCAAAATTCTAACAGTTTATCATTTATTCAAAAGGTCATACTGTCTTAAACTTTCAAGTATAAAGCACTCAGAAATATTTTTAATCCTCTTCAGAGAGAGAGAGAGTATTTTATTTTATTTCATTACGGATTATATTTATGTGGACTTTAACTATGTTACCCGGAGCCCTTCAAATATTCTCTTTTTAAATAAATAACTATACTAATTTGAAGAGCATGCTTGACAAATTATTCCACCGAATTAAAGATGAATTATCTAGTCAAACAACTTCTCTCAGTAAACAAGTGCGTACACACAAAGACTTTGTAAACCAAGTATTTGTAAAGGTAAAACAAGGAAAGAGAAGGCCAGAAAAAAATTAGTATTGTTAGAGCTATTCATTCCGCTTTTCTTAAAAAATAAACATTTTTTCTTGTTTGAAAGAATTTATAGATGACAAAATATCTATGGATCACTAAAAAATAAAAAACAGTGGAAAAAAGTTTGAATGATTTTGGTTTTTAAAAGCTGTAGGAGAGAATTTATATTATTGGATACCATTTTTATACTTTTTATTGACTTGAAGGATATTTATTCCATGGTAATAATTAAGAATTTATAACTATACTTTCTCTGCATAGACTATAAATAGAATCAATGGAAATAATTTATTCTGTAAAAGCGATTATAAATTTTAACTACTGTTCATCGTTATCAAATTGTAGGATAAAATTCTAGAATGGTTCATGTTCCTATAGGACATTAGTCATTAGTAATAAAATTAGTTGTGATAAAGATAGAGTGATATACGTTACAGCGTTAGAAACGGACATCTTAACTGCAAATACAGACAATAAGAAAAAGAATAGTTTCGTTTTCATTATGGATAAGGTTTTCTGACCGGCATTTGCACCAGGAAGAACGTCTTCATACCAAGCCCTCAAATCTTCAGTCTGAGTATCAGCAACATTTTATAACAGGCTTCAGTATCAGGTTGCATTACGGAATCCAGAATATCAGGTTAGATGACGAATCCAGTCCATCGACGAGTCCCAGAATCAATTTAAATAATGGCTCCGGTATCAGTTTAAACGACATGTACCTGTACCGGCTAAGATTACGGACTAAAGCAACAGTCTAGATGATAGATCCTTGTTAAATTAAAAATGTATGCTTCATGTACTCAATGTTTAACCCTCCAAATGGTTTCGACGAGATATCTCGTCCATCAAGAATTGACCATGTTTCATAATGACGAGATATCTTGTCATCAAGATACATATTGCCGATTTTTTTATGACGAGATCAAGATCTGGTCAGTTTTCTTCTAATGACGAGATATCTCGTCCATAAAGATTTGGTCATTTTTGCTAATTATGAGATATCTTGTCAAAAAACCACCAGGAGAGTTAATTTGCACCAATGCAAACTTTTCTTCCACTCACTCTCGTATAACTTTATGATTTTAAACTTAGAAAAAACGTATTGCAAATCATGATAAAAACACTATTAAGGAGACCCGTGTTAACTTGGGATTCCGGAACCTTAGTGCGCCGCATCCCCTGTTGTAAGTTTTTCCGTTGTCGAAATACAGTGTTCTAATAAAGTGATCATCTAGATCAGTGTTTTCCAAAATTAAATTTTTTTTATTGCCCCCGTAGGAACTCCTAAATGGTCTTAGAGAAAGGAAGTGGATCAAAGACTCACCACATTATCCATAGAACGTTCATTAAGAACTGAGTGAAATTTTATTGTGGGTTTTCAACTTGTAAATCCAAAGTTCAGTTTACCTTAATCTGTATACACATCAATTGTTAATTTCAGTTGATGCAATGTAAAAGTAATTCTTTGTCTGGGAGTCGTTCAACCAGTTTCTGAAAAATTCGTTCTCTAATTGATTTAAAGTGGACCATGGAGCCTTAGCCTATCACCGAAGTGAAAAAAGTGAAGATCAAAGGAATTTATAGTAAACGGCATTTATTGAAGTTTGGTGAATTTACTGTTTTTTGTTCCGGCCTTTGTATAAAAACATTCCATACATTATGCATGGGAAGGCCATCGTAAGTGGTAACGTGTTGAGTTAGTTGATGATGTTATTCCTCCGGAGAGAGAAAATGTCCAATGATCTGTTTTAAATTAAATTTTTAAATGCTTTGGATGCTTTAAATAAAGCTGTTGCGCACATAGCTTTTTGGACAACCTGATAAGGTTCGCAAGAAATAACTGTGATACTTAAATGCCAACATTTTCGTAAATACATATTTTTATAAATCAGGGTTCTCCAGACATCTCATTTCTATGTACTCAAAAAGAAAATAACCCTTTGTAACTTTGAATTTCACAATATTTTTATAACTTCTTTCTGCTGTTATTTATCCAAAAACCAAACATTCTTAATTCGAGCCCTTCTAACACAACCTGAATAATCTGAGATTGTTCAGTTTGAATGCTTCATTTAGGTTTTGTAACTTTTTAAAATTTAATTATGTTTTTACGCTCTTTCACCTCATTTGAGAGATGAAATTTGATAAAATATTTATTCTTCTCATCATGTCAGTTAAAAAGTGAACGTCGGAGATAAATAAAAATGTTAGCCACATGAATCGCACCCCCTCGCCCGACCATAAATTATCTCCTCTTGATTTCTTCTATTTTTTTCAGATTTCTTAAACTTTAAGAGCAATGAAGTTGAATCTAACTAAGAGAGTAAAAATTTGACACAGTTGCAGAAACTTATTTAAGTTGTTTCAACGCCTTTGTTTGCCTTTCTTAAAACTTATTAAATAATCAGGGAATTCTACAAACATTGATTTTCCCTTTGTCCATTTATTTTTTGAACAGTTTGCCTTCTTGGAAAAATTGAAAGATCAAGTAGAACATTTTTCATTTTGTTTTGTAGTGTCAGAAAAATTTCTAATGCTCCATTTTTTTTTAAATAAGATATGCTCATTCTTACTGTAAATATCCAAACTACATTTAAAATATTGAATAAAAGAAAATTTTCAATCTAATGTTTTCTTATCATTCCAGTTCCTTTCTCTTTTCATATATTTCCAGATCAATGACGCTTGCTTTTGAAGGTGATTTTTAAATAGGTACACGTTTTTAGATACAAAGTGAAGTGTTTCTTTCCGAGTTAAAATTTTTTTAAATAAGTCCCTTTTCCATAGATTTAGTATTTACAGTAAAAAATTTATTTAAAGTGAGAGCATCTAATAGTTTCAAACACACATAGAACATATTATTTTAAATAAACTGAAGTGAAAGAGACTAGGTGAAATTAAATGGCATTTATATCAAGACTTGTTCATCTTTAATTACACGGCATTGTTATAAAAAATAAATTAAAAGTATCACAAATGAAGCAAAGTTACAGATTTTATAATACGATACATAAGTATTATAATGTGGTGTCATCAGTCTACATGTGAAAATAAGTCAGAATGTAGCGATCAAGGAAGATTGAGATATTAGAATTAATGCTAAGCCTTTTAATTTTGAGGAAAGACGCTATGCTGGTAGACTAGTCAGCATATTGTTTTTAGTTAATTTGTATTAATTTTTATTAAAGTTACTTTTATCTGCCTCGTAATTCATTGAAGCAGTCAATATCTTCATATAGATATGAAAATTAATATCGATGAACCTGTAATTCTAATGTACCACATTCTGTAGACTAATACTGAGAAGTATACAAATTGCATATCAAAGTAAAAAAACTAATTACTAGATGTAACTTTGAAGTATCTGAACATATTTGAAATTTAGTTGTGAAATATCTTACCTTAAGAATTGGCCTAAAAACAAGTAAATATATTTTCGATGTGTTCTATAGAAGATGAGAATATTTTTATACTACAACGCACAAAATAATAAGAATAACGCTATTTGAAATAAATGCGAGTTTAGCTCAGCTGTGTGGTCACATTCAAATGACTAAACTTTGTGCTAACGCGTACTAAGAATATACTCAATCATTAGCCACTCTGAGAAGGAGCATTATTTTTAACCAGGCCCCGAAAACACTAGTAGTTCAAGGTACACATTATAAAGTATACTTATCAGTGACCTAAAATAACAGGCAAAACATTTGAACATGCTATTTTCCCCATAGTAGAATACTTCTTCCAGTTGCTTAGAAAAAAGTGTGCGTTATATCATATTTTTTAGTTTCAAAAAAGGCTCTATAGAGACTATCTACTGAAATATTCATAGGCGTATTTAATAAACAAAAATATTGTATTTTGCAATCTCATAAACCGACACTTACACGCATGTACAAATAGGAAAGACATAAGGGAGGAAACAGTCACAAAGATAACTCATTTCCTATAATATGAAGCTATAAAAAGAAAAGGAAATGTGGGGACCTGGTATTTTTCGGAGTACTGTTTCGGAGAACTGGCATGAAACCGCATTCATTTTCACAGCGGATATGGTAAGTTCTTTATGCCAGAGTTTCACAAATTTTCCATCATCGCTGTTCATCTGGCAAACAGGTTTTTTACAATAACATTTTGTTTCCCATTGTATAAGTTTTGTCTATTTACTAATAAAGTAACTTTTTCTATAATCTATACCAATTTTCTTAAAAGAGGGGTAATGTACTCATAGATAAATCGAAAGTTACTTAATTATTTTCAAAGTCACAAGTCGCAAATATAAAAGTGAATTTATTTTCTGGCAAAAGAAAATTAATAAACTGAACAAAGTAAAGAAAAACCTTTTCTTTCCTTTAACACTTATTCTGAGGTATGATGTAGCTTAACAACACTTAATGTATATGAAAAGTAAAAGTGTACAATCGCGGAAAAAAACGAACCACTTCTCGTCATTTGAGCAATTTTAACAGTAGAGAAAATTCAAAGATGGTGTTTGACAGGAACTAACGTCTTCTATAAATTCGAATGCATAAAAATTGCATAAGGGGCCGTCTTCAAATTAAATTGAGCCCCAACTTCACAATTTCCAATAAAACCCCCTATTTCGATACACAATTTCGAATCTATATCAAAATTTAACTTCCATGTCATTAGGTCTTACTGTTTTGAAGTTATGAGTACAGAAATATTGGAGCTCCTAATGTTAAATCAGTTTCTTAGTTGCTTCTTAGACTTTTATGGATATCTTCCTAAACAATATTTCTATAGCGCTGATATTTTGTACCATGTTACTGTTAAACAACCCAAACAAAATACACCTAATATTTTATTGTATAAATAGTTTTTAGTATGCAATAATAATCATTAAATTAATGTTTGAAAAATTATGAATTGGAACCTTGCTATATTTTGATAGGAATCGATTCAAAACGACTTCTATTATGACCATGCAAAATTTCAGCTCATTCTAATCGTTAGTTTTTGTTACATTAAATTTTCCTCATTATTGAGATTTCAGGAGGCAACCAAAAGTTTAAAAAACTTCTGACAAACTTCGGATAATAATTCTTGGATCGTTTGCACTTGCATAATAAATATAATAATTCTCGGATCGATCGTTTACACACGCTGACAAATACGTCTGAAATAGTGTTCAAATTTAAAATTCGAGTAACTATAACTACAATTAATCTCGATCTACGAATAGCGATTTTCAACGTGGATATGATCCCTGATATTGACAGCAAGTTTGACATTGAATATCTCCGGATATAAAGATAGTAGAATCATGAAATTTCATATTTAGATTAATTTAACTATGCCGAATCTGATTAAGGTATCAAAACATGGTGTTTAAAGAAGAAATTTTGTTGTTTGTGCAAAATTTGATATGAAGACGTCCCCTTATGCAATTGTTTTGCATTTGAATTTGTATAGGACGTTATTCCCTATTGAGTGATACCTTTGAATTTGCTCTACTATGAATAGTGCTCGAAATAAAAGGGGGTTCGGATTTTTTTCCGTGACTACAATTTAGATGCAGACAATTTCGCACTTATATGTTGCAACGAAAGAATCAAATGCTTTCATAAACAAATTTAGATATTCTTATACAACCTAGCCAAAATTTCATTTGGCAGGACTCACAGTTTTGTTTTGAAGTAATATCTAGCAAACGATCAACTAAGGAATCTACTTACTATCCAAAATGCCCTGCGTTACCTGGTAAATCCATCATAAGATAAGTAAGGGTGTATTTCTGGAGCAATCACACTAATCAATTTCAAATATACTGGGACATTTTTGGGAGAGATATTTTAGTACATTTTTCTAATTTGTTCTAAAAATCTGTATTTCCCTCTAGAGACCGGTACTGGAATGCGGACTATAGTTTGAGAAGCACTGCCTTATACTACAAAGAAGTTTCAGTAAAATAGACAGACATTTCATGTGCGAGAGAAAATTTATTCAGAATAAAAAATATAAAGAACTCTCTAAATGAAGTCACTGTCCTATTGAAAGGATTTTTACTATCTGTAATTGAAATTTGACCTCTATATTCCAATTATTGATTTGTCTGTGTTAAATAGTGAGCATTTTTAAAATTAATTTCAAACTAAAATCGATACTTTTGTAGCATAACTATCGATGCGTAAGTGCTGAAGGAAGGAAAATTAAGAATCAGGAATTACAAATGGCAATCGAAAAATCTTACTTTTGAGTTCAGAAGTTATGTAAAATTTGATAACTTCTATGAAGAGTTAAATTTTAAAATGACCGTTTTGAATTACAATAATTTACCGTTCGGAAGAATAAAACTTACCTAAATTTAAAAAATAGTGGTAGTACCTACTTTGTTAGCTGAACCTGGGTCTCTCAAAAATATGTTGACTTTTAAAAGGTTTTTGAGAGGCTATTGAAAGTAGAAGATGGGTAAGTTAGGTAGTTGAATTTAAGTCGCACTGGAACAATCCAACGGGCCATTGGTGACGGTCCGGGATCAATCCCGAAGGGAAAGAACCGAGGACAACGCCTCGTAATTTTGAACCACGATCAGATGACGAGTTCCAGGTTCAGAGTATGATGTTGAAGGGAAAATCTATCACTATCTGTTGTATGACATTAAGCTGATTCATAGAATTACAAAATATAGATACTTAGATAGGTATGTGAGAATCGAAGACAGAGTAAGTCAGAGTTATTAAGAGTTATAAAGCATTAGTTGATATCAACAGATTTTTATCTTGATCCAATGTATTGTCGTATATCTTGGGTCAAATGCTCCCAAATTTAAACAGACTGATAAACTAAACAAATTGTTTAATTATAATGAAGCAATTTTATAAGATTTTTGTTATGTAAACAAATTCCGTTTTTCTTAAACACACATTCAACCTCAAAACATAACTTGACGTAGGGCAACTAAGAAAACTGCTTTTGATAACTGATAGAAAGACTACCACCACTCGCAGATGAAATTAGAAATTTCTGAATGGATTAAAATATGACCAACGCCGTATGATTATTTAGAATCTAATAGTATATTTAAGTTTATACATAGGAGTAACTTTTTGAGACCGAAAATAACTCAATCAATTGAGAAGCCATTCCTTAAAATATGTGTGTGAAGTATCCTTAAAACATGTTTTGGGAATGAAAAATTTAAAGTAAAGAGGAACCATACCAAAATTTTATATCAGTAAAAATTAGTAAATATTTTGTCTGGGATTCCTAGGTCAACGCAACAATTTTCAGCTGCCTGCGTTGTTCCTTTAGAACCAAAGAAGTAAAATCTAATGTATAACATTACGCAAAAGATTAGTTTGTAATCAAACTCGAATCAACATAAAACGTCAAAAGCTGCCACAAGCCGAGCAGTTGGAAGAGGAAAGAACACAAGTACGTCAAGCGATCAAAGCTGATAAAGCTGTTCGAAGACGCAACGAAACTGCTGAAGTAAGACTTGGTTTGTCTCAAGCTTCAAAAACTCTCGGGAGAGAAGCAGGTAACGAAGCTAGTAATGTTATAAATACAATGATTTAACTTTTTAAATTTAGAACTAGACTACGCATTACAGCACAAAAACCTTCCATGTTTCCCAGGTTCCCTCTCACTTTCAGACCCTGCTCCATGGCACCGGCGAAACTCCAGTGTAGAGAACCTTACAAATGCAACAGAATTTTATTGATTAGAAATGTGAAACAGTAGTACCACATTCATTCATTGCCGGTACATACTAGCCCCTTTATTTTAAAAATTAATCGAACTGTATAATCTGTGAAAGACCTACTCTTTGTGCACAGAAAATTCCTTTAATCCCAACTTTACACATTTCCTTTTATACTTTTCTTATTCCTTTCCTTCCGGAATCTGGATTCCAAGCTCCTGGTTAAAGGAAGTGACGTTACGCGGGCGTTTATCGATTCGGTTGTCTTGGAGACCTGTTACGTCACTGCGGTGACGCAGTTTGAAATTTTCTTCAAGTGCGCAGGTTCTAACACACATTTTGGCTTTAACCCTTTGAATAAGTTTTTAGAACACATCGTTAATTGATTTAGACAAATGAATGCATCTTAAGCATAAATACCCAGAGGAAAATTCGCCAACCGTTAAAAAAAAAACAAATTTTTGTATATGGAAACCATATACCTGCAACAGAAATCGATAGCCATCTAGATATTTCTGTTGTTCATCCTAGACTTAAAAGGGTATTTGCGTTGTAATTTCAAATTTATTAACACCACACCACGTTAGTTTAACACAAGAATTAAAATTTTCTATTATTTCGTTCAAGATGAGCGTTAATGTTAAAACAAAACAAACTTCACTGTACAACCGCATTTTATTTATCTTTCAAGTATAAATAAAATGCGAGTTTAAAGTGAAGTTGGAGGAATGAAATAAATGTAGTGAATACATTATTCAAACCGAATATATGCTTATATCAATCAAAACAGCTCGAATGATATAAAGCATGATATAAATTAATCTTTGGGTAACAGTTTTAAACTTAACAACCATACATAAGCCGATCGTTTCTCTAATAAAAACTCCTCTACACACACACGATATAAACTTTTCTATCCTCCAAACAAAATATTTCCAAAAACCAAAATCGGTTGTTCTTGTACTATTCTAGTTCATCTAACTGGCATGTTTTATATTTGATTATTTGACTATTTATCAAATTTAAATTCGATTATTCGCATATTGTTTGACGCTGATTGTATTCGCTGATAAATGATTTTATCTTTGACAACATAGATGTTTACTAAGCAATTTATTTAGGGTAAAGTATTTAGGGTTATTGTCCTCTTGCAAAGCACGCAACCATTTGTGATATAATCATTGCTCAATATAGAGAAAATGGATTTAATTATTTTCTAAATACACATGAAAAATGAACATATAATCCATACTACCGTATATTTTCGTTTTCATTAAAACAGAACCGGCATTTTTGCTTCATTGTTCCTTATAAACGTTGTTACGTTGGTTAGTTAGAGGTAGGTAGTTAATTAACGTCGCGCTGGAGCACACAACGGGCTATTGGCGACGGTCCAGGATCAATCCCGGATTGGTTAGAGGTCTTTTGAGTGAACGTAAAGAGCCACATATTTCATAGTCCGATGTTAAATGTTTAAAGTATTAAAAAATACTATTTTTTAAATTCAATCCATGTTTCTGGAAAGCAAGCCTTTTTTAAACACTTGATACTGATTGTGAGTTTCGAATTAAATAGATTAATAAATATCTTGCTACAAAATTAGAACACTTATTTACTCAATTAACTTTTATATTTAATGTGATAATCAACAGTTGTTTAAGACTGTTCTCATCTACCGATATATAAGTAGTTTTAGAATATTTGTGCACAAGAACTACTTATTAACACATTGTTATATAATAACATACTAACAAATTTAAAACTAGGGGATCAGAGCAATCGTACGTATACTTTGCTTATTATTTCCGTGTATAGAAATACATTTTGGAATATTTCTACACAAAAACTGCGTATAAACATATTATTATACTTTTTGTTTGTAAATTGCTTTGGTTGATCAATGTTTTGCTATTTCTACCAGGACATTATTAGCATTGGTTCCATCCGATAATGTCGTTTGGAAAATTTCCTTATCCCTGTAGAGAAGCGACACTTGAGATTTGAAATTTTTCACACACGCTTTTTTATACTTATCTTACATGTTTCAAGTTTTAGATCGAAACCAAATTTTTATATCTAGTACTAAATAGACATTACATTCAAAAGACTAATCACTTTTAATTCGTTATTCTAACCTGTCCCCATACCATATTGTATTTGGAATTTCTTATACATTGAAAGTATATGACCCAAGTATTTAACACTTATTCTTGCAATTAAAGTTATAGTCTACATGACACAAGAATTTAATTTAAAACATAAACTAATAACATTGGAGAAAGTGTTTATTCTGTTTCTTATTTTCATATGTACCTATTGAAAAGTCTTAAATTAAAATAAATTGGTTAATGTAACACAAAAATTTTATTAATTGTAATTTTCATAAATTAAAATTTTATATTTGCAAATGCTGAAATTTATGTAGAGTAAGTGCATGTAATATAGTAGAACAGCACATACTGGGGAATACCTCAATATATCGGCAGGTAATTACCAACATCTATTGGATTTTGCATAAACTATTTCTGCGTATATAGAAGTTTTGTTTTAAGCATCAGTCGATAATCAATTTTTTAAATAGAAACATTTTTGTATTTTCAGGTGCTGTAAATATTTTAGACTCATTTAAAAAAAAACAATTATTAAAGAGAAAATAAATTCCAAAATCTTTTTTATGTGGTTCATCGTAAAATACATTTATTTGAGAATGTTCAAAACTAGTTTTCTGTTAAACATTTTTTCTTAAAATAAGTGTATAATTTTTCGATCTAAGCACACAATATGAAACACCTCGACTGCACGCATTATGGAAATATGTTCCATATTGGGTGCATTTATTATGAAATGCATGATATAAAATAATAGAATTTTCATGCTATAGAATACATTATCTATGGAAAATGAGATTTTTGATGAACTGATAAGTAACTAATCAATATTTTCGATGGACTCAGAGAATTGAATTTGGCTGAAATAATATATCCATGAAAATTTAGACTGTCCAATAAATAGTTTTTTTTCTGTGGGTCCCACAGGCAAACACGCGCATTGTCTTTTAGTAATAGTCAATAATACATCGTTGAATCAAAATATATTATGTATTTCAGTATCTCTGTTATTATTGTTTGAACACATGGAAATTCCAACTGCACTTGCAAAAAGAAACTTAAACAAATTGGAAGTTTCACTAGTAAAAAGAAATATCAATTCCGTGGTGCAGGCTAAGATTGAACGTGAAAATTGAAAATCATTGAATACACCATCAGGTAGCAAACTTTAATTGCTGAGAACTTTTATTCATGAGAAATTCTGAAGGGTTGAATGTAGCATTGATATGGATAAGAGTGTTTTTCGATTGCGGAGGAGACATTAATTGTTGAATGGCGTATCGAAAACATTCCGAACCTTTTCCAGGGTGTAAAAGTAGTTCAATGTAATTAAAAGTAAATGTATAAACACAAAAGGTAGTTATTTTGTAATTAAGCAATAATTAAATATTCGATTTTTAAATAAAAAGTTCAGTTTTTTGTGCGTTTGTGATAAATCCTTTAAGTGTTCCATATCAGATATCATTTTTGAAATCGACGATTAGGACTTTTTTCTTTTTTAATAGTAACTCAAGAATTTATTAAATTTGATAAATTATTTATTCACATATGAATCGTAGTTAATTGTTTCGTGTTTTGGTGGTTGAATCATTGAAAAAAGAAAAGGAACTTTTCCTCTGCTTTTGATAATCTTGAAATAAAGTGTACAATATTACTTGCCTTTACCAGAGCTTAATATACCATGGAAATTTCAATTGAAAGAATAATTTTGCACTAAAACTCTGCAAAAATCCTACAACTTAATTTATTCTCTATAAGAAAACTCTCAAACAATCCTGTTTCTGACAACGTATACTATACAGCTCAATAAATATTTTGTTTATTTAAAGAAAAGAAAACCATTCACAAAGCTCCCAAACTGAAATTTTCTCTAATTGGAACAACTTAAACGGACAAAAACATTCCATTTATTTCCACAAGCAGTTTGAAAACTTCTGCAGGATAGTTTTCTTAACAAGCTCCAAACAAGAATTCGAAACGTTACAATTTTATAATGATTTGGTATGGGGTATGTTCTGAAACATACTCCAGAACATACACCATTGTATAAAATATTCCTTAGAAACTGAGTCGCCTCAAAGATGTTTCATGTTAAGGACATTAATTAAACTATTTCTGTAGTTTTGAACAAAATTTTGAGAATTGTCCACTGTGTTGTCCTTCAAACTTCCTATTCAAATCCTGTCTATTTGAAAAGAGCCTATTACCTAATTAATGTTTAAAAATTAATTACGGCATGTTTAGCTATTTGGGAAATAGCTGTTGTTCTCGTCGGAATGAGGTTTAACCAGCCTATCCACAAAACACCCGTACGAATAAGATAAATCAGTTGTAGCAAATAGATTGATCTCAGGCCAGGAGATCAGATACGCCCCTCCAAATATTTTTATCAGGCCAATATATCAGATATGGCCCTTCGGACATGTTTACCCGGCCCGCAGGCTAGACAAGGCCCTCCAAATACTTTTATTGGGCTCGCAGACCAGATTCGGTCCTCTAAATAGGTATAACTGGCCAGCGGACCACACACTGCCTTTCGGACAGATTTATCCGGCCAGCAGGCCAGCTGCGGCAATCTATATATTTTTATCAGGTCCGCAGCCCAGATATGGCCCTCCGAATAGGTTTAACCCATCCTCAGTTCAGATACGGCTACCCAAAAAGGTTTACGGGCCCTCCAGCCTAATACGGCCCTCCGAATAAGTTTACCCTGCTCGCAGAGCAGGTACCGATAAAATAACGCGTCCATGATTAAAGTAGGCGCTGGAACCTGCTACAAATGCTTGAAGTTGGTCCAATAGATTTAGTTTCAACGCTAGAGTACTTCGAATTTCGGCGGGAAACTTGCGAGACCAAAGAGCGTGAATGAAATTATATGCTCTTGCCCCACTCACAATGCACATCACATTGCATACCAGAAAACAGTCCATGGTATGCACTTGCTTCATCATGTGGGGCAAGTGAGATCTCGTGAAATAGCATTGGAAAATAGTTCTTAAATTACATTAATGTTAACTTTAAGCAAATAGAGTGCAAACTAATTAATAAAGGTTCTGGGGGTAAAAATATAATTTTTTTCATTACTGAGGACAGAGTAAGGATTATTTTAATATGAACTTTGAGTATGCTCTTGCCTTACCTCACCTTAAGTATATTTCGTTACAAAATATTTTAAATTTTGCCCTGGGCTGCAATCTAAGTCACGGTTAACATGTTTCCATTTTTGCTACACGTACTATTAAATGTTTCTCCCAGCTACGGAACAACGAAAGATGAATATCAGAGCATCTCTCCATTTCCAGCTGAGAGATGAACAGTTAACGCGTGGTGACAGCCCCCAGACTGATGCGATCGTTTAAACACTCCAGCGGCATTAGAAGTGGGATAGATCTGATGCAATATTCATCAGACTGCTTTAGAACGACGAGCGAAGGCTCTATACTCCGTAGAATTTCCTCTAGGGGTCTACTGATACTGAACAAACCATTTCGGGAAATTTCAATATTTGCATATCTTATTGCGCAAGGATCTAGGCTAACTTAATTTGCTATCGACGGCGTCTGCCTTCGGGTGGAAGTGGAAATGCAGTTAAAGTTGAAGTTCTCGCTACAAATCAGATTTATCTGAGGAGCTCTCGCAACGCTAAGTAACTATAAAAAGCTGGGTGGGGTTCAGCAATTCAAGAATTCAGGTCCGAGAACTTTAGAAATCATTTTAAGATGCAAATTTGGAGCGAAAGCTTTTGCGGCAACCGAATAAAAATATTTCCTACGAGATTTGCTCGTTAAGCAACATCCTGTTTAAACCGACGTAGAATGTATGAATTCAGTATTTTGTAGACTTGTCCTCTATTACTTTGATTCCCTAACTTATCGAGTTTGAAGTTTCTGAGAGCTACTTTACTTAATGATAGTTGATTATCTCAGCGTAAATATTTTGTAAAATGGAGTTGAGGAAAGGGATGCTTCATCTTTAATACAAAAATTCCAGTTTCACTAATGTATGCTTCTGAATAATTAGATTATAAACAACGTCTAAATAAATTACGAGTCCGATGATGTTTGAAAAAAGATATTTTTTGTTGTCGAGCTCTAATCCTTTCAAGAAGGTGGGGCGTTTGGTAACTCACATCCTTGAAATGGAAAGGCTTTAAGAGGTATTTTCTATCAAGTTAAATTTAGGTGACGGCAGTGTTTTTTTGGCGGAATGTGTTTTCTGTACGTATTCCGGACGTGAAGTCACTTGGCTTGTTTTTCGAATACAACAGCACTTACCATAAATTCCAAAGATTGAATACCGAATTGATAAATGATAGATGATTGATCAACTGAAATTAGATTAAAAGGCTAAAGTTCCAAAAATGTCGATTAACTGTATTTTAAGGTAACCTCGATGTGTATCACTTGGGAGCATTTGGGTAGCGGAATTAAAATCCTCACATTATGTCTGGTTTGTTTGCTTAGACTAAAATTCCCTCTCATATATAACAATATTTCTGATTTAACTAGCATGCTAAGGTATATAAATATTCTCTCATTCGAGGCACTGAGATCAAAAACAGCCTAACTGCAAAAATGATATGTAATACCTGCACTATAAAAGTAACCAGTCAGATGTCTTAGTCAAATTCGCATCGTTTACGCATCCTTGACAGAATTTATCAGCCCTATTGTGTACCGTTTAGCTCGATAAACATTTCTCACCATAAACTGGAAGCCATTATAGATATTTTTTGCAGTCTTTTTGCTCGCAGAAACGTACAACAACGCATTGCTCTTCGGTTGTACACTCGACGAATTCAGTCGCCATTTTCAAAACTGAACTGAGATGGTGCATCAATTTGAAATTGTTTGTTTTCTAATTCATCATAAAGGAAAATAAGGTTGCTAACTATTTATATCTCTTTAGGAGCTACTAAAATTTTCAGCCATACCATACCACTTTGGGTCCGATTTTTTTTTGACATATAAAGAGACTATATAAAGTCTCTTAGTCTTAATCTTATATGAAGAGACTATCACAGTTTTAAAATCAGAAAAGTCACTGATTTCTTACCTTTAGTCAGGAGGATGTTGGTCAGAGTGATGTTCTAAAAAAAGACACAGTCAAAATATGGTTAAAATAATTATTTACTGAACACAAAAAAAATCACACTTCTTACACTTTTAAAAGGGGGGTCTGTGTCCCTCGGCTATGGGCGCTGTGAAAAGGGATTAGGGTCTTACGGGATCAACTCAAAATAACCGGCGACATACTCCAAAAAAAACTCGGTTCGAGCGTCTAAATCTCCCTTCCTTCTACCCATCAGTCGAATAATAGCCGGTTGTGTTGCTCCAGTGTGACGTTAATTAAAATACCTACATACCTACCCATCAGTTGACATTCGGAAACAGCTAATCAAAGAAGGAGCCATCGTGTACCCTTTACCGGCGGTCGGTGAAAAACCTATCGGTGATGACTCTTGACCCCGAGCTGTTGATATGGATGCTACAGCTATGTACTTGAAGAGATGGTAAAGTAGTGAAAAGAGGCTTTACGGTCAATACTTGAACGTTCTAAAAAGTCATAGTATTTCTCTTGGAGTAGACTTGAGAATGGTCATAGGATTATCGTATGATTCATAAATTGCGCACTGAGAAAGAATGTGAATCCTAAAAGGACATTGTGTGGCCATAGCGAAATTTTGGAGACTTGTGACAAAAAGAAATAATTCGAAATTGAAATCAGTACGTCGGTAAATCCTCCTGAGTGGTAGGTAGATAGAATGTGAGTGGCATAGAGTTCACATGGTGCCACTTGTATACTCTTAGGCTAGTGTTGCTTATCTACGATTACCCAAACTTTTAAATTCCCACTAGTTATAAGGTACCTCAGCGTGTGTTGTTTTATGATACTACCCTGATATGCCTAGCCAAGAGAGATAGGATATGCATTGGACAAGCCTCAAATTGATCGGATATGCGATAAAGCATCCGACATGCGCATGCGTACTGCGTTTGTGGCCAGAAAATATGTCGATACGCATGCGTGTTTCAATCTGTTTAGTGTCATATGACTGATGTTGAACCAGCGTATGGCTTGCCTTAGACATCAAAATCAAGATTAAAATTGAGTTCCTTTCTTGAAAAGACATTCATTCTAAGAGATTACGTAATTGAAAAGGGTGACTCTGGAAAACAATTGGATAAAAGGAATCAGATGGTATTACCTGGGCACACGGAGTACAAAAATGCTGGAAATTTTCAATATAATGGAATGGTGAATTTATTGTGTAGTGGTAAGGAAGCAAAACTCAAAAAGGGGATGCACAATATCGTAACACTCTATATTATTTATAATTTTAAAAACTGCATCCGGATATGAGAAAAACAGACAAAAAGAGGAGAGAAACGATATGTTTCTTCCAACTTTCCCGTCAAGAGAAAAGAATGAATAACATCTCTTAGAAATTTTGACAAGTATACCATCGGACTGCAGTCACGTTCAACGGAAAAACAATTCCTTCGCATTTGTCTTATTGCTGTCTTCCGGTAAAGCTGAAATTGACTCAACTAGGAGTTTTGAGATGGAGTCTGTACGTCTTTCATTTGTTTCTGAGGCTTCTATGCATAAAGTAAGTCTTGCAATGTTTGTAAAAAATTATGTTGCATACAGAAATGTGTGCTTTGGAATTATCTGTTCGTAGATTTTTGATCAGTAATTGAAAAAACATTTGGAGACGAATTTTCAATAGCATTACAATGATGTATAAGTAGGGTGGGCCAAACATAATAATTTCGAAATTGTAACGCAATAGTTGCCAAAAACTAATCTGCATGATAGACAGTGTGCTAAATTTCAAAAACAAAACTTTCAACTATCGTGAGAGCTCTGCCGGCCCCAAATGAAAACATCTTTTGCCGAAAAGGCTTTATATAATTTCGATTACATAGTTGATCTTCAAACTCATGAAAGACATGGTTTTCTAATATATGGATTTTAGTTACGTATTTAATTACCAAATTTATCCAATAAATGGCCTTGAAGTGACCGTGGGGGGCTGATTTCAAATTAATGTGAACGTTACCAATCGGAAATTGGATCTCTCCAACGGAGGGGCTGTTTTTTTAAGACAATTTTGTTTGTTGCATTAAAACTAACTATATCTTATGAAGTGGAGTACATATTATGGACTTGGGAAAGGTAATCAAGAGAAGTTCTCTCTCTATTTTTGGTTCACCATCATTACTGTGCACTACGGTTTCTGAAACCTGATTTTCTGGTCAAAATCCAATTTTTTGATTTTTGGAATGAATTTAGTAATGCATCAATATTTAAAGTAAATAATCTGAAGGTCAAGGTCTTGTATCTACTTTTTTGTCCCAGCGTTTCATTTTCTCTTTATGGGTACGGTTGCTTAGTATTTGTTATGGAATTTTTAGTTTTCATCTGAAAGTCGTTGAACGTATACCAAGTTCGAAAACGTGCTGTTACTTTGTTTTTCAACATTTTGATATGAAAAAAGTTGCTTTATTATCCTATAAGTATTTATTTTTAATAAACCAAAGGAAACATCCGTAAATTTATCCATACTGTTTAAGGTGCAACTGAAATTATATGGATATAATTTTGTTTTGTAAAATGTAAAAACCTAATATTTAAAGTAACTTTTAAAATAATGACGGTGTTTGGTGGTAATAATTTTTGCATGATTGAACTTAGTGCTTATTAGTGTTTAATTCCATGCAAAATTTCATTTTCCTGCGACTACTTGCGGTCCTTGACAAAATTTCAGTTTCAAGATCTTTTTGAATTCTGGTTGGCAAGGAAGTGACACAACGAGTAGTTCTCAGTAATGTTTGACTACGTTAAAAGCAAGAGGTGATAATATTAATTCATTGAATGGGCAGGTAATAAAGGGAAAACTTCGTTTATACCATATTTTTGATGAAAGATGTCAAGATTTTCGTCGCAAGAAATCCTTTCAAAATGAAAATTCTGCCTGACATAAGAAGTTTTGTCGTGGAAATAGACTACCTTGAACCATTAATTTCCTGGTCGACCATAACATTCTGAAATTCAACAAATCACAAAGGCAAGAAGCTTTGTTATTAGGCCACAAAAATCAAAATGAATCATCTTTAATGGTAAAAGCTGCGGGCATAGCAGCACGTCAGTAAGAAAAAAAGGGATTTGGCTGTGGTGTTAAAAAAGTCAAAAGTCCATCTCGATCAGCTAAAATTAAAGAAATGCTTCTTTCACCCGAGAAAAATACTGAAATTATACTTCTAAAACAGCATAAAAGTCTTACTTTAGATTGTAATTTGACTAAACATCAGTATTTAGAGCTGCTTTGAAAAATAGTAATATTATTCGGGATTACAAAGAAATTAGGAGAAGAGGGGAAAATAAACTTTACAAGCACTTTGACAATTCCACGGTAGAAAAACCAATACGCAATACAATCTGGAATGTATTTCTAATAGAGCCATGGACACATCAGATCCCGTTATTTAAAGCACAAATTTACAAAAAAGAATAAACATCGCCACGATAAACTAAAACTTCACTCTAAAGTAGTTGATATTCCTCTGGAAGCAAAATCAGGTAGCTTTGTAATCAGAGGAGAATGAAGGCGATGTTTTCTTAGAGGAATTAATACCTGTTAATTTATAAGATATAATATAATTAGAAAATTAAATGTAATAGTTTTGTTATACACTAATAACCCTTTTTTATGTACCTAAATTGGACTAATTATTCGAAATTTCAAATAAAATGAACCTTAAGTACTTTAATTTCGTTTCAAAAATTTATATTTTTCCAAAATTGAAAAAAATTATAAATCAAATTATCCTAAAGTACTTAATTTTTTTATTTTTAGAAATGTTTAGGCCAATTACTTTTTCAATATCGTAGTTTTTAATTTTGGCTAAAACAAGGGTCACAGAAACCATAGATACAATAATCAACGTATGACGATGTTATGAAGCATTATTTATTTAGTTCTAAAACGCTATTCGTCGTCTGAGAAAGGGTCCATCTTTATGACATTAGTCCAATAGTTTCCAAAAAGTCTGACAAGATTGGCAAGTGTGGTTTCTTATTTTTATATCCTTTTACAAATGAAGTATTAAAAAATGCAGAAGATGCTCTCATGACATCAAAATAGAATAAAGTTATTTTATTACCTTACTAAATAAATCATGTATTAGGCAATATTAATCTTGTGCTGACAATCATTTTGCCTATCTACATACGTACCAACACTTCAAGAGACAAAAAAATGAATTTCGAGAAACAAGATTTTTATATAAATTTCATGTTATTTAATAGTCATGAATATACTTTTGGTAAAAAATCACATTAAAATATTTCTGTACTCGAATCAACTGAGGAGTGTTTAATAGATTAACGAATTTCAAGAGGTAGATTTAGTGAAATTTTAAAAAATTATAAAGTCCAGATCTTCTTTCGACATGGAAATTGTATTTCTAATTTTGGGTTTTCTAAGAAATAAAATCCTAGCTAAACTATGTTTTTTAATTAAGTTGCAAGTTACGTTAACTTAAACAGTCCAAAACCTCTTTATTTGAGTGAATAAACTAGGTTTTCCTATAGCACACACAACCTATCCTAAAAAGAAACCACCGAGTTCGCTGAAACATCCATCATCCCACGTGTTAGATGATCACATGGAATCTAAAAATAATCGAACTTATGATGCAACTAGCGGCAGTCACCAGAATGCGTGGGTGTTCTCTTTTACTGGCTTCTAAATAAGAGAGGCAGTAGACGTGGTACAGTAATCTGGTAGGTTAGACTATTTAAATACCATTAATTTGACCTTTCCATCGAAATGCTAAGCTTGCCAGTTTATTTCGAAAACAATATGAATATAGAATCCATGTAATTAAAAAACTATTTAGTGAGATCTGAATATTTTTAACGTCCATTTTGATGTTTGGATAGTCTATTCCATACTCTTGTAAATTATGCTTTATTTTTGTGAAGTCTGATGAAAGGTTTTTAATGTATAAACCTCTTAACGAGAACTCAAAGAAACTCAGATTTTGTTTAAACTCAAATAGATATTACAGATGATGTCATGGCATATATTACTAAAGTATACACAATATTGTTACATGGAATAGTGCACAACTTGCACTGCATTATTGGATAAGAGTTCTCAAATTGAGTAATATATATTATTTATGAAATGAAAAACCTATCTTAATTTTAAATGAAAATATGAATCTCGATTATGTTATATTAAAGCAATCAATTTATATCTTTCTAGTTCTTTTGAATTCGAAGCAAGGCAATATTTCTTTCCAATAATTATACGTTAATTTTCTTTTTCTACAAATGAGTGCTTTTACTTTCTCTGTAGATAGCAACTAAATTAACTATTTGGATCGAGAGAGTTCTATACTTATAAGGCAAAGCTTTTAATATCGAGTCTTTTGATAAGTATGGTAGTTTTATTTCTTTAATTGATGTGAGAAATCAAGTTTTTTATTTTCCCATTTTAAGCACAATTTGATCAACTGAATTACAAGTTCTTTTAAAACACATTCATTTTCGCCGAACAAATCCATCTTTAGTTCATTTTGTGAGTGGTCAATTTGCTTTACTTCAGTCATCGAAATGGAATTTAAAATCGATTTTTCTTTGTTTTCCCGTTTTATCTCCTCTCTAAAAGGAAAGTGGAAAGAAAGCTACCTCGGTTTCAATGTCACTTCTTATTTTTGTCAAGCTCCAGGCACAGACCCAATTTTATCAATCGATTTAAGCAAGGGAATGATAGCGCGAGAAACTGCAGCCTGTCACGTGATTGTACTGCATCTTCCAGGATTGGAGCCCCTACAGCGCCATCTTTTGGTACATATAAGGTGTATTATATTTATATATATATTATTTAGCTACATTTGAGAAAATCCTGTGTTTGAATAGTTTCTAAAAACCATAAAGCTAATGTGTAGCAGTAATAAAATAATATTCAATTTTAATATAGCAAATCTGGAAACTTTCCGTCATTTAGCAAAAAAGCGTGCAGCTATTTTATGGTCATTAGCTTTTCCTTGCTACTTTTTTTCGCTACAGTTTATTTCTTAAAAATTGTTTTAAATGCAACTGAATAAACATGAAGCGGTAACAAGCATGAATACCGTTTCAAGCATTCAAACGATGGCTGAATGCAGTATGAGTAATAAATCCGTGGGAATAGTAATTATTCATTAGTTAAGAAACAGAAATATTAAAGGCAAGAGAGTGGTGAGACTAGTGTCACAGAGCCTAGTGCACTAGGAGAAAAATCCCTCTTTGGACGATGAAGTGGTTAAGTGTTATACGATTATAAAAAAATAACGCACTAATTGAGTAATAAGTTAGTATATCTGCAATTATTTTTCCGCAATAAGTACGTCTCTGTAAAACATTCTTCACGTGCATTCTTGTGCCCATGCACGAAAGCAAACTTTACATCATTGCTATTACCTTGAGTTCTCATATCTTTTATTCACTGCACAGATCGTGCCTCAATCCATCTTCATACAAATAATCTCTTTTCGTCAGAAAAAGTATGGTAAATTATTCATCTGGCCATATATACTTTGTTATTCTATTTTATTTGACGGCTCGTCGAAATAAATTTCAGTCATTTTCTTTTTCAGATGCTTTACAATAGATGACAGTTGATTTCGAAATGTAGTCATATACGTAAATTGCATTTTTCGCAAAGAAAATTTTTGTTTGAAATCATGTATCCGAGGTGTATTTTGTTTTTCAACGAATCAAGAACCACTAAAAAGAGCCGTAATCAATATTTTGAAGATTACATATGAAACAATCCTTTTTGGAAATATCTCATATTTAAAACACATCTTACTGACTATTGTATATTTTTACATTCCTTGGAATACAACCATAAGAACAGAATTCGAGTGTATAAAATAGATTTTCGTAAAGAAAATTCAATCACAAATGCTTTGTTTTTGGAAATCAAAAATTACAAGGACAAATAAAAATCAAATATAAGTTTGTTTTTTAACTTCCGTTTCAAAAGTAACTATTTTTTAAAATATATCTATATTAACTTTATTGTAATTCATATTTCCGTCGTTCGATATCCCAAATATTTTCCTTTCAAATTAGATACCTTCAAAAATGGATTCTTTAAATACTAGGGAGTTCCATTCCCTGCTGGTTAACCCCAAAATTGCTACGCAATTATATTTGGTTAAGCATTCTTGCTTCACTCGTAGAGAAGTGCCAAGAATAACATCAAAATCCTAGTTATTTAGGAGGGCCGCGGTGGCCCGGTTGGAAGAGTAACGGACTTGCAACCGAAGGGTTGCGAGTTCGAATCCAGCCAAACACCGTCGTGTACAAAGGGGGCTGGTGCACGTTAAATCTGTCGTGGCCTCAAATGTCCTCACGTTGGCGTGGTGTGGAAGTTTGGAGAGTGGGGTGCCAGCTCAGGTGTTGCCTCGTCATCTGACCGTGGTTCAAAATTACGTGATGTTGTCCTCGGATCTTTCCCTTTGGGATTGATCCCGGACCGTCACCAATAGCCCGTTGTGTTGCTCCAGTGTGACGTTAATTGAAATACCCCCCTAGTTATTTAGTTAAACAAATGTATCAAGGTATAGTTAACAAAAAGTAGAAATTTATATCAATTACATATTTAAGACTTCTGGGCTTGAGGATCCGATCTTTAATTCAGGAAGTTTGGCCTGATAATAGAAAATGTTTCGGGATCTATACAGCTAAAAGTCCATAGTAGTATTGTACTAACTGATGTTTTTTTAATATTATTTGATAAAATGAATGTTTTCTTAACTTTTCCATTACGGCAGCACTTCCTAGTTCAGAAAAAATATTTTCTTTTCCCTTAACACTTCATACTCTATAAAATTAAAATAAATTTTGTGCTTTGACGTCATCATCATCAATCACGCCGGATACTGCACATTTTGATTTTTAAACTTTTGTTCTTTACAGTTAACATCTTTCCTCCAATAATTCATATCCTCATTGATAACGCCTTCGTTTGTATAATACTCGACACAGCAAAATTCAATTCAAGGCGAAAGTCTTGAAATCATTCAGTGTTGTTTTTGTATAAAACCCGAGGGTCCTTATTCGAAGCCCATAAGAAAATTAGATAAACTAACTATAAAACCAGTTGAGATAAGAATACAACGGACTCTAGAAATCTCTTAATTGCTATTCAAGGGTTTATCTTGCTGCGTAATCGTAAATGAGAGCACATTGAAGTATACCCTTGATATGCTTCATTGTTCATGAATATTTACAACTCAAAATGCTTAGAATAAGTCAATTAATAAATCTCACAACTCAAAAACGTGTCCCAGCATTAATCTTACAAAATCTGAGTAATACAGAAAATCAAACTCACAACTCAAGGTAGGTAGTTGAATTTACGTCGCACTGGGAGCAACATAACCGTATTCAACTCAAATTCTAAATCGAACTAAAAAAATGAAACATTACTGGTATTTTGCCAGATAAAGAAAATTACATACTTATTAACTCAATTATACCATCGCATGCGCATTCACTGTGTTTCTGTATGAGGCATTTTCTGCCAAATTAAATATAGGTGGGGGTAGTTCTACTGTGGCGATGCGCGTTTCCTGTAAGTATTGAGCGAGACGCCACTTGGATTGTTGTTTGAATGCGATTTCAGCAGTTCGCTAATTAAAATTCCGAAACATGAATTCCTAATTGATAATAGTCAATTAGATTAAACACCAAGGGTATTTAACCATTAGGTAAACACCAGGGTTAGGGTAACCCCTATCATGTATCATGCGAGAGCATTTGGACAGAAGTAAAATCTTCGCAGACCGTTTGGTTTGTTTTACACTGAAAATATCTCACATAAATATCTCGCTTGCACTTTATTTTATCATAAATATTGTCGATTGCATTGCTCGTTTCCTAACATCCAGAATACGTATATAGCTACATATATGCTGTACACTGCTTACATCTATGTCGCTGTTTAATATTTATTTATTCTTGCAAGTGTTGCCTTTCATGAGAGGGATTTTCAGTGCAAACATACAAACCAAATATACACAGTCCATATACTTTCGCATGATACATATCGGAGTTACTTTAAAATGTAGTTATCTTCGTTTTGGCAACGTTTATTCCAATTGATGTTGACCAATCAACTATCATTTATCACTTCGGAATTTATTCTATAAAACTTTTATATGAAATGTTAAAATCGTATTAAAAACAAGCCAACTGACGTCACATTCAGAATAAGTACAGGAAACACCGTATTGCCGCAGAAACCCTACCATCACCTTTATTTTGCTTGACAGCAAATGCCTCTCATAGTTGGAGACAGACTTTTATTTCTCCAATTTACTAATTCTTTTTGTGATTTACAACTAAAGCAAAGAAGCTTTAATGTTAGCTTAACTGCTTAGAATTGGAACAGAAAGCTTCTGGTTTTCACCATATCCTCACGCCACACGTTTTTCCATACTAATATATGCCTACAAATTATTGTCTTCATAAAATAAAACATACGCATATGTTGTGTTTTATTATATTTTAAAGAAAACATATGTATACATAGATTTTTAATATTCGTAGCAGTTTAAATATTCACATCAGTGATAATTCATATCCAACAATGAATAGTATTATGCAACATTCACAACAAATAGGCAATATTTATTTAGATTGGATTGCTGAGATCAAAAGCACTACTAAAGTAAATATGCAAATGGAGAAAATTAACTTCTACACTCAAACGTACAATAAAAATAATCTTTGCACATTGGGAAGGGATCTGGAAAAATAGAAGGCTTCATACACAAAATATGATACATCCGAAACAAATGTTTTTAAGCATTTAAATGTACAACACGCTAATGTTTAAAAAGCATCAGTGCATATATAACTTAAAGTTATTCAACTAAGTAAACATCAAAATAGTAATCATCATTGACTAGATCAATTTAATTCAAGTATACAAAGATATAACTATGCGGCATTGAGCAGAATTTTATTAAAAGTGGCAAGTCTTAATACAAAATAAAAATTAAGCAAATTCTAAAAAATACATACAAAATATATTTTATGAACACATGAATCAAATTCTTAACATAAAATAAAACTCCACATAAACTGAAAATACCTTAAACTGAAGAATAATCAACAAAAGCTCAAATTGCAAGCTTTTCATTTATTTTTATGTGTGCATACGCTTTTATAAATTACTTATTCACCAAAACAAGATGCAGGAAACAATACATTGTTATTGGCTATTTCATGCAGTCTTATAAACTAAAATATTATTCATATTGAAATTAAGACAACTGCTTTAGGAAATATTTTATGTACAAAAATGTACTTAAAAGCACCTTGATTTTTAACTATGTATAGCAGCATCCTACAAAAAACAATTGAAGGCTGAATGGCTAATTGAATCAATTTCATTATGTGAGTAGACATTAAGATAATTTTAATCACTATTGGAATTTAAGTATTACCGACTTTCATTATGAAAGATCTAAGGTTATACTATTTCATTTTTCATGCACAAAAATATAATAATCCAATCATTTGCTAATTTGAGCTGATTTAGCTGTTATGAAAATAAGTACGATTAAATTACTGATATTTTCATTTAATTTCATTTCTTGTGTTGCATTGTTACAATGATCATCGGTCCAGCTCAGTGTTTTAAAGCATCCCAAGTTTTAAATATAAAAATAACATGCAATTCCTATTTTAAGATAAACATACTACTTATAGTGAGGATTGAATATGGAAAGTGTCTAATTTAGTGAATGTTAGAAATTGTGTTCAGTTTGCTAACTCTTAGCTAGAAAACAACATTTTTATAACATTAAAAAATCATCCAAATAGCATAGTTCTTTGTAAATGCAATCAAAATAAAATGTATACACTTTTCTATTTTCAGCAGGAGAAAGAGATGCAACATTCATACATAAATATGAGCTTCTCATTTAAAAGAGGAATATCATACTCATGATTTGTAATTAATAAATCTAAATCCTGAACACATTTTTCATAGGGTGTCAAAGCTAGACAACTACCATTACACTTGATATGCATTCTAAGGTTCAAATTTATTGCTAAACCTCTAATACATGTGCATTATTTCTTTTTCATTTTAACTACACTGCTCACATAGGAAGCCTTAATGTCAGATGAGAAAAAAGATATCACAAAACTGTTTTTTTTAAAGATGGGTAATCTTCAGAAAGTAGTAATACAATTGTACACCTGAATTTAGAACATTTCAGCATGTTTAGCATCAGATTCCAAACAATCTTTTAACATTTAACAACAATAAAAGCTCAAATAAAAAATAATTAGTAATTATAACATAATAAATAATTATAATATAAATTCGTAAAATAGATATGAATAGAAATGAAAAAAAAGAATAATTTGTTTCATAATTCTGCAAAATGCATACTCTGATGCCCATATTTTTTATTAAATTTTCACACAAAAAATTTAGTTTTCAATTATAAGAGGGGGACATTTTGTAAACAAGTTTAAAGTTTATTTTTCAATTGAGAAAAAATTACTTTGAACATGCTAGTTTATTCGTTTCTTAAATGAGTAGGTAAATATATTTTTCAAGTTCAGATTCAAAAGTTAGTGCAATAAATTTCTAGGTGAATATAAAACGTTGAATCCCAATAACATTTATTTACAATCAAGCATATTCTGTTATGGTTGAGCCACATAAAGAACATTTGAAGAGCTTCCTTTAATGACATGGATATTAATAAATGACCATTTCATTTCCTAGTCATTTGAAAAATCTTATATTTATATACTTTCTGTTAACTAAAAAACCTTAGATTTGAAAATATAGACACTGAAAATTATTTTCACAGTAGCCCATTTCAATAAAATTTACAAATTTTAATGAATTTTTAACCATTTTATAATTTAGGAATACAATTTTTATATTGTATAACAACCTACATAGAAACATATTCCAATTTTAATTGAATCTGAAAAAGTAACAATTATTAAATTTCCTTAAAAGTTTAAAAAATATTTTTTTGTAATTAACTAAATGAGTAAAATGTTAAGAAAGCTTAATAAAATAGTGGGGAATGCAAATAGAAAAGTAAAGAAAATTCAGAAAGAAATTTCATAAATAAATGGATAATGGTATCCTCAATCTCTTTACAAGATATTTAATATCCCAGTTGAGATAAGAAAGAGTATTAAACATTTCCAGATTGCTACAAAAAGGTCAACATCAACAAAATTAACAAAAGTATATCTAAAAAGCATCTACATCATTTTCCAAGTATTTAAATTTTAGAACAATATCGAATCTTTTAAAGCTAGATATGCACTGGACAAAAATAATTGTGTTTGAAAGCATATTAAAGAGGAATTTATTAATAAAACTTGGTAAGGTTATCTAAGTATTGATTCTAACAGCGTATGAAAATGGCCAAAATATGTTACACTAAAACTAATATTTAAAATAGCCACAATGCTTTTAAAGTGATATTACAGAAATTTATGTAATTGAAAGAGTCAATTGTTATTTGAGAAGCAACACTGCATAAGTAGTATACAGACTGAATCATGTACACACTAACTTGAGGCAAGTAAAAATTCATCAACATCAAGTATATCAGACTGGTAATTTCAAATTCTAACAATTTTATAGTTATTCAAACTGGACTTCAATAATCTACTTTAGGTGAATTTAAATAGTTAAAAATAGGAATAGTAACAAAAGTATAGAAAACAGAAAATGTGAGGTACAAAAATTAAGCAGCATTTTAATTCAAAATATTGCTGCTTAGAACTTTTTCAATTTTTAAAATCTTTCAGATATGTATAATTTAAACAAGCTGTACCAGTATAAACCTACATAAAGAATTAAATTCTCAAATACCACTTCATTTATAAATAGATATGAATCGATCAACCATATAACCTCATTAAGTTGGAATGTTAAAATATTGTTCTAATTTTAAATGGACATTTTAGACTTTGTGTAACATGCATGTCTAGTAAATCAAAATTATTATACAGTAAAGCCTCTTCCAATGACCATCCCCATATTAAGTAATATACCATTCATAAAATCGCCTAATCGCCCTCATGACAATTCATTTGATGATTTTGTGTTCTAAAGTTATAACTAAATGTCCATTTATCAATTGCAAAAAGTTAAATTGCAATCCTAATGCTATCTCCTATCTTTTGTTATCTTGCAACTATGATGATAAACTTCCCTTGTGATATTTTCTATTACCAACACAAAAAAGAGATGGATTAGTTTTCCTTTCAATGATACATTTCTATGCTGTTAATTAGTGATCAAAATGACAGCAGTAAAAATCTTGAAAGAAAACAAATGTTATTTAAAATTCTTTATTTCTGCTTAGATTCCAAGTGTCCAGGTAGGGTGAAAAAAATGGAACAGCAGAATTGTAATTACTGTCTTCTTTAGAATAGAGAACACTAGTCTGCCTTTTTAGGCCTCAGATTATCTTGATTTTCTTATATAGAGAAACATTACTCGTATGTTGTTCAAAAGAATAGAATTTATTTAATTGTCTGGGAAGATGCAATATTTCAATCACATCATTACCTTTATTATTGATATTATCAGACAAATTTGTTAAACATCTACTTAATTGTCCTTTTTTCAGAACAAAGGGTTACTTCAGAGGCTTTAAGTATAAAAGCCAGAAAATATTCAAATTAAAAGTCAATCCAGCAAATAAATTCAATTACAAATAACCTATTTTTCGAGTGCAATTGCTTTTATTATTTGCTGTCAGATTTCTTTATGAAGGTTAGTTGCAAAGTTCATAATTTCTCATTTGCTATTTTTTAAGTTATTTTATAATACCTGAATCATTGTTGATTTGAATAATACAGATTTAGGAAGATTTAGCCAATCATATTTCAGTTAAGTTGTCCATTGTTTATTGCTAATCAATAATAAGCCGTTCTAATCCATAAAAAGCCGTTCACCTTACATTGATTTGTATAAATGTATAGCAGTGATTCCCAAACCATATATTCTCATACCTAGAGATAACAATTAAGATTTTAAACTCTGTTTAAATGTTAGTATCTACTTCATTCTTCAAATTTTGACATTGTTATATCAACTTAGAGTGGAAAAATAGAAATTGGAAGTAAATTTTAAACAGAAAAAATGCATTAAAAATAAAAATTACTAATCTGGAATCTACTTTATTACAGGAAAACAGCATTCAAATGCAGACTAATTTAAAACTTGTTTGACATCATCATTGTCAAAGTCATCTACTAGCCTATAACACAGAAATCATCAATTGCAAATTAAATTGGTTTAAAGAGTCCAGAGATTCAAGATAGAAGGGATCATCGATACAAATAGAAAGGGTACACAAAATTTTCTAATAGAAAAAAATGCACTTGAATACCTAACATCAGAATTTATTCACATTCTTATTAGAAATGATGCTTATGAAGTTCTTTGGTGAAGTTATTAGTATAAAATTATTTTTACTCTAAGCAAAAAATATGAATCCATAACCAAAGGCTGTAGAAATAAATCCAAAAATATTATATTTTAATTCTATAATTATATTTGAGGTTGTTATGTTTAACATTAACAGGGGATGCCTACAATGTCTTTATCTTGAACATAAGATATATTATACAATAACCTTCTTCACACCAACAAAAACTAGTTATTTTATTTTTCTAGCAAAAAATACTAGTTTCTGAAAAAAGATAATTGAATTTAGCACAACTTAATTATTTAACCTGCTAACCTACAATGCTGAATTCAGTATTAAACTAAATTAGTTTAAGGGTTTAGAGGTCCTTGATAGAAGGAATTACTAAACACAAACAGAAAAAGTACACAAAATTCAAAAACTAAATTTTTGAAAAATTCAGCAGGGCATTTTTTTTGTCACTGGAAACCAATTATAAAAATTTTTATTAACAATCACAATAAAATATTTTTATGATGAAAAGTGACTAAGATAACAAAGATTGAAAAATTGAGAGTAAAACTTTTAATTTACAAGGCGAAAACACAAAATATCACTATCCCTAATTTTAAAAATGCTTCTTGTAATTGCTATTAGAAATTAAACTCTCTCAATGAACACTTTATAACAGTGGGTGGCAAAGGGATAGGTTGGTGGTTGAATTTACAACACTGGAAAAACACAACGGTCTATTGTCGATGGTTCAGTATCACTCCCAAAGAGAAAGATCCAGACAAAAAGATAGGATTTAGTAGAAAGAAACTTGTAATACTTGAGAACTACTCCTAGATATTAATGTAGCTCAAAATTATAAGACTAGTAATGTTTTACAAGAAAATTCACAAGCATTGCCAAATTAAGCAAATAGTAAGAAAAGTTTAATGTAACTTTGAATTAACTGACATATGACAAACATAAATTTAATAAACTAATTTGTAACAAGACCAGAATAACAAGCATGTAATGTAAAAGTAGGTCATGAGTTAACTGGTACATGTTTCCCAAGAGTTTGAAAGTTTATGGGTGCTTTGTTGCAAAGTATAGCATGCCAAGTGAAAAAGTAATAAAATAGGGTTTGGAGAAAAGTTTGGTTTGTTGGGGTTTTATGGGGCAGGGCCATATTTGGTCATGCTGCGCCAGACATATGCTAACAAGTAATAGACACACACGATGAAAGTTTTACTGATACAGAAGAGAGAAACACATCCAGGGAGGAATGCATCTGACATTAGAGAAAAAGGAAATTGAGTAAAGTCAACCATATCATAAAATTGCTATGTTAAAGTTTCTATCAAATTGTTTCATATGCATTTGATACAGTAAAAAATATGAACTTATGAGCTTATTGTCAGCTTATAGCAAAAACTCATAAATTGGATTTTTTCACACTAAATGCTTATGAAGACGAGAAATACATCTGCATATTGTAATCTAATAAAATATATATACTATCAAAATGTTTAGAATTGGTTATTTTTTATCTAAAAACATAGTTAGGCTTTAAACAGCTGTAGAGTAAAAACCATTCTGGTCAGTTCATGAGTTCTGCTCTAGTGCCGACTGCTTCTGTTCTGCAGATGATATGATAAGCACTTTAATTTAGATGGGGCTTATTTAGGGTCAATCTTTAATGTTCTGGAGTAGTTTATGTCAATGGAAGGGATTTAGTACGTATTTCTTTAACATGAGAACTGAACAATACATCAGTGTTAACTTTTAGCATATATGGCCTCTAGGTGAATCAAACAGAACAGCTTTTGTGCAGCTTGTAAAAAAATGGCTTTTTGCATAAAAATATGTATTGTTTTAAATGTGCCACAAGACAACATGAATTTGGTTTCTTGGTAGTCATTTATTGCAACATGAGAGCTAATTAGACCTGAGCCTTGGCTTAAAAGAGCCACTACAAACACAATGCCCAGACCGAGATTGGAGCTCAGAAATTATATCTACGGCCAGGGTAGTAACCACTCAGCTATGATTGTGACTGAAAATATATGGAATGCTGACTGGACTGATCCTTATTTACTCAGATAATCTGGTGCACTCTAAAAAGTCTGGATATGAAGTTTAATCAAAATAAATTTGATTGAGCAATTTCACAATCTTGGGTTCTAGAGATAAACTGTTCCCATGTGCTAATGTCTCATGAATGAAACAGACATAACAGTTCAGCATAACCAAAATGTACTTAGTGAGGGTGTAATAAAACAAATATAGCCTTTTTTTATCTTGTTAGTACTACTCTTAAAAATAGGGTGCATAAACTATTTCAGAGCATAGTTTGTTTGAATTATGGCTCAATTGTCATTTTTTGTTGACATAAGTGCTAATTTAGACTAGGACCCGCGGCTTAAAGCGGCTTCCAAACCACTAAGAACATTCCTTCTAACTGGGATTTAATCTTGAAGCCTTTTTAACTGAGAGCCAGGTTACCAGGTTTGTTCTCTCAAGTATATGGTATATGGGATGGGAAAATATATTTTCAACAAATTCAGATTAGCAAAATAACTTATGCAGCAGGAAAAATAATGACTAATCAAGTTATTTCAAGATATGCTTACAAATGGCTTATAATTTCACAAAACTGAATCATAAATTCAGGTTAACAAATAAAATTATAAAAAATTTAAGAGCATTCACAAGTTTTATGAATTGTAAAATAAACTGTAATTTACATAAATGGGAAATTTCTTGATTTGGTTACTCTTGAAATTGTAAAACAAAAATTTATAATTTTGAGCACCATAGTAGAATTTGATAGAATGATTACAAAATATACTTTCTGATAATTCATTAAAAATTTTCATTCAATAACATTTTATTTTAATAAAAAATTTAATAAACTTTTTGAAATTGCTTTTGGTATCTAAATTTCATTTAAAAAAACTATTTTTATCTCAAATATAATCCCCTTTTTCAACAATATTTTTTCATCATAATAGTGAAATAGATATTTCTAAACTGGAATCAATATTTTAATTATTTTAGCTTAATTTATACATGGTTTTTGGAAAATTTTACATAAATAAATAATAAAAAGTATCATGCATAAAATTTTTTGTATAATCAATTTTCTTCTTTGGAATCAGCTGAATACCTTAGCAAGAACAGTAAATGCAGAAAAGTTTGTCTTTCACAACAATTTCGATAAAAATAGAACATATTTGTAACACTTTCCCATTATTAAATATTTTACAATCATTTCCCCAAGTTTACTCCATTCATTAATGAGGTACTTTCGAATTACTACAAAATATTTTTTACATCAAAAGTGCCATTCTGAAATTCTGGCTTCTTTGCATTTCAGTTTAGAAAAAATATTTATTAAAAGTTTAATTAAGTTTTAAGATTTTATATAGATTATCACATTTTGATGCATTAAAATTTTGATGATCAGAAAATCAATTAATTTTTAATAGCCCCTGAATGTACAGAAACTGTGATACTTTAGTTTTGTTTTGAAAACAAAATGTAAAAATATATTGTGATCAAAGCAAGTTTTTCGGAAAAAATTCTGATATTCAATTAATACTTTTTTGAAGTATCTGGATCAAATAGCAAAGAAAATAATTACAAAACAAGTAAAAATATTTGAGTAGAAATGCAGCTTTGCTGGACATTAAAATATTTTAATACAAGAACCAATATTACATATATGAATTTTCAAAACTTAATTAGATGAAATAAAGTAGATAAAAGCGAAAATAGGTTTTAACTCAAGATTACTTCAATTAAAAGAAAATAATACATGTGCAATCAATACTGGATTAAAACAGTGTACATTTTTCTAATAAACTTTAGTTCAAATAAACAACTTATTAAATTCAGTAACATTTAATTTTTAAAAATTGCATTTTCAATGCACACATTTTTAAAAAAGATAAAAAGTAATCAACAAACTTGCAAACAAAACATGTGAGGTTATAACTTCACTGATAATATTTATGAATAAATAAATATTGAGCTCAACAAAATATTCAATTTAAATAAATAATTTTTAAAAGTAAGGTCAAAATGTACAATGTAAATATTCATGTAAACATTTAATAAAAACAAACATATGCACATATGTGAAGTGGACTAAGCAATGTGATCATTGAATTAAAAATGTCTAAGATATTTTTAATTATATTCTATTACATTCCAATAAAATTTATGTTTCATAGCTACAAAACACTGTGACATCAAAATGAGTGATGAAATTATAAAAATCAATTAAAGAAAATATATCTTTATATTCAAAGGTCATGGTCACTTACTTGAAACATGTTTATTATTCTTTAGAGAAATTCAAAACATTTAGCTACTAATCAATGGCTTTAGTTGACACTTAAAATATTTCATTGATAATTATTTAATGGTGATATCTTTTACAATGTTGCTTATCTGATTCTAACCTATTTACTTCATTTTGCAAAACTTTTAAAGTTTCCTGTAATGTAGTCTTTTCACATTGGAGCCTTCGAGCTTCAGTGCGGGATTCAATAAGTTGCCTCAGCACATCACCGTCTTTTGGGTTTCGCAGAACACTGAGTTCCTGCCTTAAAATCTGATTCTCTTGCTCTATATTTTTCATTAAATTAAGTTTTAATCGCAGTTCCTTGTTATCTTGGAGCAGTTTGGTTAAGGATAGTTGTTCATCTTCAGAATTATCACAGACTAAAACATCGGTGGATTCTCCATTGTTACAGGAATCAGATTTGTGGACTTTGAGATTGTTTGAAAGCGTTGCTGAGGAGGAAGTGCGATTTAAAAGTTCCCCAAGGTTTTTTTCTACATAACCTAGTAAGAAATGGTGAGAAAATGTAAAAATTTAAGGATAAAAACTTAAGAAACATTACTTAAATCTATAACATTCCGATACTCTTACCAATACTAATGTAACCAAGTTTAAGAATATTTTAGATTTCAAATGAAAAGTGTACTAAAAAAGCTTATAAAGTTGCACAAAAGAAAGAACATTTGTAAATCCACAGAAAATCTGATTTCAATATAAACTGAATTACAAAGTGATAAAGTATATTTCCTGTACATTTAAAGCCTAAAAACAGTTTACTCAGTACCAAATGCACTAATCGTAAATTAAGTCAATTTGAACTTATTTTACAATTTTTATTATATTTATAAAATATTTTTGCCAAAATTCAAAATGCCTCTAAATTTAGATTTAGTAAAATTTAAATTTGGATTGATTGGAGATACATTTATCATTCATTAATAATTTTAGTTTCATTTAATAAACAATGATGTTTAATAGTTGTAGTATAAGCTTCTTAGTTAATTTATCTGGTTAAAATTTGTTTTATCTTTAGAGCTAGGAAATTGTAGTAGATAGTTACTTAAGCAGATAAAGCTAACATGATCAACTAACTGCAATACCCAAACATGTTACATTACTTTTAAAAAATAATATAACTACAATAATGGTGTAATATCCATTATCATACATATAAGCAGTATTTAGTAGCTTTTTGATCTTGAAAAAGTATTGGTAGGTAGCTAGTTGAATTCATGTTGCACTGGAGCAACACAATGGATAAAATATTAGAAACAAATTATAATGTTGCAAGTAATTTATGAAGAAAGATCTACAGTAAAAAGCTAAATATTTAAATCTAACTGAAAGTACTTAGTGCATTATATAAAGAATGTTTTGCAATTTAGTAAAAACTAGTTTTTCACCTAGTTCCTCTCACTTTATGAGAAAATTAATGTATAGCTGTGTTGTTACATAAGACTTACCAGGAGGAAGAGGAAGAACACTCAATAATCCATCTAGAGTTCGTTCAATTATACATCCAGGCAAACTTATATTTAAAGGAGCACTGTTAGGAGAGAGCATTCCAGAAGGCGGTTGATCTTCCTTCAATACAAAAGTAAAATATATTTTTTAAATGATTAGAGCTTAAAATAAGTTCTTTTTGCATTTATTACATCATATTGTCTTACTATACTTATAATTTGCTTGAGACAATAGATCTAAAGTGAGTGAAAATGATGAACGCTTGTATTTATTCTAATTTAGAAAAATATAAGATAAAGATTATAATGAACTCTAATAAAAAAATTTCAAATCTTTTAACTTTCAATTATGTTGAAAATGCTTCAACTCTTTAAGCTTTCAATTGTTTGATCAACTGTCAACTCTAAAATAATTTGAGCTATAGAAGAAATTTAATGGATCTTTTCAAATCAATATGGAGAGCATACATGTTAAGATACATTAATAACAAGAAAAATAAAGATCAAAATGAAAAACCTATTGAATGCAAAAGAAATAGCATACTTTGTTAAGATAAAGCTATCAACTGGTGTTAAATTCACACCAATTGTCTAAATCAGAAATCTTTAATCTTATTACACTCAGACTCAATGATATTCCTACAATCTTCTTAAATATTGCTCCAATTAATCCATATCTTTGAATAAGATACAAAAGAATGGTAAAGAAAGACTGGCCCACTGATGTCTATATATTCAAGTATGAAAGACTAATGTACAACATAACTTAATTCTCCGTTTAACAAGCTTAAACTTATATGGGCAACAAATTAAATCAAATAAATCCAATTAAAAATATTTTTTTCTGATTTAAATCAAAAGCCAGTTCTTTTTCATTTAAAAACAAAAGCATGACTTTTTCACATCCTGATCAGATACAAAATTTTAAAAAAATATTAACTGATCTTAAATGAGCATTACAAATGTTTATGGAAGTAAAGGGGTCAAATTTAATAAAGTATCCATAGTACTTGTAATGAGAAGCAGGAATTTAATGAAGGTTTTCACACAAAAAATTATTCCATGACAAAATATTTTTGGCAAACTCGGAAATTACAAAGGGTTAAAATTGTACACTTGAAAATAACACAAGGCACTTAACTGTAAAAGAGAATAAAATATTTCATCTGAAAATGAAAAATTCATCAACAAAAAATTATTCCAATAATTATGCAATTCATTTCTACTTATTACTACTGTAAAAAAACAAATGAAAAATTCTTCAAAAAACATTTCCAACTAACCTGTAATTGTATTTGTAAATTGTCTAGTATAACTTTAGATGGTACTGGCTTTGCAACAACTTCATCTTCAAAAAACTCAACAATACCAGATATACTATTCATCTGCAATTGTAGATATAGATTGCTTGCAAGAATACTTAAGAATCCTGCACCTGCTTTATCCTTAGGCCCAACAGCATAGTCTTTATCTAATCGCATACTAAATTCACATTCTCGTAGGGAAGTTGTAAGTCTTTCACTTTTCCAACTTCTAGCTCCTGGTTAGAAAAATAAACTTTTTAAACAAGTTACAAAATACTTAATTTTCTTAAAATTATTAAGAAAATTGAGTAACTTAAAATCCAAACAAATTAAAAAAGAATACAGCATTGTAATCAGAAATAAAACTGGACCTGTCTTATTACCTTACAAAACTTTAATTTATTAACTCTATTTTACATCAGAAATGTGAATTTTAAAATAGATAACTGATTAAAATAAACTGATTATAATTTTAAAACCTGAAAAAGAATTCTGAACTTGAAATACCAGCAAAAAAGAATTCTTTAAATGTTATCAACTGGTTAAAATTATAAAAAAAATCACAATTTTCAAGAAAATTTTTAAAAATATTTTTAAGTTCTGTGTGTTCAGCATCTGTAGAATTTACGGGAGGGTTGCTACTATACAATCATTTTTGCTGCAAGGGTTGAGTAGAATATTCCGGATATAGAACTTTTATGCTGACATGTACTTTGAGTGACATGTGTTACTCTTATAAAACCATTCTTCCAGAATAAACTACTTTTATAAGATGGTTTTGATAAGGCTAAAGATAATGTTACTCACTCGTAGAAAAATTATTTTGGAAGTTTTCCCATGAAATTGCGGCTTCTTCTTTGGTTTCAATCTGACTGCAATGCAATAATATATTGGTGTCTAACTTTGAAAGGGTGACAAGACCAACCTTACCAAATTTGAAAACGGTTATTGACACCTAAAAAAGTATTGATCATCTCAGTATATATAATTATAATCAATAAAATAACAAAATGTGCAATAATTTTAGTAATAAAGTTTTATGAACAATGTTTTTGTGACATTTATTGTTTGAAGATGGCAGAATTTTAGAATGCAGCTGTTACCGTGAAAGACCGAAATTAGAGGATGTCAATATTCTTCTGTGAATGCAGACACATACCAAATACGTCAGCGAAAGACAGAATATTTGGTTATATTTTTATATATTCGGACCATCGCTGGTGTATGTCGACAAGTACAGATAAGCTCTGGTGGAGGTCGAAACGAGAAGCCAAAAAGGACACAGCCAGAGGCCTCTCCGCCTTCAGTTTGTTGTTGCAATAAATAAGATTGTATAACGTTAATCACATAATTTATGTGCAAGTTCATTATTGGTATTTTCTTTTCTCATTTAGAATGTACTGTTCGTTTTAGGTTCAACAGTTTACTTACATGTGCTGTTACTTAAGCTTTCTCCTATTTTGATATATATGTTTTAATAATAAAGTATGATTTAAAAAGTGGCACTTTTGTCTTAACGTAACAAAAATATTTTTATTCAACATTCACCATCAGTGCATGCTGAATGTCAACATTTGCCGGTGTGAGAAATAATGATATTTCGGACATACACCAAGCGACTATGTGAATGCTGACATTCACCTGAGAATATTGACATTTGTCAGATATAGGTCTTTCACAGTAACATAGCAATATTAAATAATTATAACAAATACAATGAGTGCAAGTTACATTTTTTTATTATACAAAATATTTCCAATACCACATTTTCTTTGATATCACATTCAATATAGAATGCTCTGATTTTGATATTATATTAAAACAATTAAACTAGCTTTAAATGATTTCTAATTAATCATACCAAAAACAATTAGTCACAAACTCTTACTATCTAAATTTTAACTAATCTAAGATAACTTAAGAAATTGATCTTCAATGTTTGCTTTTGCTTACTTTTTCATATGCATAAAACACAATAATCAAAAATTCAGTCTTCTGAAATTATAAGAGAAACTGCAATGCAAATATCGTCGTTTTACTATCAAAACCTCGTATACATAATCAAAATTTTTCAAGAAAAATAAAAAAATTAGACACCACATTATAGACCAGTTATGAGATACAAGGTTTAAAATCACCGATAGAGGGCTTTATAACTGATGTAGACTTGGGACCTAAGTTTAGTAAGCATATTTCTAAGCAAATAATGTTAAAATCTCATAAACCAAAAAAAAAAATCAGACATGAAGTTTTGTCTCTAAAACGATGATATAAAAAGTATTAAAATTATATAATACCATTTCTTTTTTCTTTTCACTATTCAGGGTATAATTACTAATAATTGAATTTTCCCTCATCTTGCTGGCGACATCAACACCAATTTCCGGACGAGCATGCTGAAAAAACTCATCCTCCAAAGAACCATCTTGATTCACCAGCACAAACTGATCTAAATCTGATGACACATCACTTCGAATAGAGACTGCATCATCATCAGGGAAAGAAGTCATGTCTCCATCCATAGAAGTATAGTGGTCACTTTTGGCTAGAGCAGAATCAATGCTTGCTACCAGGGAACAAAGCCCCCGTTTCATAGCAGATGTACCAGTCTGGAAACCTCTCTGAATAGATTCAGCAGCAATTGAAGGTTGAGCTTCTTGCACAGGTGTGTTTATGCCCTGGGATGACCCTGAAGAATGACAATTGAGCAATGAATCACTGCAAGACTTTGGCAAACCATTTTCCATACAACAGTCATCAAAAACAGAGCATAATACGTCTTGAGTGGTAGTCTGCCCCACAGTATCACATTCACCAACAGAGAAAGAGCTTTTGGATTGTAAGATTTTTTGCCTAAAATTGTGTGGAATGTCACTGGTACTGGAACAGTCTTCTTGGAGAGAAGCTAAATCAACGGAATCTGATGTTGCAGACATTTGATTAAGGTTTCGTAGCACTAATGAAAGCTCAACTTGTGGTAGCCAGGCAGATGTGCACACAGACAAGACAGGCTTATTTTGAATTATAGCATTAGTATCAGTTTCTAAATTTTCCATCATGTCCGTAATAATATCTGCAGCTCTTAACACAAATAAATATTGATAGTGCGATAATTGAACATTAACAAGAGAATTGACATGTATTAGCAGGTAGATATCAGCTTCATTTTCATCCTCATTATTATTTAAATTGCTAATATTTACATATGATGCAGTTATATTGTCATTTACAGCATTGTTATGGCACCCATGAGTTTGAAGATTTGGCAAGCACATTTTTGAATTTTCAACTCTGCCTCTGTTCAATGAGGTTCTCAACATTTCTTCAGTTTTCTGTGTACTGTAGAACCAAAGTGTTATAGGCAGTGGATCAATAAATGGCTGAAGTCTCGTGCGGCCTGATTCGCATACTGTAAATTCAGCCCAAAAAGGATCTAAATAGATACTCCAGACATCAGTAGATTCTGTTAAGGATTCCTTCAAAGTTTGATTTTTCACTTCAGACTCTTTACCTAAGAAAAAAATTAATAATTTGTTAGTCAGAAAAGACTCATTCAATTAGACTATAACGAAAAGTTTCAACTTCTTTCTTCAATAAATATTACCCATTTTAATACTATAAAGCCCATGGGGTTTCAATTTCATTATTGGAAAATTCAATACCTTGTAGCAAAGTTTTATTTGAAAAAGGCTCATGATTTTAATGGTTGATAAACTCAAAAAAAAAATTTAATCACCATTATGGTTAAACAATTGTATACTTATAACTATGAAGTAGGCCAATAGGAATAAAAAGGAGAACAGAAACCTTCCCAGAAAAGAAATTTAAGGTTTATTTCAAGAAATGCACAATCATTTTGGGGCCTTTAAGTTAAAAATTAAAACAATAAGCAAGCTGAAAAGATTTCATTTAAAAGATTTATTGAGTTCTCAGTTATGTATCTTGACTGAAATGCAGTCTGTTATTTAAACTACTTTTCCAATTTTGATTGATATATTTGAGATATGTGAGGACACAAACTGAACATTTATTATCTATTCCCATATCCTCTAAAACACAAACATCCAAGATTAGAAAGGAATTCATTTTGTGTTGTTTGAGAGTATGGTTTGAGTGGTATGTTTTCAGATTATGAATAAATTCAATTTGCAACTTACTCACCAAGGTGGTATATCATCTATTCAACAACCATGTGACAGCTTTTCAAGTAGTCACTCAAGGGAAGTTTAAATGTACATTAAACTATTTCCTTGCATACAAAATAATTCATGATTTAAATTGATGATTAATTTTACCATATATTTATCAATTATCAACAGCATTTACTAAGCTCACAACATTTGAGTACTATGTGAAAGTACGATTAAAACATTTTTACACAAAATTCTGATTATTGATGTTATCTTTCAGAGAATTGAGGAGAAATTGAACAGATTATTAACTTGTTTATTAACAAGATGATTGAAATTTTTTAAAATTAAAATATTCAAATTTATTAATTTTTAAAGCTAACAAAGACCCATTAAATGCTACTATTCCTGACAGTTATTGATTGCATGTTTTAAAACCATCTCATAATTTAATCAAAAGACCAATTACCAATAACATGATCAAAAAAGGCATTTGCTAAAGGTTTTTTATCTTCTTTCCAAGGAAACTTTGAAGTATTAGAGAACATTTCAGCAGATGTGAGTGTCTCCAGGCATTCATTCAAATCACTGCGAGTGGTGTGATCTCCTAAGCGACAATTGGTTGCAATTGCACGTGAAGATTGAAGTTGAAGTGTTCTAGGCCGATCTGGCTGAGTAGGCGAGTTGGAATCACTCGGAATAACAATCTAAGTGGGAAAAGTAAAAAATAAATATAACTGAATTAACAATAACAAACAAATTATATGTTCATGGAGATATAAAAGCACAATATTATTTATACTTTCTTCAACTTTATGGTTTTCAAGAAAATGTACAAAATCTGAACTTACCTGTGGTAGTAACGACTCAGCCCTAATGTTCACAAAAGAAGTAGTTTCTGGTGTTCCAAGCTTTAAAGACATCTAAAAGAACAATTTGTAGCAAATGAGAATGAAAATACTATGTGTAATAAATGCTATATAAAAATACTATGTGCATAATTATATTGCTATAAAATGTACAAAAATATCTTACCAAACATTTCTGTAAATTCAAATAAAAAACATTTATCCACAATATGGTAGGAGTATCCAGATACAATTTTAATGGTCCAATATGAAGAAATAAGTTGGGACAAGGAACTGAAAAATTTTAATTAAAATCAATAAGTTTCTATGAGATAAATATTAGTTGCAATACTAACTTATAATTTTTTAAACAAATGTGTAGTAAGTGGCCCTATTTTTACTTGATGCACTGAAGATAAAATCAAACACAAAAAGTTGTATTGCCATTTTGATATTTGATTAAACTAGTAGGTCACTGTTAAAAATACAAATGGATTTTATTAACTTTTGAAACGTGTTATTTAATTATTAACAGATATCCTTATGCATTTTGGAAAATAACACTAAAAATTATCAATTGCTGACATTAAGGAAACAAATTTTTCTTACTTTTCAGTTTCAATTAAATGTCAAGAAACAAGTTTCTATTTGCAATTTTAGTGTATAGGAACAATAACATGGAATGTGAAATCCTTAAACATAAGAAAACATTATAACTGCTAATCATTTCAGATTATAACAATGATTGTTTTCATTTTACAAACACTGCAATGGAGTCATGTGTGCTCTAGAGTGTGTTCATTGAAAGATCATTGGGAAAAGAAGCTGATGGTGACAGAAAAATTCTATAGAAATGGCAAATAGCATTGCACAAAGGATATTAACTGACTCTTAAGCAAATAATAAGCAAAAAGAGGTGAATTTAAGACACATATTTCCTGTTTGTGCTTACTTGGTGACTTAAGATTCAAACTAAACTAATAATTGGTAACTGGAAAATGATTCTGTTTTAAAATTTTTACAATATTGATTAGAAAAATACTAAACTTTTGCAATTTATCTACCACCATTTATTTTACATGCACGACAAATATAAGGTTGATATAAAAAATTTAAAATTTTCTTGCATGCAACAATAATTAAAAGAGAAAACATTGAAGTACAAAAACTTATTTCTAATGCAAGTAAATACGATTCAAAAATAAATTACCTGGAAAATCAATGTCACCGGGTAAATAATAAGATGTTTGTTCTAAGTGAAGTGTCTTGATATCTGATGGCATATGCGCACTCTTATTGTAAATCAAAAATTTTTCAATGGGAAGTAATCTGGAAGATGTGGAAGTGGAAACTTTATAAGCTACTATGTCTTCCAATCTCAAAACAAAGCAACTAGACATGAGATATCGATAATTCCACTGCAAAGAGGATTTGCGACTCAGGCCTCCGATGCTCTTCCGAGATGTATCTGGAGTCAGGGTTCCCGAAGAATTGCTTATTGTGCTGGCTTTTCGTGTTAACAAAGGTTTTTCATCTGGTGAGGTGGGTGAATCAGTAACAACCTGAAATTTTAATAAAATTAATGAATGTTTCAAGACACTTAACTGTCACGTATATATTATTCAAAATGGGTACATTTAACTCAGATTGAAGTAGATTCACCAGTGAATGAACAGATAAAGAAACTTTGACTGGTGTTATGGTTGGTTGAGGAAGGTTTAAGGGCCAAGGGCTATATATGACCAAGCTGCATCAAACACAAAACAGACAAGTAATGGACATGTACACACAATGAAAAGGCGCTATGGTTGGATTTCAAACCTAATTATGATACTTGTCCAAGTTCAAGTACCCCTGATATTGGTTTTATCCGATGTAAGGAAAGAGCAGTATTAGATAGGACTTCTTAAAGTTGTCTAAGGTCACATGTCATTGATTATGGTTTCTGGAAAAATTAAGGCATTTTAAAAACAATTTTAAGGACTTTTAAGCAAATATAAAGGTTTTCTAAGGACCCTTAAGAACCAAAATGAAAAATCAGGCCTTTTTAACATTCATGGGAGCTCTTTAATCCCTGTTGAATGAGTAAGGGTTACTCAAAAATTCAAAACATGTGGTAGGTACTATACCAAGGCTCAATTTATACAATGGAAAATATAAGTAAAACCCATAGTGCCCTTGTATTAATAAAAAAGAAGCAAGCTTTCACATCACAGCAATTAAACCCAATTTTATATTTCTGAGTTTGATACAATTTTTATGTACAAAACACAATCACCATTGTCAATGGGAAAATATAGAAAAGTTATTCCGGATTATTGCATTTCATTGAAAAATTAAAGTATTTACAACTGAAAATGTACTAACATAACTAATATTTAAAAACAATCATTTTTATTCTTACAGTTTCTGCAGAAGGAGAAAATTTTTGAGTGTTGTGCTTTGGACTTTCCTTCATGTTGACACTTTCACTGGTAGCATTGATATCCATTTTACTCTGAAGTTTTTCATTAAATAAGGTTAAAAGTTGCTGAACCCATGTACTTCGACTGGAAGATGGTTCCGAATAGTGTAACCAATGTTCACGACTAGCAACTACAAAAAATAAAATCAGTTAATGTATAGATGCAAGTGATCAGTATTTCTCATAAAAAAAGGACAAATTAGATTTGCCAAAAAAGAACTTACATGCACGATGATAAGGGTAATAATCAACAACGAATTTGTCTAAAGAAACTTGCAGCGCACCTCCATGTTTTAAACTACTATGTTGAGAACGGCCATCTAGAATGAGAAAAGGTATCTTTACAAAAAATAGAAATATGCAGGATAATCTAATCTTTACAAAATATTTTGTGAAAATATAACAAATCAGATATATCTTTTGATAAAATTGTTTCCAATTTGCAAGCAATTTAGACACTATTAATCAAAAAGGGATCAGGAGGTTTTTATTCAAAAGTATTGCATAACTATCAAACTCTCAGTTATTATGAATTAACAATAATAAGTTTTAAAGATATTGTCATGCTATACCCACAACTTTTTAGACATTGCAAATAAATAAGCATTGGCCTCAAACTTATGAAATTTTGAACTGGAACTAAAATCTCCAATAAGCATAACATCTAGTTAATCCATCCCTAGATACAAAATACAAATGAGCTAGGTATAAAAGTAATGCCTCCTGATATTTTTTCAAAACCTATTATTTTATAGAATTATGAATTTCACATCAAAGCATCTTGTATCTATTGCGTGTGCTACAATTCTTTTCACTTAATCTCTAATACTCTGCACTTTTACCATCAGTGACAAATGCTGCATACCAATGGTAAAAATCTTTGCTTCATCTCTTTCTTGAAGGTTGCATAAATGCATTTTTTGTTGCACAAGGACAGCAAAAAATAACAGAGTAAAAGAAATCAGAATTATGCATGACCAAAAATTTCTCTCATAGTACTGGAGAAGTTCTGAGCAAATCACTTTCCAGACTTCTATGTTCTACTTTCAGTGTTTTGAAAATATATTGGGCTTGCATCTAGGTGTAAACTTTTTTCATGGTGCAATTCTTGTTTTTCTATTTTTTTAAAGCGTGTAATTCATTTATTGATTTCATAAAAATTATATTAGACAAATTTTAAAATTTTGTATCAGATACAAGTGAGAATGCAGAGAAAAATACAGGCAAAGGTACTAAAAATTAACAATTACATGATATAATGAAAAACTATACATAATATGGATTATAGATAATAGGAGACTATAAAATAATAAAAAATACTTTTTCTTGTTTCCTTTTCAAAAAAATACTTCTAGATATTTAAAAAGTGAGTAATAAGATTTCACATACCTTTAGGATCCATATCATCACAAAGATGAAGATCAATTCTACTACACAGTACGTGATAAGAAGTTTCAATCACATCATGGCGATAAAAGGCTGGGCACAAAGGTGTGTTGGATTTGGAATGGCCACTGTAAACGTGTTTATCCGGTTGTTGCTAAAGTAGTTGTGAAATATTTCAGAATAAATTGAACATTTATAAAAATTAATTAAATAAAAACAAAAAAATAAAGTTGCACAATGACCATTTCCTTGCTTTTAAAAGCATATTTATGAACACAAAACAATAAAAACAAAATTTTTATTTACAAGCTGAACAAAACAGTCTCCTTGAAGCAGATCAAAAACACCATTAATAAATAATAATCTACATATATGGGTACTGAATGACCTAACTGTTTAACGATCGTTTGGATGAACGACTAGCTCAATAACACTGGGAATCCCCTTTCTTAGCCTGAGCCACACACACCGTCTGAACTGGGGATGGTGCTAATGCCAGCCTCAGATACAATGTTTTCAAATGGAGGTTTTCACATGTAACCTGGTCCAGACATTGGCAAATTAAGCTGCAACAAATCAGAAGTCAGAATATTCTCATTACATATTCTGCTTGTAATTGCCGTGCATTGCTTATCCAGCACTAGTCACTTCTTGTAATGATTAGTCAGTGGTATCGAAGTTCTGGTTAGTCCCCATATAACAAACTAGTTATTGAAATTAACTTAGATCTTTTCCTTATTCAAATAATAAAAACAGTAAAGCTCCTTGGTTATTGACCAATTAGCTTAATGACCTAGTCATAGGAACGGAACTCAGTCATTAAGTGAGGAGTGCTTGTGTAGGGCACACAAAAAGAACTAAGCTGCTGAACATCATTACCGCATTTATGAGTTCTGGTAGTCGTGTGATGATTCCTGTCTATTCCTCTTTCTATTACCGTGCACATTAATCAAATACATAAAAAACAGTCAACATAGATCATCCCAGAAATAATTAAATTTTGAAGAAAATAAATCACAACCTCCCAGAAGCTATTACCATTAATAGATGCAATACATCGCCCCAACAGTAGTGATTAAATACATATTCCAATATACACCGAAATTGAGAACAAGATTATAAATTCTGTTTTACACTTGAAATTGCATAAACTCTTAAGAATTCAACAATAAATGTTTAGGATTAACATCAGTGGAAAAGATACAAAATAGCATTTTCTTATAAAATTAATCTTTGAAAAAATGCATGGTTTCATTTTGAAATTTCACCAGAGTTCAAATGTCATTTGCCTATTTATATTCCATCAGAATAACCTAAATTATTTGTGGATATGCATTTATTTTAGGTTACCTCAAAACTAAGCAGGTTATGTGACGTGATGCATTATCACTTAGACATTTGAATAGCTTTAAGCATAATGTATGATAAAAAGCTGGGATATTATGAATTGTGTGGTTCTTGTTAACAGACAAGATAAACGAAAATAAACATAACATTGTATGAAAATTTTCAAGATACATCATCATTCAATCTGATAACACAATTTGATTATCATTAATTTAATTTACATTTTTTTAAAACTAGTATAAGATAAACTCTACAATACCTCCAATTTTTGTTTGGCTTTTTGTTTTTGGGTTAATTCAGTTGCTTTTTGAACTAATCCACTCAAAGATTGCACAAAATGAAGAGCTGCAACTAACTGTGCATCAGTAAGAACCCAGAGTAAATCATCCAGCACAAAGATGAGTCTCGACCCAATTACGCTACAGTCTGCAAAATGTAAAAGTATACATTTTATACTTAGTCATTAAATATTATACCTAGTGATATTAGTCATCTATAAATGATACTCTAACTATAAATGAGTCATAAGTGTTAACAAAATTAATGTGCAATAAATTTGCAATAGTTTTCAAAGATGTTATTCTATACAATTATCCAGTATAATGCAACAGTGCACTTATAATTTAAATGCGCATAAAATTTTAAAAGCATTGTCAAATAAAGAACACTACTAAAACTAGAATGTTAGTAAACATTGCAGAGAAAAATGTGCAGCTTTCAAATGCATTATGCCTCTCACTAAAATAGCAATATTTGAACCAAATACTATTAGAAATATTCATTTTTCAAAAATATGTGTTTTTTGCTGAGTGTATTTAATGATAAATTTATTCATTGCAACAAATTAAAGAGTAACAAACTTTTAAATTAAACAGTAATTTCTATTTTATTACGTCAGTAAACATAATAAATGGTTTTAAGGGCAAGTTTAAATGAGCAACTTTAAGAACTTAAGCAAATAGTATGTAATTAGCAAATAATTATACTTGCTACCATACAATCATATTAGCAAGAAAATAGTACCTTCTCTCTTAAGTCATTTTAACATTCTGGTTTTAGATCCAAAGTGAAGGCGCATAATGCTCATTTTCAAGTAAATAAACTTATTCATATATACTGTGCATGTTGTCATTGCCTATAACTTATGTAATTGTAGAGGCAAACTATTCATTTCATGAATATGAGTACAAAATTTTCGAAATGCTATTTGGCTTTTTCGAGGAAGTTTTCAAATGTCCATAAAATTGTAAGCTCAAGATGTAATTTATGATAATGCAGAGAGCTAATGCATGTAAACAACTTTATTACAATAGAGCCAACTTAATAATTAAAATAATAACGATATAAAGTTTCTTTTGAGATTTGACAGAAAAGTCAAAGTAACCATCTGTTTTTTAAAATGATAATTAAGAGGGATTCAAATACATATTTTACAAAATAATCCCGTCAGCTTCTAGTAAAATGTTTTATTACAAATAAAGATCTCTAAAAATGGGGGCCCATTTCATTCTCTAGTTCAGCAGCACCAACTTGGAGAAATTGGGGGAGTGGAGAGAGCCACATAAAATTCTAATTACTTCACATATATGAAATTATGTAAAATTGACCCCCTAAAAAATTTAATTTTCACCACAAATAAGTCCTTAACATTTCGGAATAACTCTTTTTACATGTGACTTGTATAGAAACACCAACTTCTGCCAATATAAACTTTCTTAATAGATCTCTTATTCCCCAATAATCTTTTTGTAAATCCTTAATCCCCTTGCAAGTCAATTTTTGACTATTCATTCTTTCACGAGTCCCTTAGAATAAAGTTGGTTGATTTAGGTTTTATGGTGTAAGATCCAATCTTAGAATAAGGAGATCAGAGCTTTTTTCCAAACACACTCTGATGTATCACATAATGCTCATCCTATGATTTAATAAACTGTTTCCTAGGAATTTTCTGACTCTTCACTTGTGAATTTACAACACAATACACACCCCAATGGTACTATTCGAACGACAGCCCATACCACTCCTGCCATGCCTGTGATGTTAATTTGTTATTATGATGTGTGGTTTTGGAATTCTTCATTTCTATTTATAGATATATTGATAACAGCTATCCCTCCTGTTGGAGAGGAGCCTGAGACCCAAGAACTTGGTGCTCAGGTCGAGCCATTCTGCATACTTGGTACTCTATTATCTGTATATTTGTAATATCTATCATGTTTGAGGGAATGGGCCAAATTCATAAAATATTGGAAGAGCCCCTGAGACTTGGTTAACCTAGTGCAGATATTTTTTGTAGAAAATCTATTTTGTTACTCATTGGAAATTTTAATTCTTACCTCTCCCATTTGAAAGAGCCTGGTACCTACATCCTACATAAAATTATTGGAAAGACCCCGGGACTTCAGCCAGCAGAGTTGAAACATGTGCTTGAGTAGATTACTTTTGTCAAAATGAACATAAAATGAGTACATAAGTCAGTATAAAGGGCCAACTGCTTGCTGCCTTATGATCAAATTCTTTAGTAAGGCACAGCATATCTTAAGCTATGAATTCATTTCTCACCACCTTATAAACTGTGAATGTGATGAGGTGCTGTTAACTGCAAAAAATATATTTCTAAATTCTTTTCAATTCTCTAGATAATAAGTGAGATCCTGTGATAATTGCGGTCACACTAAATTTTCAACACAGCAAATGTGACACACACATCGACGGAAATTTATAAAATCTTTACCTTTACAATCAAAAACAAAATAGGTTATGTGCATCAGGAATACAATTAACAGCTGAACCAAAATTTAAGTTTCATATATTTGAATATAAGAATATCAAATGCAAGTCAGGTTTTAATATGAAGAGTGGAATATTAATAGAAAAAAATTAGCACTGTATCTATGAATTTTAAACTCCATTCTAGAAGATTGTTAATGACATATATAGTAGTTTTGCATATTATTTATGTATTAAAAACAAAAATTGCTTTAACTAAAATGTAAATAAATAAAAAAATCACTTCAATAATAGGTAAATTCAATTAAATATAATTTTTATAATATTAAACTCTATACTAACCATTAAGTTTCTTTTTGATAGTCATCTTACAGCATCCTTGATTTGTAATCAACCGCAGTGGAGTTAGGGGTATATCACCACGAAGTCCATTCGCTTGATTATCTCGAGATTTAGCTTCAATGCGTAAAACTTGCCAATCGAGCCTCTTGAAAAGTAAAACTTCTCCACGGTCTGGTTCTTTGATTCGCGAAAGACGAAGATCTTTCTTTTTAAAAAAAGGGCAGTAGCTTTCAAGAACCACACGAGATAACTATGACAGGGAAAGAGTAAAGAAATTAATTTCATATAAATTTTTAATTAAAAAAATAATCATTACAAAAAGTAACTAATATGAAAGAAAATACATTTGAAAATTCGTTCTTTCTACCTGAAATGAAGCTTGAAAAGCAGGTGAATTGAAATTAATGATAACAGAATTAACTACAACTGTCATGCCATCAATGACACGATCAGAGAATCCATATTTGCCACCAGATCTGAAAAACACAAATAAAATATTAGTCATGGTATGATCGAATATCATACAATTTAAACATTTAACCTTCCATTAGTTGCAGGTGTTTTTTAACAAATAAGATTGCTGTACATCTGTGAGATGCTCGACATTTTTCTTTATTAGTTACACACGCATTAATTATTCATTTTTAAAATGAGTAGTATATTTTAGGACATACTACAATTCAAATAACTGTAAAAACTTGTTATTTAAATTCATAATACATTTTTTAGTCATTCTTTTCATTGTGTGAAAAGAAACTGCTGTAAAAAATGTCAGAACCAGTGCAACTAAAGGAGGTTTAAGAAACAATGATTCAACTAGAAACTACATTTATTTCCCTATCAATTTAGCAACTATTTTAATTCTTAAAATTTAGTTAAGGGAAAATATCTAAAATGCTTATAGAATGATGGATGTAAGTTATATTTTTTTACGTGAATACATCTTTAAAATCAGATCAGTACTAGGCAGCCAGGATGGAAAGTTGAGCATTGTGAAACAATGAGAATCGAGTTGTCTGAAGATTTCTAAATCATCAATGCAAACCAAACCAACCTAGTGGCATTCAATAGCTGAGAGAACAAAGACTTGTTAGCGACCTTGAGTTCTCACACAGCAATTAGCAGGAAAGGGGAAGCCTTTTCAGGACTTTTTACTGTGCGGCCACAAAGTATATTCCCGAGTTATACTTCAAATCAGTATATCGGGACTGTGTCGAAGTACAAAGTCGAAATTGGCCTTAAACAAAAGCTAACGTCAAGATCTGTCAATTTAAGACATTAGAGGTGAAATCAAATTCAGTGTTGATTGTGAAACTTTGGGGATAAGCAGTTTAAATTTTATTATTTCAGAATGTCAGCATATACTCATTGGAAAACCAAACAGAAATACATAAAACAGTCTATGCAGAAGAGCAACTCATCAGATTTCAATAAACACTGAATTGACTACTGAACTTGTGTTTTTTTCATTTGCAATTTGAGATATCCTGAATGAAATATGTAAATTTTATAGCACCTAAGAATACCTAATTCGGGGTTTAGAAGCAAAACACTAAAACGATCTTAAGCAACTAAGACCTAAAACAACCTTTGGAACTCAAAAGACCTTATTTCAGTTATTTTTTAAGTGCATTAGGAATGTTTTTATTCAAAATAAAGCAAGGTGATGAGTCATTTCCACTAACCCAAGTGGGATATTTTCTTGTAATAAAAAATACAGCACAAATAAAATCTTAGTCAGCCAATCATAGCTCACAATCTATTTAGCAGAATGAATTAGCCCAGTTAACCATTGATAGTGCATCATTGAACACAACACAAGGTAACAATGTGTTCTGCTTTTTTTAGCAGTTTTGATTACTGACATCCTATGCCATTGGAATAGCCCCCAAAACAAACACCTCAATATAAAATCTATTAAAATTTAAAAAATAAATAAAACTTAATTACATTGGACTAAAGAAAACTTAAAATCTAATCGCCAATTATAGTTTCCTATGTAAAAGCATATTGATTTGATTGCAGTTTTGTTGTGACTAGAGCTTGATGTTTTCTTTCCCTGAAGACTAAACACATACTAAACTAATATAAACAGGAGAAACACTACAGCAAACATCACAAAAATACGTCCCATAATTTTAATCTAGCCATTGAAACAGCTGAGTTAGAGAACTGAAACTCAAAAATGAGAACATGAACTAAATTTTTATGTATGATGTCATAGTTAATGTAAAGGAACTTCTGTGAACGATTCAAATCAATGCAATGGCATTGTAAAATTGCTGTTATTAAAACCAATGACATTGTTTAACTTTTTAAAACTCAGTAAAAAATGTCTATAAAATGTAATACTGCAACTGAGCAAAAAGGATCAAGGTCAAAAGTGTATTGGTCTTTCTTGAATTCCTGACAAGGGGTTATAGAAGAGGGAATATTTTTCGTATTGTCAGAACTGTGGAACAGAGAAATGATGCACATGCTTAGGCTGCTTGAGGCAGATAGCGCAGCCTATATTCTAAAAGCTGGAGAATGCCTTAAGCCATTTTATCCAAAGATGCTGCTCATCACTTGCATAGCTCAGAGTATCCACTGCCTTGTTGAGGAGCTAAGACATCTACATCTAACAGGAAATGCTTCAATTGGTTTTAGGTTTTATGGCAGTGTCCATATTTGGTCAAGCTGTGCCAAATACAAGACAAAATCAAGTAAAAAATGTAGGAAATGCTTTGACATCTTCAGTAAAAAAGATATATTTAAAAGGGCCAAATCATGCAGCTATTTTTGGGAGGATCTTCCAAATGTCCTACTCCCACCAGACAGCTTGGCCAAAACTGACCCACTTCTGCCAAAGCCTATTATTACTAGATAGAAAACATGGTTGTTTGAAGCATTGTACTATGCTGATTACCATGTGAATATTAAAAGTGTATTGGAGTCACTTTCAGAAGAGAAGGCAGCAGACACCACTACTACAAGTCCTGACTTCAAAATAATTGAGAATGTTCCCAGAGTTCTTGGTGGAAACGGAGGAAATGATCTATGGTGGACAAAATTTCTCAAACAAAATATACCCTTCTAGCATCATGTTCAGTTGAACATGTTTTTCAGGTCTGAAACTAATTCTATCTGGAGATCACAGGGGCTTTACCAATGAAAATTTATCCATGTATATACAATGCCATGCAAATATGTAAAAAATTATTTTCATTTATATAAAGTTACATTTGGTTTGTCCCTCTATGGACACTTTGCTACCATAAGGGCTAAATTAGATTTGTGTAGCAACCTAAGCATTAACGATTAGAGTTGAAAGAAATAATTTTTTGCCTACCACAAGAATAGGACTGGACATAGAATTTATTTTTTGACAGTCTAATAGAGAATTCAAAACTGTCTTCTGTTTCAGATGTCGAATCCAAATTTTTATTCAGTTAATGTCAATACTAGTATTTGGCCAATTTTGCACCATTTCGAATAAAACCTGTTATCAAAAATTCTGGACCTGCTTTTAAGCACATTTAGTTATTCTTAGTTAATTATCAAATTAAAATTATATAATTGGTTGTCATCTTACTAGATCTGTGACCAATTGCGAATTTTACAATGTTATTTACAAAAACGAGAATGTGGTTTAGAAATTGACATTATATCAACAAAAAAGTAAGCAAATTGAACGATCTTACAATCTAGTCTCTTGTAAAAACCTAAAATAGCAATTCAAAAAGAAAAACCCAAAAGATAAGTTGAAAAACTTAAACTAGAATTTAGACGTAGAAAAACCTAAAAGATAAGTTGAAAATCTAATCTAGAATTTTAAAAACCGAATCATCCAGGGCTTAAAAATGTATACCTTTTGTAATTAAATGAAACTGCAATAACAATAAATATACATGCTTTTCCCAAAATTGTTTTACTAATTATTTTTCCTTTCTTAAAGGACTGTTCTATTGTATATATTGACAGAATACATTTATTTCAAAATGTAGTTTCCCTCTCAATATTCAATTTGAGGCCATAGAAGTGTCAAGTACTGTTCTAAAGCATCTAGTTAAAAGTGTAACTGTTTGTAACATAACGTTATATATGATTTTCTGCTAAATACTGATAATTTTCTGCTAAATAAAATAATTTCAAATTTATCTAAATTAAAAAAGAGAAAGCAATTACAAAATTAAACGAGCAATCAGGACACTTGATACTTTGGATAACTAGCCATGATGTGTAGTTTTATCATAATTATGTTGTTTAGACATTTAAAATCATTAGATCTTATATAATCACTTCAGTTTCACATGGAAATACAGAATAAAGAAATTTGAATGGATAAAACTATAATCAGCAGTTTTATCTGCAAAATATGTTTAAATGTTTTAATAAAGCAGTCATCAAATAATTTACTTTTTAATTTACTGATCTATGCTTATTCATCAATGGAATTATGTAAATAAACCACACACATATAATATATATATATCAGATATGTTGTACAATCATACACATCACTTATCCAACAGAACTAAACGCTGGCTTAATATAAAAGTAATAAATTTCAATAATATTTACTTGTAACTGGCTTCACTGGTCATTGGTGTAGGAGGTCTAAGATCTTCACAAGTTTCTATTTCCACAATGACTTCATCTAAAGACTAAACAGAAATTTACACTTAAAATTTGTAGAATTAGAGTTACGTAAAAAGGGCTTAAACATAACACAGTATATAATTTAAAAGAGATAAATAATCATTTTTATGTTTATTTCCATAGCTATATTACAAATATTCTTAAGTGTTATATAGGGAAGGATGGGGCAGTGGAAAATGTGATTGACACTGGTGTTTGAAGGTATGTGTATTATGTTTGAATATTTTAGTTTGTTTTGTATAAAATAAATCAAATTATCCTGATTAAAAGTTAAAATGAATGCATTGAGGAAGGTAAAGATGTAGTTTGAAGTTTCAATATCATGCATTCGGTAGCGACTATGACACATGATTGCATTGCATGAATTAGGCCTAGAGAATCAGGTTAAAAGCAATTTTAAACTTTCATTGTCCTTAATTTTTGATGACTGATTTCATGTTAGAGATGACAGATTTCTTTGTGCTTGTGAGCAGTTTTATACAATAAGTTAGTCCTAGCAATGGTTGTCCCAGTAAGGTTGGTTGCATTAAAGTAATTGTTTGCTACACAGGGGTTAGTTAGACCAGGCAAGAATTCAGGATGTCAAAATAATGGAGCATGAGTATCACATTTGTCGTGGTTACCTACAGAATAATCCTAGGTGGACAGGTAATGAAATTTTTTAATGAATTTTGTCTCTAGACTTCATGTGATTCTGTTGAATGCATTCTTCAGGACTAAAGTTGTCCTTCCTGAGGATAGCAATATAGCTTTACCCCTGAGATCTTTGCATTTGATTGCATACAAATATGCAAAATTAAATTTTGTTCCCATAAAGTTAAACACTGCAAAAAGGAATTCTTAACTTTTCACCAATTCAAAAGAGCAGTGCAGGAGAAACTTTGATGTAATATTTAACAGTTTTCTGTGGAAAATTCTAAATGACTTCTATCTATTCTGGATGTTGAAACCAAATTTTTATTCTGTTGAAAACATCACTACTGGTATTCATCAAACCTTCCTTGTACCAAAAACTATCTAAAGATACTGACCTAATTTTTAAAATAACCTTTTAGTCATGTTTAATTTTCAGTGTTCTTTTATCTAATTGGTTAATTAACAAAACAAATTCGTCTTTTTACAAGTTAATCAACAAAACAAAATTGCATTTATTAGAACTCACTAAATTGCACATTTTCCAATTTCTCATAGTAAAACCTGAGTTTTTGTCAGTAAACTTCTAGTTGTGATAGAAGCTCTGCATTGTGACAATGGTTAGCACTGAAAAATTGACTTTGCACTATTGAGAAGAATGCTGTACTGCTTATTGTCAGAAATTACCTAGCATTGTGAGACAACTATTTCAAACAAATTCGGTTAATTTCCAATTTAGTATATAACTGGGTTTTTTGTCGCTCTGTGATCATATATAACTTTAAGAAAGCTGATTATACATAATGCATAAAAAGAAAGAACTTAATCTAGAGAAATAACTTATTAATGGATTCTATTGCTATTTAAAACAATACTGCATTGTTAAGTTAACTATTACAGTGATAGATAATTTTGCCAATCACTGTAAAACATTTCTATAAATATCTTATATAATATTTAAAGTGATATTTTCTTAAAACCTATAATCCAAAACAGTTTTAAAACCCCATAAAAACCTAAATCATAGGTTTGAAAAACTTATTTAAGATTTATGGTACTTAAAAATCCATGGCCTAACTTAACTATAATTTAACTCCAGTGTTACTTATTTAACTTCATTGTTATTAAGAGTCTTACATTAATTCTTATAGTAAAGAATTGCAGAGAATTTGACTCCTTTTTGTAAAGTTGAAGAAACCATTGAAGATGTTGAGAAAATTAAATATACAGCCAATCCTCTATTTAAGTCCCTTTATTACTAATCCTATAATAGCTCTACAAAAGAAGTCTCAACCCAACATACAAGCCCTTTTCTTTTATTTGAAATCTATTTTTTCATCAACTTTTTAAAGACTAATGATATTAGCCTTGTTCCTGAATATCACATAAATCTGTACAATCTAAAACTCTTAAGTGGAACTATATTTATGTTAAATTGAGACATACAATACAACTTGGCTTCACTTCATGATTTGCATAACATGAAGTTTTATTTGAGAGAAAGATATTCTTGTAAATATCTAAAAGTTCATGTTGATAATTTATATTTCACCATACCACATACTCAAGTTAATACTTTTCAAAAAATAAAACTGATAAGAAATCAATAAGACAAAAAATCAAAATTTGAAGCTAATGTAATTAGTAAGGATCAGACTGTCAAAAGTACAACTCACCAAGTGGATAGGAACTGACTTCAACTTGGTCCAAGATATCTAAAATACATAACCAGTGTTCATTATAAAGAAAATATTGAATCAATATACAAATGAGCTCGCTTGCATGAAAAACGTAACATAATGTTACCAATTTTTAATATAAAATCTTCATCTAGACTTTAATAAGAAATTCTTTGAGCAAACGTGAGGAAGAAACATGCTATGTGAGGAAGGAAATAACAATGATCCATTTTTAGAGGAATTATTTATTAAAGATCACTCTGATACATTAGATATTTTTTCATTGACAAGACTTGTAATCAGAAATGAATCTTTTAAAAATCTTCACAATATCCCCTGAATTCTCTTGTTCTTTAAACTAGCCCATAATTTACACTTATTTGGGTACATAATAGAAAAGTTTGCTTTCATATAACTGAGCTTTCAAAAATGCTTAACATTTTCTGGGCTATCAAATTTTTTAACTTACCCTTTTCAGGCTTTTGTAAAAATAAATTAACCTTTAGACTACCGTTTCTAAATTTCTTAAGTTGCTCCTAATAGTGGATTTTGCCGGCTTTCTTTCCCCTTTAGATCTGTGGGGTGAGTGCAGCATGAGTAGTTCCCACACTGACCATAAGGACTCTCCTTTCAGGTATTGTCACAGCAACACTCAATGTAGTTAGGGAAACAGTTGCAACATTTTTTTAAATAGCAGTTTGAGTTGAAATGCTTCAATAGTTGGCACTCATTTCAACATTTGATGCTTTTAATATAATTTATCCACATCTATTTTTTACAATGAAAAAATCTGTTCATTGATGTTCAGACATTAGAAATGCAACGTTATACTTGTACTTTTAATCTTATGAATTTGTAATTCCAATGTTTGATAAGTAATACTGGTCTTCACATTCACCTTTTCAATTTTTTAGGATGTATTTCAGAATTTTGACTTACAAATTATAAAGATTTTTATTGGTTGTGTTAAATGTTTCAGAGTGTATAAATTAATATAATAATAAATCTTTTAGAGTTCAAGCCTCATGACAAGGTCCAAATTAAATTATAATAATAATGTTGAATAACAACATTTTGGTCTTTATAAATGCATTGGGATCAGTTCAGAGATGTTTTGCATGACACTTGAATATCAACTAAAAATAACAGACATTCAAATTCATTTTCTACTTGCAACAAAGAGGATAAGAAAATCAAATATATTATTCTTTCCAGAGAAAAACAATAGTTATCTTTTACATTAAGTTAATATTATTGTCATAAGAAAATTCACATTGATTAACATTAATGCAGGCATCCCTTCATTTTCTCCCTCTCCCTCGAAATCAAATGAAAATGGAGCATTTACGTTTCTGAGAAAGAGGATATTGCTCTTGCGCAAAGTTTTGAACAAAATTATTTCAAAGGAGGGGGTAGTCGAATCAACGTCACAACATTTGCGACGGTCCTAGATCAATCCCAAAGGGAAAGATCCAAGGACAATGCCTCCTAATTTTGAACCATGGTCAGATGACGAGACAACCTGAGCTGGTGTTTCACTTTCCAAACTTCCACACTATACCCATATGTGGACATATAAGACCACAACAAGTTTAATGTGCACCAGCCCCCTTTGTACACGATGGTCTTTGGCTGGACAGAATTTCGAACTTGCAACCTCTGGTTGCTAATCCATTGCTCTTCCAACTGGGCTACCGCGGCCCTGAGTTTATGTACCTAAGTTAAGAGAGTGGAATGATGCAGACATATTGGAACATCTCTAATATTTATGTGTTGCAATGTTTTATGTGCTGTAAAGAAATTATTTAGCAGTTAGATTTTAACAAATAAAGGATTAAGCAAAATTCTTTAAATTTCGAGATGCTGAACATTGAAGATCAATTATATCCAGTTAAAGGTTGATGCATACCTCACCTGACCTGGCTCTAGTCCACCTACGAAAAGAAACTGCTTTATCAGATATATAATGTAATGTCTTGTTTGCTTCCTAGAACTCAAGTTACATTTTTTTCTTATTTCACTGAAATTCTTATATTTGACTTAGAAAATTCACCCTACCATTTTTTAAACCAATTAAAATAATTTTCTCCAGTCTAGTCCAGTGTTAATACATGCAAGACCTTTTCATGTGCCAAATAGGAGCAGCTTGCAGGTGTATGTTTTTCAGCCCTGATCTAAAGACAGAAAATAGCTTTAAAATTCAATTTTTGAAGATTCCTTAAAAGTTTGCTTTTATCGCATTGAATGGAAATACTAAAAAAGTTCAAAAAGTACAAAAACCATTGAAAGAATGTAGGAAATTGCTCTCTTCTCAAGCTGGCAATATGCATAAAATAAATGTAATAAACTGAAGGGAAGTTATAGAACAGTACTGCAATGAAGTATTTTTAGAGTCAAATATACCTGTAAAGTAACATAATTGCAAGTGGCTTTTGTCAAACACAGCCATGCTGGGAGTTCTAAGAGCTCTGTTAGTACTTTCTCATTCAATTCAAGATTACGTAACTCTCCATGTCCTTTAAGTGTGCTCAAATGCAACTTATCAGGAGAAAGATTTTTTGCAAATCTGAGAAAAAGAAAATGAATTAAATACAACAAACAAAAGTCTTCAAACTTTTCAATCTATTAGAAATTATATGAAACATTGTCAAAATAAATTGAAGATAAGACAAATAATATGTTAAAATGTAACTTTTAATGTACACAACTGTTTGTGAAAATTGCAACACCATGAAGGAATCATGTAAATTAAACGAAACTTGCAGGAAATGCAAAACAGGTTAGGATATGCAAATGATTAGAATTACAAAGCGATCAAGCATGTGTGGGCCAAGAAACACCCTCTAAACTTCCAAGTGAGCCATGTAAAAAAAGCACTGTAAAGATGCATTAAAATGTGTGTATTATCGTTTGACTGTTGTAAATGATTGATTAGAAGTCAATATGCCTCTCCAAAAACGCAGAGTTCCATACAAGCAACTAACGGAGTTCGAACGGGGCCACATGATCGGCCTCCGTGAGGGTGGACTTTCGTATCGTGAAATCGCCACTCGCACGAGGCGTAATGCCACAACAGTGATGTGAGTGTGGAAGAGATGGACCATGGAGAACAGGACAAGTCGGAACCCCGGCAGTGGGCCATGCAATATGACGTCACCACAGGATGATACACACCTCATCCATATGGTGATGACGGATCGTACAGCGTCTTTTCATGCATTGGCACAGCGTTGGAGCACGTCTACAGATGTGTCATTGTCTGCTGCCCCCACGGTTTGTCGACATCTACTGCACCATGGGCTATATGCAAGGATCCCCTTGACGCTAAACAACCGACACCTCCGGTTACAATGGGCTCACCAACAGAGCCAATGGCGTGCCAATTGGCAACAAGTCGTCTTCTCAGATGAGTCCCACTACAATCTGGACTATAACGATTGACGCATACTCATCAGATGCTAGAAGTGAACGTCTTCTCCCGGAGTGTTTCATTCAGCATCATACTGGACGAACGCCTAGCGTTATGGTCTGGGGTGCTATTGGATATCATGGGCGATCCCACCTCCTTCAAATTGTTGGGACTCTGAACAGCGGGCGCTACATCAGGGAAGTTGTGGAGCCCAAGGACCTACCCCTCTTGCAACGCATTCCCGGAGCTGTATTTCAGCAAGACAATGCCTGTCCACATTTGCTCAGAATGTACAAGCCTTCTTCAGTGCACGACAGGTTCCGCTTCTTCCATGGTTTGCACGTTCCCGGATATGTCGCCCATCGAGCAAGTCTGGGATTACATCAGACGGCGACTCGCTCATTGGACAGAGTACGGCTGAACTTTGGCATCAGATAGAGGCCATCTAGAATGCCATTCCTCAGCATGATATTCAGAATCTGTATGATTCGATTCCACGACGTGTACAGGCTCTCATCGCTGCACGTGGCGGCTGCACAAGATATCGATTTTCGGCATTATTTTTGTTTTATTGCTCTGTAAATTTGATCGTTTATTTAAACCACTATAAGTAATACGTGGAATAAATTTATTTCTGATGATTCTTTCATAGTATTGCAATTTTCACAAACAGTAGTGTAGAAAAATATTTATCAAGTTCTAAATTTTGCTGTTTTTCATAGAAATAGAAATTAAAGTAATTTATAGAAGTTAACATAAAAACTTAAATAAAACTTGTCTCTTTCCAAGTATATTGATAGCCTTCTGTGACTAAGCTAGCTGTCAACTCATTTCTAATTCCCCTTGTATATATTTACTTAAATACAAGTAAAATAGCAAAGTACTTGGTTTCTAAATACTACAAATTGTTTAATACTTCATTACTTTTAAATAGGCACCTTAAGGTCATATCCCCTACCTAAGGTCAGTCCTTCACCCAACCCAACTCTGTAACCATGGTAACATCTGCTGTCGATGGATCATATTTACCCCACTGTTAAGGCTAGTGATTCATTTGTCGATAATTAAAGTAGAATTCAAGCACAAAATAGAAAAAAGTGAGCTGTTTACAGACAATAGATGGTAACAGATAACAAAAGGAGGAGAGGTCATGATTTCTTGGATGCCTTCTAAAAGTTTAAATAATAGTTTAAAAGGTAAAAAGTTAAAAAATAATAGCTTAAATAAAATCTCATAATTTTCATGATCACGTTTTCTTAAGAATTAATCCTGACTGATAACTTATACTAAAATCCTAGTTAATAGTGCAGCCTTGGCATGATTTCAATCTTATGTCACCAAGCCAAATGGTAATGGTTAGCATTGCTGTGATAACAGGCAAAATTTGGTAGATGCATCTGTAAAAAGGATCGAGCCTAACTTTTAAGTAAGACTTGATTTATCAAGCAGTCAATTTTAAGAACATCAAATGCAAGTTTAAATGCAATAAATTTTTTCCAGGTAACTGATAGCACAGGGAACGGTAGTTTCAGGCAGATAAAAAAGAATTCAGATAGAAATAATGGATTTATTCTCTTGAACAAATGTATGCTTCCACAAAGATCTTTAACTAATATTTTTTAATTTAAAAGATTTAATAAAAGCCATGATGTAAAAATGTACCAAAACAAAAAAAGTGGGAATTAATGATTAGACATGGTGAGTCTAAATTGTTTTTACAAAATAAGAGGGGTGATAGTACCCATCCAGATGAGCAATAACAGTGATGGTAATTGCTACAAAGTGTTTTGGAGCAGATCTTGGCGCAGGTAAATTAACATTTTGGAGCAGCCAGACTGTCTTTTAGAGCAGCACATCAAAGGAGCAGTGGAAGATATTTTAATAATGAAACTAATAAAATTCAGGTTTTTAAACTTTAAACATATGATTGTATGAATGATAAACAATAAACATAACTGTAAACTATTACAAAAGTCATTTTAAATACTTACTAAAATTGATGAAATATATATAATGAATAAGAAAAACATACATAAAAACTTATCAAGTGTTTTCCATTTCCATAAAGTTATGTGCAAGGTAAGAAATAATTTTGACATTAACATGACTAATAAACATTTTATTAAACAAAAAAATATAAGGCTATCGTTTTAGACATTCTATCTTTACCTTCTTTAAAAAGAATCTGTCCGCTTTCAACAGCACTTCATCTGTCTGCAATACCTTGTGAAATCTTGCTTTCATCATGATTTAATAGTTTTTGAGAAAGTTCCTTTTGTAATTAAATTTATTTCAACTTTAATTTTAAATCTTCCTCATTATGGCAAATATTTTCTACTTTTCTCTTTTTTTTGTTCTGATGCTAACAGCAATCTGTCATGGTACCGCCTCCAGGAATTTCAAATTGATTTAATCAAAGCCGTAGTAAATTGAAAGTTCTTTATGCTTTCTGTATTAGTAAAATGCGACTTAATTTGCCTTATACCATTTATACTGTAGTCAGATTACTCCTATTTTCCAACATGCGATTGTTCTCACTGAAGCCTCTTTCTACATCAGTTTCCAAGCGATAAGAGACTTGACAAAAATAGGCAAAATCTCAAACTTAAATTTGCCAGATGATTCTCTTATATTAAATATATTTATTCCTCCAATAATGGTTTATACGACTACATGTCGAAACTTCTGGAAAATGAAAGCTATCGATAGCATTCTACATTGCTAGCAAGCTACATTGATATTTGATCCATTCATATGATAGAGCAGATCCTTCACTTGGTTTTGCAATAAACGGAAAAGATGCTGCTAAAAACTTCAAAGAGCTTGAAGATTTTTCTTCAGTTTGCTTCATGGGATGAAGGCAAGAAAGTAATTCTTATAGCAGGGGAAGACCTCAAGAGTGAATTTTATTACTCGAACACGATTTGGAGCAGCTCTGGCACAACCTTAGCAAAAATGGGCGTTTTGGAGCAGTCTGGAGCAGGCAATATGCTATGATGCATGCTGGAGCAATTGGAGCAGCATTACCATCACTGCAATAATTATCATGTAACATAGGGTCGCACTCCACTCTGAGAGGCAGAAAAGAGTAAAGTCGAAAAGCGTCGAGCATGGTTGATGCTCGATGGAGCCCCAGCACACTTTTCCAGCACGGTCTGGCACTTCTTGAATGCCACATATCCCGCACGATGGATTGGACATGGCGGACCTGTGGCTTGGCCTCCTTGCTCACCGGACCTCAACCCACTGGACTTTTTCCCCCTGGGGGCACATGAAATCTTTAGTGTACCAGACGCCTGTGGACTCGGCTTAAGATCTCATAGTGAGAATCGGTGTTGCCGCAGACAAAATTAACACAGCACCAGGAATCTTCGAGAGGGTGCGCCAGTCAGCCGGTGTGAACTGTGCAACGACACGCGTGTCCGCCACTTTGAGCACTTGCTTTGAGTTTTTCTCTGATCAATAAATCAGATTGTGCACAACTTTTGGTATTGTTCATTTGCTTTCCCAACACTGTTGTAAGTTCATGTTGAAATTCTAATTTTACTCTTTTCTGCCTCTCAGAGTGGAATGCGGCCCTATGTTCCATGGTAAATATTGCTCGTCTGGATGGGTACTATCACCCCTGTTATTTTGTAAAAACAATTTAGACTCTCCCTGTATGTGTTGTATAGCACCTTACAGAATTCTAAACTTTGATACAGTACACAGTTGTTTCAAAGAATAAGAATACCAAAAAATAATTAGAATGATTCAAACTAATAAAAAGCTGCTGTACCAATATTAATAATTTCAAAAACATGTGTTGTGTAAAATAATTTACTGCATGCAAAGATATCACATATGTAACAAAAACGGTTACAAAAGTCATAAGAGTACAACAGAGATCTATTACACTGATATGAAGTAAAATCTAATACATTTAGGACAGCAATCGTATCCATGACATTCCATCTAATTAAAATTGAAGTTAAATTAAAATTAAAAAGCAAAAGGTTATCTTTCGAGCTAAAATTTTAGCAAATAGCCCAATTTGCTTATTGAAACTTATACTTTCATTACATTTTTAAAACCAGTGAGCAACTCAAATGAAAATTACATTCAAATTACAAAACAAAAACAATGAAAAATATTGTTTTTCCCTTTAAGGGATGACACAAAATGCATTCAAAAATGGAATGGTCATTAGAAACTTTTTCTTAAAAACTGAGGTGAGCAGCAGGTTATTAATCAGTTCGTACATTTATTTTAAAATACTACTAATCACAAGTATACTTTTGCAAACTATCAGTTTGACCTGTTCAAATTGGACAAATCAAAAACAATTTCCTCAGACATCTCTGAAAACGTGTTTTGGTATCAAAACAATCTCTTAAAATTTAATATCCAGAGACTTTACTCTATCTATGAAGACAAGCAGATGAGGATAGAGTTGACAGAGGAATAATATTTTTATCGAGTGGCTGATTGAGCAAATTTACTGGTATGATAGAAAATGATTTGCAATTATTATTTATATATCATATTTTCTTACTTTGATAAGTGCTTTAGTACTTGATTCTTAAAAATGGAAGCCATGAGGAAACTATTAATATTGCAATCAGTTTCTTTCCTTTTAATTTGCAGAAAGTAAGGAACATTTATTTTGAGTGATAATAAAATACTGGCTAGAGGGAGAAGAGCTTAGCATATGCAAGGATAAACACATCGTTTCGGAAGATTTGTACTCAAATTTACACTGGAGAAATTAAAACTTGTCTATCACCACAACACAGATGTTTACGATCACTCTGCGGTCGCAGCTAAACCATATGTCAAACGAATGTTGGAAAGGTAGGCAGGTAGGTATTTTAATTAACATCACACTGGTGCAACACAAATGACTATTGGTGACGGTCCGGGATCAATCCCAAAGCGAGAGATCCGAGGAAAACATCACGTAATTTTGAACCACGGTCAGATGACGAGGCAGCACCTGAGCTGTGGAACCCCACTCTCCAAACTTCCACGCCACGCCAACGTGAGGACATTTGAGGCCGCAACGGATTTAAGGTGCACTGGCCCCTTTGTACACAACGGTCTTTGGCTGGATTCGAACTCCCAACCCTCCGGTTGCAATTCCGTTGCTCTTCCAACCGGGCTACCGTGGGCCGCGGTGGCCCGGTTGGAAGAGTAACGGACTTGCAACCGAAGGGTTGCGAGTTCGAATCCAGCCAAACACCGTCGTGTACAAAGGGGGCTGGTGCACGTTAAATCTGTCGTGGCCTCAAATGTCCTCACGTTGGCGTGGTGTGGAAGTTTGGAGAGTGGGGTGCCAGCTCAGGTGTTGCCTCGTCATCTGACCGTGGTTCAAAATTACGTGGTGTTGTCCTCGGATCTTTCCCTTTGGGAGTGATCCCGGACCGTCACCAATAGCCCATTGTGTTGCTCCAGTGTGACGTTAATTGAAATTCCCCCCCCCAACCGGGCTACCGTGGACCGAATGTTTGAAAGTAATTGAGTTAAGTTAGGTAAGTTAGTATTGAAAAATTTTTGGGACTTCTAAAAACAAAAATTTTGAACCACTTGTTTTGAATTTTACAAACAAAAATGTTTGTTTTCTGTATGGACAGCCTGCAAGCTGTTTCGAAACTCGATCCAACCAAAGATCATCCTGTATGTGGGGGCTGGTGCACGTTATATCTGTGTGGTCTTAAATGTCCTCACGTTGACGTGGTGTAGAAGTTTGGTGTGTGGGGTGACAGCTCAGGCGTTGCCTTCGTTTTCTGACCGGGGTTCAAAATGATAAGGTGTCCTTGGATCTTTCCCTTCGGGATGGATTCTGGGCCGTCACCAATCGTCCAAAGTGTTGCCTCCAGTGCGAAGTAAATTCAACTCTCTACCTGCCTGCACGATGTGGGTGGTGAGGTTCATTTCTTATAACATGAGTTATGGTTAAGATACACTTTTTCCTTAAGAACGTTGTGTTACTCCAGTTCGATGCTAATTAACTATATACCTATCTACCTTAAAATAAAGTAAAACATGCGATAATTCAATATCTGGAGATGATTTATAAATTGATCCAAGGGTTCATTCACAAACACGATCCGATCAAAGTATGCATGAGTTAATGCGCACCAAAAGTCAATATTTCCAGTGTATAAAATTAGATGTTCCATAATGATCTCATAGCACCGAACAAATATGAGCATGAAACGAACTGAGATTTTTCTGACTACGGCCAGTGTTGGCTGAGGTGCAAAACTCTGGACTTGGAGTGCAAATGTGCTTACCTACATGGACTTAATGACCCTTCTTTTGAGAACCTGAGTAAAAAATAATGCTGAAGTACCTTCATAAGGAATGAGAAGGCGAGCACTGAAACAAAGAGCTTTAAAATAGTAAATAAAGCATTGACCACGATGGAGCCCGAGCCCAGTTTTTACAAATTTGAGACAAACGGTCATTGATAGTCGTGCTAGTACTTCCCTTAAGTTAGAGACAGTATTTAGACCAATCAGAATAAATCATCTTTACTAAATTTTTTTCGGTACGCGCTTTCACTTCAGTTCAATCTATCGACTCGGCTTGAAAGGCGCATTCGGAGTTCGGAAATCAGATCACAAAGAGATTCCAGTGTGAGTTCCATTTTCAGATTCATATAACAGTAAGATATTTTTTGATGGTTTGTATTCCTGCCTATATTTTGTTCTTGTTCTGTCCCACGTACTGTTTGCTTTTTGACATCGTTGTTTGGATTTTACTGTCGGTAAAATCGCTTACGGGTTTTCCTTGCCGCCTTTGAAATCGTTGGAGCGCGGCGCTAGGGAAAATTAGAAAGTTCTAGCACATCTTGAGAAAGTTTTCCGAGTGTTATCAAGTAACTCGCTTATTGTTGGGGCTTTTTCGAAAAATATTGAGAAATCCGAAGCATTTCTGAATTTTATAAATCTACAACACAGGAGCTTTATTTCATCTACAGAGAAAACTATTCGCAGATGTCTTGGTTTTAATCCCTTAATTTACTCATTTGAAGAATACAGATCAGATGAAATTTAAGTTACTTCCAAGTGAACAATCAAAAATTTCGAGAAATGACTTTTCAGCATTAGACAAGAATGGTTATCTTTACACTGGTGAAGGCCCCTTACTCATTGTTCTTTGCATAAAGGTAATATTTCTTTTTGAGAAAAACTTAGTGTGTATATATAGCCCAGTGAAATGAATTTTTCTACTCTCTTTTTCTCAGAACTATGAATTTTTAATTAGTGTGATTTGTGAGTTAGAAAACCAGAAAACATTTACCTCCAGTCCCATTGCCAACACACCTTTGGTTGAGTTTTATGGCACAAGGGCCATATTTGCCAAATATTAGACTACATCAGGTAATGGACATAAGGAAAGTTTTACTGACACAGGAGAGAAATACACAAGAAAAGTTGCAGGAATTGAACCTGCACCATCTACAATTCAGGTTGCTAAATGCATTGGTGAAACAAAGAAATTATGAGATTTGAAGCATAGGGCAAATTAAAACTTGAGTTTTGTTTACTAAAGATTTAGACCTATTTTAAGATCTTCGTACATGGTATTATGTAGTTAAGTAAGAACTGTCATTTTTAATTTTTATGTACATTAATTTAATATGAAATCGGGAAGCAATATTTTGGGTGACGGTAATCAGTTTAGGAATTGCATGTATCATGACTTTTATATTCATTTATCAATTATACCTTTGAAAAAGGCACTAACATTTCTATTGTGAATTATACCTCAATTTTTTTCTAGAGATGTTATAATCAAACATCTCTAAGCACTAGTCAACTGTTCACGACCTCATCATATTTTACTGATCATTGTTATTTTCAAAAACTGCTTTCTAACTTAAAATTTCTGAAATGTGTACTTTATATTGCCAATTATTAAAGCAGGAAAGGAATTAAAATTTTCAAAATAGAAGTTTGTAGATACTTGTTCATACATTAAAGATAAACTAAATTTATGACAAATAGGCTACTAATAGACAGCATTTAATATCAGTAAAATTCTTGCAATACAATTTTTCTTGAATCTGCTTCAAAATGCTTTTTAACCTGCTCCAAATTGTCGAAATGACTGCTCCCAAATGTGCTTCAAATCATCTTAACAGTTAACACCCATGTAAGTTTTTTACTCTCACTATATCGCTTCCCTTGGTATATCATGCTTTTTCTTGTCTGCTAAGAAGCTCAATATATATCAAGGCCTTAATGTATGTTGCAAAAACTGCAATATTTCCAATTTCGTTATATAATTAGCAGTGGTAAGCTAGTGGGAGGTGTCAATGTCTAAAGTTGCAGAAGTTCAAAAATATTAGTCTTGTTTTTCTTACCAAAATGTTTCCTTTATGTAACTTTCCTGGGGTTCCTTTTCAGGGCCAATTTGTGATAAAAATGAGCTTCAGGACAATCTTAATTATTTCAATTTTAGATTGGAGGTATGGTCATTTTTGTTTATCAATCATCCAGATTCCTAACATTAAGAGGTCTCTGGATATGCCCACTACACTACCAATCTGAGTTCTAGGCACAGCAGGTTCAATTCCTTCCTGGGTGTATTTCTCTCTTCTGTGTCAGTAAAACTTTCATTGTGTGTGTATGTCCATTTACTTGATGTCTTCTGTTTGGGGCAGCTTGGCCCTTGTACCATAAAAATCGAAACCAGCCTGCTAATGGCCACAGTAATTTAAACCCACTTGTGCAAAGTTGGTACTAATTTGTTCTATCTAAAAGGTATAGTAATGATTACGTTTGAAACTAAGGTACAGCTGTAGTCTCTGCCGCGCGCGGTGGCAACGCGTTTTTTTTGGCAGCGTGTTTGGCGCACTTTTTATGTCGCCAAGGAAATCTTCCAACATCGAATATATACTGCATACGTACGGAAGAATTATGTAAATCTGAATTAAACAACATTTTGACTAGAAAAACACTGCAAATATTGAATAATTATATGGACTTTTAGCGTAGTTATAAGCGACTCATGCCGGTGAGGGTAACCCATTTTTTCTCGAATTTCCAACAGTGAATCTATACTGTACATATGGATGAAATGAATCAAAAAATCAACATAAGTAGAATATAAGTACTAAAAACAGAAGGCATCTTAAATAAGGAATTCTAGAAATAATAAAATAAACCGAAAAAGTACAACCTGATGCAATATCCAGAAAAAAAAGACCCGCTCTCCACTTCTATCCTGAAAAAAAAAAGACCCGCTCTCCACCGTGTCCAAACTAAAAAGAACAACCAATGCTGGACAGAACTGGACGCCGGCAAGGTTGCCATAAAAACAGGTTAACCCTAACCAGGAGAAAATTCTAGAAAAAAATGGGTTACCATCACCCGGTATGAGTCGCTTATAACTACGCCAAGAGTCGTTGCCACCGCGCGCGGCAGAGACTACAGCTGTACCGAAACTAAATCTAAACCATTGTACTGATTTATATATAAGTTATTGTGATTGAACAGCACAGTAAAACACAATAGGAACCACAAAGGATTCTCCTTCATACAAAAAGGAGATGATTATCCTGAAGATTATTCAGACTCTCCCTTCAGTCCAATACTGGAAGTCTTCTAATTGAATTCAGCTTCACTATCAGTAGTTTTCCTCAGTTGAATGTTTCTTTTTTAAGAATACAACTTTTTTCTAGAGTACAATTGTTTCTCGGGCAAAAAGCTAAGCTTTACTTGTGTAACAAGTTTCATTTCTCATGAGTTTCACTTTTCTTTAAAAAGTCTGTTTTGTAACCACTATTGCTATACATCATTGACTATTAAATCTGATCAGATGGTAAAATGTGGTGCGTCCCTTTTGTGAAATTTGGATGCATTGCATTTTTTTTGTGCATGCGCTGTCAGATTTAAGGAATATTTGTGTTTTGATAGTAATATTTACCAATTCTCTGTTTAACTCTGGTCTGTTTCAAACCCTTCAGCTCTACTTAAGGTATATGCATTTATGATATTTTTGGAAAGAGTTAATTGTAACTAGGTTTATCTAAAAAAGTCAGTGCTATGAATTACTTAAAAAGTCAAAAATAAAGTTGTTTCAATTAGATTAAATTTGGAATGTAACTGTCTGACCATAAAATTTGTTAGGTATGAATTATGATCCAGGTATGAAAAAATTGTGATTTTTTTTAATAAAAAAATTGGATTTTTAATTTAATTTGTTGTCCCGATAATTTTAAATGTGTTAGAAATAAGATGCAAATCAATTTAATTTCTAATAGTATTGATAAATGTGAAACATAAATATGTCTGAGAAAGTATAGCATTACAAATGTTTGAAAAATGATAACAATAAAAATTAAAAAATATTCTTGGACCTTATTGCTTTTATTCTTTCATTTCAATTATATTTCCTGATACAAATTCATAATGCTTAATTCTATGTTAAAAAATATTTTAACTAGAGAGAATTAAATTTTTTATAAATCATAATTAAATAAATTTTATTTCCCTGCCTTTTTGATACCCAACTTGTTTCATGTGTAAAAACTGAAAGCTAAACTGTTAAGTTGAAAATATTTTTTCTACAGATGCTGAATTAACAATGGTAGTAGTGGTAAGATGGCTTTGTTGTCTTCTACAAACACTAAAAATAAATGAGTTTCCTCCATTCGAAAGGAGATATCCGGGATACAATGTTTTGGCAAAAAGGAAATCAAATAACATCTTGAATTGTGATTACAGGCATGATTCTAATTGAATATTTTGTTTTTGTGAATATTAAGATGTTCTTTCTATTTAAACTCAATTGATTTTCATTCAGAGGTTTTCTTGAATTGGCTAAGTGAGAGGCATACTGGACTCATTTGTAACATACTGAAAAAGAATGTTAAACAGTGCTGATGCCTTATCAGAAATAGCAAATTCCCTCATGAAAGGTTATCAGGTCCTTTCAACTGGGAAGAGTAGGTCAAAATGAAATAAACACTTTGCACTATGTACAGACTGGCCTCACATATATGAAACTCAGCATCTGCTGATAAACAGATTTGTGAGTGACTTGTTTCAGTAAGCAAAAAGAAATATTGATAGGTCAGTTGTCATTGTCATCCTAACTGGTTGATAAATATTTTCAGAGCAACCAAACAAGTTTAAAGAAACACCTAAACCAGGGGTGCCTAGTAGCCTGACCCCTTTGGAACCCTTCATAATTTTTATGATAGGTCCTAGAACAGCCAAACAATATAAGAGATTAATATAACCCCAAATGCATGATACCACAGAATGCATGATACATACAAGTTTAAGAATTTGCTTCTAATCAGTAAAATTTTTAAAAATGACTTCCTTTTCTAAAACTGAAAATAATTGGCGAGATTAATATTAAAGTAACCCCAAATACCCAGAGTAATTCTATCTTTCTTAGGTCACTTATCAGAAGGGCATACAAAGTTCTAGAGACCTGAAATCCTTGAGTCTTAATGATTTTATGGTTAAGAGCCAGCACCCCTCCCACACGAAGGATAAATGTTACAAATATAGCAATAATATTGGTAATGTTTTAAATAAACAAAATTAAGAGTTTTAAAACACTTTTACGTGAAGCAAGTGGTGTTTTACTTAGACCCCAATAATTTCTTCAACCCAGTTTGCACCACTGCATTCCAATCAATAGCATTATCTGTAATATCTTCAAAGTAAGGAAGCCAATTATTTTCAGTTTTAGAAAAGGAAGTCATTTTTAAAAATTTTACTGATTAGAAGCAAATTCTTAAACTTGTATGTATCATGCATTCTGTCTCCCTGGTCATTTCATAATTTAAATCAACATACCCTGATTGCATTTCTTTTGAACTAAATTATGTTGTGCAGAAAGATTTGTATACTATTATTTGTACACGAGTTTTCCCACTAGACATTCTATCATAAAATTAGAATTTTATCTGAATCATTCTATTGTGAATTACAAAAATACATTTTGTATTGATTTTTATTGTATACTTTTTGTTTGTAGAAGCAATACTTTTATCATAATTAGCTATAACACGAACAAGTTTCACCAATTGGAAATTTTTAACTTCTATTCTGTTCCTGATGTGTTATTTCATTTGTATTACTATTAGTAGTATTTATTATTATTTGTACTTGGTTTTTAAAAGACATTCTACCGTAATTAGTGTCTTAACCAAGTTTTTCTGAGTTATTGAAAGCTATGAAGCCAATCCTTTTCATGTTTACATGAATGATATCAACACATTTTATCACAGCAATGTGGTAAAATTTACATTTTTGCGCTTTTTTGTTCATGTGTTGCATATTTGAACAGCTGGTTAATTGTAGCAATGCTGCTATGCTAACTAAATAGATGTTTTCCATTAAAATGAACTGCAAAAATTAGTTTTGGGCATAAAGAAAATTCCTTTAAGCTCAAAAAATTTTTCAGAGTACAAAAATTGATTTGCTAGCAAATTCATCGCTGAACTCCACAAGCTCTATAATTTGTTTTAGTTCTTTTTATATGTATGCAAGTTTTAAATTTTGAGTTTAATTAAAACCGGTTTCCACTATTGGCTATATGAAAATTATTACGATATTGTTGAGCTTCCAGTAGAATAAATCAGATCTGCCGATGGCATTTCAAATACTTGCCATGCTAAATTTCCCTTTTTTGAGTTACAATAGACAAGAATTTTAACATGTCAAAATTATCTAAGCGTCCAGCAAATTTTAATCATGTAAAAGTAAATTTGTTTCTGTAAACATAATGTATCAGTAAAGTGAAATTATAATAATGGTTTACAATTAATAGTTATAAAATGAATGATTGATTAATGAAAATTAATATGGTGCTAAATTAGGATAATTTATCTATATTATTTTAATATATTACTTTCATTTTCAACTACATAAATTTTATTTTGGACAAAGGGTGGCATCAGTATTATTCACCCTGGTCTAAAAATATCTAGCTATGTCAGTGGTAAATAGTAAGCATTACTTAGCTGAATTTTGTCTGTTGGAGTGATAAAATTTGTTATTTCGACAGATTGCTTTTGTATTCTGAAATTAAACAATGGCGAGTGCTGATGCATTTGTATCTGGACCTTCAGCTGTGGATATTTCACCAAATCAAGATAAAGGAGTGCTGAAAGAAATTATTAATCCTGGAGAAGGCGATGGAACACCATGTAAAGGGAATAGGGTATTTGTTCATTACACAGGGAAATTGACAGATGGAACTGTATTTGATTCTAGTGTTGATCGAGGGGAAATGTTCGAATTCACACTTGGAAAAGGTATTCATTTTGTGTTCAATTAAATTTACCTTTTATTAAACTTAAAGAATTACAATTTATCTATTTGTTTAAATGAAATGCTTACTGAATGACTATTTTTTAATATAGTGTACCTTTGTATCATCAGAAAAGAATTTTTCCTTTCTCAATTTTCCTGAAGTTATAAATACTATTTTTAATTTCTTCTAATAACAAAGAGATGTTGCAACAAGTTTTGGAAAATTTTACAGGATTCCCTCAGGCCTTAAAGTCTGATTTTTCATCATAGTTTTTAAGGGCTCTTAAAAAGCTCCAATGTTCATTGAAAGTTCTCAAAATTTCTTAAAAAGACTGGTTTTACTAGAGCACTGAGGCATATTTTATTCACCTACATTAAAAACCAAGATCAGTACTTGTCAAGTGTCATAAGAAGTCAGGCATTATATTTTTGGTGAGCTAAAAACTAGTTTTTAGAACTGGATCTGTAATCTAAACCCCACTTGTGAAGCTTCTTCACCTGTGCATTAGATTAATCTTGTGATCTGTGTAAAATATAGCCTTAAAAATGAAAAATAGTCTTGGAAAGACCATACTTTTTCTTTAGCTTGAAGAGTTTGAACTTTTATTGATTTAAACTTCCAAGTTCAATTTATTTCTGCCTAAACACTCCTCATTGTTAGATCACTTCTCATTTGATGTAATATGGGTTATGATCCTGTTAATAATTAGATTTCAGTGTAGACTGACCTCCAAGACTTGCAATGAAAACTTCAATGAATGGAGTTCTCCCTTATCAGTGATATGAAAGAAATGTTTGTATGCTGTTTCTATGGCATATAATTAGGTTCTCTAAAATAAATTACCCAAATACTGTGAATACTATTCTGGTAATATAACTAAAAAATTTTTAAATAAAATATTAGATTTATCTATATATGCAAAGAATTTTTTGGAATGCATAAAAAATATAATAAGCATGTGTATTATATAAATAAGCAGTGGCAATTTAAGAAATTATAAATATCACAGAAATGTGCCCACTCTTAAACAATTTGGGTTAAAAAGTAGTGACGTAAAAAAATTGCATGTATAAAATAGATAGCTCTAATTAGTTTGTCTTTAATCTGAATATTTATGTATAGGTGAAGTGATCAAAGCTTGGGATATTGGTGTAGCTACCATGAAACAAGGGGAGAAGAGCATTCTTGTCTGTCAACCTGAATATGCGTATGGAAAGAAAGGAAGTCCTCCTAAAATCCCTGAAAATGCACCATTGGTGTTTGAAGTTGAGTTATTTAAATGGGATATGGAAGATCTTAGTCCTGACAATGATAAAGGCATCTTGCGATCAGTTATTACAGAGGGTGAAGGCTATGCCACTCCAGGAGATGGATCTAATGTTGAAGGTATGTCACACTTAATACAATTGTCATACCCAAAATTATATTGGTATTCTATATAAATAGAAAGTAAATTGATAATGAAGTTACTTTTTATTTATAAATTTGAGTTTTCCCTACTCATGTTTATTTTTAGTTCTTTTGGTTGCCATGCCAACCTTTTTGTTGACAAATTATCTATTATGTTTTTAAAGTGACAGCTATTTTTACGACAAATTCTTTTACCTTGTTACAGTAATTGTACGTTTATTGAGAACGTGAAATGCTTTTGACTTTTTATTCTAAACCCAAATTATTCTTACATACTTTTTTTTTTCAATTCAAACAGTTCATCTCGTTGGTAGATATCAGAATAAGCAGTTTGAAGAAAAAGATGTTAAATTTGAACTAGGTATTGGATGTGAAGTGGGAATAGTTAAAGGACTTGAAATTGCATTAAAAAAATTCCAGAAAGGTGAAAAATCAAGTATTATTTTGTCACCAAAGTATGCTTTTGGTAGCGAAGGAAATTCTGAATTGAATCTGCCTTCAAATGCTACAATTGAATATGAAGTCACCTTAAAATCTTTCGAAAAGGTTTGTAGTTTTTGTATTTTGTTTCACTCCTTTCTCGATTGTTAAATTACTTAACCTGACCCACAAAATATCTATCAGATTTTATATTCAATGATTTCCTTTTCTAGATTCTTTTAATCTCTTATTTAAAAATCAAAGTTTTTCTTGGCACTCAAAGAATTCTAAATCTGTCTCCTGTTCCAGATGCTGAACCCAAATTTTTACTTTATATCGCTGCCTTTATTAGTCTAACTGTACTTGTATCGTAAGGTCTAAACTTGAATATAAAACTTCAGTATACTGAAATTAGAAGAGTGTTATGTTTTATAGTCAATTTATTTTGTCCTTTTGCATTCATTTTTACATGATATCTCAAATTTAAATATTGAACATGGGATGTATATTTAAAGTTTGGAACAGGAACCGAATCATGTCAAAAATATTGTGATCTATTAATAGAATTTCATGACTGATTTATACATCCTATTTCAATTAAATTTATAAAAATACAACTTGTGATTTTGTTCAATTAAAGTCTATTTAATTCTATAGAATTAAGAATTTTTTCCTGGCGGTTCTCATGTAAGACAGATTGATAAAACAATTTAAATGCTATTTATTTTATCCTTTAATATCTGTTCATACCATTTTACCCAAATAACAAGGCTTTGTTGATTTAAATTAAAGTTTAATTCACATCACTAGGAAAAAGAAACATGGAATATGACTATAGAAGAAAAAATAGAGCAGTCGGAAATAGTGAAAACCAAAGGAACCAATTACTTTAAAGTAAGCTATTTTTAATGTTCAGTTATAGTTGTTAATTTATAAATGTTAATTCTGTATTTATGTTTTAGTTATACAGATTTACTGCTATCATTAGCATAGTTTAATAATTCAAGATTTAATTTGAATATGAGTCTTAATCTTGTTTATTCTGGTCATTTGCAGTTTCTTAATACATGTATGTGATGGTTAAAATCTGAAAGGTTAAAAACCTTTTTATCGATATTAAAAGCTAAACTACATTATTATTTTTTTCAGAATGGGAAGTTTGAAATAGCCTTAAAGATGTATCAAAGAATAATAAACTACCTCCAACAAGAATCTGATTCTGCAGGAGAAAATAAAAGTAGAGTAAATGCTCTTTTAGTGGCTGGATATTTAAATCTTGCTGCATGCTACTTAAAACTAGAAAAATATGAGGAAGTTATACAAAATTGTGATAAGGCTTTGGAAATAGAACCAAAAAATACAAAAGGCCTCTTCAGGAAAGGACAGGTAATTGCAATATTTTTAACTTTTATTCAAGTTTAAATAAAGGAGTCTTTAATTTTTAATGTGGTTCATCCATATTGTATTTTTAGAGCAAGTTCTACCCCCTCCAAAAAAATAGTAATAATCTTCCAAGAGAAGCATTGTCAAAAGTTTTGAAACCTTGGGTAAACTACGAGCACAAGACTGCACTTATGTGTGTATTTCTTTTTATGATTTCAGTTTCTGCAACTTTTACTGGAGATGGACTAAGGCATTCAAAAAATCACCAGTAAAACATAAAATTGACTTTTCGAAGTGTAGCACTCTTGCATCTGGTTTGAGATGCGACCTAATTTCATTGTTTTTATTTCAAGTCAAGGCCAAATATTTAATTCCTTAAAACATGAATCATTTTGTTCACAATTTGTTTTTCAATTTCCTGGCAGTACTCAAGCTCTGCATTCTAGAATACGACTCATGACCTTAAACTTTTTCTAGAATGAATAAGAACAGTAATAAAAATGAAATTTTGTGAGGAGTATTCATCAATTGTTTAATGGAAGAGAGCATTTGGGCTTTCAGCATCACTTTTAAAGTAGGTTAATCATTTAGTTTTAACCCTCTGTGCATTAAAAGATTTCCTAGAAGTATATTTTCCTGTAAAAATTAAATGTGAATTAGTTATAAGAATCCCAGGAAACATTCTATTGGTTAGGAGCCATGCAGAAAACTACATATTGTGAGGTGAAATGGTGCTCAGGGTTAATGTTTTCTTTTTGGAATTGGGTTCCACCCCACCCTCCCTATTTCTTAAAGATTAATATTAAAATATCTTACTAAACAGAGAATTTCTTCCGTAATATTAAAATATCTCACTAATTATAGAATTTATTTCATGATTCTACCTATTCTATCAGACTGTCAGTTTTGTTAAAATTTACTGTTTGGCTAACCATTGCAGCTTGGTTAGTTCTACATTCTTTTATTCAAAGATTTTGCAATTTTATTTCATAGGCAAAACTGGCTCTACATGATTATGAAGTAGCGAAGGACTGCTTTACTGGTGTTTTAGAAAGTGACGAGTCCAATAAAGCTGCTCTAAAAAACATCTATATTTGTAAAGAAAATATAAAAAAGGAACTAGAAAAAGAAAAGAAAATGTATCAAAATATATTCAAGAAGATGGCGGAAGAAAAAGGCGTGGTATGTATTTTATTGATAAAAGAAATATTTTCTTCTTAGTCATCATGGGTTAAAGCTTGAGTACTTAAGACAAGGTACTTAAAAATGCCAAAATTTCTATTAACCATTGAAAAAATCCTTGAATTTTATTTTAAACAAAAGTTGCCTGCTTGTAGTCCAATTGAATGGATGGTTTTGCACAAGCAGCAATTACATCCCTTCCATTTACAGAATCAAGACACTAAAATTTGAGAATTGTCCTTACTGGTACAATTTGCCCATTGGTTACATCAGCACAGTGAGATTTTCCAGTATACATGCTCTTAATAGATAGTCTCGTTTACGCGTACAATGTTAATGTTTGGGCACACGCCAATCTACACAGCAACGGTTATGTCAATGTTTTGGAGGTATCACTGACTTTTGAATTGGGCATACTTTTTGCCACCTCAACTCAGTGGACAGATGTATTGCATATTTCTGGGAAAAAACGTTGTCGGAACTAATTAATAATATTCCTTTGTTCACTGTCCTATGTGGTGGGGCAACATCACACTTCAGCTGTTATGTGCGTAATTATTTGAATGTCAATATTGGCATTCAATTGACTTAAGGGACCAGGCACTTGGCCACTATGATTGCTCGATTTAATATGCTTCAATTAGTTTCTATGGAGATACCTGAAAAGCTTTGAGTACAAGACTTCCAATGAGGACATTGTGGCAACAGTTTCTGTCACTGCAACATGTTTCCAAAATCCTGGCTTTAAAAATGTACTGCAATCAATGTGTCCATTCTGACGGGCATGTTTTACGATTCGCGACTGCTCCTCTGAGTGACCATAAAATGAAGTAATTTTTTTTATTTTACTTTCTGACCAATTCCTGTTTTAGCACCTATGTGCAACAGTTACAGATATGCATTCTTTGACAAAAAATTCTTGTTTTAGTGTACTCTACCACCTAGATTTGGCTAGGAGTTGTGTTAAATTTAAAAACTTGGATAAGTAGATCCAAGATATAGGAATTTTTAAATATTTTACTGTTATTTGATGGCAACTCTGTCACTAGTGTTAGCGATTTCAAAAAATAAATTATGGCCCACCCTACTGATCATGCATATTTTTAGTATTCATGAAAAATTAACCCGTCTTGTTATAATGATGTATAAAAACAAAATTTTCTAGGAACCTGATTCTACATCCGGAGACTCACTCAATCAAGAAAATGGCTTTCAAAAAATGGAGACTGAAGAGACACAGGGATCCACAGAAGCTGTTCAAGTTTAAAATAAATTCTAGTTGGCAATTTTCATAGGCATCATTCACATGTTATGTGTATATCAGATTCCAAAACAATGATTTCATTAAACATAGCTGTTGTAAAAATCCATTTGTTTTCATCAATTCATAGGATGAATTATTTTTTACTGTTAATGTACTAGTTTAAAGTACATCAGGAAATGCAAAAATCAACTCTTAATTTCTTCAAAACATTTTCAGCAGCTTTTTTCATTATAGTTTCATTCCGTTCAATAATATCATGGTATATCATGAACTGATCTGTTAGCTGTAAAATATATGTAAATACCTTTTTAAAATGATTTATAAAATTAATATGCTTCATAAATAATCTTAGACATTAACTGTTTTTAAAAGTCAAAATTTCTGAGATGTTTTCCACATTTATTAGATGTTTTTATTCAACAATAAAACATGAAATAGTAAGTCAATAATATTCAAAAGATTTTTCACTTCAGACAATTCAAATTATACTAACAAATTCACTACTTCTGGAATAAGAAAATAAATTCAAAATTATCACTTATTTATCTTTGTTGCAAAACGAGCTTAAAAGGGGAATTACTTTGATAACTTATATGAAATAATTGAATGAATTAAATGTTAAACCTCAGAGAAGGGTTTTATACTTAATATGCTATTTAAAAATTAAATGTTCCCTCATCTTTTCTAGAGCTAAATTATTTTAATTGGTCACTGTTTCCTAAATAGGTATTGTAGAAGGGTTATCTTGGAAAACGAAACGTGATAACAAAAACGTCATGTACATGAAATATTTATTGACTTTGTTGAAGCAGATTTTACCAGTTGAGCACATTGAACTCCAACAATACTCTGACTGAAATCAGAAACTCCTAATAAATACTTCATTTTGGTTTCTGAGCAAAAACGAATTGTTTCATTTCTGTTGTAATTATGAATAGAAAAGATTAAGAGAATCCATGCCTAGACTGAAAGTGAATAAAAAAAAGACAAGGTTTCTGCCTCCATCCAATTACTAATTTGTTCATTTGGGTCACAGTGAATTAAGTGAAATCTCAAATAACTAGCAGTCCTATCCAAAATAACTGCAATACAAGGTTAAATTACAGGTCCCTAATGAAATTTAAGTATGCATTCCAAGTATTCAATTTCTAATTTGCATGTGTGCCTTCATTATTACAAACCCATTCATTTCTTACAACACAATTGAATCAATCTTTTCAAAAACAGCATAAGTCATGTTATTAAACTTATACTTTTTTAAATGTATAGGATAAGAAAATATTTAATGTTAGAAAATTCCAGATTGTAATTTCTGGTGAGTTCTGCAACACTTGTTTCACACTAAATGCATACTTTTTTTTTAAGGTTTTTTGAATCCCAGAGCTCTAAAATAAAACTGAAAATCTACTCATCACAATACAGTCATGTTATTTTTATTGAACTTCATTTTTGCTCCTTTAAGATTGGGATGCATTTTTTCTGAGAATAAGATCTGATCAATTGTTTGGGAATTTCAAAGCCGAAATATAGTCAATTCAATTTCGATAAGCACTATCTCAAAATTTTTTATCATGTATGTCCTATATCAAGGCATGTAGGTTGAAAACACTTGGTGATCAATTATTAAATTTAAAAGAATTGATACAAATATAATTTCCTAGATATTTTGAAAATTACATGCATAAAGTTGCTTAAGTACTTGATGAGTAACACAATTTAAATAGTGATTTGATTCAAATTGGAGGTAATTATGGGGAAAATAGAATGGATATAAATCTAATTGTTGGAGTAAAGTATTTCCAAGATTCCAGGCCATGCTGTTTGCAAAGAATTTATGTAGCATGGTTATATGTAGCATATATCACACTATGTCAAAGAATTTCAAGAAAATCAGATGAGAAGTTACTTTTTTTGTCCTATATATTTCATAGATTTACACTTCAATGATAACTTTCCATGATTTAAAAGCAAGGAATGAAAAAATCAGACTTATTTAAACTAGCTTGTTGTCTTCATGGTTTAAAAATTTCCAGTATTAGACAAGAAATTTATAATACTGTTAGACTTGAATTAGATTAGACATTAATACATAAGGATAAAATACCATGGTGCAGTATTACTTTGAAAATTTTCATTTATATAAAAAAATTTCAAGTCAGAATTTAACAAATATCTTGTTTTATTAAATTCAACTTTATTATGTAAATCGATAATACTTGTAAAAAGATACCAGATAAAAATAGACAGCATTTTTAGTGGTTGCAAAATTTTAAACATAGCACTTAGGGGACAGTATTTAGACTTCAGTAAATAATGTGGCAGCCTTTTGTCACCCAACTTATTTTGAGTATAACGAACAAGTTGAAAATAGTCTTTCCACAAATATAGAAATAACTGATTTTTCTTTAATGACTTAATTGCCTGCTGCTATATACTGAACAGATTTGTGAGTCACCTGTTGGTCAATGGCAAAAGAAATGCTGGTTTGTCAACTCATTCTTTTGTAATCAAGAAATATTTTATCTTGGAAGAAAGGGAATGATTTGCTAAGAAAAGGGCAATCTGGGTATTGGGAATAGAAGTAAATATTTTAATACTTGAATGAAATAACATGCACTTTATACCATGTTATTTTAATTTTATGCTGAGGAAGATTTTTTTTACTTTGGTCAATAAGTTTTTAAAAATCAGATTGGTTTAAATCAAAATGATTTACATTGACTTTACCCTGCTTTAAAGCAGATGTATGTAAAAAAATATGCATGGCCACCAATATTTGAGGAACATTTTAAAAATTTAAATACAATTAAAACATTTCTTACCTCTGATCGATAGATAGTTAAAATGCTAATGATTAGTTTTGTAAATTTTACACTTTTAGTGTGATCTGTTGACCAGACTTCTAATTTCCAAGCAAGAATGTCGTGTATGTTTTTCTCAAGGTGAATCTAAGATAAAAGTCAGTCTTTTAAAACAATCGATTAACTAAATATACTCAATTTTTACTCAAATCATAAGTTAATAACATACCTTTCTCTCTATGACATTCTGGAGTATTGAAAATGTATTATCTAATGGTAAAGCTAGCTCCAAAATGCTCCTAAAACATTTAAGAATACATAAAAAGAATGTTTAAAAATTATGTAGATAAATATTTAAAACCCAATTTTTAACATTGCTAGATTCAGGAAGGATTTACATGCATTTTAAAAGACTTAAAAAAGGTATAAAATTGATCTGACTCTAGCAGATATTTGAAAAATATCACTCTGTATACCACCATTCATAAGCTATACAGAAACTTTCATTGCAATTTTTCAAAACAAATAGGACAGAAAAAAGATTCTCTGTATATAGGAGAAACACATGTTTTTTAATCAGAAGTCATACTTAATTTCATAAAAACTGATTACTTTATACAATATGGGACAGATTCATTTGGTAGATTACATCTAGTCATCTTCATCAAAGTTTCTAAGTGAAGATTTTCTGTAAGAGAAATAAGTTCTTTGATCAACTCAGAAAAAATATTAGTATAAGCAAATTAGCATTAAAGACAAGAAAACAAATTCATTTGAATAGCTATATCCTAAATTTCATATTGCAAAAATCCAGAACTGGTGTAGTCTTTGTGCACATTTCATTACAGTGAATTATAATTCTATACAGCAAACTGGAAAGCTAGGGTGCATGACATTTTTATCATATATAAGTATGACTAATTTGTATTACATCTTTTAACTAACCATTCAGAAATTAAAATGTTTAATTGCTCACACCCAGAATAAATGGAAGCTGCAGAACGCTAGACATAATTTGACACAGGATAGTATGAGGATTTTATTTGACTTAATGTCACGATATATATATGCATTTATCGTCATGAGAGGTGGATTTACAACTTACTAATTTGTGGTCGTGTAATTCTATAATGACAAAGAGTTCTCTAGATTTGATACTGTAATCACTTTATCTCTTCCTATACATTACACATGCTAAGTTTCATTCTAATTGAAAATTGGCTTCAGTGTTCCAATTTTTTTGGCAGTGTATTTACATGTAAACTGTTAATAATTTAAACAATATACAAAACTTATGTATTTAAGACATGGCTAGTTGTCCAGACAATATTTCATATTATGAACAGTTAGCTACTGTGTCTTATAAAGCTGTGACATCTGAAGTGATGAACATTATAAATTTGGGTTTTGATTGATATATATTTCGTAACTTGCTCTCATTAAAGTCCAACCTCAACAAAATGATATTGTCTTAATTCCTGAAACTTAAAAAGAACAATTATCAAGAGAGTAGATAAGTGAAATCCCAAACATGTATAAACATTAAAGCCCAATCATGTTGCTCTAGGAGATATAGTTTAACTATATTTTAAAAATAATGAATTCAACATTACCTATATCATTTTTCTTCAGACAAGGTATAACTATTTCATCAATAATAGCTTTTGGATAAATTTCAGAGAAATTTAAAATAGATGCCAAGAGATTTCGAGAATTATTCATTTTAGATTGAAAAACCTGAAATGGGGACAAATACAATTTTAAGTCAAAGATAATTGCATTATTTACAGTGATAGTTATGTTAATAAAATCAATGCATACCTAATAAATGCAACAAGAAAATTATGATCCATTAGAATTATAATTCAGAAAATTACCTAAGAATTAGGTGTTCTGTCAAACAAACTATAAACATACATGTTTGACCTATCTATTCTTGACATAAAAACTAGTACTGAAATTTAAAAAATTTTATTTGCAAAACATTAATTTTCTTAATAGAGAATTAAACCGTGTTTGATGTTTCCCATCACACTATAGAAGAGTTCATATTTTAATTCATTATTGTTGCTGTAAAGCTGGAATACAGTCCAAAAAAAGATATTGGTGTGTGGAAAATTGCTGTAAGTGTTTTCGTTATACAACATGCCACCCAGGAATTCAGAGTTCTATCAAGATGCTTATTACCTGACCTTAATGTGTAAAAAAGTCTTAAGAGTTGCTAAAACTGAAATGTCAGACATTAAGAAAATTATTGACTGAAAACACTTCAATAAATTGTAAACCTAGTTGATCGACAGATATGTCTAAAGATTAAAATAACCCACAACTTTTTATGTCCAGAACCTATTCAGATTACAGCTATGCAAGTAGAATTATCAAAAAAGCTATTTTACAAGTACTGGGTATATTTTAAAGACTACCGCTAACTATAAATCGGGGATCTTCAAATTGCGTTTCTTTCATCAGTTATTCTATATTGATGATTTCAGGTAGTATTGTACTACACAGCGTAGTCTCATAATTAACAGTTTCATCCAAGAACTAAGACTTAAATAAAATAAAGAGCTAATAAAATATTTCTATAGTATTACAGATTAATATACAACAAACCACAGCCAAAGTACCAAAAATTTATATGGTAGGAATCATGGTAAATACCCTCTAATAGAATTTATGGCCACCAATCTAAAAATATTTATGGTCATGGTAAAATACAGGGTATGAAAAAAATCATTTTTGTTTTTAAAAAAAAATCGGATTTATTTGATTTAAATCTGGCTTTTTTATTATTTAAATCGGATTTTTATGATTTTAATTAATCCTTGGCCTGTACAAGTTTAAACTTATTGGATATGAAAAATATAAATCAGTTCAATTTCTAGATACTTTTTATTTATGTTAAACATTAATATTTGTGATGAATAACATTAATGTATTAAGAAATATAGCAGGGTAAATTTTTGAAAGATTAAAATGCAACATTGTAATTAGCAAAGTTAATCACATGATAGAGCAAATAGAATAGCCCAATGAATGCCATGTATAAGCAATGTTTTCTCATCTGGTTCTCGAGTGGTTTAGATTAGTTTGATTTTAACCCGTAGCATGAAATTTTTTGTCCTAGATAAATAAGGTTGTGGAATCCCACTAATACCATATTAATTTTTCTATAAAATTAATCAAAAATCAGACAAATTTCAGAACTTTTTGCATTATATGTTAATCATGTATGAATAAAAAATGTATAGAATTTTTGTAGTTATTGTTATGTAAAGTAATTAATTGGTTAAAGACTTGTTTTTGAGAAAAAATCATGACGCCAATAGGAAATAAAAGGAACTTGCAGCAAAATTCATGCTTTTCAGAAATATTTAGCTTGCAAAAAGTTCTTATTTGTGAAAAAATGTTTCTTGAAAGTAAATAGTGAAAATTAGACAAGTCATGAAAATATATATAAATTGAAATCAAATATACTTATTTTTCAAATTTTCTGAGCATTCATTCATAAGTATTTCAAAGTTAAATTTCTAACACACGAAAAGAGTTAATACACAAGAAAATGAAGCTTTTCTCTATGAACAGCATAAAATAAGTGTGGTATCATCCCCAGAACATGTCAATTGAGTGGAATTTTGAGCTTGCAATGAAAAAAAATCATAATTATTAAAATAGCTTTCCGCTTCAATACATAATCTATTTTGTTAACATACTCATTCAATTATCAGATGGGCGAATTAACTTTTACATTTCAAATTTAATTCAGTTATGCTAGCAGTGTAAAGAATTAATAGGGATCAATGCATAAAATTTTCTAATTCAATTTAACTAAAAATTAACCAACATGTTACACAAAACAAAATGAAAATATAAAAATTCCCAATTCTAAAGATTTATATGCAAAATTGCAATGCTTTTGTGATACTGCAGAAAACTTTTTCATTGTGACTAAGTGGTAAAAGAAATAGATAAGATGGTTATTTTTAAAACTATCATGGAGCTACAAATTTAAACATCACATAAACTATTGACAGAAAGTATATTACTTTTCATTTAAAGCATAAGAAATATTTTCAATGGCAGGGATAAAAATTTTAAATATTCTAGATAGCAATGGTGATTTTCGTTTACCTGGTCAATAATTAAATCTTAAAATTGATAGGTAGTAATTGAAATATAGTTATTGCAAGATATGGCAGTAATAAAGATGAGAAGAGCTTTTTACCCTCACTGAGTTTGTTTATGTGAAAAGAATGTCTTGAGTTTTAAATCTACTATATTGAGTTAATGGGCGAATTACCTATCTAATCTGTTTTGATAGATGTTATATATAATTGACTGATAAAACTTTAGATTCATTTTAAACTTTAAATGCCTTGTCCACAGATAATTCAGTCATATTACACAGATAATTCAGTCATATTTTGTTCAGCTACAATAATTTTGTTCATTCCGTAATATAGAACTATGTTCACCTTCAATCAATTTTTTCTCATAATGATAAACTTTATTTTCCCTTTGCAGTATTTCGTAAGGATGAAATAGAAATCTACAACAGAAAGAAAAGTGGAATGATTATAATTACTAGAGGATAGGCAATATGGTTGACTAAAGCAGCAGCAATGGACAGACTTAAAGGTTTCTCAATCTTTAAAACTGCACTCAGGAACAGTACTAGAGCTACTTCATTCAAAAGTGAGCTTTTCAATACATCACAAAGTTGAGGTACCTGATAACAAACAAATGTAACAACCTTTTTAGCAGAAGTTGGAGGGGAAATGAGCAAGCAGTAATAAAAAACTAGTTATAATATATAAAATTATAATTAATTGAGCACAAGAGAGATTTTATTTGAGGGAGCTCATTTTTAGGATTTACTGTAATGATGAAGTAACATCATATGTGCATGCCTTATCCCCTTTTGATAGGCCATAAACCTATCTAAAAAGGGAAAAAGTTGTATAGCTTTCTGTACGAACCATTTTTTTAATTTCATGTTTTTTCTACAATTACATAACAAAAATCAGATTTACTTAACAAACTTTATAGCATTAACAGTATCTGATGCTCCCAATTGAATCAATTTATTACTATATATTGGCATAATGAAGAAAACTGTTTTTAATCAAATGCATTTTCTAAACAGTTACATTTAAAGCAGTACTAAAGGCACAAATTCTAATTTATAGCAACCTAAATTGGTGCCTACAGCTACAATTTTTCCTAAATCATCGAACATTTACTCTTGTTTTGATGAAAATAATGATTTTAAAAGTTTGTGGTTTAGGCATGGTGTAGACCAGGGGTGCCAAACTAAATTAAAACACAGGCCATTTAATGCAACTGGTAAGATCACATTTACAAATTTTCTTAAAATTATATTCTGAAGTGAGGATTCAGGAATATGATAGGATAATTAAAATAATATAATTATTATATTGCTATATAATTGCTTTTACTTAAACGTTTATTTAATTTAATGTATTTATAAAACTAAAATTAATTTTACCTTAAACTTGCCAGTGCTTTCCTCCTACTAGTTTTCCAATATCTGGATTCAAAGACTGAGAACAGACAATCTTCATTATGGTAGATAGATGTTTATCAGTTAATCTTGATCTGTAGGCCATTTTATTTAATTTCATGGACGAAAATAGTTGCTCACACAAGTACGTACTCCGAAAATAGCATAAAATTTGTGCAGCAAACTATTTAATCTCCAGGTATTTTTCACCTAAATAAGAATATATTTTGGGAATTCCTACTTCTCAATATTTGTCTTTTAAAACCGAATCATTCTGGAAATCAATTGATTCCAGTTGTATCAGAGTGGGAGCATTTTCAACTTCAAAGGAAAAAGGCCTAATAAAAAGAGAAAAATTTTTGTAACTTTGAAATCATTAAAATGTTTATCAAGTTCGTTTTTGATTTCTTCATTTTACCACAATATTGTGAAAATGAGCAACTTTGATTTTGTGCTTTTAACTGCTCACACGTAGGAAAATAAGTCAAAACGTTTTTTTTGTAGATGATTTTTAAATATGTTTTGTTAACATGACGAAATTGTTATCAGTTAACATGACGAAATTGTGTGTACGGTATTGCCTCGATCTCCCCTAAGTGCTATTTTCTTCGTAACATATTGTCCTGTTTTAATTTTATTTCAGAGCATCGTGGGCCACAAAAAATTACCTCGGGGGCTGCATGCGGCCTGCCAGTTTGACACCCCTGGTATAGACAATAATACACAGCATTGTAATTATAACTGCATTCTGATAGGGTTTGAGTAGCAAAAAGTGTGAGAACTATCATTTATTTAAATACATTGTTTTAAAATTACCAAGCACCATCAAAAAATATTATTTATAAGAGTATTCTCTTAAAAGTTTAGAAAAAATGTCACCTTTATAACATTTTCTAAAAATACCTCCATGTTCTTTCCATCAGATTTGTAATTAATTTGACTTTCGAAAAGGAATTTAAAAATAATACCTCAGATAGAGATATGCTGGATAATATTTCCATTCCTTTCACTTTATCAGTACCATGAGGGTCTTGAATAGTCATCAAAGACTCTTTTAAAATGGATAGATTAGTCTGAAAAATAAACAGTAATCTGTAGATAGAATGAAGATAAACAATAATTGTTTTCATAAGTTAAAAATTTTACATTCATTAAAAAAATATTATACACCCTACATAAAATGTAAGGTTATATTCAGAAACAATGAAAATGTAGAGGTTATCACCCAGTTGCAGTAGTCATCCGTTGGAATATTTTACTTCCTACAGATATTTCAGTAATTTTTACTAACTGAAAATTCTGAAAAATTACTAATATCTGAAGAAAAATACACCTTTGCTTTTTGACTTCAATGATTTACCTTTGATTAGTATTCTAAATGATATTTGAAAACAAAATAACCAATATAATTAAAGCTAGATACGTCTGCTGTTTAATGTTTATTTTATCCTCTCAAAAAGTTAAGTGCATCGTAGGAAAATAATTTTTGTAATCAGGAGTCAAAAAATGTCAGAAAAAATTTTAAGATCAAATTTGTTAACAATATTGTTATTTTATATTCACATTTTAACATTCACAGACTAAGCTCTAATTTTTAAACTATATTTAAAAATTGCAGAGATTGTCAGACGAGGTGTTAAGTGTATTAGTCTGTGTTTTGTATTTAATACAAAATGAAATAGAATTACACCAGCATTGATCTATGAAATTATTTTTCAGTACATTTACAGAAAGAACTGCTTGGACATCTTCTCAGAGCAGTGTACTGTTACCTGTTCAAGTGGTCCCATTTGCACAACAATTCAAATGATAGGAAGTCTATTGAAATGAGTCTTTTTTGGGATACTTTGTGATTCTCATTAATACATGACTATTACTTAGGATGACTTTAGAAATGAAATACACATTGGAATACCAAAATCTTAATGACAGGCAGTTTTCAAACTATAAGGATGATAGGAATCTCCGAGAAGTATCAAATCCTTAACTAAAAGGTACCTTGATTAGGGTGACCATATGTACTGTTTTGAACAAGACAGTACATATGGTGTTATTTCCTATTTCCCAGTTGTCCCACCATTTTAATAAGTGTCAATTTTGTCCTATTTTTAATAGCTATAAATCTGTGCCTTAGTAGAAAAATCCATTTTGCACGTTTCTGGTAACAGCTGACTTTTATTTCTTTAATTTTTAATACAATGCACGATAAATACTTTTCAATGTTTCGATTCATTCACAATTTATTGACAGGACATTTGACACTTTTCTGTTATAAATTTCATTACATTGGCGTGAGTTGTGGGCATAACCCAAAATCAATGAATTTGGATATTGGCCCTTTATCTACCAAGGTACAAAAATGTACTTTAATATTGATCATTCAAAATTATTCACAACATGTAACCATATATCAATATCCCCCATGGATACCAGTAATTTGAATAACCATGGAGTGTTGCATTATAAAAAAAATCCTTTATCTGATAGATGGATACATTTTTTCTGAAATTACAATAAAACACCTATATTTTCAAGACTCGTAATATTGTAGTTTATTCTTTGTCTTCCAGTAAGTAGATATTTTCTGTTTTGAACACTATGCAGTTAAAGGAAAAATCTAGATTGTGTTGAAGCACTGAGACATTGTGTCATGGAGTGTGAAAAGTTTTGATAGGATTGAAAGACTGAAATTTGATTACATCACTGTGAAGTACAATCCCTTTCTGTCTACCTAAATATTTATATGCATTTTGTCATTGAAGAATAATGGTAAGCTCAATGTTTATGTAGTAAAACATTTTATCATCCTACTTTTAAATGACTGAATATTTCATAAGACGACATCCTGTTTTTGCCACCCTAATGTCTCATATTTGCCATCTCAATGTCCCATGTTTGTTTCAAAGAAATACGATCAGCCTAATCTTGGTTTGCATAAAATTTTTAATTATATAAAACATTGAAAACTCAATTATATAAGAAAAAGCTAGATTTGCTGAATGGTAGAAATCCTGAAACACTACTACTAAACTTATTACAAAAGACTGACAGTTTTAAATATATTGGCGAGATGCCAAGAGAAGTATCAACCTCACGACCAGAGTAGAGATCCTGTTTTGCTTAAAATTTAGTAGAAAATTTAAATAGATTTGGATGGGGATTTTCTCCCACCAAATCTTCCAAGTTTAAAATTAAACTGCTAAATAAGTTTTGACGATGATTTAAAACCTAGAATTTATTAAAATATGAATGGTAAAAGGATCATACATGCACTAGACAGGAGCACTCTCTCCAAATAAAAGATGCATGTGAGTAAAATGTGTGTGGCTGATGCAAAGATGAGTTAAAAACACATCATTGCAAACTCCAATAATTTTGCCACTCATTCCAAGCAATGCTTCAGGCAGCATGTCGAAGATCATCGTATGGAATGGGGAAATTCAAAGGGGTCACAGCACTTTTCGCCGCTGCATCAGCTTGCTCATTGCCTGACATCTCGACATGTCCAGGTATCCAACAGGAAAAAATACAAAAGCCATGCCGGGTACACCTAATATAATTTTAATACAGCAGATGCAGGTGAGTCAGATGTAAGGCAGTCTGTGATACTCTTTGAGTTCATATATATAATAAGTTTACCATTTTTGAGAGTAGATATATGCTTCATATAAAGCACAGAATTCAGCTGTAAATAGAAGCCATGCAGGGTAGTGAGTAGCTATAGTTGAGCTGCATACAAAGGCGCTGCCAAAGTCCTGGACTGACTTGGAGCCTTATGTAGACACTGCTGTGTGGTTTTTGTAAGTGTCCATGAGAAATGAAGAGCTGATGAAATTGGTTTAATTTGCCAAGTCCCAAATCAGATGTAAATAAGGTTTCAGGGATCACTAAGGTGAAAACGAATATAATTTTCTCAAATGGTAATAGCATTCAGAGGTATTCCAGTAAGTTCATTCCGTATATGCAAACTAAAATGTGGGATATAAGAAACAGGCAATTAATGCATTCTGATGTATATCGAGTAGTGGATGAGATGGATGACTTAAAAAATGCAATGGTATAGTTGAAGCAACAACAGGAGACGAGTAGAAGCCAATGGTGGTTTGTGGCATATCAAGTAGATTTTTGACTGGAGAAGTGCAAAATGCACCAGAACCAGATCCTCAATGCTGTGTGATGCACCGTTTTGAGTTTCTTTAAAACAGATGGACAGGCAGTACCATAAGATGTACAGTATTGTCCAATCTGGAGCAAATAGCTTGATAAATGTTTAACAGAGAACTGTTCCACTCCTTATGATGTATTTGAAAGAATTTTTAAGGGGTTCAGCTTGTCTCGCAAGACATGCAGCTGCTCGATGTGGGGTTGAAAGGTAAACTTCTGGACAAAAACGATACTGAAAAATGTTATTCTGTCCACAACTGCAATCCTATTACCATACAGGAAGATCCCTGGGTCAGGTTGCAGGTCTTGACATCGGCTGAAATGCTCACAAGATAACTTTTATGTGGGAAAGCTGAAGTCATTTTCTACACTCTACTGCATCAAGAAAAAGTAGTCTAGTTGTCTCTCGACAAACCACATGGCTGGGACACCTGATTACTTTAAATATGAATAGACTACTTTGACAAACAAACCAGAATTAAAACCATCAGATTTTTTGCTTAACAGACTTTTTGAGGTATGTATTAAGCCATCGTGGAGTGACCAGTGACTTCCACAGGTGCATCAGAAGAGTTCAATGCTATTTTAGATACAAATATTTTGGTGAGTTTAAATACTGTGTTACAACTTAATAAATAATTATGCATGATTTTGTATAAAAAAGCAATTACTTCACAAGATTCCGATACTTTGTGGAAAGGAATTTCTTGAAAATCGAAGTCAATAGCACAAGGAGACGAACATTTTGGAGGAATCTTTGTTTCATTGACAAGAGAAGTGCTCACGTTAACATCAACTATCTCCGTCAAGTAAAAATAGCAAATTTCATCACTAGATGGTGCAGTGCTTATTTTCCACGGCGATTCAAAAGGGTGTTTTCTCAATTTATCGCATATTTGCTTAAACATAAATTCGTTTTCTTCGCTTTCAAAGAGATCATTCTTAAAAGTGAACATTGGGATGCCTTTTAAATCGAAATCAGGAACTTTCAAAAATCATGATTGTGGAAAAATGTGACAATAAAAACGATTTAGGAGCAAATATTTTTCCATTAATTTCTGAAAAAATATTCAAATGAATTCAATGAGCGGAAATGCTTAGTAGATGAAATTGACTCCTGGAATAAAATCGAAATTTTAACGCTGTTTTTGTTTTGAAGAAAACTCATTTGGAAGGAAAAACTACGCAACCAATTTCATTTCTTCCTTATACACCGCGCGTTTATTTCGCGCCTGTATTCTTATTAGTGAAAGTTAAAGTGAAAGTGATTTTTCAGTTTTCAAAAATTTCTGTGATAGAATAATTAAATTGAAAAGTGAATGTATGCACTGATTTGTTTATCTTTTTAACTGATAAAAAGTATTTTTTAAGTTAGTTTCCCTGTACACCATAGAAATAAGGTATTACGACAGAACACACGGAGAGTTATTTTACATTTAAATTACGAAGTCGTTGAACACGTTGTGTTCGCATATGCATTCACAATAAAACAGATTTTAATGTGCATAAACACCACATATTATTATGTATCTTTTGGTTTCGCGATTCTAGAAAAACACATTTAAAAAAGCAAGGTCACCTTGTTTACGATTGGAAGTTTCATTCAAGGCTTTAGAACACGTGGTGGTGGCTCGATTAACGTTCTAGTGCTTGAGTGTAGTAAAAAAGCTGGCAAGTTGTTGTTATCAAACAACGGATGGATATGCATTAAGTTGATGAGCTTAAAACACTCATCATGTCTTCACGACTCGCCAAGCGTTTTTATCGTCCTGAAGGGGTTGAGGATTCGATTTTGGACAGGGGAGCTACTGCCGAAGCTGAAAATCGTTGGGTATTCGAAATATCATGGGAAGTCGTAAATAAAGGTAAAAATAATTCTTAGCTTGGATCTGCTTGAAGGTCAATTTTTCTGATTTGAAATCGGTTTCTATATATTTTGTGTTGACTCAACTGTTTCTTTTACGAAATGAAAACATTTTCAATGCTTAAAATAGTTTGTATTATTTTTCAATGAAGATATTGATACATGATATTTTTCCTGCATTTTACTCATCTTGATTGAGATAATTTTGATATAAGACCTTGACCCGTATTCAGTTGAACTAACTCCTACAAAAACCAAGTATCTTTTATCTCAATTGTTATATTCTTGGATATTGAACTTTTATTCGATTCTCACCGTACGTTGATGACTCACCGGAATGAAATAAACCGGATAAATGACATTGCTCCCTAAAATTTTATTGTAGAAATTACCCTGCAATTTTTCTTGTAGTTTTTGTAACACAATGTAACAAGTATTTTTAATTTTTTCAACAAAGTGCTCAATTTTTGTACGCTATATAGAATTTACAAAATTCTAAAGATATCCAGTCACCAAGAAAAATAAGCATCAATATTGTGTATTAAAAAGGGCAAAGTATATACAACATTTAAAATAATTCTCTTATTCTACAATACCACACCCTCTTCAAAATACATTAACCTTTGATAAATTGCAAGGGTTAAATTTAGCTGTGGAATTGTAAATGCTCATCAACCTTTTTCCTAATTCTGTTAGCAAAACGTTGCTAAAGCTAATGAAGAATTTTACCATTATTTTGAAGTTTTATTTAAAGGAAAGGGCTGTTTCAACATTCTTCATCTTTGTATTCCTTCACTCCATTCTTTAAATCTGAAAGGATTGCCTGTGCATAATACCCAACCACCAGAAACCACTACCTGTGCAAAATATCCTCAGAAATTATCTTCTGCTAATTACTAATATGCATTAGAACTTTCATTTTGATTGTATAACAATTAAATTATCCATTAGCATACCTGGTTTTGAATATGCCAAGGTTGGAAATGTGAACTAATATTCCTTAATTCTTTGCCTATTGCCTATTATTTTATTCGTATCTTGGAACTTGTCACTGTTTCAGTTAACATTTCTGATCAGAAGACTTATTTAAAAGAAATGTAAAGGAGTATAGAACAACTCTTACAAAGGGTTTAAATAAAAATTCTGCTACTATTATAAAAATGTGGAATATTTCTCAGAACCTTTGCTAAGCTTCATGTTTTTCAATTTTGCATCTGTGGTTATTAACTCAACATTGCATTTCAGTTTGACATAAACATTTGTGCTATTTACAAAGTTGGTAGCTTCTGCCACTTAGTAATCCAAACCTTGATGCCTACAACTAGATGAACATGGAAAAACGATTACACCAGTTCTTAATGCAACACAGTTTTTATGATAAATACTTTTTTAGTTAATAATATTTTCTTTCAATAGTCGGAGGAATCTACACTGTGATTCGTTCAAAAGCTGGTGTGAGTGTTGAGGAACTTGGAGACCAATACTGTCTATTGGGACCATTCAATGATGCTCTGGTTAAAACTGAAGTTGAGGTCATGGAACCACCTGAAGCAATTTATCAAAATGCTATTCAATCCATGAAAAACTCCGGAATCAAAGTAAGAAATAAGTTCACATTTATTGAAAATATTTTATTACTTGCAATGACCAATTGCTTTGCAATAAATAAGAAAAATATTTAAATATAGTTTAAGAAGCATGCATGTATTTTTCTACAATCTTTGGATTGGTTGATTTGGGTTTTATGGTGTGAAGTCCAATAGCGGACAAGCTGCACTTTCAATTTTTGGTTTTATAACAATGTTAATAGAATAATTTAATAGAATGTTGCAAACTATGTATTTAGCATAAATGTATAAATCTTTTTAGTAAATAGATTTTCAATTTGGTAGTTTATCTGTATATATCACCAATATATATTTTAATAGATGGAGATTGTAGTTTGTAAAATATTTTCATTCAGATATTAAATTCCATCACCTCTTTGAGATTTTATTAAATAAATTTTGCAATTCTTTAATGGTCATTTGGATATGATTCATCATACATGAGATGCAAGGATGAATTAACGTTATGATAGATTGCAATTTTTGTTGTAATTTTGGTTGAAATATCAAGATATATAGAAGATTTGCAAACTTGTAAAATTTTAATTTTAACTTAATTTAGTATTTCTTTAGTGCATCTGTGATTTTAAAATACTTTTATATACTGAACAGTATTGCTCATTTTGAGTACATTTTCTTCCATCAATCAATGGGAATGTAGTTGCTTAAAAGTAAAAGAACTTGAAGGGAAATGTAGTTTAGAATTCAAGTACAGATTTGTAAAAAGATCATTCAGGTAACACATAAAGCAGTATTGTTTTATTTATAATTTACAAATGCGTTTTAAAATTGCAATAAGATTAAAATAATTGTTAATATGAAAACTAAAACATACATACTTCACCTATACTCGTATGAATTAAAAATTGATTTTGAATGGTGTTGAATTTAATCTAGGAGTTAAGAGATTTCAGCTGACTTATTTACTATTTAAATAAAGTAAAATCTATGTCGCATTACTTTAATGCATTCAAATCAAGATTATGCTTTGAATTATGTGCTTGTTTATATGCATATTGATTTTATTTAAAATTAATTTGCATCCTTATATCTTTCAAATTGTGTAAAATGAAAAAAATTCTCCAAAAGTTTTATAACTGCCTATAAAATAGTTGCTCTTTAAAAACAGTCGTGAAATTGAATGTATGTGGGGTAATAATTATTTTCTACTGTCAAATCTTTTGTTACAAAACTATTTATGTCAAATATTTTGGCTACAAAACATGAAACCTCTTGCATTTTTTTAGGTTATTTATGGTAGATGGCTTATTGATGGTTATCCAAGAGTATTGCTCTTTGATATTGGGTCTGCAGCTTGGAAACTTGATGAATGGAAGAGAGATTTATGGAATGTTGCCAATATTGGTGTTCCATGGCATGACAGAGAATCCAATGACTCAATCATATTTGGGTATCTTGTTGCATGGTTTTTGGAAGAGGTATTTCTCGTTTTCATTCCTTTCTCTTAAAAAAGCATTTTATGAAATGCATTATATCATATGATCATTATCATATCAATACCTGAAAAGCAGGGGAAATGTTACATTTTGAAAATTATGTAATAATTGCTTAGCCTATAACAAGTAAGTTTTTCTCAATTATTTTAATATTTTTTAAAATTTATATTCATCTCTTTTAATACAGGTCACAATAAGAATTCTCTTGGACCCATTACACTTAAGAGCGCTTGATTTTTATTTTAAAGATTTGTCAGTACTTTTTTATTGTAAATCCCTAAAAGTGCTCATTTTTATCAGAATGTAGCTCTGGTTCACTTGTTTTTTCAGGTCCACATTGTTCAAAAGCATGTGAATTTAAATAAGAAATTAAAAGTTATGCTCCTCAAATACCACTAATAACCACATTGCCTAGCAACATCCCAAAAAAACAGTATTGTAGATATGCATGCTTGCTTTTTGAATGAAGACCAACAACATTTCAGCAAGATATATTGCAACCCTATAATATTATTTAAACCTTCTTGTATTAATGTAAGCTTTTTTTATTAGGTGGCCTGCATGATATTTTTCTTTATTTTGATCCTTCCATAAACAGTTTGCTTATTACTAAACTAAATTGAACCTATAATGGCCACATACACTTTTTATGAATGAATCTAGCTATAGTTTGAAATGCTTTTTAAGGGTGCTTTAATGTGCTTCATTCAAAAAAACTTAACTTTGTTATAAAAAACTAAACATGTTTGAAGTTGGATTTTAAAGAGCTTTGGTATAGAGACTAGTATGTTAGAATTGGATTGGAATATTGTATTGGTTTACATGAATTTAATTCAAGGCTTAATGAGTTGGTTTCTGTTTTAATTATCTGTTGATAGTTTATCTTTTCCATATTTATTGTTTATTAATTTGGCTGTTCAGATTATAGAACAGTATCACATTTTATGTGCACTTTATAATTTCTTCACATTCCTTACACTAATAACTTAATTTTTAAATGCTGAACTTAACAAATTACTTTTTTGATCCTTTACTGTTTCAATATCAAATCACTGCAGTTTCTCAATTTATGAATTTTTCATTTAAACATAGTTAAATGATATAACTTAATATAAATCCTAGATGCTCTCTAGGGAATCCAGTTTTTGATTTATCATTGTTTTGCAGTTTTACAAACAAGTTGAGGAAGAAAGAGGAGTACCTTATCTTGTAGCTCATTTTCATGAATGGCTTGCTGGAATCGGGCTCATCTTATGCAGAACGCGCCACTTGGATATTGCTACTGTATTTACTACTCATGCAACTCTGTTAGGGAGATACCTTTGTGCTGCTAATTTAGATTTTTATAATAATTTAGATAAAGTAAGTAAGCTTTCGAATTCAGGAAACATAATCAATTAATTTTTGTATGAATACATTTCTTCATGTGTCAATTATTCAGCTTTGTATCAATTTATATAAGCAAATTGACCTTTATTTTTTTCTAATTATACCAAACGAAATAGAAATGAAGGATTCAGTGCTTTGTTAAACTAAAACCTAGATGAGAATCTAGTGATTTTTATCTAAAACGGTTCTCATTTACACATGAAATTTCTTTACCTTTTTTTGTGAGATGTGGTTTTTAAAATATTTTTAATCCAAGAAGTCCATAATTACAAAATGAAATTAATATTTGTACACACCATATGAACTTAGAATTCAAATAAATGTTTATTGAATTTTTTGGGTGTTCTAAACTTTTCTGATAATTGTATACCAAGGTTTGAAATTAGCAGTAATTAGTCATATTTTTTCCTATAAGCTTCGTTTTGTAACTTTGCTTCATAAATTCGAGGACCACGTTTTGGAATCTAGTCATCATTTTTTATGCATAACTTTTCTGAATTTTTTTTATATAAATCTGAAGTCCAGGCCCTAGTCATTGCATTGATTTTATACGTCCACATAAAAGATTTAAAATTGCACCAAAGTAAAACATTGTGGTGACTTAAGGGAAATGTTTAAATGCACTCAACTTTTGACTTTCTGCTCCTAATTACTAACCTGTTATATTCATATCTGCCCACTATGATAGATTTTTTCAAAGTTGGACCATAGCCAATGACTGGCTATGGAGTTGCAGACAGCTAGCCAAACTGATGGAAAGCAATTTTATAACTTCTACATTTAAAAATTATCTGAGACATCAAAGAGCTGTTTATAATCTTTCATTTAGTTTCCATTTTTTATTTATTCAAATTAAGATCCAGAAAGTGGCAAAGTCACAGCAAATGAGTAGTTTATTTTTACAGTTCCAGTATTATGTGTGCGTTTCCAGTGAGTTATTTTCCTAATTTTTCTAGCTTGGCCAAATTTTTATTGCCTTTGTGCCATAGAAACCCCAAACAGCCAATCTAATTTTCCTGCATTAGATGATTTTAGAATATATATTTGGATGGCACTAGAAATAAAAGTCAAGTGTTAGTACATATATATACCTATCCATTCATTACATTTTTTTCTCCCTTTCATTTATTTGCATGTAACATTTTAATTTTTATTACATGAAACTGTTTTTCCTTGAAACATAAATTCATTATTAATTTTGGTTTTTATAGTTCAATCTTGATAAAGAAGCTGGTGACCGAGGGATATATCATAGATATTGTATGGAAAGGGCAGCTGCTCATGCTTCTCACATATTTACAACAGTTTCTGAAATAACATCTCTAGAATCGGAACATTTACTGAGGCGCAAACCTGGTTAGTTTTTGCATTACATTAAATTAAAGTAATTTTGTATGTATCAACCATACTGATGTCATGCTTTAATTTCATATTTATTTGTTACTAGTTCAAACTTAAAGATTAAATTGAATCTGTCAAAGTGAAGAAAATTGTAATATACAGTTGAAACTTGATTTAATGTGTTGGGAAAGATCGTTGCTTTTATTCATTACTTTTTTCATTCTTTTCAGGGAATCAAAAATTAAGGGAATGCTAATAAGAGGGACATTTTAGTATGCCAAAATGAGTAAACTGAATGTTAAACTAAGTAATTTACCTAACCTAATGCACAGTATGCAAGCCAAAATGTCCTTTCATTAACAAAAAATGACAAATAATTATAAAAAATTGTTCTTATTTCTTGGTTCAGTAATACTGCTGTTCTTATCTGCTCTAGATAAACAGTTCTTAAATTTTGTTCTCAAATTGTGACTATTACCACAAGAAAATTGAACTCGATTGTGAATAAAAACTTGATTTTTTATTCACAATTGTTTCTGTGTAGATTGGGGTTTCTGTGCTAATTTTGGTTGGGACTTGGATAGTATTCATTCAATTGAAATTCGTAAAATCGAGGTTCCACTGTTATTTTTAATAGTTTAAATATATTCAATTTTTTATGCCTTACTATATATTTTCTCTTTTCACATCGAGCACTTATATGCATTTTTCAGATATAATAACTCCCAATGGACTAAATGTTAAAAAGTTTAGTGCTATACATGAATTTCAAAATCTTCATGCTCTAGCAAAGGAAAAAATTCATGATTTTGTACGAGGACATTTTTATGGGTGAGTACTTTTATATATTTGATTCATTTTATAAAATATAGTGAAAACTAGTGACTGTCAACAACTTTTGGTGGTTCTCAACCCTGATATGTTATGATTGTTGCTGCAAAACACATGCACATCCAGTTTTGTACTGGTAAACTGAAAGTGCCAATAACTGCACCTTGTTCAACCTGTTCTCAACAAACATATCAACTGACTGTCCAATTCATGCTTCTTTTTTTAAATTATCTCTAAAAAGTTAATGATGGATGCTCATGTATCTGCAGTAGACAATAGTTTTCCATAGATGCTCAATAAACTGCAGAATAATATTCCTATATTCCATTGAAGCAATAGTGATTTTATAAACAATTGTCTGTATGTTAAAGTAATATTTACCTGAAACTGATAAAGTTAAAAATTATCCAGAGTATACAGGCGGCCCTCGACTTTTGCACATAATTGGTTCCTGAAAATGTGTGCGAATGTTTGAAAGTAGAGGGATGTAAAAAAAACATCAAAAATTGTATTTTAAAATATTTATTTATCAATAATAACATTTATTTATCAATAATATATTAAAAATATTTATTTATCAATAATATATTAAAAATATTTATTTATCACTATACATAATTAAGTTAACGAGGCATGTTTAAGTGCTTTAAGATGTTTTCTTTATAAACTTGTCAAGAGTTAGTTGAATACCACCTTTTTTTTCTTTTCTTGATAAAGAGTTCTATAACATGCTGTGTCTTTCTCAATCTTTCTTGTCTTTCAAAATTGAACATATCGTAGACCTGTTGATGTCGTACGAACGGCCGATTGAAGCAAAAGATTCACCGCTTTCAGAACGTCTAATTATTTCCATCTTTGTCTCGATTGTATGAAGTTTATGAGTCCTTAATTTCTTTTTGTTAGTATCAACACTGTAGTTTCTCACTCATGTTTATAAATTTATAAGGGCAAAATATTTAAACATAAACAAATAAATTGTCAAAACACACAACGCATCGCCACGTGCCCTAATTCAAGACTAAACCTGTTTAATACATTGTATATATTTGACATTCTGCCCCCGCCACCGCGGCTAAGAACCCTAGTGACGTCACAGCAATTCAGAGAAGTCCGCTACTCTAGGCGGCAATGTGTGAGTGAGCACGACCTACCACGCTCCTTGGGAGTGACTGCATGGAAGCGAACAATTTTTGCATTATCGACAAAAATCTTTAAAAAATTTAATTTTTAAAAATGTGCGAAAGCCGAGGGCTGCCTGTATTTAAAAAGAAAAACTATGAAGTTACTAAAATCTTGAAAGTGATTAATCAAATCACAAAGATGGATTGAATGATAACTTAAGAAATAACTAAGACCATGGAACATTTGGCTTTAATTAAAAGTTAAACACTTTCTCGGTCGAAGAAATCTTAATTATCCACCTAGTAAACTACCTAATGGTTCAATAGAAAACTTACAGTGCAAGATATCCTGTTTCAAAGAGAAAGTTCAAAAATTTGGAAGAAATACTGTTTTTCATGTTTGTATATTAACAGATACTGCTAAACATTTGTGATGCTAATTATTTTTAATTCAAAACAATTAAATTTTCAATAAATTGCTACATTTAATTTGAAATTAATGAGTAATACAAATTTTCCCTGCTTCTGCTTGATATATTTTTCACTAACAGAATTTTTATTTCATTCTTTGCATGGGACTTTTAGGATCACCCATTTGTAACTTATAGTATGATTATAAACTTTTCTCTTTTCCTAGGCATTATGATTTTGATCTAGACAAAACTTTGTACCTCTTCATTGCTGGTCGATATGAATTTTCCAATAAAGGTGCAGATTTGTTTGTAGAAGCTTTAGCACGTCTGAATCACTTCCTTAAGGTATAAAAGTAGTTTCATATTTAAAGTTTTAACTTAGTATTTAGATCAAAATTAATAAAATATATCTGTAATCAAAAGTATTAAGAAGCCAAGTTTCTGTGCAAGAATTATCAACATGTTACAGAAATGAAAAAGGACAGCATGTCATTTCTTGTGTAGAAATCAGTGAAGTAATGTTGTAATTTTAATTAATAACAAAATTTATACAATAACACACTTTAATTTTTATTATATAATTATATCTTATTAGAACTAAAGTTTTGGAGTATTTGAGGAGTTCTTTAAAATTATATAAAAATTAAATTATTGAAAAGTTATGTAACTAAATATATATTTAACCCAAACCCCATAATTTGACAAAGATCAGTTATAAGAGAAAAAAAATTTTAGTTTAAACTTATATTTATTTGGAAAAAATTGGCAGTGACAGTGACCTCGATATAAAACTTAATATGGAATATTGGGACACTAGAAAGTAAGTCTTCCATTTAAATTTTATAAAATAAGTTATTGGCCTTTAGAATATTTCTTACTTTCATCAAAGTAATAATATAAGCTGTAATTTAAGCTGTCTTTTGAACATGAGTTCCACATTTATTGCAATTTGTACCTTAATAATCATGGGGTTCCACTTAGATACTTTAGTTGGCAAGGGCATATCTCTGACCAATTAAAAATGAATTTTTTCTTGAGATTTATATTTATTTGTTAATATATCCTATGAATGATATATGCCAATTTTTTACAGAGTGCTCAGAGCGATATGACAGTTATGGCATTTTTAATTTTTCCTGCTCGTACTAACAATTTCAACGTAGATTCTCTGAGAGGTCAAGCTATAGCAAAGCAACTTCGTGACACTGTTCATGATGTACAATCAAAAATCGGGAAAAGAATGTTTGAAATCTGCCTTGGGTATGTATATATTAACTTTATTTTGTTCATTCGTTGAAGCAATCCGTGCATTTTACTTCTCTCGATAAGCATTTCCTGCATGCTGCCTTTTTGCATTTTTCGCAGCAATTTTTTTGTGTGATTTCCCATGCAAAACCTCCACACTCTGCATTTCAATTTTTTATTGGTGATGTCTTTTATAACTACCTGCAACAAAACCTTAAGTATTCGCTACATTAATTTTAGATGCCACATGGAGTATGAAGCTCTTCACAAAGCTACAGGATGAAATTTCTGCTGTTTCTGCTTTTCCATTTATTTTTTATACAAAACCCAAGCATTTACAGCAGACATGTCTAAAATATTAAAAAATACTTGCATAGGCCAGCAACGAGATCCCGATCTTATACTGTATAGGTGTACCATTTTGTCTACAATGTCGACGCCATACTTAGTCTTGTTATAAAAATGTAGTTTTTGGTGTCTTCTCATTCTTATCGATGGTAACAGCAGGGTGAAGACAACTTAATAACATAACATTTTTGTTCATCTTTCCCTGATAAACAATCAGCATTACATTTGAGCCTTTTCTGAACAACATCTTGGAATGAAGAGGTTGCTTTCCCAACTTTGCTGGTGGTAGCACTGCAGTTTTTTCTCAGTGTTCCTACAAGGCTTGTGCATTTTGATTTCAATTGTTCAGTTTTAAGGATGTAAAATAGTTATCTGTGGTTATGTTTCTCCCTTTTCCCAAAGTGTGTCACCAATCACTACTAAATCACATTCATTGTGTTACTAATCTTTGCTCACAGCTGGAGAGGGCTTTTAATGCTTGTAAACAGGTTAATGCTTGTAAATGCACTATCGCTGAAATATGATAGGGGCCATTTTGGCCCTTCCCGTCTTTCTAGGTATATGGTTCATTATCTCCACTTCTATGACAGCTAGGCCAAAGTGATTAAATACACATTAAGTATATGAGCTAAATAATTAAAAGCATGAAATATCAACTTATTCAATCTATGGGCAAGGGAGTTACAGGGCGGAAAGCAATGTGAGGGGCCAAAAAGGCCCCTTCCATCTTTCTAGTGTTAAATTAAATTGAGTTGCACATGTGTAATGTAAACTAATTCATGCATCCTTCAAGTGTTGTCAATTGTATATAAATGGTTTCAAATAATTTTTTCAATATTTATTTAGTTTCTTCACTCATTTCAAAATATAACTATTTCTTTAAATGAGAATTATTTGTATGAAAAGATTTTTTGTTTTCTCTGAAAATTGATTTTATTTATTTGCTTTTAATTGCTCCGATTATAAATTCTTTTTTGTTTTTAACAGAAAAATAAGCCTGAATGAAAAAGTTTTTACTATCCTTTTTGACTTGATAGTTAAATGAAGTGATATGTACTTTTTTTTTCACTTTGCAGTGGAAGATTGCCTACAAGTGAAGAACTATTGACACCAGAAGATGTTGTGAAGCTTAAGCGATGTATATATGCTTCTCAGGTGAATATGTAACGAGAGTTAGTCAAAATGTAAATTAAGAAAACACATCCCTGTACTCGATGCAATTTATATAATTTAAAATATTATCAGCAATTTTCATTTCATACCATATGGTTTTATGGTTGTTAAACAACCTTGTTTTTATATATCTTATGTTTAGTATAAGTAATCTTATAATTGGAAATATATGTTAGCTAAAATACCGATATGTATGTTATGAAATAAAATTAAATATGTAAAGTACAAATTATGCTCAGTAATTTTATTTTACCAATTTATTATATTTTCCCTTTTATTAGATGGAAATTCTAATTATATCTTGTTTGGTGCCAATATGAAACTGATCTGTACCTTTTATAATTTTAGAGAACAAGTCTTCCACCCATATGTACTCATAACATGATAGATGATTCAAATGATCCTGTACTCAGTCACATACGTAGATGTTGCTTGTTCAACAACAGGGAAGATCGTGTAAAAGTAAATATGTTTTATTGAATTACACTTTAAAAACAAGATATCCCAAATTGAAAATGTATTTTATTTGTCAATGTGACTGCTATTCAGAAGTGAATTATAACTTATGCATTAGTTTGAAAAATGCAAATAATGTAAACATTTCAAAATAGGAATCTTAAGTATGTGATTTAAATAATGAAGAAGTTATCAAAGCTTCTTGACTACATACTTAAATTTCACAACTTTTCAATATAAAAGACAACAATTTGAACAAAATATTTTGTCTTTCCCAATTTCTCAAAATAGAAAAGACATTTTGTTCACCCAGGTAACAAGGTATTCAGTCATAGTAAGAACTCCTATTCAATAAAATTTTGATATCACTTTTACAACTAATAATCTAAAGCATCTGATGTTGCAGATTATAATTAATAATTTTATGAAACATCATATTCTTCAAAGTAAAACAAACACATGTATTTGATAATTTATGACTTATGTTTTACTGATTGGAATAGTTATCCTGTCAAGATAGATAAAAAGATTTGTAAAATTGATTGCACCCCTTAAAACACTTAAAAGCACTAATCTCTGAAGTGCTTAATTTTAGAATCTTAATGCATTTGCCTATTTTAATGAGTGGGGAAACAAGGAATTCTTGTTAAAATTTCTTGAGATACAAACTATTTATCAAAAACAGGTTTTTATGTACATAAAGCATGCTAAATAGATGAAAATCACTTAGTACAAAGTTTTACAGTAAATAGTCAACATACTAATTATTCATTGAATGCGTTTTGTACCATATCAACATTAGCAATATGTTGTCTATTTTTTATTTTTCTTTCTAAATTTCTTACCTTTTTCTCATAAAATTTGGCAGGTAGTTTTTCATCCAGAATTCTTGTCATCAACTAATCCTTTGTTTAGTATGGATTATGAAGAATTCGTTAGAGGTTGCCATATTGGTGTTTTCCCATCTTACTATGAGCCATGGGGTTATACTCCAGGTAATTCTTGTTTTTATGCTTGTATAATATTAATAGAGTTATGTTTATATTCTAATTTTGTGTTATTTTTTGCAGCGGAATGTACTGTGATGGGTATTCCTAGTATTACTACTAATTTATCAGGATTTGGATGCTTTATAGCTGAACATGTAGCTGACCCTATGTCCTACGGCACTTACATAGTGGACAGAAGATTTAAAAGTCCTGAAGAATCTGTACAGCAGTTAGCTCAGGTACTTCTTATTTTGTGAAATTTAAATTAAGATGGACATGTGCTCACTAGTTGAGTTGGTAACGTCACCTTGAAATCCTTTTCCTTTTAATGTCAGTGGTCGGGCATTAAAAAAATTCTAAGTTCAAGTTGACTCAAAGATTTTTAGTTTCTAAAATCTTTTCTAAGTAAGGAAATATAATTCATGCTTTTCAAACTCACCACATCATCAGAAGCCATGCATTTTTATTTATAATCCTACAGATAAAATGCTTATTCCGCTGTGCTGATTTTTCCCACTTAAGTAAAAAAATTGCTTCATCATGCAAGGTAAGTATTTCCATGAAAACTTCCAGCATTTTGATGCAGAACTTAGTCGCATTTCATTTTCACTGAAAGCCTACAATAGCTAAAACTTTGAAACAAGTTTCAAAGAATTCCTCACAATGTTGTTTGTGATGCCAATTTCTAGACTTCAATATGTAGTGTTAAAACTAATAAACAATTACAACTTGCAGGGGATGCACATTTAGGCTTGGCTAATGTGACCCAGTTTCTTCATGACCCTCCATGGGGCTGTTGACTCAGTGGGTATGCCCACTGCTTTAGCAACCTGCGAGTTGTAGGTGGCACGTGTTTGATTCCTCCCTGGGTGTATTTCTCTCCTGTGTCAGTAAAACTATACTTATGTGTTTATATCCATTACTTGATATTGTATATCTTGTGTCTAGCACAACATGGCCAAATATGGCCCTTGAGCTATAAAAACCCAAATCATGACCCTCCACTTCCCAGTTATGCTATTGCAGCCTTATATATACATATATATAGCAATTTTTTAATCCAAAGATACAAAAGAATATAGAAACTTTAATAACTCTTAATAAAAAATGTGAAGAAACGGATAAACATTAAATGAGCAGAACTCCATGTATGTGCGCTAAAGCTGCTAGACATAACATGGTAAGATCATTCAACTAAGGAAATTAGAAAGGAATTTTGAAGATGGAGAGATTAGTGTTGGTGGATCAGGGAGGAGCCTGACCCATGCAACGCAAAATGGTATTTTCTATGTATGAGCAGCAAACATTAGATGGCTGTCTTCATGCAGTGTGGAACAGTTCAGTGCTGTGTTGGGTATGTCTGTATACTTTTATTCTACACTTTCTTTGTGGCATGTTAATTTTTCTTGTTGAAAAGGTTAACTTGCTATTCTTTTATCGTTCATAATGGTGTATGGGGAGTTTAGAAGCATTTTTTTAGTATTTTGGGGGTCAGGCTCTTCTCTGATGACGATTTCCTATACTTGAATTTGGGTGTTTTCAGTTGTGTATTATACTTTTCATGGAACTGCATTATTTCATGATCCTATAAAAATTGTGAGGTTTCCAAAATTTAAATGTTGGCAGGTTTGTTGATCAATTGTAGTTTTTCATATTTTATTGTGCTTGCAGTACCTGTTTGACTTTTCGTGTCTTTCCCGGCGTCAGCGTATTATTCAACGAAACAGGACAGAGAGGCTGAGTGATCTTCTTGATTGGAAAAATTTGGGCATTGTAAGTGGCTTTCAAGCTATGAAACTTGTAAAAAATATATTAGATTTTTATTTGTGTACTGAATGTTATTACAAAAATTTATATCATGAAAAAATTGGATACATTAATATGGGATTGATTTTATAGAAATTTGAGTATTATGAACTTATCAATAATTTATTTTCAACAGTATTATCGACAAGCCCGGCAAATGGCCTTGCATAAAACCCATCCCGAAGTTCTTGATGATGATTCTATGGTAAGTGCAAAACCATTAGTCTTCATTCAGATAAGAAATTTACTTTTTAATAAAAGATATATTATACTTTAGTTTATGTTTTTTAAGGTAAGAGTGTATATTTAGTTTGATTCTATTCTTGGACATATTTAAATTGCTACATTTATCTTTGTTTTTCATGTACTTATCACTTTGTGTTTAAATATTTATTTAATGCCTTGTAACCAGACTTAAAAAGAATTAAGTTAAATTGAATATTTGTAGAAAAAATTTCATTTAGTTTACATATTTATCAAATAGTGGTAAATGGTTTTCTCTTCCTTTATTCATAAAAGCTTCCACCTATAATTTAGACAGTTTGTATTCATGCATTGTACTATCATGTTAGCTAACTTCGTTGTCACATGATTTTCAAAATTTTATTTAATATTAGTTGAGACTGGAATTATGACATTTTAACAGCCTACTTCTCAAATTCTAATCACTCCAAAAAATTCTTGAGGAATAGTTAACTCTAATAACCAATCTTTAGTTTTGTGCCTTAAAAATTGGGTATTGTTACTTAGGGTTTGTTTCTTAGAAGTGACCATGAAAAACTTTGATCTGCAAATTTGGATTGCCTGAAACTTAAAATTTTGTAAAAGATAGCTTAGAAAGGAGTAGTGTATTAAATATTTCACAACCATAATTGTTAAAGATATTCAGAAAGTTCCTTACTGATGCTTAAATCTGCTGCCAAATGCTTTGAAGCTGCTCTAAATTGACCAAATATACTATAAAAAATTCATTACATTTGTCCCAAATTTTCTATATTTCTGCTCCATAACATGTCACATTGCTCTATATTCTCAAAATAACTGCTCTGAACAGTGCTCTAAAAATTAATTAACATCCTCTTTGTACTCTGTATTACACTGAATATGTGCTCTATTTATACTAAACAATAAACAAACATGAACATTCAAATGTGGTTGAAATAAGTACTATAATTAACATTTTATAAAGATGAAATAAATTCATCAAAAGCGAAATGAGTTTTTTGGTCCTCTTGGGTATTTTGCTATAATAGAAATCTATATCAATTTGAATACTACTGTTTGTCTAGAATACTATATACAATTGCTAGAAATGCTTCTGCTATTCTGACAGTATTGGAAATTCAAATTTCATATTAAGAAAATATTTCTCATTTTTAATATCAAAATTTAAATTTCTTGGTGAATTCTTCAACATCTGTTTCATACTTAATTAAGCACATTTTATGTTTTAGCTTATTCATTTTGTATCTGAACAACTAAAATAGGTTTAAGATACTATTTTTGCTAATTTGTAAAAATATATGCTACTATTTCACAAGTGCTTTGGCTGTGGCAGCCCTATTCTCAAATTGGAAATAAGTTTCATATTGAAATTACAAATCCATTATAGAATCTGTATTCCATTCTCTTTGATTAATCTGAAACCATATTTGGATAAAACTGATTTGACAGATAAACATATGTTGATATAGAACAGATATTACAGCAGACATGCTGTCAAATGCAAGCTACAAAGACAACCAGAGCAGAAGTTATTCAACTATGGCCATGGCAAATAGGAGGCCAGCAAATCTTAAGTGGTCATGTATTCTAACTGCACATCTGACTTTGAGATTTTCTGCTATTAGAGCTGCTAAGTTGAGATAATAATTTTTAACATTTTGAATAACTTAATATGGGATAATTATCTTAATAGAACACATAAGATATGTTAAAAATTAATTTAAACTTAAAAGATCTCAGCACAACACTATTGGGAGCATTTTGATTTTGAACACACTTAAATCTTCAAATTAAATATTGAAGAAGCCTCATCAATTTGTACCTTATCTGACATACTAGTTTATGATACTAGTACTTCTCCACTAAATTCTCACTGGTAAGCCTTGCTAGCCTTACTTAAGTGTTGCCAGCAAGCACTGAGTGGAAATTTGTTTAAACTCAGTTTTCCCACTCATGTTTATTTTGATTCCATTATGTAGATAAACTGCTTGACAATTGCTAAGGAACAACTGATTTTTGCAACATAGCGTTCCTGACAGCCGACCAATAACAGTAAAATTAAATGCAGAGGGCGTAGTAGAGCAGGACCTGTTATCTGTATAAAAAGCAGTGCACGAAAGTTCATGCAGTTAGGTGTTTGACGAAAATAGCGCCGTAGGTTGTTGAACTTATTTCTGTGAAGATCAGTGTGGTGTGGCAATAATTAAGTGCAAAATGTCTGCAAGACATCATTTGAGTGCTTACGATCGCGGACGAGCAGTTGGACAGCTGGAAGCAGGTCAAAGTGTCACTACTGTGGCCACAGTAATGGGAGTGTCAAAAAGTGTCATCTCGCGATTAAAAAAGGCCGCTGAAGGTGGAAATGCTATGCGAAAGCATGCCGGTGGTCGTGGAATGAACACCACACCTCAAGAGGATCGATATGTAACCCTAGTGGTGAAAAGGAACAGATATCTCACTCCTAGTCAGATAGCTGCAGACCTTGCAACCGCTACCGGTACATGTGTCTCTGCCAGAACCATTTCTCGGCGATTAAATCAGGTTGGTTTGTATGCACGGAAGCCTGTTCAATGCATCCCACTTCAACCACGCCATCGTCGAGAAAGATTGCGTTGGTGTAAGGAACATATTGGTTGGGGTCAGCAACAGTGGTCCAGAGTGATGTTCTCCGACAAATCCCATTTCACTGTGACAAGTGATTCTGGTCATCAGTTACTGTGGAGAGGGGAACACGTTATGCACAACAGAATGTTCATGAACGTGCTCACTATGGCAAAGGCGTGATGGTGTGGGCAGGCATTATGCACAATGGCAGAACACTGCTTCACATCTTTGAGCGAGGTAGCGTTACATCGACGCGGTACAGAGAGATTATTCTGAATCATGTTCGTCTTTTTAGGGGTGTGGTAGGTCCAGACTTTCTGTTTATGGACGACAATGTGCACCCACATAAGACCGCTGAAGTATCAGACACACTAGAAAGTGAAAATACTGAACGTATGCAATGGCCTGCTTACTCTCCGGACCTAAATCCTATAGAGCATGCCCGGGATGCTCTTGGCAGACATGTTTCTCAAAGAACTTGCCCTCCCCGAACTGTGCAAGAACTGAAAACGCCTTGAGAGAGGAGTGGGACAATATCCCCAAGGAATCCTCAATAGTTTAGTAGACAGCATGAATAACAGATGCAAAATGTGCATTAGTGTCCGAGGAGGTCACACATCTTACTGAGGTACTCATATCTGTTTCATTCAGGCAGGAAGACGCATTTTTCGTGGCTGTTTGAAAATGCTCCACAGAGCATCTTTTTTTCGTTTTCTTCTTTTTCCATGTGGCAAAATCTGTACCATTTTGCAGAATAATAAATGCACACTATCTCTACTAAATATGTACTAAGTTTCATTACTTCAATCAATGTCTATTATGAATTATTCCGAAAAATGTAACTGTTCCTTAGCAATTGTCAAGCAGTGTAGTTTAGGGCAGCTTGGACAAACCTGGCCCTTGTGCCATAAAAATTCAATCAATCCATTATGTGATTTGAACAATGTGCATATAATTCTTTTGAAATGACCAGACCCTTTTTGGACTCGCAGATTCGTTTCTTGTGATTATAATTTAATATTTTTACTTATTGGCAAAAGCAGTGCAGAAATATAAGAGCACATCGGAGTGTCAAAATATCCACCATATTACCAGCAATTGGTCCATTATCTCAGACTTCTGATGAAAATATCACTTGTCCTTTGAGTCAATAGATGCTTTTCATATCATTGAATCAGCTCCTTAGAATTAATTCCCCACTTTAACCAGATCTGAAACCATCAGTATCAGATTCTCCAGCTACAGGTAACTACAAATAGACCTTCAGTGAGAAAACTAGTCACATTGGACTGTTTCTACTCTACAATTTTATCCTCTAATTCATAATCTGCATGCAGACTACATATTTATTTAGTTCTCATATTCTATAATTACAAAACTATTGGCTTTATTAGTGCTATCCATTTTAATTCCTGCTTGCTAAAAGTTTTGTTTCAAAGATAAACAGGTTAATCATAGTTTAAACAGTAATCCAAAAAGAATTAATATTTTAACTGTAATCTTATTTATGGAAATCAAAATGGTATTAACTGGAACAACAGTGTTAAAAATAAAATGAAACATTTGAGGGAAATTAGTTTTCACCATCACAAAAGATACATTTCAAGAATCAGTTATTGATTACAAAGAGTACTTCACTGGTAGAGAAAGCTTAAGAACACAATTATTCTTAAAGAACACGACTATATTTCTTAATACATTTTTACTTAACACATTTACATATATGTTTACTTAATACATTTTTAATGTTTTACATAAAAATATTAATGTTTAAATAAATCAAAACTATCTAGAAACTATACTGTAATTTACGTGTCTCATGTGCAACAAATATAAACTTGTATGGCAAGGAAATTAAAATCTGATTTAAATCAAATAAATCCGATGTTTTCGATTTTAAAAAATCATTTTTTTTTTCATATCCTGCTTTCTATAAAAATCTATATTATCATAAAAATTTACATTTCAATAATAAAGCTACAGTTTAAGAATTTAGACAGGTACTCAGTATCATAAACAATGATACTGAGCAATTTTCAGCACAACCGCACACATCTGCGATTGCACCATACTCTGATTCTAAAAACAAGGTTATCTTGAGAGGCTGCTGTAATCAACTGACTTCATCTGAGCGCCCCCTAGCAAGTGCTCTGTCCAGGATGATGGGATGTTGCACTCCTCTACACACCCAAGACAAATAGAGCGGGGGTTAATATGTAGCCATTACCCGCAGGGTTCCAAAGATTAAGTGTACCAAATTTGGTGTAGATTGGTCAAACGGTGTGAATTTGTAAAGAACACTGACACATGCCAACTCTGCTTTATATGTATAGTTAAAGGGCTGCATCATCAGTTTTTTTTTCATAGTTACTATTCTTATGGCATCCAGTACAGTGTCATCACTTCAGTTCAGATTTTAACTTCGTTTTCGTTTTGTTAACTCTTGGTGTACCTTTTATATCATTTTCCTTCATTCGGATCACTTCACTACAAAGTAGCAGCTGAAAACATTACTGTTCCTTTAAGTTTTGCATGTCAGTGTAATTTTGAATCTCAAAAGATTGACATTCCATTACAGCATATAGTACGTTATAGCTAAAATCAATCATAAACTCATCTATTTCATATATAGATATGGTCCCCTATGATTATTACAAATGCATCTAAGACTTCAGTGCTCTCTGAATATTAGAGTAAATTAAACAATTTGTTTCTCTTTACTGCAGCATAACAGAATGCAAATGAAGTACCCAAGACCAATGTCTGAACCTCCATCACCTCTGAGTTCCCGAGCTTCAACACCCGCACCATCAGAGCATGGAAGTGACGAAGAGCTGTCTGATGAGCATGATGATGTGTTGAATAATGAGCCCTAATGTTGATAACGAGTATTGAAATGTCTACCTGTCGGAAAAAATCCTATCCAACCTATTCTTCGCTTTCAAATATGTACTAGTAAAGCAAGAATTGTTGGGTTTTGTTGAATAAATCAATCCTCATAATTATGACATTTTATAGATAATTTTATATTTTAGTTTTGTGGAACATTTAAATATGGTGCTATCAATATTTCTTTAGATTTTTTAATGACTTCAGAAATTAAACTTAAATTCTTAATGTATTGATTGATTTTTAATTTTAAGGAACATTTAAAAAATCCTACAAATTACTCAAATGATTCAACTTCTATTTCTAAATTAATCATCATTTATAAAACTGAAAGAATAATTATCTTTAGTCTTTAAAAATCTACTCCAATATAAGAGCATTTAAAATGCTGATCATAGATCAACAAAAGCTCTGGCACTATAATTGTTACACATTTAGTTTTAAAAAAATTTATAATGTTGCATACATAATATATAATGCAATCAAGTACTTTGCAAACTGATATTTTTACTGCAATATAACAAATTATCTTTACAATCACAAGCAAACTTTTAGACCTGTTTTATTTATATTTGTTAAATTCTTATATTAAAAATTGTTTATCTTACTGTTTTCAATTTTCATATAGTTTATCTCTTAATACTATGCATCCAATTTCAAACGTATTTGGTTCTTGTTTAGTTCCTAATAAGAAAATAACGGTTGCCTTTATTGAAATGAACCTGTGTCGTCTTTCTTTTCATTCAAAATTTACTTGTTTCTAAAATGCAGCATATATGTATTGAAATGCTGAGTATTTGCATCAATACAAATATGGGTGGTGCCTGAGTGAAATTTTTTTATATAATTACATATCTTGTGCTGATTTTTTTAATTGTATAAGCTGTAATACAAAGATATATGTGGTCTCTTGATTGCATAACTTGAGATTAAATTATGGCTTAAAAACTTTGGTGACTTGACTCTTCAGAACTTCTGTATTAGAAGATTTTGCATAAAAATAATATTTTTTTTGTTCTTATCTCACCATTGCTTTTTAGGCTGTAAATAGACTATTCAGTTTGAAATATTTTCAAAGCATTTGTTTGATTCACAGAAACGCCTATGAATTACTAATCCTATTGGAAAGTTCATAAAACAGTGCCATTTGAATATGCATTACTTTTTCTTTAATGTGATAAAAAGAAAATTAGATTAAATATTTTTATTCTTTTAAGTTGTCTTGTTTTTTGTGCCATATTTTGATGAAAATTGCATATTTTTAAAAAGCTGTATGCAGTGACTGAAATAATAAAATTGTTAATGTTTCTGAAGTTCCTTTATCTGTGAATTTCATTAGCATGTGTATTTAACTGTTTTGAAATAAATACTTACAGCTGTTGCATGTAAAATAAACAGAATGATTTTTGAAAAACATGTTTTTTTACAATTCTTTTATTTACAACTTCCTAAAAATACATGGTATATATTCTTTTAAAAATACAGCCACATTAGGAGGAAACTTTCCCTTAAAATGTATTCTTAACATCAATATTTCATTATTTTCCATCACTTCACTGCATTCACAATAAAACTCCAATAAATTTTGTCTTTGATTCTCTGTTTTGCTCAATAGCTCTGTCGATATTGCATGTTCTAAATCTAATGGGTTGTTATAATTGTTCTCATATTTTAGAACTAAATCACGTCCTTGCCATGTTTTACTGTTGGTTTTACAGTGAATTTTCGTAACGGGTTTTGAATCATGATCATTATTCTGATTCATATTAAATTCAGTGCAATGAAATAATAAACCATGTTCAAATATTCTTCTCAATTTTGCAGCTGCTTCTGGAAAAGCTGGGATCGTCATTCTGAAAGAATGATTCTGTTGCCATTTCATATGTATCTTTTGTTCAGAAATTGGTAGCTGGAATAAAGAACATAAACCCCACATTTCAGTTTGAGGTACCCACAAAGACCTATCTTGATAAAGATCACAAGCATGCAGCAAACCATTTAGAAGACGCTTGCAGGTTTTAAAAGAGGCTGCACAAGTTGAATTGAAAGAATGACGAAATGGATCTTGGATATTCACAGTACCAAACTAAAAATAAAAATCACATGTAAACAGAAACTTCCTTTACACTAATCATAAATCCCTTTTCTAATCAATATCTTACCTCAAAATCCTTGTCGGGTACAAAACAAGAAATGGGCAGTGAGGAGCTTGTAAAAGGTTGCATAATTCTTGAAAAATCATAATTTAAATAGTAAAAGAAAAATTTCTTCAAAAGTTCCTCTGTAAAAAAACTTAATGCATTAGCCTATGAAGTATATTTATAGTAAGTATTGTGAAGTATACATGTATATTTTTACTTTAGATACTTGGTATTTTTAAATTTTGCAAATATTAAAACTTAAATGTTGAATATTTAAACTACTAAAACTTTAATTAAAACTTCAGTTTAAGATGAATCACTTTGAAGATCATTTTCTCAATCGTTGATTTAATAAAACTTATGTCTGGTAATGTATATTGACTTTTCATAAGTACAGATCATGAATCACCGGCATGATCAGTATGTACATCCTACAAAATTTTTTTGAAAAATAATACAATAAAACAAACAATACAATACACGCTATTTCTTAAAATAAAATGCCAAATTTAGCATTTCTCCAAGTCAAAACTAATAATTATACTGAAATTTTTGTATATTTATCACAATTTTAAAAGTAATTAAGAGCTAAAATTTTTAACACATAAATTAAAAATATACTGCCAAGTAATTCGAAACAACTTGAGTCAGTATTCAATCAAAATGAAACTTGGCATGTGATGTAGAGATAAAGAAACAATCTCAATATCAAATCTAGGACTTGTAGAATTACCCTGAAAGGTTATAAATTAGTAGGCCTTCTCTGGAGGCAAGACAAAGTCAAACAAAACCTTTATGCTATCCTGTGACAAATTATGCCAAGCATTTTGTAGCTGCTGCTCCAGATCCCTTATATTCGGGGGGGGGGGGCAATTTAAGGTCTCACATATCCCAGACATACACAATGGAAGAGTTCTAGGGATATCCAAGGCCAAGAAAAGGTTTCAACACCAGGGAGAGAGGAGAAGGGTGTTATTGTACTGGTAAATAGCCCCTTGTGCCATGAAAGGCATCATTTTGTAGGATCTGCTGTAAAACAAACTCATACCACTACTAGAGGGGACCTGCTTTCATAAGTGATGGCTCTTAAAAATCTTACTGCAGGGTGCCATTCGATAGTAAACAGAACGGTAACACTGGCCAGGTATCCACCACACATGAATGCGATGATCATCTGCCCCAAGGCAGAAGCAGGATTCGTCACTAAACATGATACACTGCTATTTCCATGACTCAGGCAGAACACAACTCCAGATGAAGGTGACAATTTTCAGTAGTAAAAGGCAGATGTTTTAACAGAAGTGCCTGCCTCTGTCAAATATCTGGCAATAGTTCATGTTACAGGAAGTTGTATAGAAAATATATCATTAGATGGTCGATATGGAGAAGTTTCCGATTGTGTCACTATCAAGCTATTCTCACTTTGGCCTTCTGGGCCAACCAGACTTCATAATGTGCATGTGTACCTTCACTGACCTGCTGTTAGCACCTTGTTACTGATGATAGGCAATTTGTCGACAAGAGGAGCAACCTCTTTGTGACCCCTTTCAAATCTATTCAATTGAGTAGTGTTTGAGAGCGTTGTCCAGGCATTATTGGTCGCAACTGATGGGAATTTAACTTAAACACTAAACCAGAATATTCACAAGTCTGGCACCTTCAATAAGCCTCAGGATGCACATGTGCCATGGCCCTTGATATACATTAGCACCCAAATTTTAATCATCTGCATATCGTACAGAGAATTTTACAAACCAAATTATATGGTTCTGGGTGTTTCAGTTTTTTTGACAGTATATTTCTCTAACAAAAACTTGTTTTAGTTTTCCTTTTAGCTTAACACATATATTGTTACAACTAATCCATTATGCAGTCTATTTTACACAATAAATCACGAAGTTGCAAGCAATACCACAAATTATAACAGGATTAGTTCAATTTTTTTGGTGACAGAAGAGTCAACATTCCTTGTCCTGAACAAATATTATGGACATTTATTGCGCCATTGTTAAATAAACGAAATCAAAATGCTCATATGCTAGTGCATTATTTTTTTAAATACATTTATGCCCATACATAGAAATCCAAGTTAGTAGGAGATTACAAGATTTATGACTCTACATTTTTGATCAAAAACTGAACTTTTAAAATATCAAAGAATTTTCATTTATCTGCAATACTGAACAAAATGGCAGGTTACACTTTGAAAACTGGTGGAAATTTTAGCATTTTCAAATGTTATTTTTGTTAACATATGTTCGTCATGCATAAACAATTTGTTTTTTTATTCATGGCCAAAAAAATTCAAACTCAACATGAGACCAAGTAAAATGTAGATGGTATATATAGGCTTTCTATTGTGATTGTCCATGGAACACCTAACTTAAAGCAATTACAAAATAAAGGTGCTTTACCTGTTGTCATGGTGTTTCTGGTAGGTGAAAATTTTTGTAAATCTTTAAGAAGCAGATCTATGTCATCCACACTTCCATTTTCAAGATACTCTAAAATTTCATAACTCAGATTAAATTTTCAGAAAATTTTGAAATATTTTATAATCCAGAAAATTTTAACAAATAAGCTTTAGCTATTGTCATAAAATATAGAATTAAAAAGTTTAAGAACTATACACGTCAATATTAGATCGATTTAATGCAAATGAAAGGAAAACAAATTATGTGGAAAGTAATTACCTGATTTACAAATCATTTCTTGAACAGATGGTAAAACAGGAGGATTTGTACATTGAAGAAAGTGGACGATGAGCAGAGAAAAAGAATAGCTATTAAACATTTCAATATCTCCAACAAAACCTCCATATTTCCCCCAGTATCGAATTACTTTAGCTATAGATGAAAACCTTTCATCTAAATTGCAAATAAGGTGAAGAAGTTTTGTGTTTTGCAATGAAGATCTATGAGAACATAATTCAAAGCATTACTGAACAGTTGAAAATACTGTTATATAAGCAAGTCAAATGGCACATAAGAAATATTGACAGTATTTTACTAGGAAATTAAAAAGTCACTTCATAAACACAAAATAATTAATTTAAAATTATTTTGGACAATTTAAATCCATGAAGTTATTTGTAAATTATACCATATACTGTGCACAAAAATTAATTTTAGCTCCTTGAAATATAATGGGAAAAGCCCACTATATGAACTGAAACAAAACATGTAGATAATATGTTGAAATTTACACTTAAATCGTAAGAAATTCAGTAGTAATAGTACAGCAGTTTTAATTTATGAAACAAATAATACTAGAATTTGGAGACAAGCATAATTTATTGCAATTGGTCTTCAGTGTAAGATAAATTCTAATTTACATATTTAAAAAGTGATTGTTACATATGAACAAGCAATGTTAATCAAATTTATAGTAAAAAGGTATAATAGAAGTTGCAATAGTTTATCTTTTTCACAAACCAAATTCAATGGACATAAATAAAGCATTTCAATTTTTTTTAAATTTATTTATTGACACTGGGAAACTTGCATGAAACCTTGAACTACTTTTAAATGTGGACAAATTAAACAAATAAAAACTTGATACAAACTAAAATTATTCAAAAACTAAAATTATTCAAAAAACTAAGATCATTTAAAACCTAATTTACTATAATTAGGTTTTAAAACTCTATAATTCTATTTTTTAAATAAATGTGGCATTCCCATGACATGCCATTTCAAGTTTATTCAGATTAAATGTTTCCCTTAGTTGGCTACATTATACAAATGCACACACTGTGGACAGAACTACTTTTTACTTTAAGTACATTTTAGGTTCGTAAAGTGTACTTAAGGTAAAGCAGTGTTCTTCTTGTAACTACTTTTGTTTAATCACAATGACTTGTAGGAAAAATGCATGCATATGCGAAAAGTCACTAAAAATTTTGAGACATTTTAGACAAATTTCTGAGTTAGCTGGTAGCCAAAGTCTACAATTTGTGAATTTTTAAACGATGATAAAAACACTTTAAAAAGAAACCCCAGCTCAAAGGAATCCTTATTTTTAGAGATCCATGATTTAACAAAAGGAAGTAATGAAAAATTAGTCAAAATGCCTGCATATACAAAGAATTTGAATTTGCCATGCTCCAAAACACTAGTTTATTAATTTCTAATGTAAACACTAGTTTAGTGATTTCTGTATGACAAAAACATGTTAAATATGTCAAACAAGCTTTAAAGCAAGCTCTATTAGAGCACACAGTCATTCCTTTTTAATGAGCCTGTGATATGAATTTGGTAAACAGAATATGTATTTAGCGATGAGAAGCTGATGGCTGGTCTCAAAAGTTGAATGCAGAAAAATATCAAGTATTCTTAGTGGCAGAACCCAAAATACAAGTACCAAAGTGGATTTTTCAACAAGACAATGCCACTCCACACTCTGCTTCTTGAAATAAAGTGATTTCAATTTCAAAATGTTTTTTCATCCAAATGTTTGTGTGATGATTAGGCCCTTATGTAGTTCAGTTCTTAATCCTTTGACTAAATTGGTTGGGTTTTATGGCACAATGGCTATTTGGCCAAGCCGCACCAAACAACACAAAAATATCAAGTAATGGACATATATACACAAGGAAAGTTTTATGATACAAAAGAGAGAAATACACCCAGGGTAAGTTACAGGAATCGAACTTGTGCTGATTATTTTGCATGGTTGCTACCTATGAAAAGAGTAGGAAATTATAGCTCAAATAATATCAAGTTTAAGATGTAACTTTGTAAAAGACCTAAATCTTGTTAGAAATTGCTGGTATGAATTCAACCATGTACAAAATCTAATCAATTTTAAGTTTCAGGGACATGATATCACTCGTCTAAGTAAAGCATTTATAGGTCATTGAAATCTAGTTAATACACAAGATGGTTGGTTGATTTGGTTTTTATGGCGCAAGGTCCAGTAGTGGACAAGCTGTGCCAGTTAATATACAAGAATTGAACATTGTCCAAATAAGTTTCAAGCGACAAGAAAAAGTCAATTTTTAAGGAATATTTCAGAAATTCATGTTTCTTTTGGGAATATTCTTTGTTTCTATATTATTTACATACCAACAGTTATATTCATCTAAATTTTGTTACTTTGATACATTTCAGTTATTGGGATGTCACTCGTAATTGTGAGCCAAATGTTGGTGCAAAATTTAACTAGAAATAGGAATGCCAACAATGATGATATATAGCTTCATAAAAGAGTGACTATTTTATTAAAATATCCTTCTGAGATTGTCAGTTTACTTTGTTGAACTGATGAGTTTTTTTATGAAAGAATCAACATGGATTATATGATTTGGCAATTACCAAATGTTTTTGGCGATGTTAAAGGATATCAACAGTTTTATGCCTCCTGAAATTATGATAAAATCTAATTTGTATTTTTCCTATTTTTGCTTGGAAATTTTTGTATTTATTTTGATTTAAACAAAATAGTCATTCTTTTCATGAAGCTGTATGTATCTCTAGTTATATTTCGCGCCAACATTTGGCGGACAATTACGAGTGGCATCCCGATAATCAAAAAGTATCATTACTTTTATACATAAAATTAAGTGTGAAGTAATATGTTTGATTTGTCATTCTACAATCATTTTCTGCTACACTAGGGCTAATTAAACTATGATCAACAGTTTAAAGTCTATTGTTGCACCACAAACAACCATGCCAAGACTGAGTTTCAAACCAAGAGGCAAAGGATGCCTTAGAAATGCACCTTAGTACTGTGGCTGTATTGAGATTTAAAAAATATATCTTAAGTAATAATTAAGCACAAAAAACTAATTGATTATTAAAAGAATTTATCTAAATAAGTTGTAACTTGAAAGTATTTCATTTTCAACAAAATATCTGTACAAATAACTTTTTAACTTATCTACAATTTTAGAATGAACAAAAACAAGAACTTACTTGTTCTCACATGAAAAATCACAGAACACATTATATTTGGCATCATAGAACCTAAGAATAGGACAACGAGCCTTTACAAGCAAAATTGGCCCTTTGATTTCTGGGCAATGTTGGCGTAATATTCTTCGAACAAAACGCAGCATAAATATAGGATTTAAACGTAAAACAGTCTCTTGTGATACAGTACCATCCACAACAGATTGTAATGTAGGGACTTCTTTCTGAAGCAAATAATCCTGCAAATGAGAAGAATTTAAAATTTTAAAAATAATAATTCAGATAGTAAAAAATAAATTTTTAAAGACAAAATTTAATGTCATCCATTTTGGTTGGTTGGTTTGGGTTTTATGGCGATAGAGCTAAAAATGAACAAACTCCAAACATAAGACATAATTCAAATCAATGAAAACAGATTAAGTTAAAATAACCTAACCAATAGGGGAACATAGATTTAATAACATGTTGTAAGTGAACAGATGATATGATGCAGTTTAAATGACACCTTTTAGGTACAAGTTGAAAGATGAAATATATAAAAAACAAAAGTAGGTCACCCATGAAAAATTAACTTATGGGGATAAAAACATAATTACTCAAGTTTATATATAGACGCAAGAAAAATTGGACTAAAATTGAGATCCCCACCTTAGTTGACTTTTAAAATTCAATAACAAATGTAATTGAAAGCTGATGACTATAAATGTGATAAAAATCCAAAGTGATACAAAAAAGTAAAAAGTGATGAATGTGGAGGATGCCCCAAGTCATAAAATTGATGAAATATTAAAAACCTTAATAAAAATGTCCAAGACTTATACAAATTAAAATATGATTTATGGGTAGGGGTTCTTGGCAATGTTGGCACAATGAAGCGATTTCCCTGATCAATAAAAATTTATGTGACTTGTGACTGAACAATGTGAAGACAAGTTAAAAGAACACTCAACTGTTGAAATATTAGTGTCAGCAGGAAGGAAAGAGTTAGTTGTCATCCATTTTGAAATAGTAAATATTATTCCCAGTTTATTATCAGAGTTATAAGGTTAAAAAATTTTACTAGTATCCACTTAGTGGAAAAGTGTTATCAGATATATTTTTGTTCAAACCAAATTTTTCTAGAATAATTTGCACCGGGTTCAGCTATAGGATTTAAGTTTTGTCATTTACATTGAGAAAAATAAAATTCTGTGTTTTTCTTTAACTTGTCAGTCAATCTTTGAAGATGATTTGAAATCAATGAATAGCTCTAACCTTTGCCAAGGAAAATCTGGAAACTAGGCTAGGATAATCTGGCAATTACTAGATTATCCTTTTGCTAGAATGAATAGCAAACATTTGTTGCCATATTTTTCAAGATTGTCTAAAATAATCCAATTAATAATACTGAACAGCAATACAAGAGATTCTTTGAATTCATATGTACCACCAAGTATGAATTGTTTAAAGACAGAAACGGGTATACTTTTAAATATGTTGAAATCAATTACCTCTTTTATAGGCTGACTGTACACCGAATCAAGCTTTGTCTTTTCAAGCAAGATTGTTAACATTGATTAATTATGTTAATCATTTATTGACAAACTTTGAAGAGCCATGATTTTACTAAAAATCCAAAATTTGAACCATAATAGTCCAGCTCTGATAAGTCATCATTTGTGTCACATGATTCTAGACTAGTCTGCTTGTTAAATTAGGTAACAGGTTAAACGTAAATAATATACTTCCACAATCAGTACCTTTAGCCTAGATTCTGGTTCTGAATTCAGTATTCAATTCAGGAAGTGATTTTAAGCTGGTAAAAAGAATTATCTATAGCCATTATTATTATATATTGCCATGCATGTGCTTCGCAGATGGTAACCCTCCTTCAAGCATAGTACCTGTTTTGAAATGGACACCCAAGGTCATCTGCTTTCCCCGTGTGGGGGCAGGCAGTAGAATAACCCCACCGCAGCCCAGCGTGTTGTAAGAGTCGACTAACGGCGTACCTCCTTGTCAGAAGCGGGGTTCGGTAGGGCTGCGTACTAGAGGTCTCCCTACTCGGGGTCAACCCTTTGGGGAACTTCGGGTGGAGGCGTCCCGATGTGTGTGGCCCGCCGGACATCGTTGCCGTAGTTCACTTGTGTGCTCTGCGCATGACTTGGAGGGTATAAAAATGGGAGGGTCCCACTCTTCCTCTCATCATGACACATTTATAGTTTATTCGTTTGCTTTGTAGTATTCGAATTTGCTAGTCTATCTTGGCGGCGGTAGTTGCCCTGAACATCGGGTTGAGCGGAGCCAAGAAGGCGACCTGCGGTCGCCTCACCGGCTCTGTTCCCTGTGGGCGGGTATGGACAAACCATATAAATAACGTGGGATGACCGATTAAACCACTCGCCGCCGGCCTCGCGACTGGATATGAGGGGGTCTCCTGCGAGGACCAAGGTCATCTGCTTTCTTACTAATCATATTATAACTGGTATAATATGCTGTTTTGCAGCTATATAGCTGACTAATGTTGCCATTTATTAGTACTACACTGGCTATAAATGTGAAGAAATGCTGAACTAACTTATGTATAGCTTTGCAATCACTATTATTTAAAACAGAAAATATTTTGATTCAATAAAATAAATGTTGAACTGTTTTTAAATTTGTGTGATGTGTTTGCAAAGAATGCAAAGATTGAAATTTTAGTTTCAATTAAAATTAAACATACCTCATTATTAAAATTTGTCTGAAGACAAACATCACTATCACAACCTGTGAAACCTAGTCCATTAACACTTGAACCAAACTGATAAATTTTGAAATGTGAAAAATAAATTTTGAGTACTTCATCAATAGACTGGAGAAAAGCTTTCCTCCTTTCTATATCTTCAGGAGTTAAACTTATAAGTGAAGAAAATGATTCAATTTGAGAAGCAACCTAAAAGGCAAAATCCATTAGTCAGATGGGCCATTAAAACAAACAAATCTTAGAGAATTGTAAAAATGATATGAATTACATAAGCATACCAATATTTTCTCAACTAATTTCATTTTGTAATAAATTTTGTTCATTACAACTGTGGTCACAATTATATTTTAAATTTCATTACAACTAGCAGATCAGTCAGGCATTAACTGCCACTTTAACCTTTTTGAATACCTTGAGAAATAAATATCTTAAATGTCCTTATTTAATGTAATATTTTTGACAGGAGTGATTGTGAAACTATTAGAAAATTTTTAAAAATAGCATTGACACACAAACAATTTCTGCAATTTATTTTTCTTCACACTGAGTGTGAGAATCTCATGTTAAACGAAACTTTAAACATTTCACGCAATACCAAATAAAATAATAATGAAAAAAATCATAGTAAAATGATTATCTCAAGAAAAACAAGGTTTTGAATTAAGCTTCCACACAAATAATAAATAGTTATTGTCTTACTCGGGCGAGTTGGCATTTGAGCTATTTTGTATCAGTCTATTTGATTAGAGGCAGGTTAAACAAAATCAAAGCATTCCCTTGATTAGTGTCTTTTGCAATGATTCTGGTTCCAAATTTATCAATTGGCATCAAAAGCGATAACAGTGATTACTAATTGGCGAAACAAATCCTCACCTATGGTGGCCTTTCCTCTTAGCAAGATTAGCATCTATGTGGAAATAGACTCCCCTAGGATATCTGCCTTCTCCTTAGAGCCACACTTTATATGCAATTTAAAAATTATGTGAAACCTTCGTATAATCATGCAGTTACAAATAAGGATATTTCAAAAAAATTTTCTTACTTACAAATTCCAATCTATTACACCAAGGTGGATGCATTTTTATTAATTTTATCTTCATTACAAAATATAAATTTGCACTAAGACACATTGTCTTATTTAAAAATTGGCTGCAGGTTAATGCAACCATTAAAAGGCAGCAAAATTTGGGATACTTGAACAGTGAAAAATAATTACTTTGAAACATTAATTTAAAATATACAAAAATTACAAACTAGTTCATTGTGATGGTTTGTGATAAAAAAGTTTGGAATGAAATCACGTTAATGAGGTGGCTGATTTTATTAGCTGATAAGCAGCAAAAGGGTAAGTATTACCCAGCAGACATTAGAAATGGTTGCAAAGCAAATACTATATGAATATGCTACTTTATCCACTTTTGTTTTTGAGTAAATAGACAACCTGATATTTTAAACATTTAAACCAGCGAATTTTGTTGTAAATTTACTTTTCACCTTTTCACTGTGACCGAAAAGTCTGCAATGTTTCAGACGCTGAGAGTTGACTTCAGTATCAACTAGCTTTCTTCCATTTCATGCCGATTTTTGCACTCTTGCATGCTTTCATTTGAGGTATTTAGATACAATCTTTGGAAAGGATCATTAAATGTATTATTAATTCAATTATAACATCAAAATGCATAATAATCTGTTTTGAAATTTTTTAAAACTCCCAAAATCACAATTTACTTTTCTTACCCCTGTACCGCAATTCAAAAATTCTAGTTCTTTTTTTGAATACTTACAGAAGAGCAATTTTGGAGTTCAGATATAACAACTGAGTGTGGAACTGCCTCATTTCCATCTTCACATGCAACAAGTGAATAATCAGAATCCCGTTTTCCTCCATCACGGGCTATATGTTTCCAACCTTTGGTAGAATGTAAAGCTTTTGCACACAGAGTTGGCATAGTTGAAATTTGTGAATAGTGCTGGAAATTAAATAGTTTTTGAACAGTTTACTTTATTAACAAAGGACAGCAAAATAAGGCTCGTAATGTTGACACAAATATTTCATTTATAAAAGTAATATTACTCTACATAATATCAAAATTGAAGTTTCACGAGGTAAAGTGAAAATAAAAAACATTTAATATCATTCAATGATGGGAATGAGTTCCAGATGAAATATAATTCAACCCCAAAAACTATTTTTAAATTATCATATTTGGTAGGTACGTAGAATGCCTAATGAATTAATGCCACTCTGGAGCAACAAAATTCGCTATTGGCAACTGTCCAGGATCAATCCTGAATGGAAAGATCCAAGACCTTGTAATTTTGAACCAGTCAGATGAGGAGGCTGAGCTGGCACCCTATTTTCCAAACTTCCACACCACCCCAATGCGAGAACATTTAAAGTTACAGTAAATTAAAAGTACATCAGCTTCCACATACACAACAATTTTTGGTTGGATTGAGTTTCGAACTTGCAACCTCAAGTCACTAATTTCGCTACTCTATCAACCGAATTACCGTGGCCTTAAATTATTTCTGGTGAGGATTTTGTTGTTAAACAATTTCTTAGTACATCAGACTTTATGGAGTTCTATATTTTTATACCTAACAATTTTTTCGCTTTCAGTTACATAAATTTCAAACTTCAGGTGCCCTAAGCTTCGGTCACCAAGCCTTTAAAACTCATCATTCCTTTGTTAAAATTTTACAAATTTTTTTAATGAATCAGTTTAGCTTTTTAAGTTTCATTAAAACCTTAGGCATTACCATGGTTAAGAAACATGCTTGGAGGCTTACCAATCTGTTATATAACATTTAAGTATAAGCATTTGATTACAATTTAAGAGATGACTGTGATTCAACTTATTTATTATACATTAGGAAAGACATTATTCAGTTGTTTAAGGCCAGTGACTAATGGCGTAGCTAAGGAAGGGCAATAGGGGCGATGGCCCCGAGAACCAGTATCAAAAGGGGCAGCAGAAATATTTATTAAGTGGTTTTGCTTGGGAATGTTTTAGAAGAATATTATAACTTTAAATATTTGTCCTTGTAACTGAAATATTTTCCAGTGCTAAACATATGAAGCTAATGTGCTTTCATGCACTCCATCTTTAGAACACAATGCTTAGAAATCCATTCTTTATTATGTTCTCCCTGCAATAAAATTGCAATTCAAGAGAGGAGACAAATTATTAAAATTATCTTCCCTCAAATGTCTGGAGAGAACAAAGCATGAAAGAGATGTCTTTTCTTACTTTATAATGGAGACCCATTAATAAAGCTGTATTTTGCTAGTCCATACATAATCAATAATTGCAATAATAATGGACAGCATATTATCTTAATTACCTTCATATTAAATATGTAAATTTTGTCTTGGATTGGGCAGCATCAGTCCTATTTCCTCAAGTGCCAAAAAGTCTAGCTTCACCTCCCTCAATGAGACAGGGTGATCTGGATCACACTACTTTTCGTTGTGACTTGGTTCTCAAACTGGGCACGATCTGAGCGGCTATCGATCATCCTATCCGGTTAGGATGAAAAAGTGAACCTGAATCTCTCTGTCCGCTTGCCCTGTCTGCACCAGTCTAAGAAACAATAGGCTGACGTTGTAAGTTGAGGCCGAGTTACAGATGGTCGACCATCACGTAAAATTTTTGGGGCGAGCAGCACTACACCATGTGACAGGAGTAATATAAATGCATTTACTCACTAAAGTTGCCCCATCAATCACCCATCTAAATATTTGAGACTACCCATAAAAGTAACATTAGACTCAGAACATATAATGAATCCAAATATTAGCAGAAATACATTGGAAAGATGATGAGTGCTGTATGCAGCTGACCATGCAGACATTTTTTCTTGACTAAAGCAGAGGTTTCCATATTTTATGCGCCTCTGCCCCCATTTCACAACATAAAGACTAACAATCAATCTAAATAATTATATTTTCAGACCATGAATTTTTAAAATAAAATAATTTGTAATTATGAGAATACAAATTTGCTTTTATAGACAAGTACAATGGTAAGTACACACACAACCAAAATTTCTTTATTTCACCTGCCAGACATTTTTAAATTAGGTTATTTTTGAAATTTACGGATTCATAAATACTTCCATAAATACTTTTCATAAATACTTCCTTGGTTTGTATAAAAGCATGAATTTGAGGATTTGGCATTGATTTACAGGGTATGAAAAAATAACATCAGATTTATTTTATTTAAATTGGATTTTTATGATTTTAATTAATTCCTTGCCCGTACAAGTTTATATTTGTTGGACACAAGACATGCAAATTAGTGTAGTTCCTAGATAGTTTCGATTTATTTAAACATTAATATTTTCTATGTAAAACATTAATGTATTAGGAAATATAGCTGGTTAAATTTTTGAAAGATTAAAAGGTGACATAGGAATTAGCAAAGTAAATCACATGATAGAGTAAATAGAACAGTTCCTCAAATGCCAAGCACGAGAAATGTTTTTCTATCTGGTTCTCAAGTGGTTTAGATCACTTTGACTTTAACTCATAACATGAATTTTTTGGACCCAGATACATAAGGTTGCCTGATCCCACCGATACTATAATGTGAATTTTTTCAATCATACAAATATCAGAATTTTTTTGCGTTATATATTTGTCGTATATGAATAAAATGTGTGTGTTTTGAATTACTTCAATTATTTTGATATAAGATAATACATTGGTTCAAGACTTGCTTTTGAAAAAAAAATCATGTCACCAATAGAAAATTAAATTCTAAGGGATCAAAGCATTAAATATCCCAATAAATTTAAATAAAAATTAGTCAATATGTACACAAAAGAAAAAAAAAATTTATGTGCAAAATTGGAATGCTATTGTGATACTGCAGAAAATATTTTTGTTCTATCTTTATTTTTTTATGAATTACAATACTAAATAAATAACGAGAAAATCTTAAAAAGATAGCAATTTACCTCAATTTTAATAATTTCAGTGAATATACTTCAAGTATCTTCACTCATCACATGGAGAATGATTTAAAATTGGCCATGTGCGATTTATAGTCAAATGGAATGTTTAAAATAAAACTCACGCTGATGAGCAGGCTTGTGAGTGACATCTATTGGTCAATGGCCCAAGATGGTAAAACGTGTCTGGTAATTATGATCCCAATCAGTAAATACTGTTACTTAGTGTCTTCAAAGGGAGGATGATTTTCAATATAATTTTGGGGTGAACTCACTACGAGTAAGTTCTTAACTTATTTGAATAAAATAACATGCATCTTGTTCAGTTATTTCATTTTCAATATTATTAAACATAACAGAAAGAAAAATGAAATTTAAAATTTGATTTAAATCAATGATTTTTAATAAAAATCACTTGATTGTTTTTTTTTAATATTCATCCAATATGGAAGAGGCAGGAAGAATTTTGCGACATAAAACAAGTCTTTCATATTTATTAGTATCACTGAGAAACTCGATTACTTTTGGCTCTCACTTTTAAAGATACTTCAGCACCAGAAGGTCATCCGGAGAAGTAATGTAGAAGTGCTTTACATTCTACCTACACATTGTACAACTTCGCAAAAAAGCATTGCACAAAAAGGCTTTAGATCAAAACTACTGTTACTTCATTTCTATTACAACCAAGCTGTATGCATCAATTTTAATTTTGTTTTCATAGAAAATGTGTCTGAGAAATTGTTTTTGCAAATAACATTTTTGATAAAAGCAAAAGCCCTTGCAATAACCTTAAGCCCCTAGGTAGGTAGATATTTAATTAACATTGCACTGGAGCAACACATCAGGCTATGGTCTGGGATCAAACCCAAAGATTATACCTGGGATTAACATACACCAGCCCCCTTTGTACACGGCGGTCTTTGGTTGGATTTGAACTCGCAACCCACCGGTTGCTAGTCCATTACTCTTCCAACCGGGATACTGAGGCCCGTGAGCCCCCTAGGAGGGCAAGTCCCAGTTTGGAAAAAATCTGTTACCAAGTTGGGTATAAAATAATATACTACAATCAGTGTTGTTGCAAACATATTGCACATTTTGCTGTAACTGCTATATATAGTTACTATATAATTGCAAGATAACTGATACTGGACGCACATTTGCTGAAGTTCAATTGATCTATGAAGGAAAGTTTTCCTCAATGAACAATTCGTATTCAAGTTCTAGTGAGAAAAAAACTTGGTATAAACTTAAATTATACAAATTAGTAAGATTTAAAAACTTTACACGTGAATTCAGAGGAAACCAAAATATACATATACTTTACCTCGACTGGAAATACTGTGGGGAGGTTAAATGCATTATTGTTCTTTACATTTACAAAACGCCGCAACAAACTAAGATTGAAGACATGAGATTTATATGATTTTCCACAATATTTTAATACACAATTCATACAAGATGGAGGTAACATTATAAAGTTTATTATAACAATATTTTTTTTTATCAGATTGATATAATATGTATGTTTTCGAGAAAAGCACAAATACAAAAAGCTTCAATGCAACATTGTACTAAGTGATGTATACCTATATATACCTATATAGGCAGCGCCATGCTGATATAATGTTTTGTTGCCAAAATGACCTTTCTCATATTAAAAAAATTCAAGCAAAGGCTTGAATCACAGAAAAATAAAATACAACTTGAAACTTACAACAGTAGCATTCTGGATTTGAAAGTTTTTCAAAATAGAAATTCTTTCATATACCCAGGGGCCATCGTACTTCAGTAGGTATGCCCACTGCACTAGAAGCCTGCGAGTCGTAGACGGAGAAGGTTCAATCATAAACGTGAAATATAAGTAGACTGAGCATCGTATTGCAAAGAGCTTCAAAAAGTGGAAGCAACATGTCGCTAGTAGTGACATGATTGCTCAGCTCGGTTCATTGATTTCATTTTGTATCGCTTCTCTCTTGTCGACTTAACATTTACTTATAAAATGTTAGCGATGCGAATGTGTATACTGATACTGAATAGTTCTTGAATTTGAGTTACGTTTCAACATTGTTAGGCAATGTGAATGTGCATACTAATGAATATTTATTGAATTTGTGTAACTTTTTAATGTTTTTAGCAATTTGGGCTGTTATATAATTAGCTTAAGTTCGCATTGGGATCAAGTTTAACTAGCACGTATACAACAAAAATCCGTAGGTGTAAGATAAATATGTTGTAGTGAATAGATTGATTGCAGACTCTGAATTGAGATACGGCCCTCTGGACAGGTTTAAACGGCCCTCAAGCTGAATAAGCCCCGTCGGATATGTTTACCCGGCTCGCAGACCAGATATGGCCCTCCAAACTTTTATCAGGACCGGTTCAGGATCTACACGGCCACGGTCCATATTAGGGATGCTAAGCGAATCACAGAACTGCTACTCAATCACCCATACATTTGAATTACTGTTCTTACCTGTTACTGGAATAGGGATGGGAAATACTGTTCTTTTCGGCAAACAGTTCTTTGATGTTCCGTTATTTTAAAAGAACTGTTCTTTAACCTGTTCTGTTCAAATGTCTCTACTCGAAAAATGTGCAACCCCTGCCAAACCTCGTAGACTATGTGGCGCCAGCAGTTTTCGCCAGACAGGGACCGAATTTTGTTGACGTCATCTTTGTTAGTACTTTGTAGGCGTGCATACATAAAAAATACAAATGACTCGGAGTCTTCGTATTGTTATCGGTTGATTGATTTTTTTTATGGCGCAAGGGCAAGTTTATTCAAGCTGCGCCAAACTATCAGTAATTGAGAAAAGAAAATCAGAATTTTTCCATAAATTGGAAAACGTTCTTGCAAATCGAAACGTTTAAATACTCTTCCCAGTGGCAACTAATAATGTTCCACATCTGAACCATCTCAAGTAGTTTTCCAAACAGATATGAGGTGCCTAGGACAAAACAAATACGCAAGCAAAAGTAATAATTTTTTTTAGATTTTAATGTCATTTTTAAGTCAACAAAATGGTCATTTAAGTCAATAAAACGACGGTCCGTGATCCATCCCGAAGAGAAAGATCCGAGGACAACACCAGGTAATTTTGAATCACGTTATGCAATAGGGAGTTGCTCTTTATAAAAGATTATAAACACAAAAAACGCATACCGGGATTACCACTTGGAAAGTAAAATTGGTTTGAAAAACAGGTTAATATTATATGATCTATCTAAACACGTTTAAAACATAAAAAATACAAGTCAAAAAATCACTTTCACTTTTCAACACATTAGTTTTATGGTGGGATTCTTTTTCCGAGATGTCTTTAAAATCGTAATACCTGACTTAATGAGATCCCTTTTCAACTTATAGAGAGCATGACACTCGATACGAATTTCCTTTTCACAGTGAAATATGTCCACACATTTGAAATTTTGCTTTCCATTTTGTAAAATTTGGTTTTAAAATAAAGTTAAAAGCATTGCAAATCCTAAGAACGAGTAGAGGCGACACCACCAGAGAGCAAGCTGGACAACAAAATCTCGATCAGCAATATTAAAAAAAAATTTAATTTGTTTAAAACTAAAAATTCATCATTATGTCATTGCCTAACATTTATAAAATTTCACAATTATTACGCTAATTCATCAGACGTCGGGGCTTGGTTCATTCAAGAAGTTCCTGGAGCAGTCATCGAGAACAGCTCCGAGATCAGAGAACTGCTCTGAGAACGGAGAACAGGGTCGGATCAGTTTGAGAGCAGGAATCGATTCCTTCGGTAAATTTGATTCCTGCTCTCAAACAGGAAGTAGTCTCAGAGCAGGGAGTAGGTTTATGGACAGAGAACGGATGAATAAATCAACAGGAAACAGTGAGTCACGAACTGTAGGATCAACAGCTGTGTTTCGGACTTACCATAATTTAGAATATACGAAAATTTTTGCGAACTTAGAAAATTCGAGAAAAGAGAACTTTGCAAAATTCCCACTTGTTTAAAATCGAAGTATAAAAAAATTGCAATGTTTCTTTTAACAAAAAGAACCGAGAACAGGTTTTTGTGAAAAGTGGGAACTGGCTGTTCCCGTTCTTTTTGAAGAACAGATGAAAAAGAACAGTTCGTTCTTTTTTTCCCTATCCCTATACTGGAATATCAAAATAACAGTGATTTGGTAGCTCTGATTTTTGGAACAATGATTGAGAGTATCTGTGATTCGGTAGCAGTGATTGAGCTGATATCGCTTAGCTGATACGTTGACCGATATCGCTACTGCGACTGCTATGGGATCAGTGATTCGGTAGCAATCGAAACCTGCGACTGAGTATCAGTGATTTGGTAGGGGTTTATTGGTGATTCCCTCGATGGAGTCTGGAGCTCTGACAGATTCGGGTTTTTCTAGAGGATGATTAGGATTTTTAACTGGATGTTAAATGAGGTTCTGACACACCAGGTTGCCGCTCATTTGGCTAAATAAATAAGCTCGACGGTTTAAAGGAAATGTTTTTAAAATTCGCTATTTTAAATGATGCTAGAATTGTTTTGTTTTTTGATTTATTTCAAACACAAAAATTTTCTTTTTAACCTCTTGTAAATTGTTTTTAATTCTAAAAAATGAATTATGCGTGTAAAAGTAGGTGCCTCTGAAAACATTTATAAATTGAATAGGTCTAAATCAAGGGGGGGGGGGCAGATGATTATTTGATTACGCTAGTGAATAGAACATGGCTGCATGCTGATTTTTTACACTGAGAAATTTCATTAATTCTGTAAGACAATTTCACTCTCTTCCGTTATACCTACATAGTGTTGCTTTAGAATTCAAAGATGAATTATGGGTATTAACAAAGGGAAGAAAGAGTTTTAAAAGTGTGTGAAGGTAATGTGATTGAAATGCAATCATAATAATTTTAAAAATTCGTAATTTTTCACGTGAATAAAATATGCTTTCCATGGGTAACATAATTATTTAAGAAGCTCTAATGAGCAATTTACTCTCTCATTTGCCCCTTTTATATTCTGAATCCGAAGCTGCATTTTGACATTCGTTTCTAGAATATGTAATTTTTTACTGTGCCTTTCTTCATCGTTTTATGAGTTTCTGCATTCTTTAAAGTTCGTCTCTTAAGAGAAAGCAGTTTCAGGAGAAGGATCAACACAATGATGTTTTATAGCGGTAATGAATGCATTCTGAAATATCGTAATGCAAGTACAAAAAGTACGACTGAATGTTTGATTTTTAAAGCGTATAATTAATTGTTTCTATTATAAAATTGATTCTCTGGAATTCCTTGTCATGCGTATTCAAAACAAATATAAATGTTACTCGTTAGAATATTTTCTGTTTGTTTTAGAAATAAATAATATACTTTCACTCAGCTTATCAATTTTGGAGTACTTAAGAGAATCTATCCTTCCATTGTCTTTGAGATTGATTCCGGACAGTCGCCAATAGCCCGTTGTGTTGCTCCAGTGTGATGTAAGTTAACTACCTACCCATCACATTTTAATTAATAGTTTATAAAAAATTGTATTATTTATGAATTAATCTATGGGACAGAAAATGTTGAAACAAGTCAAAAGTTACTGGATTGTTCCCGGTAAGGTTTGACTTGTTCATAACAATTTTGGAAAATATTATAAAAAAACTGAGAATAAGTGAGAAACCAGATAAAAATTAGGTAGTAGTTGGATACGATTTGAAACCAATTCCCACTTCAAGATCGAAGGGTTGCATGGAGATTGCAAATGTTAAATCTGAAGGTCGAAAAAGAATGTCAGGAAGAAAAATAAGGGTAAACGAGACCATTTATTTTGTTAAATCTAGAGAGCAAATTTTCTCCTCTTATTTATGGCTTACTCGTAATTTCTTTCATAAGTTGAATAAACACCTCCACAATGAGGCTAATTTAAAAATTGCCATATTTTATATTCGGTAATTTCCATTTATGTATATTTTCAGATATTTCCTTAGTTCATTACTTTATGCTGTTTCGTGTTGCTCTTTTAATTAATTTGTGCGTGGCCATGGCCGACGAACAATTTACTACAAATGGCTAGCGAGACCTTTTGATAAAAAATACATTTCGACGGAATTGCAAAAACCTCTTGAGGGTAGCAAAATACCATTTTTATCTGTTTACTATTTTATTTATTTTTTAAATAAATGCCGAGAACAGAGACCAAGGAAATTTCTTTGTTACACATACGGTGTAAAATTTTTTTCTTCAACTAACCAATATTTTAGGTAAGAGTAATTAATTTAAACGACACACACACTTTAAGAGTAAAATAGGTATGTGAATTATTTATTTAATACACTCTATAACAAAAAAATCGACACTCAAAGGTTGTCCAATTGTAATATTTCGTATGCAAAGACATTTTGAACGAATATGCAAATGATTAAAATTGGGTGTCCAATGAATGAATAGTGGGAGCTCCAGCGCATCGGAACTGTGCATTCAGCAGGTGTATATAAGGAGCGATACTCAATCTGTGGTCAAAATTTCTGTTGCATTCCGACTGCGGATATCTTACGTCGACTGTAACAATGCCTCACCGAAACATTTGTGCTCATTACGAGCATATGTCAGAGTTTGAAAGAGGTCGTGCTATTGGATTGAAAGACGCTGGTTGGACGAATCGAAGAATAGCTCGACATGTGGGTCGAAGCGATGCGGCTAAGGATGGGGAAAAAGAGCGAACTGCTCTTTTTCACCTGTTCTTCAAAAAGAAGGGAAACAGCCTATTCCCACTTTTCACAAAAACCTGTTCTCGGTTCTTTTTGTTAAAAGAGACATTGCAATCTTTTATACTTCGATTTTAAACAGGTGGAATTTTGCAAAGTTCTCTTTTCTCGAATTTTCTAAGTTCGCAAAAATCTTCGTATATTCTAAATTATGGTAAGTCCGAAACACAGCTATTGATCCTACAGTTCGTGACTCACTGTTTCCTGTTGATTCATTCATCCGTTGTCTGTCCATAAATCTATTCCCTGCTTTCAGACTACTTCCTGTTTGAGAGCAGGTATCAAATTTACCGAAGGAATCGATTCCTGCTTTCAAACTGATCCGACCCTGTTCTCCGCTCTCGGAGCTGTTTTACTTCCTGTTCGGAAAATGATTCCGACCCTGTTCTCCGTTCTCGGAGCAGTTCTCTGTTCTCGATGAACTGTTCGCGGAGCTGTCTCGATGAACGGTTCGCGGAGCTGATCTCGATGACTGCTCCAGGAACTGTTCTCGACTGAACCAAGCCCCGACGTCTGATGAATTTGCGAGGAGATTAGCGTAATAATTGTGAAATTTTATAAATGTTAGGCAATGACATAATGATGAATTTTAATTTTACACAAATTAAATTTTTTTTTAAATATTGCTGATCAACATTTTACTGTCCAGCTTTCTCTCTGGTGGTGTCGCCTTTACTCGTTCTTAGGATTTGCAATGCTTTTAACTTTATTTTAAAACCAAATTTTACAAAATGGAAAGCAAAATTTCAAATGTGTGGACATATTTCACTGTGAAAAGGAAATTCGGATCGGGTGTCATGCTCTCCATAAGTTGAAAAGGGATCTCATTGTCAGGTATTACGATTTTAAAGACATCTCGGAAATAAGAATCCCACCATAAAACTAATGTGTTGAAAAGCTAGTGATTTTTAACTTGTATTTTTTGTTTTAAACGTGTTTAGATAGATCATATAATATTAACCTGTTTTTCAAACCAATATTACTTTCCAAGTGGTAATCCCGGTACGCGTTTTTTTTTTTGTTTATAATCTTTTATAAAGGGTAACTCCCTATTGCATAACGTGATTCAAAATTACCCGGTGTTCTCTTCGGATCCTTCTCTTCGGGGTGGATCACGGACCGTCGTTTTATTGACTTAAATGACCATTTTGTTGACTTAAAAATGTCTGTTTTGTCGCTAGCTCAGAAAACACACGTGGACTGTAATACACTTTATTTTTAACTCTCAACTCCTTCAAAACTTTGCCTCGACGGGCACACTTCCTCGTTAGAATTACGTCACTGTTCGCAACGCCATCTCGCGACAAGAGTCTATACACTCCCCACGTTGAAACATGTGGGGTTTCAAACTAAATAACAAACTACAACTCAATTAACAGAAAATTAACACGCACAAATATAATCAAACACATTTCAATACAACTTCTTAAACATGTACAATAATTCAAATACCTTTAAATTTACAATTACCACCATATTTAAGTTTCTAAAAGTAGTATGCAAATATCACGGACATTTAAATTAACTAAACAGATACTGTTGTCCTTAGATTTTCTTCTATGTTCTCTTTCAATCTCTTCATTGGGAGTCACAACTTCCCAATCCTCGGGAACAGGATCTCCTGACTCGTGTAAGAACTTGGGTCCATGCCACCAAAGTTCGTTATGGATTAGCTTGTCAGGATCAATACCTCGTGAAATAAGGTCTGCTGGATTTGCAGCGGATGGTACATGACGCTATTGGGTAACAGACGTCAACTCCTGAATTGTGTGATAACTCTATTGTCCACGAAAGTTTTGAGATCACAGGGTTTTCTTTGGATCCATGAAAGAACTATCGTGGAATCACTCCAAATGTAGGTGTACGACACCTTTAGCTTTAAGGCCTTGAGAACTCTATTGATCAGTTTAGCTAGAAGCACGGCAGCACACAGCTCAAGACGAGGGATCGTCACAGGTTTTATGGGTGAAACTCTGGACTTGCTAGCCACTAAACTAACCAATATAGCACCAGTTGAAGAATTTGTCGATCGAAGGTACACCGCGGCACCATATGCTTTCTCTGAGGCATCAGAGAAGCCATGAATCTGGATCGAAGCAGGATGATCTGTTAGGATTCGACGATCGATGTGTAAGGTTCTTATAGCCGCAAGCGCTGCAATGAAATTTCTCCACTCCGTTACCTCAGTAGAAGGCAATGGATCGTTCCAACCCAATTTCAGCAGCCAAAGACGTTGGAGGAATATTTTACCCCCTGAGATGACTGGTCCCAGAAGACCAAGAGGGTAAAAAATACGAGCTAGAGTAGATAACACAGCTCTCTTAGTGACACCCATATTCTCATCAAGAAGGTTGAACGAGAAATAGTCACTGTGAGGCTTCCAGGAGACACCCAACGTTTTGGTCTCTTCTGGATGTGCGAACAAATACTCGGCACTTGATTGTACAGACAGTTGAGGACAATTGGCGAACCATTTATGGAGATCCATTCCACCTTTCTTAAGGATGCCAATTAACTGCTGCTGAAGTACTTTAGTTTGATGTAGGTCATCACCACCAGTCAGAATGTCGTCCATATACACGTCTGTAACTAGGGCTGACGCTGCTTCAGGAAAATCTTTTCTCTCATCAATAGATAGTTGTTTCAAAGTTCTCATAGCGAGATATGGAGCACTAACTGTCCCGTACGTGAGTGTTCAGACGATAGGTTTTAAGTGGAGCGTCTATTGCGGATTTCCACAAAATCCTCTGCAAATCTCTTTGCTCCTCATTAATGAGAATCATTCTGAACATCTTTTTTATGTCTGCCGTAAAAACAAATCGATGTTTTCTAAAACGGCACATGATTGCAAAAAGGTCGTCTTGTATCACGCCTCCATTTAGCTGAATGGAATTTAAAGAATTCTCAGCTGTTGTCACTGTTGATGCGTTAAACACAACTCTCAGCTTGGTTGTTGCACTATCTTCTCTGTAAACGCTGTGATGCGGGATATAATAAGTAGCCCGTGGTTGTTGTTCCTCAACTACTTCTGTCATATGACCTAAAGTTTCGTACTCACTTATTAAAGACTTATAAAGACTATAATAGTTAAGATCTCTAGATAGCTTTCTAATCAAAGAGTTTAACCTTTTTTGCGCGATCTCTCTCGAATCCCCTAAACAAGAGGGATCCTCCTTGAGAGGCATTTTCACAATATATCTTCCATCACTCTCTCTCAAATGAGTTCTCGCATAGTGCTCATCACAATATTCAGTTTCTTCGTTTTTTGTTAAGGACTCCTCAACATTTTCCAATTCCCAAAACTTTTGAATTTCTCGCTCTAAGTTTCCCAAATTGCTAACTAAGCCGCAATACATTCTATCCGTATCAAAGCTATCATACATACTCCCACTCATGGTGTATCCGAAACCCGTATTTTGTAGTATTAATTTGGAATTACAAAGGCTTAATTGTCCACACCCCCTCAATAAACTCATAAAAACTTCCGATCCTAATAATAAATCAATTCTACTAGGTTTATTAAACTCTGGATCAGCCAGATCTACGGTCTCTGGGATATCTAATTTGGAGATTATCAATTAACTTTGCGGGAGTAATGAGCGTAATTTTAGGCACAATAAGAAACTCTAGTTTTTGCTGGAAACTACCACTTTTATTACTAACAATGACTGATGGTTTGGACTTAACATTTAATGAGGCGCCTGATAAACAAGAAACTGCTACATTAATTTTCTCTTTTGGAATCTGTAAGCACTCAATTAGATTAGTTGTACAGAAATGACTCATTGAACCACTATCCAGTTAGCAACGGCAAGTAATAAATCGTCCATCTTTACTTTGAACATAAACAATCGCTGTGGAGAGCAAAACAGATTTACGAATAGCTTGCAAATTTGATGCACCAACGAAAGTTTGATCTACTATGTTTGTTTCGAAAGGAACTGCGTTGGAGTTTAGCCTATTAGCACTCGGAGTCTCAACAACTGGCGCCGATTGATACTCCACTTCCGACCTTTCTTAAAGGACGGGTGTTTTCTCACGCGAAAAATGTAAACTATCATGGTGCTTCTTGTTACACTGCGGACAAGAAGTCGATGATTCACAATTCAAAACCGAATGATTAGCAGAGAGACAATTGAAACAGAGTTTGTTTCTTTTGACAATCTCAAGTCTCTCCTTCACCGATAACCTCTTAAAGTGATAGCACTTTTGCAAAGGATGAGATCCCGATTTACACAAATCACATTTTGAGGATCTGAAATCTGAAAGGAAAACCTTTGGAACGTGTTTTGAAAACTTATCTGGATGTTTCGGAGGGAAGTTACGACGTACCTCGAGATGAGGAAAAAACGTCACATTCCTTTCCTAACTCTTGTGGTTTCATCCAAGATTCACCTTGTCTAATATGGACATGGGTAGCTGTTAGTTTATCTAAAATTTCAAACATTTTATCAGAAACTGTAAGCTGTTTTAAGCTTTCAAAATTAGTTACATTTCTCAGCTTAAGATAGTAATCGAAATTTGTAGTTAATCTAGAAGCTAATTGCAGGTACGTATCGTTTGATTGGCGATTAGCAAGTTTAAAGTTTTCCAAGCATTTCTGGGGGTATTTCAATTAACGTCACACTGGAGCAACACAATGGGCTATTGGTGACGGTCCGGGATCAATCCCAAAGGGAAAGATCCGAGGACAACACCACGTAATTTTGAACCATGGTCAGATGACGAGGCAACACCTGAGCTGGCACCCCACTCTCCAAACTTCCACACCACGCCAACGTGAGGACATTTGAGGCCACGACAGATTTAACGTGCACCAGCCCCCTTTGTACACGACGGTGTTTGGCTGGATTCGAACTCGCAACCCTTCGGTTGCTAGTCCGTTACTCTTCCAACCGGGCCCTCTGGGGTGTCGGCTCAAACTCTTTTAACACGATCGATTTAATTTTTTCATAATCTCTTATTTCATCATCCTTTATGTAAACTATAACATTCGAGGCCTTTTCTCCGAGTAAATTAAGTAAAATCTCAGCTTTGAATTGTTTCGGGACACTTTTTGTGTCAAATGCTCTCTCTAATGAATTAAAAAACATACCCCACGCTTCCGGTTTGCTTGGAACTTTAAGGGTCAACGTTCTGATACTTTTTATAATTGAATCCAACGATTCCGAAACTAATAAATTCGAATCCCTATCCACTTTTATCTCAGATTGAGCTTTAGTAAGTTCAAGCTCATCTTCTATTCTTTGCAACTTAATCTTTTCCAACTCAAGTTTATAACTTTCGTCAGCTTTCCGTTCCGAAATTACGGATTCTAATAGATCCTTTACAAATTGGGGATCGGAAATATATTTAGGGTTGGTTTTAATCTTATCTTGGATTTTGGTCATTTCATCTGTTACGACCTCACCGAGTTCTTCCGCCACCATAAAAAAGATCTCTCTTATTTGCTCTAAACATTTTGCAAACTTATTTACAAAATAATACTCAAGGTAGAGAAAAAGAGGTACTCACTCAGCGATCCCACTAATAAATTCAGGTATTCACTAAACCCAAAGCTCATAAACAACCAACCACAAGCACTTATTAATTAACACATCACTATGCACATGAAACAGCACAAACAGATCCTATAAATCCATAGGACCTCCGGTCGCTCGGACCATGTTTTGTCGCTAGCTCAGAAAACACATATGGACTGTAATACACTTTATTTTTAACTCTCAACTCCTTCAAAACTTTGCCTCGCAGGGCACACTTCCTCGTTAGAGTTACGTCACTGTTCGCAACGCCATCTCGCGACAAGAGTCTATACAATGGCAATAAAAAATTTCTTCTCCACATTCACGTTTCCATGTTAGAAACGCGGAGGTAAACTTACAACTCGACTCTACTCTCGAGTGACTCCACGTGTGTTTGATTCCACGTTAGAATGACGTCATTCTCCATCCCCACCACGTGTTTGATTCCACGTTAAAATGACGTCATTCTCCACCACATTCACCTTTCCATGTCAGAAACGCGGATAAAAACTTGAACCGAAACTCACAGTGGTCTTGTGTTTCAGCACTGTATTCTCTCTTAATTGCAAAGGTTGCTATTAGGTATTCCCGGCCGAACGGTTAAAAGCGTTTCAAAACGGGTAGCCGGGAGTACTTTTGCTGTGGGTTCGATTCCAACTTGTGTAGTTTTTGTCTCAGCGAAATGAAAAATAGAATAAATGTACATTTTCTGTAAAAAGCATTTACTTCTCAATCTCATCAGTAGATGGCGCTACCAGTCATCATGTATGTAAAACAAGTTAATTCTATTGCTCCACCACTGAGTTAATGACGTCATGCTCCACCACTTTGATTTTCCATGTCAGAAACACAGGGTAAAGCTGAAACCGAAACTAACAACTCAACTCCACTCGAAGCGGGAGGTTAACAACTCAACTTGATATGACATCACTTCCGGCACAACTCAACTCCACTTCCGGTTGTGACGTCACTTCCTGTTCAACTCAACTTCGTTGGAAGGAGGAGGAAACAACTCAACTCGATTTCGCCACCTCTTCCACCACTGATCCAGAACCCGCATTTTTGTAATACTAAGGCGGAATAAAAATTTAATAAATTGTCCAAGACATGAAAATACTTCAAATAAACTTAATGCACTGGCTGGGAAGAGATCACTATTGAGATTTTCAGACTGACTGCTATCTAACGAAAGGAAGAACCCTGTTTGGACAATCCCCGGAAGCTAATGAATTATGATAGATCGAAACTGCATCCTTAAGAGTAGAGCTCTGGTACAGCACTTGTGCCAAGCTGTTCTAGAAGTAAAGTCTAACAATACTACTTGCTGTACACATCTAATCCCGTTTTAACAGAAAACCTGCTGATCTGTCACAACTCATTGATAAACCATCTACCTCAATCTTTAATTCAATTCATATCCACAAGTATTCTAATAAATGCTTAATGAGAAATCAACATTAAACTAGTTTTAGATTAAAATATATATAGATTAAAATTTATCTATTATATTATGAATAAAAACCCATCTTAAACTGTATTAATTTCAATGTATTTACTGTAAATGGATTCCTTGATGTAAATTATTGACACATTTCTGTTCACATAAAAATAGCATTAACATAGACTTCGCAAATAGAAAGAATGCTTTCTTTGAAATCTTCGGCTTGAAACATAGTTTACATAATTCGAAATATAATTAATGAAGAAAAATGTTACTTTGAGATGCAAGATTATAGGGAAACTCTTGTTTCGATTGCTATTGTTGAAAATTGAACTGTCGTGACTAAAAAAACAAAGATGAACAGCCAAAACAGGTACAGAACACAATAAACAGGAAAACAATTAAGTTAAAACAAGCTTAATGCATCACAACACATAGACTTCTTCTGTGACTCCTAATCACAAAGCACCTTCCTTTCATTTTCTCAATATCTTGTTAGATCACAATTGATTTTCTGAAGTATTCTGAAATCAAAAAGCCAAGAATGAGAACAGATTAAACACCAGTAAATTAAATTTTATTGATTGAAAGTCACCTATAGTATGAATACAAATATTTAAACAGTATAATACACTGCTGGCCACCGTAAATGCAACACCCTGAAGGAAGCATGCAAATACACTGCTGGCCACCCAAATTGCAACACCAAGAAAGACAAGAGATATCACAACAAAATTTATTTTGTAGATAACATGTTGACCAAGTATCAAATGATTAAATTTATAGACTTCTGTGAAGTGTGGTTCCTGCCAAAATCAGTAGCCAGAGTAGCCGCCATTGTTGGAGATCACCGCTGCCACACGCCTCGGCATTGATTCAAAGAGACTTTGGATGTGTTCTTGGGGTACAGCAGACCAAGCAGCTTCCACACGTTGCCAAAGTTGATCTGGTGTGGCAGCTGGGGATGTATTCTGGGTCAATCGTTGAGCAACCATGGACCACATGTTTTCTATCGGCGAAAGATCCGGAGAGCGAGCTGGCCAGGGAAGCAATTCAATCTGGCGATTGACGAAGAACCCTTGGACAATGCGTGCCACGTGTGGTCGCGCATTATCCTGTTGAAATATGGCTGTGGGCAAGCCCTGAAGGTAAGGAAGGACAACTGGCTCCAACACCTCGGAGATGTAGCGCTGGCTGTTTAAAGTACCGGCAATGCGTACTAGAGGAGTGCGAGAGTGATATCCAATACCGCCCCATACCATAATACCCGGTGCAGGACCAGTGTGGCGGTGCATAACGCAGCTGTTCAGCATCCTCTCTCCACGGTGTCTCCAGACTCGAATCCGACCATCGTGGTGTTGCAGACAGAAGCGTGACTCGTCAGTAAAGACAATTTCATTCCATTCTGCCGTCCACATCCTTCTTTCATCGCACCATTGGCGGCGGAAACGTCTGTGGTTCTGCGTCAAGGGTAGACGAAGCAATGGACGTCTTGCGGACAGACCACTCTGCTGTAAACGGCGTCGAATGGTACGCGTAGACACTGGATGATGCGGTACAGACTGAATGTGCTGTGCTATGGTTCGTGATGTGGCTGAGCGATCCGTCACTGCCATACGCACAATATGCCTGTCATCACGTGAAGTGGTGCACTGAGGTGGATGCGATCGAACACGTCGGTCCGTCGTACCCTCCTGCATCCAACGATCACATATCCGCATTACAGTTGTTTGGTTTCGTCCAACACGACTACCGATTTCCCTGAAAGATAATCCACAATCTCGGTAGGCCACTATCCTTCCTCTGTCGAACTCGGATACTTGATCAAAAGATGATCGCTGTTTTCTACGAGGCATAATTGATCGTTTTTTTTTTAAAACCACAAGAAAAACACAATTGCCGTACTTGAAATCGTCGAAATCTCCAAGCCTTAAATAGCGCTTTGAAGTGGCGCCACAGGCGCGCGTGATGTGCGTCTGCGCTGAAATTCTAATCATTTGCATATCTCACCTCCGCTAATGCATATTGTAAATTTCATATTATTTGCATGCTTCCTTCAGGGTGTTGCATTTACGGTGGCCAGCAGTGTAATATGAAATTTACAACATGCATTAGCGGAGGTGAGATATGCAAATGATTAGAATTTCAGCGCAGACGCACATCACGCGCGCCTGTGGCGCCACTTCAAAGCGCTATTTAAGGCTTGGAGATTTCGACGATTTCAAGTACGGCAATTGTGTTTTTCTTGTGGTTTTTTCAAAAAAACGATCAATTATGCCTCGTAGAAAACAGCGATCATCTTTTGATCAAGTATCCGAGTTCGACAGAGGAAGGATAGTGGCCTACCGAGATTGTGGATTATCTTTCAGGGAAATCGGTAGTCGTGTTGGACGAAACCAAACAACTGTAATGCGGATATGTGATCGTTGGATGCAGGAGGGTACGACGGACCGACGTGTTCGATCGCATCCACCTCAGTGCACCACTTCACGTGATGACAGGCATATTGTGCGTATGGCAGTGACGGATCGCTCAGCCACATCACGAACCATAGCACAGCACATTCAGTCTGTACCGCATCATCCAGTGTCTGCGCGTACCATTCGACGCCGTTTACAGCAGAGTGGTCTGTCCGCAAGACGTCCATTGCTTCGTCTACCCTTGACGCAGAACCACAGACGTTTCCGCCGCCAATGGTGCGATGAAAGAAGGATGTGGACGGCAGAATGGAATGAAATTGTCTTTACTGACGAGTCACGCTTCTGTCTGCAACACCACGATGGTCGGATTCGAGTCTGGAGACACCGTGGAGAGAGGATGCTGAACAGCTGCGTTATGCACCGCCACACTGGTCCTGCACCGGGTATTATGGTATGGGGCGGTATTGGATATCACTCTCGCACTCCTCTAGTACGCATTGCCGGTACTTTAAACAGCCAGCGCTACATCTCCGAGGTGTTGGAGCCAGTTGTCCTTCCTTACCTTCAGGGCTTGCCCACAGCCATATTTCAACAGGATAATGCGCGACCACACGTGGCACGCATTGTCCAAGGGTTCTTCGTCAATCGCCAGATTGAATTGCTTCCCTGGCCAGCTCGCTCTCCGGATCTTTCGCCGATAGAAAACATGTGGTCCATGGTTGCTCAACGATTGACCCAGAATACATCCCCAGCTGCCACACCAGATCAACTTTGGCAACGTGTGGAAGCTGCTTGGTCTGCTGTACCCCAAGAACACATCCAAAGTCTCTTTGAATCAATGCCGAGGCGTGTGGCAGCGGTGATCTCCAACAATGGCGGCTACTCTGGCTACTGATTTTGGCAGGAACCACACTTCACAGAAGTCTATAAATTTAATCACTTGATACTTGGTCAACATGTTATCTACAAAATAAATTTTGTTGTGATATCTCTTGTCTTTCTTGGTGTTGCAATTTGGGTGGCCAGCAGTGTATAAATGAAAACAAATATAACTTTTGTGGTTTGATACATGTTTTACATAATTGGAAATAAAATTAAACAAAAATATTACTAATTTAATACACTGAAGCCAGAAATTATCTTCCCTTGATTGACACCGTGTTAAAATACTAACTTGTAATTAAAAAAGGGTAATTGAAAATAGAGCCACAAGAGTATAACAAAGAAAAACACACATGACAAGCACAGAACACAAAAACCCTTCAGTTAAGATATGTACAATGAATCCCTATATAGGACTTGATCTTCAAGTAATGCAATTCTAAATAGTTCCGTTTAAATATATAATCTTGAGATTGATGGCATCTAGTGTAACATTAAAAAAATCTTGTAAAACATTAAACTCTTAAACATGCCGTCATGAAACTAACATACAAAACACACACAGGAAAAACACTTGAGATAAAATATATACAATGAATCACTAAATCCTCAGATATTGCAATTCTAAATAGTACCGATTAAATATATAATCTTGATTGCAAGCATTTTAAGATTAATGCATGAATAAGAGCATTTTGGGCACTGAATATCACCTTTTGCTTCAACTCTGATATACATTCTATGTACATCATGCTCCTGTCGTCTCAAATGGAAATTCTTGTCATAAGTTTTGTCCAACATGAACACTTATGTTTACCAATTTTAATCTCTTTTTGAACCTGATCTGGATGACTCAGTTTCAAATGTCTCTTGATAGATTCATATACTCGATAACATTCAGAACAGGGAAACATTTTGTAAACGATTTCAATGAATTCAAATGCAAGAAACAACATAATATACAAATGATAAAGCACTTGCAACTAATTCAAAATTTTTACAGAATTATACTAGATATCATATAATTAAATTTTAGAAACACTAATTTTTAACATGAATGAAAATAAACAAGAAATGAAAGGGAACAGCTGCAGTATAGACCCCCCAATCCATTTGGCGACTTTATTCGTCGCCAACTATCAATTGCGATTGATGTTGTTTTTGATAACCCCTCACTTTTTTCCACTCCATTCTAGCAACCCTACAGCGTCCCTACGTTATGTATATATAGACCGCGGATCATAACCATTTTTATTTCGTTTACCAGTAGCTGTTGGAATAGGACGCAATTACGATTTTTGAGCCAGGTAAGGAAAAATCCTACAGCGTCCCATAACCATTTTAATATCGTTCACCAGGAGCTATTGCATTTGGACGCGGTTAGGATTACCATTTTGCAAAAGAATCCAGGAATTTTGAGCCAGGTTGTACCGTTTCAATCTTATTGGAATTTCATCTTATTTTTTAGTTAGTTAGTATTTTTATTTGTTAGTCATGTCCGTTCAAGTGCAATTCTGAAATGAAGCTTAAACCGATGGTTTAAACTGAAGTCTGATTGATGGGTTTTGTGGATTTGTAAAAAAACAGTTGATGGGAAAGTTTGCGGTAGCGAGAGATCTGTTAGGACAGGATAATGGTTTAGTTCCAGTAAAATGAGTATGGAGGAGATTCTGTTAATGACGTATGAATTAGTGAAAGGAAGAAAAACTAGCGAAATTGAGGAAGAATATACCTTTGCCACTAACACCTTGGCCGATTGGCGGCAGTTCGTCAACGAACAAATTCTAAATTTCATCGAGCCGACGTCGGAGAAGATTGGTGGGGTAAATAAAATAGTCGAAATTGATGGATCTAAATTTGGCTAAAAAAATGTCGCCAAGTAACGTCAGGGTTGGCGACAAAAAAAGTCGCCAAATGGATTGGGGGATCTATACTGCAGCTGTTCCAATGAAAGAAACACAACAGTTAATAATCACTAACTTTGTAAAGAAAAAGACTAATACTATTACTTCAGAGTAATAGAATTCAGAAATGAAAGAAACGTAATACTTAAGTGATTTTCCAAACCGACTGCAAAATTGCTCTTGTGGAAAGCTTTCGCTGACAAAAAGGACGCGTTTATAAGTCCTCAAAAAAATAAGCTGTTCAGATTCCAAACTTTTTGTCAGTGCTAGCTAACCCTAACAAACCAGAAAATATTACGCGACTGCCCACTTCAGAACTAACCCTTATAAACACCGAAAATTTTCCCGCTCTTGGTTTTATACTCATATACTCTCGAAATCAGGATAAGCCTCTACTCTTTCCCGTCAGATAAGTCACTCCTTCCGTATACTTAAAAAGTTCGCGCATGCGCAGTTCAAAAATGGTGCCCAGGGATGGTCTGCGGTAAGACTTGCCTTTGTGTTGCTCTAATGTGACGTTAATTCAACTGCAATAAGACGTACCTTAATGCAAATGAAATACACAGAAAATTATATAAATAAATGTGTGTTGATTTTATTTGTAGATATAAGTCTAATGACACTTTTGATTTGTTTGTACGTCTCCAGAGATGGGAATAACAAGAGGTGGTCTGATACTTTTTTGATCTGCTGTACTTGTACTCGTAGAGAATTCAAGTATGGCTGTAGAAAGAAGGAATTTTTTAAGAAGTCAGGTACACATTAGAAATCACTTATTAATATGAAGGATTCAGAGTGGATGCACAGAGTTGATAATACTAATGTAACTATCATTAATGTAATTACTGGTGTTAAACCAAAAGTAATGAAAAAAAAGACATCTCGGGGTAAAGTTTAGAACATGTTTAATTACTCTAGAAATCAGTTACAAGGGACGGATTACATTTAACAAGAACGGTACTTTACACAGTACAAAACAATTGAAAGAAAACATTTAGAGGAAAAAATAAGTTAACATAGACCAAAATCGGGCATCAGACCAGGACTGTCCGCTCTCGACAAAATCCAAGCTCTCTCTGATCAAAATTTTACAGTACGATGGAAGTTCACGCCAAAGTCTATCTGTATGGTGGGAACATCTACATTTCAGGATTGGAAGTATAGCGTGCGTTACACTAGGATAAATAAATATATGTCCCTTTTACACATCAGACTGGAAATTTCTTAGGTTTGTTGGGAAATTGGGTTGCACCAAAAAAGTTTGTAAAAGGTTTTAGGGTGTAACCCAGAATCCCTTTGTTTGATTCGTTGGTATTCTTATAGGTTTAAAAGGTTGGTTGTGATAATAATTCTTTCATTTTATGTGCTTGTTTCTTTATTATACTTATTTAAGATTCCAGAATTATATTTCTATATTTAACTTATTTTTTCTCACATGTGATGTTGGTAGAGAATTCAAGTATGGCTGTAGAAAGAGGGAATTTTTCAAGAAGTCAGGTATCACATTAGAAATCACTTATTAATATGAAGGATTCAGTGGGTGCACAGAAGAGGGTTGATAATACTAATATAAATAAATGTGTACCTTTTTGTACCCGTTTCAGACTGGAAATTTCTCAGGTTTGTTGGAAGTTGGGTTGCACCAAAAAAGTTCGTAAAAGGTTGAGGGTGTAACCCCAGAATCCTTTGTTTGATTCGTTGCTATTCTTATAGGTTTAAAAGGCTGGTTGTGATAATTATTCGTTCATTTTATGTGCTTGTTTCTTTACTTATTCAAGATTCCAGAATTATATTTCTGTATTCAATTGACTTTTTTCTCACATGTGATGATCGTGTAATATTTTTTGTTTCTTTGGTTATAAAACTAATTTGTTTATTACAGTTTTATAACCAAACCTGACCTCCGAGAGAGGTTTCTGTACGTCTTGCTGAGGTTACCGTTTAATGTAGGTTGTATGGTTTGACAGTACTACTTCCAAAAAGAGGGATAGAGATGAAAATGACTTACTCGCTCCAGTTATCGGGACATTTTTGTTGCTATACTTATCTGATCACCCACACGGGTTCAATAGTGGAGTTTACCCATTATATTATGGGGCAAACGGTGATACCTCCGACTTGCGAGTCCGATTGGGGTGCTTGCATTCACTGTGCTCCAACACACCAGAAAAAGTAGATTTTTTTTACTCGGTACCGACTGCCTATCGATAACCTTTAAAGAGTGGAAAATCTTAACAATCCTTTCGCTTCCGTTACACCTTTTGAAAGAAGGGGTCTCATTTCAGCTATAGTCTGGTTCCCTGGATTTGGCCGTCGATTTACGTGATTTTGAACGAGTCTATTAGTCAAATTAGGAGACTAGTGGTAACGCAAACAAATCGCTTCCACAATTGGCGTCTTTAGCATGGATTCTGGCTTTAAGTTTATCGTTCAGTACCGAAAGCTACAGCAGTGGTAACGCGTTGTCTGGGGAACCATCCACGGTCATCGAAATTCATGATTTTTGCGTATGTCAGCCTTCTAATAAGGTTTCACGCCTTTTCAAAAATCGTTTGACCCAATATCGCCTGCCTTCTCGTCAGAGCGGCAGTTGTGGAAGCCCTTATTTATGTTACCACCACTCTCTTAATTTAACTAATAGGCTCTTTCAAGTCCACGTGACTGGACTGCCATTTTGTAGGAGTCGGAATGTAACGGGTGAACAGCTCCATTCATATTTCTCCTATTTCCTCCACTACCCATCAATGGCTCCATGAAACCTAAAAAAATAATTAAAAGAGAAAGGAAATATAGCTTCTCTCTTCGAAGAAAGTTCGCTCCTTGCGCCTTCGATCCAATCCGGTATGATTGAAGTCAGCAGTCTGCTGTGAAAGGTGAGAGTTCTTTTACTATGTCTGCCATCACTCCCCCTCCCGTCTTCTGACTGGAACTTTCACCTGTTTTTTATGGTATGGAACTGTTCTACCACAACGGAATATGTAGTTGAAGAGGTGAAATGGCCCAAGAGTCATTGCAGAAGGGAAACTTCACGTTGGCTACATGGTACGTAAGAAATGAATAGAATGAGCTGAAAATAGGGAGGACAGTTTATAAGGTGTTGCCAAAAGTGTCACTGAAACCAGCAAGTTGGACAAGGAAAGAGGCACTCTTTGTGTTTCATTGTCCATTTCAGTCTTACCTGAAGGTATTTAATAAAATAAAATCTGAAAACTGTTCCTGTGGTGAAATTGGCCTACCTCTGCACAACATCAGTTCCTACAGCATCATGGCATATAAGGACACCTGCAAACTACTTTAAAGTTGCGTGAGAGTTGGGAACATTGCTTATAAGGACTCGAGGGTCAAAGATTGGTGTGGTGAGATTCATAGACTCATTAGGACTTGATAATTCCAAGAGATTAACGTTAATATGCGTGATATATAATAAACAGCGTGATAACATAGATGTAATTCATGTATAATGTATAATTTTAATATTGTATAGATGTAGTTAATATGAAAAAAATCTAATGTTATGGATAGACATGCCACATCAGTCGCATGTTCAATTCATCTCAACCACATCCATTCAAAGTACAGTGTCTCACGACAGCAGGCACGAGAGTCTGTAATGGCGTTAGCTAGTTGTATGAAAATTAGTAAAATTGTTGTTTTAAATTCTGTCAAACTTAAGAGAAAATGAAACAATTTTTGTTTTGTCTGGGCCCCATTCATACTAATTTTTACAAAAAGATAAAATAATTATTGTATAATTAATTAATCATGCTCTTTTAATTTACCAAATACTATTATAAATAAAAACATGGTGATTTTCCTGATATACAAAGTGTTTCGTACATTATTTCTCTATTCATTACAGAGTCTTCTTGATAATGTTGATTAGGTGTTAAACTTGTGTTAAATTTTCATCCTTTGATTAATGTATTGGGATTCATTCTACGATTCCATTTCTATTTTTTCATTTTAGATTTATCGTTCAAAAAAGAAAACAAGTTACCATTTTACCTTTAAAAGATTAAACAAGATAATTATTTCGGAAATGAATGCGTCTGTGAACTAAATTAACATCAAAGCTCAAATTTTTCCATTCTCATAATCCAGAAACTGTTGGACTAAATTACTTGAAACTTGGTAATCGATATTAAATTTTGATATAGATTTGAAATTTGGATGTCCGAATCGGGTATTGTCACAAGAAACTTTGAAATTTTCGCTCGATTAAATATGAAAACGACTCAGTAAGTAAATTTCAAGTTATGTTGATTTATAGAAGACATCATTCTATTTTAAATTGTACAGTTGAATTACTGATTCCATGAAAGATTAGCGAATAAGGCTGGTTTGATTCCCACCTCCGCATCTGTATATTGTACATGCATATTTCAGGACATGGCATTTCGTGCGTTTCTACATCATTTGTTTGAATTGTAGTGATTCGCTGTGTAAACACTGACACATACTTTTATTTATTGAATTGTATAACCCAAAAACGATCGCTTTATATTTTTAGGATTGAAAAAAATCAGCTATATTCGGGAAGTTCCATTTAAATATAGCTTAAAACCCTTCCTTTAGGATTTTTTTGGATATATATATATATATATATATATATATATATATATATATAATTCAAAATTACAAACCAAAACAAAGAGAAATCCAAAAATTTTAAAATCAAGAAATTTAAGAAAATTTTGAAAAAAATGATGGAAGTGTTGGTGGATCAGGGCGTCATCAGGGAGGAGCCTCACCCAGTCAACACAATATGGTGTTTTCTGCATGTGAGCGGCAGTATACCAAAAGTAGCTCACACACCCCTCCAAAGCTCTCTCTAAAATTAATATGAAAAAAACTATTAATAATGATAATTTAATTTACTTGAAAATAGGATTTAAACACCCAATCTTTGATAAATTTAATTTCAATAAAATTATAAATAATTTAATGAATATTTTTCCTATAAAATTTCATACCATAAAAAAATGCTTTAAATATGATATACCATTGGGTAGAAAAATATTTAATTATAATCATTTTTGCAGTAAGATTAATTTATATAGGGATAAATGTGAATGCTTTTGCAACGATATAAATTATAGGCCTTATTTAAATGATAGTCTAGGACATATTGCAACTGGCAATCTTGGAATTATTGATAATGAACAATTAAGGGAATTAATGTATAAAGGTACTAAATTCAGACCTATTTATAGTATTAAAAAAAGTTTTATACTTAAAAGTTTCCTCGAAGACATTGATAATTTTTGTATTTTGACTTCTACTAAATTTAATACCCCAATTTACCTCTTCACAGAATGGAAATGGAAACTTTACAATGACTTTAAAATTTTTATAAATGAAAATCCCCCACTTTCTGGAAAAAACACTGATTACTACAAAGCAATAATGCTAGCTATAAAAGACTTACAAAATAAATTCATAATAACACCGGTAGATAAAGCATCAGGTAACTATGCTATTATCTGTAAAAAACTATACTTAAATTTGCTAGATACTGAGCTTAAAAATTCTGATACCTATAAGTTCTGCAAATCCACATATACAACTATTGTTAAAAAAATTATTTCTTCAAATAAAAGATTAAAAATTTCTAATCATCACATTATTTTACCTTACATAACTGTTGTACCTAAATTTCATAAAAATCCTTTGAAATTCCGATTTATTACTTGTGGTACAAATTCTTATATGATTAAACCCGGTATCTTACTTTGTAAATATCTAAAAATTATCCTTAATACCATTATTGAAGAAGGTTTCACTTGGATTACTAGTGATAATAATAACGTTTTAAATTATATAAATAAAAATATTATTAATAATATACTTACCTACGACTTTAAAGACCTATTTACTAGCATACCTTTGGACAAACTTAAAGATGTACTTAACTACTATTATCATGACTTTAAAAATCTGATTACTATTGATTTTGAGGATTGGGAATTTTTGGTAAACTTCTGTATCTATAATAATTTTATTTTTAACGGTGAGCATTTATTTATTCAAGTTAAGGGTATACCCCAAGGCTCCAATTTTTCTTCCATTCTTGCTAATTTATTTCTTCATTATTATGAAAAAAATTTTTGCCTACAAATTAATTCTGCCTTTAGATATATTGATGATTTAATTGTTTTCAATGATACCAATTTTGCTAACCTTTGGAATTCGATTTACCCTGATGAATTATATTTATTGAAAACCAATTCAGATAACAATAAAGCCGTCTTTCTAGACTTGAATATATATACTTTAAATAATAAAACTGATATTAATATTTATGATAAGAGAGATGATTTTGAATTTCCGGTTTTTAAATTGATATATTGGGATTCTAATATTTCTAAAAAAATTTATTACAATACAATCGCTGGTCAACTGATACGTTTCAATAAAATTTGCAACTCTAAATCTAACCTTCTTTTGCAATGTAATAATCTCATTAACACACTTCTTAATAATAAATACCCTCACTCTTTTTATAGGATTATTTTTGAAAGATTTAAGATAACTATTATTATTTAATAGCTTATTTCGGAGACTATCCTGTTGACTATCAATTTTAAAAAACTGGATTTGAACACTATTTTTTCGACTTCCGATTCCGATGTTCCGGTTCGGAATTTCGAGACGGGGTTCCGTGTCGGAATTGCGGTTCCGATTTCTGATATACGGCGTTATGAATGGCATTTGTTGGCGGTCCTCATGTAGTTTGCGGCGGGTTGTTGTCGATCTTAGGTCAATCTATTTGGGTAGGTTTGTTTTCTCCTTTTAAATTTTAATTTAATTTTTAATTTTGTATTATATTATCTTTGGTATGTGTCCTTGGTTGTCCCTGGTTTTGTTTTTCTAATTTTTGTTTTTCTAATTTATTTTCTTATGGTGTTTGGAGGGGTGTGTGAGCTACTTTTGGTATACTGCCGCTCACATGCAGAAAACACCATATTGTGTTGACTGGGTGAGGCTCCTCCCTGATGACGCCCTGATCCACCAACACTTCCATCATTTTTTTCAAAATTTTCTTAAATTTCTTGATTTTAAAATTTTTGGATTTCTCTTTGTTTTGGTTTGTAATTTTGAATTATTTTACTTTCCATGTTGTGTCTGCAGCTTTAGCGCGCATACATGGACAGTTCTGCCTTCTGCTTTCTGGATTCTGCTTGACTATTTTTTACCCCCAACTTTTTTGGTTTTTTGGCTTTTTACTTATCTGCTTTTTGATCTTTCGGCATTTTGCTGGTCTGCATTTCTAATATTTTGACTTTTTGATCTTTTGGCGTTTTGCTGGTCTGCATTTCTATTGTTTTACGTTTTGATGTTTTGTATATTCTGTAATTTGATTGTTTTTATTATTATTTCCCTGTCAGAGTTAGTTGCAGCTTTTGCGCACTCCTCTGTCAGTATGTCAGCATGTTAGCATGTTTTTTTAACCTTATGAAAAGTACAACTAATAATTTAGCGCCTGGCAAGAAGGACTTCCTTTCATGTGGTAAGTCCTGTGCTCGGTACATGGGAGTTTTGGGGGACCCCCATGGATCGAAATCAAGTTACCCTACTGATAACAATTTCGAATCTTCGAATAAACTTAAATTTTATAAATGTAGAGATAAACGTTGTAAAACTTGCCCTCAACTGAATTGTTCCACCATAAGGGATGATTCTGGCTCCGATGACTCTGCTTTGCCTGCATGTAAAGTCTCAAATGTCATTTACCATTTAAAATGCAGCCTTTGTGGTATGGGTTATATAGGTCAAACCAGTAACTCCTTGAACTTACGTATTAATCTACACCGCTCTAATATTAAAAATTATAACTCCCATTCCCCTTTTAACTTAGAGTTCCATCATTTCTCATTACATGGCTTTAATAATGCAATTATTACTATACTTGAAATTATAAGCAATACTGAATTACGACTGGCTAAAGAAAATATTTACATCTTAAAATATAAAACACTTGCTCCTTATGGTTTAAATGATTTATTTCAAAATTCACAAGTTAATTTAGGTAACTGTAACACATATACTTTATTCCACACTTCAAGAATCAAAACGAATAGAGGTTGTAGGGGTAGCGGTATTAATAAAAAATTAAAAAACTCTGAAAGCAATAAACAATTTGCAGACATTACAAAATATCTAAAAACTTTAGAAAAAATTTTTATTGAGAGTTTTAACTTTAAACCCTTAAAAAGATTTATTTTTTCCTTGAATGACAAAACTTGTCTCAAATTTAAAATTTTTTTCACAACACTAGACTCTCTTAATCTTCATTTTCTACTTTTACTACATGATATTTACAAAGCTCGACTCTCTAAAATTAATATGAAAAAAACTATTAATAATGATAATTTAATTTACTTGAAAATAGGATTTAAACACCCAATCTTTGATAAATTTAATTTCAATAAAATTATAAATAATTTAATGAATATTTTTCCTATAAAATTTCATACCATAAAAAAATGCTTTAAATATGATATACCATTGGGTAGAAAAATATTTAATTATAATCATTTTTGCAGTAAGATTAATTTATATAGGGATAAATGTGAATGCTTTTGCAACGATATAAATTATAGGCCTTATTTAAATGATAGTCTAGGACATATTGCAACTGGCAATCTTGGAATTATTGATAATGAACAATTAAGGGAATTAATGTATAAAGGTACTAAATTCAGACCTATTTATAGTATTAAAAAAAGTTTTATACTTAAAAGTTTCCTCGAAGACATTGATAATTTTTGTATTTTGACTTCTACTAAATTTAATACCCCAATTTACCTCTTCACAGAATGGAAATGGAAACTTTACAATGACTTTAAAATTTTTATAAATGAAACTCCCCCACTTTCTGGAAAAAACACTGATTACTACAAAGCAATAATGCTAGCTATAAAAGACTTACAAAATAAATTCATAATAACACCGGTAGATAAAGCATCAGGTAACTATGCTATTATCTGTAAAAAACTATACTTAAATTTGCTAGATACTGAGCTTAAAAATTCTGATACCTATAAGTTCTGCAAATCCACATATACAACTATTGTTAAAAAAATTATTTCTTCAAATAAAAGATTAAAAATTTCTAATCATCACATTATTTTACCTTACATAACTGTTGTACCTAAATTTCATAAAAATCCTTTGAAATTCCGATTTATTACTTGTGGTACAAATTCTTATATGATTAAACCCGGTATCTTACTTTGTAAATATCTAAAAATTATCCTTAATACCATTATTGAAGAAGGTTTCACTTGGATAACTAGTGATAATAATAACGTTTTAAATTATATAAATAAAAATATTATTAATAATATACTTACCTACGACTTTAAAGACCTATTTACTAGCATACCTTTGGACAAACTTAAAGATGTACTTAACTACTATTATCATGACTTTAAAAATCTGATTACTATTGATTTTGAGGATTGGGAATTTTTGGTAAACTTCTGTATCTATAATAATTTTATTTTTAACGGTGAGCATTTATTTATTCAAGTTGTTGGCGGTCCTCATGTAGTTTCGGCGGGTTGTTGTCGATCTTAGGTCAATCTATTTGGGTAGGTTTGTTTTCTCCTTTTAAATTTTAATTTAATTTTTAATTTTAATTTAATTTTAATTTTGTATTATATTATCTTTGGTATGTGTCCTTGGTTGTCCCTGGTTTTGTTTTTCTAATTTTTGTTTTTCTAATTTTGTATACCCCAAGGCTCCAATTTTTCTTCCATTCTTGCTAATTTATTTCTTCATTATTATGAAAAAAATTTTTGCCTACAAATTAATTCTGCCTTTAGATATATTGATGATTTAATTGTTTTCAATGATACCAATTTTGCTAACCTTTGGAATTCGATTTACCCTGATGAATTATATTTATTGAAAACCAATTCAGATAACAATAAAGCCGTCTTTCTAGACTTGAATATATATACTTTAAATAATAAAACTGATATTAATATTTATGATAAGAGAGATGATTTTGAATTTCCGGTTTTTAAATTGATATATTGGGATTCTAATATTTCTAAAAAAATTTATTACAATACAATCGCTGGTCAACTGATACGTTTCAATAAAATTTGCAACTCTAAATCTAACCTTCTTTTGCAATGTAATAATCTCATTAACACACTTCTTAATAATAAATACCCTCACTCTTTTTATAGGATTATTTTTGAAAGATTTAAGATAACTATTATTATTTAATAGCTTATTTCGGAGACTATCCTGTTGACTATCAATTTTAAAAAACTGGATTTGAACACTATTTTTTCGACTTCCGATTCCGATGTTCCGGTTCGGAATTCCGAGTCGGAATTTCGAGACGGGGTTCCGTGTCGGAATTGCGGTTCCGATTTCTGATATACGGCGTTATGAATGGCATTTGTTGGCGGTCCTCATGTAGTTTGCGGCGGGTTGTTGTCGATCTTAGGTCAATCTATTTGGGTAGGTTTGTTTTCTCCTTTTAAATTTTAATTTAATTTTTAATTTTGTATTATATTATCTTTGGTATGTGTCCTTGGTTGTCCCTGGTTTTGTTTTTCTAATTTTTGTTTTTCTAATTTATTTTCTTATGGTGTTTGGAGGGGTGTGTGAGCTACTTTTGGTATACTGCCGCTCACATGCAGAAAACACCATATTGTGTTGACTGGGTGAGGCTCCTCCCTGATGACGCCCTGATCCACCAACACTTCCATCATTTTTTTCAAAATTTTCTTAAATTTCTTGATTTTAAAATTTTTGGATTTCTCTTTGTTTTGGTTTGTAATTTTGAATTATTTTACTTTCCATGTTGTGTCTGCAGCTTTAGCGCGCATACATGGACAGTTCTGCCTTCTGCCTTCTGCTTGACTATTTTTTACCCCCAACGTTTTTGGTTTTTTGGCTTTTTACTTATCTGCTTTTTGATCTTTCGGCATTTTGCTGGTCTGCATTTCTAATATTTTGACTTTTTGATCTTTTGGGGTTTTGCTGGTCTGCATTTCTATTGTTTTACGTTTTGATGTTTTGTATATTCTGTAATTTGATTGTTTTTATTATTATTTCCCTGTCAGAGTTAGTTGCAGCTTTTGCGCACTCCTCTGTCAGTATGTCAGCATGTTAGCATGTTTTTTTAACCTTATGAAAAGTACAACTAATAATTTAGCGCCTGGCAAGAAGGACTTCCTTTCATGTGGTAAGTCCTGTGCTCGGTACATGGGAGTTTTGGGGGACCCCCATGGATCGAAATCAAGTTACCCTACTGATAACAATTTCGAATCTTCGAATAAACTTAAATTTTATAAATGTAGAGATAAACGTTGTAAAACTTGCCCTCAACTGAATTGTTCCACCATAAGGGATGATTCTGGCTCCGATGACTCTGCTTTGCCTGCATGTAAAGTCTCAAATGTCATTTACCATTTAAAATGCAGCCTTTGTGGTATGGGTTATATAGGTCAAACCAGTAACTCCTTGAACTTACGTATTAATCTACACCGCTCTAATATTAAAAATTATAACTCCCATTCCCCTTTTAACTTAGAGTTCCATCATTTCTCATTACATGGCTTTAATAATGCAATTATTACTATACTTGAAATTATAAGCAATACTGAATTACGACTGGCTAAAGAAAATATTTACATCTTAAAATATAAAACACTTGCTCCTTATGGTTTAAATGATTTATTTCAAAATTCACAAGTTAATTTAGGTAACTGTAACACATATACTTTATTCCACACTTCAAGAATCAAAACGAATAGAGGTTGTAGGGGTAGCGGTATTAATAAAAAATTAAAAAACTCTGAAAGCAATAAACAATTTGCAGACATTACAAAATATCTAAAAACTTTAGAAAAAATTTTTATTGAGAGTTTTAACTTTAAACCCTTAAAAAGATTTATTTTTTCCTTGAATGACAAAACTTGTCTCAAATTTAAAATTTTTTTCACAACACTAGACTCTCTTAATCTTCATTTTCTACTTTTACTACATGATATTTACAAAGCTCGACTCTCTAAAATTAATATGAAAAAAACTATTAATAATGATAATTTAATTTACTTGAAAATAGGATTTAAACACCCAATCTTTGATAAATTTAATTTCAATAAAATTATAAATAATTTAATGAATATTTTTCCTATAAAATTTCATACCATAAAAAAATGCTTTAAATATGATATACCATTGGGTAGAAAAATATTTAATTATAATCATTTTTGCAGTAAGATTAATTTATATAGGGATAAATGTGAATGCTTTTGCAACGATATAAATTATAGGCCTTATTTAAATGATAGTCTAGGACATATTGCAACTGGCAATCTTGGAATTATTGATAATGAACAATTAAGGGAATTAATGTATAAAGGTACTAAATTCAGACCTATTTATAGTATTAAAAAAAGTTTTATACTTAAAAGTTTCCTCGAAGACATTGATAATTTTTGTATTTTGACTTCTACTAAATTTAATACCCCAATTTACCTCTTCACAGAATGGAAATGGAAACTTTACAATGACTTTAAAATTTTTATAAATGAAAATCCCCCACTTTCTGGAAAAAACACTGATTACTACAAAGCAATAATGCTAGCTATAAAAGACTTACAAAATAAATTCATAATAACACCGGTAGATAAAGCATCAGGTAACTATGCTATTATCTGTAAAAAACTATACTTAAATTTGCTAGATACTGAGCTTAAAAATTCTGATACCTATAAGTTCTGCAAATCCACATATACAACTATTGTTAAAAAAATTATTTCTTCAAATAAAAGATTAAAAATTTCTAATCATCACATTATTTTACCTTACATAACTGTTGTACCTAAATTTCATAAAAATCCTTTGAAATTCCGATTTATTACTTGTGGTACAAATTCTTATATGATTAAACCCGGTATCTTACTTTGTAAATATCTAAAAATTATCCTTAATACCATTATTGAAGAAGGTTTCACTTGGATTACTAGTGATAATAATAACGTTTTAAATTATATAAATAAAAATATTATTAATAATATACTTACCTACGACTTTAAAGACCTATTTACTAGCATACCTTTGGACAAACTTAAAGATGTACTTAACTACTATTATCATGACTTTAAAAATCTGATTACTATTGATTTTGAGGATTGGGAATTTTTGGTAAACTTCTGTATCTATAATAATTTTATTTTTAACGGTGAGCATTTATTTATTCAAGTTAAGGGTATACCCCAAGGCTCCAATTTTTCTTCCATTCTTGCTAATTTATTTCTTCATTATTATGAAAAAAATTTTTGCCTACAAATTAATTCTGCCTTTAGATATATTGATGATTTAATTGTTTTCAATGATACCAATTTTGCTAACCTTTGGAATTCGATTTACCCTGATGAATTATATTTATTGAAAACCAATTCAGATAACAATAAAGCCGTCTTTCTAGACTTGAATATATATACTTTAAATAATAAAACTGATATTAATATTTATGATAAGAGAGATGATTTTGAATTTCCGGTTTTTAAATTGATATATTGGGATTCTAATATTTCTAAAAAAATTTATTACAATACAATCGCTGGTCAACTGATACGTTTCAATAAAATTTGCAACTCTAAATCTAACCTTCTTTTGCAATGTAATAATCTCATTAACACACTTCTTAATAATAAATACCCTCACTCTTTTCATAGGATTATTTTTGAAAGATTTAAGATAATTAATATTATTTAATAGCTTATTTCGGAGACTATCCTGTTGACTATCAATTTTAAAAAACTGGATTTGAACACTATTTTTTCGACTTCCGATTCCGATGTTCCGGTTCGGAATTCCGAGTCGGAATTTCGAGTCGGGGTTCCGTGTCGGAATTGCGGTTCCGATTTCTGATATACGGCGTTATGAATGGCATTTGTTGGCGGTCCTCATGTAGTTTGCGGCGGGTTGTTGTCGATCTTAGGTCAATCTATTTGGGTAGGTTTGTTTTCTCCTTTTAAATTTAAATTTAATTTTAATTTAATTTTAATTTTGTATTATATTATCTTTGGTATGTGTCCTTGGTTGTCCCTGGTTTTGTTTTTCTAATTTTTGTTTTTCTAATTTATTTTCTTATGGTGTTTGGAGGGGTGTGTGAGCTACTTTTGGTATACTGCCGCTCACATGCAGAAAACACCATATTGTGTTGACTGGGTGAGGCTCCTCCCTGATGACGCCCTGATCCACCAACACTTCCATCATTTTTTTCAAAATTTTCTTAAATTTCTTGATTTTAAAATTTTTGGATTTCTCTTTGTTTTGGTTTGTAATTTTGAATTATTTTACTTTCCATGTTGTGTCTGCAGCTTTAGCGCGCATACATGGACAGTTCTGCCTTCTGCTTTCTGGATTCTGCTTGACTATTTTTTACCCCCAACTTTTTTGGTTTTTTGGCTTTTTACTTATCTGCTTTTTGATCTTTTGGCATTTTGCTGGTCTGCATTTCTAATATTTTGACTTTTTGATCTTTTGGCGTTTTGCTGGTCTGCATTTCTATTGTTTTACGTTTTGATGTTTTGTATATTCTGTAATTTATTGTTTTTATTATATATATATATATATATATATATATATATATATATATATATATATATATATATATATATATATATATATATATATATATATATATATATATATATATATATATATATATATATATATATATATATATATATATACAACGCACCGTCCAACGCTACGTCCTTCTCGTAGCTCCGTCGTATTACTTCTGCGTCGCTTTTGGCTCTGCGTTCCTCCAATGCGCGGTATGGCTGCGCAGTGGTCGGAGATGATATCAGCGCGGAGGTGCCCTCTAGTGCCAAGCTGGGCACCTGGCACTAGAGGGCATAGTTGTTGATAACTTCTGCTGTATATATATCACAAATTTTTAGTACTATCGATCTCAGAAATGGATTTTTCCATGTTGATGTCGTCAAGGATAGTAGAAAGTATACTTCATTCGTTACAAATGAAGGGTTCCATTTGGTTTATGTAACTCCCCTGCCGTATTTCAGAGATATATCAACACCACTTTTCGACCATTGATTAATGATGGTATTGTTTTGCCGTATATGGACTATATAATAATTTTGTCCTCCTCACTTGAAGAAGGAATCGAACGGCTTGAACGAGTCTTAAATCTAGCTAGTGAATATGGACTGGAAATAAATTTTAAGAAATGCCATTATTTGAAAAAGCTAATTGAATTTTTGGGCCACGTAATCGAAGAGGGTAGAATTTTTCCATCAACTCTAAAAACCAAAACTGTTCTTAATTTTCCCTAACCAACCAATTTGAATCAGGTTCAAAGTTTTTTGGAACTTAGTGGGTATTTTAGAAAGTTCATGCCTGGATATTCTATTATCCCTAAACCTTTGAGTGATCTTTTGAAAAAGGATCGTAATTTTAAATTTGGACCAGAAGAAAGAAACTCTTTTAACCGATTGAGGACATTGTTGGCCGAAAAGCCTGTCTTGGGAATATACAACCCTAATTATGAGACTGAATTGTATTGTGATGCGAGTTTGGAAGGGTATGGATCCATTTTGATGCAGAGGTCCCCTAACGACAGAAATTTTCATCCTACCTATTTCATGAGTAGAAAAACATCTGATGCCGAAAAGAAATATTCTAGCTATGATCTTGAGGCTCTTGCCATCATAGAAGCTTTAAAGAAACTTCGTGTGCACCTTTTGGGAATTCCATTCAAAATTGTCACTGACTGTTCCGCGTTTGAAAAGACAATGGCAAAGCGAGATTTGTCTACCCGTGTAGCTCGTTGGGTTTTATTACTACAAGAATTTAATTATGTCATTGAGCATCGACCCGGTTCTAAAATGGTTCATGTAGACGCACTTAGTAGATCTCCGATAAATATGTTTTGTATTTCAGTCGATAACATCTTACCAAAATTAAAAGCGGCTCAGGATAAAGATAACGAAATAAAAACAATGAAAGAACTACTGAAAATTTCTAATTATGAAGATTATTGCGAGAGACTTGGAATTTTGTATAAATTCGCTGATGGTAAGGAATTAGTGGTCGTGCCTGAGGATATGCAAATAGAAATAATAAGGGATGCCTATGAAAAGGGACATGTAGGAGTTAAATATACTGAAAAGAACATCGAAGAGTATTATTTCATCCCCAAGCTTAGGCAGAAGATAGAAAAACCATAGCCAATTGTGTTAATTGCATTTTAGTGAATCACAAAAAGGGAAAGAAAGGTCTTTTGCACCCCTTGCAAAAAGAAGATATTCCATTATAGACGTACCATATTGATCACCTTGGACCTTTAGAGAGCGCCCATAAGAACTATAAGTACATTCTAGCGATAATCGATGCATTTACCAAGTTTGTATGGATTTATCCAACAAAAACCACTACATCTGCTGAAGTTATTGCAAAATTGGAGATTCAAAAGGCTGTATTTGGGAATCCTCAAATAATCTCCGATAGAGGTGCAACTTTTATATCTAGCTAGTTTGCTGATTATTGCTCTAAAGAGAACATTAAGCACCATTTAATAACTACTGGCTTGCCGAGGGCAAACGGACGTCGGACGAATTAACCAGACGATCATATCAATTCTGGTAAAGCTATCCTTAGAAAATCCAGCCCAATGGTACAAATATACAAGTGGATTACAACAAGCGATAAATTCGACCTATCAACGAAGCATAGATACCACACCGTTCGAATTACTTTTCGGTACAAAGATGAATGTAAAGGGTCTGGACAAGTTCAAAGAAATTATCGAAGTTGAATTTCAAGCAAATTTTGAAACGCAAAGTGAGGAACTCAGGAAGCATATAAAACAATAAATTTTTAAAATTCAAGAAGAAAATAAGACGTACAATTTAAGAAGAAAGGAACCAAAACTTATGCAGTTAATGATTTTGTTGCCATCAAGGGAACTCAGTTTGGTCCGCACTTGAAGCTAAAACCAAAGTACCTTGGACCCTATAGAATCTCCAGGGTTAAAGGAGGAAATACATACGACGTTGTAAAAGAGGGATATCATGAAGGACCCAATCTCACAACAACATGCGCTGAATTTCTTAAACCGTGGAATTTAATTTAAGAGTTTGCTAAGACGACGAAAGACTTTGAAAGAAGAAAGAAGTTAAAGACGAAAGAAGTTTGAAGATGACGAAAGACGTTAAAAGAAGAAAGAAGTTTGAAGACGACGAAGACGTTGGAAGAAGAAAGAAGTTAAAGACGAAAGAAGCTGAAGACGGAAGAAGTTTAAAGAAAGACGAGAAACGACGTTTAAAGACGACAAATGAAGCTAGAAGACGATTTGGCTCATTTAATCATTTTCAGAGCTGAAGGACGATTTAGAGCTCTATAACCTAGATGTATTTGCTTTACGGAGACTGGCAGATTTTGGAACTTTGCTTCTGCTTTTGCCTTTTTTGTATATTTTCAGAAACGCCTGATGGATCAGTCGAACCCAGGATGGCCGATCTATGGTGCCCAGCCTGGCACTAGTGGGCACCTCCGCGCTGATCTCATCTCCGACCACTGCGCATCCATACCCCGCATTGGAGGAACGCAGAGCCAAAAGCGACGCAGAAGTAATACGACGGAGCTACGAGAAGGACGTAGCGTTGGACGGTGCGTTGTTGACGGTGGTGTTGACGGGCAGTGAGCGCCGATGGAGTTTGTGATGTTGATGATGTCTGTGCTGTGCACTTATCAGAACATTACACTGGTAGTAGGCAATGTAAATTGCAAAAGTGCACCAAATAAGGTAAGTAATTAAGATATGTGAATAAAATTATCACGTGATAACAATTTAAGCAGATAAAGTTTTTAATTTGTATACAACCCCTCTAGATAAAAATTCGAGATAGCAAAAATGTTTCTTACCTGTATCCCTATCGTTAGTAAAAAACCATATTTCTGTTGGTTGAATAATAACGGAGATACAAGAGTTTCCATTTTAAGGGGGCCGTATCTAATTTAGAACGGAAACTGACCCATGGCCAAAAATGAAGAGCTAAATTCTGCATTGCTGCAGGTGGAAAACATTTTGAACATGCGTTGTAAATTTCCTTTTATTTTTATTTAAACCATTTTTTCTACAATATTTTTATTAAAGATTACATTGTCAATAAAAATTCATGGCGATTTTCATCTGCACTTTCTGACCAAAAAAATGCTTTTTAGCATTGTGTATACGGTCCCTAATCTGACTGCTTGAACAGCTGTGCACAAGCGGTATAAGTCAACTTTTTTGCGTCATTATGCCTCCGTTACTGTTCAACCAAGAGAAATGCAGTTTTCTGCTAACGATAGGGATGCAGGTAAGGACCATTTCTGCTATCTCGGATTTTTATCTAGAGAGGTTGTATACAAATTAAAAACTATATCCGCTTAAATTGTTATAACGTGATAATTTTATTCACATATCTTAATTACTTACCTTATTTGGTGCACTTTTGCAATTTACATTGCCTACCTATCTCCAAATGGTAAAAAGATAGATCGCGGAACAACCTTTTTGGGACACCCTGGAGATATATATATATATGTATGGCTGTTGATAACTAACTTCCTAATTAATATTTTAACTGACTTAAATTAAATTTCTGTTTAGAGAAACTGAAATGTATCCTAATACCACGTTAGAGTGGTAATAATGCTTACCCTCCATTTATAAGTTATTCAATCTCTCATTCATTGAGTATTGTAATAGTATTAGTCGTTGCAGTGCGTACGTGACTACTTAGTGACAATGAGGAAACAGCTTTCAAATTAGAAATTATCAAACATCTGCTTGTAATGAAATTTTAATGTGTAAATACTAAAAATAATTGATAAATTTGCAAGAATTCTGCATTGGATGTCTTGATATTCTTATCTAGTGGGCGAGTGGTATTGTCGCCTTAAGTATTTCTTTTTTTTCCACTAAGCACCGACGAAGTCCAATTTCTGAATATTCCAAAAAGACAAATACAGCTTCTGCATTACCTTGAAAAACGATAAATGGGAATTCAAAAATCGAAATGACATACAGGAAAAGGCATTGCAAGAAGGGAGAAATAAATGTGTTGAAATGTTTCTCTTCGTACATATTTTGATGCCTGTGTATCGAAATTATGCTGTATATTACATTTTAATTGGAAATTCTAACATTGCCAGAATTTTCACTCAAATACAGGAATTACCTTTTCAAAAGATCGAATTTTTTAGAATATTGTGTAAGTATCCAGGCAATGCAAGGAGGAACAACTTATAGAATATACGTGTCAAATTTCGTGGTTAACATAAACAAAATTCCCCATAAAAAGTTATTCACACCACGAATTTTCAATATTCAGGCGTCACAATTATGGCAGATGAATCTTCTTTCAGATCTTTTGAAAGATTGGGTGATGGTAGTTTATGGTAATTTGGCTTAACATTCCAAATTTCAGAAGCATATTGCTCAATCGTTCTATCACTAGAAAATTTTCCTGATGATGCAATGTTAAGTAACGTCATTTTAGCCCAACGTTCTCTTTGTGAATATAGTTGGTTGACACGACCTTGGCATTCAATGTAAGATTCATAATCAGCAAATACAAAATACCTATCGTGGTTCATTAAAACGTTCACAAGTCCTTTGAAAGCATGTGGCTCCTCAGATCTAAAGTAGCCAGTATTTATCTGATCAATGGCTTGCTGTAAATCTGGTATGCGATGATAGTAATCCCACGCGTTATAGCCCGTTTTCTTCAACTGTTCTACTTGTTCTACGTTCATTCCAAATATAAACATATTTTCTTCTCCCACTTCTTCTTTCATTTCAATATTTGCTCCATCTAAAGTACCAATGGTTAAGGCCCCATTCATCATAAATTTCATATTTCCTGTCCCTGAGGCCTCAGTTCCAGCTGTTGATATTTGTTCACTGAGATCAGCTGCTGGAACTATTATCTCAGCCAAAGAGATATTATAATTTTCAAGAAAAACAACTTTTAGCTTATCCTTGATTGTTGTATCCCCGTTAATGATTTGGGCCACAGAACAAATTAGTTTAATTATATCTTTAGCAGCATGATAACCTGGAGCAGCCTTTCCTCCGATCATGACTGTACGCTCCACGAATGGTGCACTGGGGTTCTTCTTGATTCTGTTATACATTGTAATGATATGCAAGCAGTTTAGAAGTTGTCGTTTATATTCGTGAATTCGCTTTACTTGTATATCAAACATTGAATCAGGATTTGGCTGTATATTATATTTCCGCGATATGTAGTTAGCTAGAATCTCTTTGTTTGAAAACTTTATTTTGAGGATATATTTTATGAAGTCGTCATCATGTATATAATTTTTCAGCTCCTTGAGTTGATCTAAGCGTTTTATCCAATCTCTTCCGATTTTACCGCAAATAGCTTCAGCAAGAAGAGGATTACAAAGCAGTAGCCACCGACGAGGAGTAATACCATTTGTTTTATTTTGAAACTTTGTTGGAGCCATTTCGTAAAAATCTTTGAAAATGTCCCTTCTTAATATATCCGAGTGAATCGCTGCTACTCCATTTACCGAGTGCGAACCTACAATAGACAAGTGGGCCATATTAACTGTTTTCTCACCACCTTCTTCTATTATAGACATTCTTCGGAGTTTATCAACGTCCCCAGGCCACTCCATCTCAACTTCTTTAAGAAATCTGGAATTGATTTCAAAAATGATTTGCATATGGCGAGGCAGAAGATTTGATAAAACAGAGACAGACCACCTTTCTAAAGCTTCAGGTAAAACTGTATGATTTGTATATGCAAATGTTCTTACTGTTATATCCCAAGCATCATCCCATGACAAATGCTCTACATCAACCAGAATGCGCATCAAATCTGGAATAGCTAGTGACGGATGAGTATCATTTAATTGAATAGCTATTTTAATGGGAAATTCTTCAAAGTTGCTCCTCACAGCTTTCCTAGTTCCGAATTTCGATCTCTTATAGCGGCGTATTATGTCTTGAAGAGTAGCAGATACTAAAAAGTACTCTTGTTGCAACCTCAATTCTTTGCCTCGGAAAAAGTTATCTGTGGGATATAGTACTTTGGTTATGTTTTCTGCTTTATTCTTATCTAACACTGCTCCGATATAATCGCCGTCATTGAAGAAACGCAAATTAAAACTAGTGGGTGACTTTGACGACCATAAGCGCAATGTATTTACAACGTTATTGTCATATCCAGGAATAGGGTAGTCATAAGGCAGAGCATAAACTATTTCAGTATCCACCCACTTGCAACCTCTCGAATCTGATATAATTCTTCCATAAAAATGCACTTCTTTTATGTATTCAGGTCTTCCTTTTTCCCATGGATTACCAAATGCTAACCAATCATCGGCTTCTTCTACTTGTTCACACTTTTCGATTTTCTGAGCAAATATTCCATATTCGTATCGCACACCATATCCATGAGCGGCAAGTCCTAAGGTAGCCATGGAATCTAAAAAGCAGGCAGCTAGTCTTCCAAGGCCTCCATTACCCAAACCAGCATCTTGCTCTTCCTCAGCAAGTTCCTCGAGGTCTAAACCGAGACTGTATAAAGCATCTTCAAATCTATCCTTTATGCCTAGATTGATCATAGTATTAGTTAAAGCTCTTCCCATATAGTATTCCAAAGATAAATAGTAAACTCTTTTAGGATCGTTCTGGTAGTAATATTGTTGAGTTCTAAGCCAACGGCCAACCAAGCGATCTTTCACAGTATACGCTAGGGCAAAAAAATAGTCTCTATTTGTAGCAACATTTCTATCTTTAATTAAGTTGAAATGAATATGTCTATTAAAAGTTTGCTTTATTTCTTCAGTATCTTCCGTAGAATATAATCCTCTAACGCTAATTTGACGTCGACGGCTTATCACACTGGCAGACCGAGGTTTTGACATTTTGTTAAGCAGATAGATTTTTTAAGCTTAAATTTGATGAAGGTATAACGTCAGAAAATATCAACGTTTCACACGATGTAATGCGAATCAATGTCGTCGATTATGATGCGATGGATTACTACCATGAAAATAGATTCTTTGTCAAACAGTTCAAACTTTATTGATATTAACCGTCCACAATTTGAAGAGTTGGCTTTCACCCGTCTTACTCCATTTTTTAACATCCACTTGCTTTTTTCATTTCTTTATTAGTTGTGACGGATCTAAAAATTTAGCATTGGAATTCATTTGATACTACTTAAACTATTACTTATCCTCAAACTATATAGAAATTAAACGTTGTTTTCATCTTTGTTACTCTACCATCCAAATATTAATTGATAGATCTACTCGTAATTTTGCATTTAGGTAAATAGTGCTCTCATTTTATATTCATTCCGAATTTCAGCAATAGTTCCGAGAGAAACTGTGACCAAAGAAAATTGAAGCTAAGAAACCGAAAAATTGATCAAATCACTTAAGCAAAGCAAGACTGGTGAAAAGGAGTCTGTAAAACTAGAGTATATAACATGAGTATCTATATACTAGATTGAATTGTTTATATTCCAAATATAACGTCCAAAATTTTAAGTTTTTCATTAATTGAAAAAAATCTACTTTTTATTCATGCGATAATTCAAATAGAATAAAACTGTCATTGCAAAGAATGCATTTTGGGATTGCAATTTGGATACGTGTGCATGTATTTTTAAAGTACAGACACAATAAAAAATGTAAAAATGAAAATCTGAAATGGGCATGCCATGCTTTGAAAATAAACAGAGGCTTAATCAAATATTTTTATAACATAAAGTAATATTAAGAAAAAAAGGAAAGGAGTTACTTCTCAGCCCCGTAGCAGTTAATCGTAATCTGTTTACGAAAAAACCTTAACTTATAATAACAGGATGCTTATCAGACTGTTATTTTTTCTTAAGTAAACTACATGCTTTATAATTCCATCTTCAATTATTGAAGAGTTTGCCAAATTACTTCCACGACTGCCTTTCAGTCAGGACGTCACATAGAGGTCCGGCCTCTTTCATCTTTGGGCCTCCCTCTTCAATACACACTTAATGAGAAAATAAACAAATAAAAGATGACACTCACCGAACTATCTACCTTCTAATAAAGAATAGAAGATTGGTGCCAAAATACGAGTTAACGCGTTACCACCGAGATGACAAGGCCTGACCGCTGCCGCCATGGCGTCTCCCTAGTAGTCATGCGTGCGATACGAACGACCACCGCCGTATTGGAATATTCAAAGCCTAATATAGTGAAATCTGTCTTCAACGATACTTAAGGGACCAGGAAAAGATATTATTTATTTTATCTTTAGAAATTTTTTAAAAGTATTATTATTTTTATAGATAAGGTTAGACATAATATATTCGTCGAGACCACAGGAAAATATTGTTATACATTATTGGAAATTATTATATCAGTTTGTAAATATGGTTTTTTCCCTAGTCAAAACTATGATAATATCAGAATGAAACTACCCCACCCTAGCGCATTTTTTCCTTATTTATTAACGATAACAGAGAGCGTGCCTAAACAGTAAAAGCACTAACTTATTAAAAAACCAGCCAAAACTATATCGTAAATTCAATTTTAAAAAATTGTGAAAAAACTAGCTTATGACTTATTTAAATTAAAATACATACGTCAATCAAGCTTAATGCTGCCCAATATCATAGTTTCTCGAATGCGGCCATAAATCAACAAAAAGAGAAACCATTTATCATAGTCTAAAGAAATCCAATTAATGCTCTCTTCATCATTAAATCTGTAAAAAATTGGAAATCAAAGCAATTGAACTGTAAAATACGATTTATGTAGTATGTTACCTATCTGAAGGAGAGCCTCGTAACAAGCTATAGCTTTCTGCTCTCCTACATTTCTAACCTAATCACCAGTCAACATTCTTTTAACCTCAAAAATATCAATATAACATCAGAAATAACAGATGCATAACAAAACACTGTACATGAGTTGAATAAATTTATTCTTCCAATCTTATAAACAGATTTCACTGTAAATGAGGGTTTCGTGTTTAAACAGGGCTGCCAGTCGTGAACTGAGCCCTCAGTCGCACCCCATTCGATTCTTTAACAAAATGGAAAACGAAATTTCAAAGGAAACCGTTATAGAAAATGTCAAAAATACAGATGAATATAAAATTATTTATTAGAAACAGTATCCAGCTTCCTTTTTTTAATTTTTTCTCAATCTGTCGTTGGATTTTCCGCAATAATTTTTCAATACAGTGTTTCTTGTGCTATTAATAATGAATTTTAAAATGGTTTCATGCTTATGATTTGCACACGTATTGAATTTGTAATGTTCTGATTCGTGCAGCTGCCAGTATTTAATAACAAAATTTACGACAAAATCTCTTTTGTAATGAATGCTCAGAAACTCATCCTCATACTATTTAAATAGTTTGGTGAACAATAATAACTAATTAAAACCACACGAACAGCACCATCTTTTGGAAACGATAAACCATCTCGATTCAAATATTTAATTAAATCATAACTTTCCTCAATAACCATTTGCTCATCATACACCACCACTGTTTTACACAGTTCGCACTTTATGTTTCTTAAAATTTTATAACAATAGCCTGCCAAATAAGTTATCACAGACATTTCATGTTCAACTTGTTGAAAATCACATTCTTCGAGATGTATGTCCGGATTAAATGAGTTGACCCACTGCTTTTACTCTTCATAAGAACAATCTAAGTTTTCTGAAAATCTGGTTATGGGTATATTTCCGAAAGTATGTGATGACAACGTCAAAAGAGATTGAATTCTTAATTTTTTCTCCGATTCGTATAATTGCCTGATCGATATGTTGTACTGACCACCTAATAATTGTCTACATTTCCAAACCGATATTCCAAAGAATCTGTGAAATTTTCCTAACAAAACATAATTCCTTTCAAGTTCTTGTAAACAATATTGGATAATTTCCAACATTCCATGAATCGTGAGAAAGAGCGGTATGAATTTGGCGTGAAATTTTATGAGGAAAATCACCGGATTTTTAAGTATCAAGCCAGAGAATCATTTTCCGCAAAAATAACAATTTAGGGTCATCTGGATTCTTGTAAATGCATTCCCTATAATATTTCCACCTTTAAAGTCCAAATAAGGTTGAACGTGAATTTTTCATCCATAAGCAGTATGACATGTTCTAAATATCTGAAAATAGAACATGCGTACACGAGAAACAATTTTCTATCTTCATCGGTTGGATCGGTTAAAAATTTATTTCATTGTAAACAGTTTTTATTTTTGACGAATTAGGTAAAATCAGTGAACTGTAGTACCGTAAATATTTTTACGCATGTCAGCTTATTGAGTGCGGAAAAATGCGGGTTCCAAAACAGTGGTGGAGAAACGGAAGTGACGTCATGACAGGAAATGAGGTTGAGTTGTACTGGAAGTGACGTCATGACAGGAAGTGGACTTGGTTTATACCGGAAGTGACGTCATAACCGGAAGTTGCGTTGCATCCGAAGTGACGTCATAACCAGAAGTGGAGTGGAGTTGTTCCGGAAGTGACGTCATTACCGGAAGTGGAGTTGTTCTGGAAGTGACGTCGCAACAGGAAGTAGAGCTGAGTTTTTCTGAAAGTGATGTCACAACAGGAAGTGGAGTTGAGTTTTACCGGAAGTGACGTCAAACAAGCTGAGTTGTTAGTTTCGACTTTGATTTCAAGCAGAGTTGTTAGTTCCGGTTCCACTTTCGAGCGGAGTTGAGTTGTTAGTTTCGTTTTCAATTTCGACTGGAGTTGAGTTGTTAACCTCCCGCTTCGAGTGGAGTTGAGTTGTTAGTTTCGGTTTCAGCTTTACTCTGTGTTTCTGACAAGGAAACATCAATGTGGTGGAGCATGACGTCATTAACTCAGTGGTGGAGCAATAGAATTGACTTGTTTTGCATACATGATGACTGGTAGCACCATCTACTGATGAGATTGAGAATTAAATGCTTTTTACAGAAAATGTACATTTATTCTGTTGTATTTTTCATTTACGCGTAGAAAAAAATTACACAAGTTGGAATCGAACCCACAGCAAAAGTACTCTCGGCTGCCCGTTTTGAAACGCTTTTAACCGTTCGCCGGGAATACCTAGTAGCAACCTTTGCAATTAAGAAAGAGAATACAGTTCTGAAACACAAGACCACTGTGAGTTACGGTTCAAGTTTTTATCTGCGTTTCTGGCAAAGAAAGTGAATGACGTCATTCTAACGTGTTCAAACGTGGAATCAAACACGTGGTGGGGATGGAGAATGACGTCATTCTAGCGTGTTGAAACGTGAAATCAAACACACGTGGTGGGCAATGAAGTCACTCGAGGGTAGAGTAGATTTGAGTTGTAAGTTTACCTCACCGTTTCTGACATGGAAACGTGAATGTGGAGAAGAAAAGTTTTAGTACCGAATCTGGCAATGCTATGTAATAAGGTTATTTGTGGATTCGCAGAATGGCAACACCTGGACCCATTCTAACAGGTCTGACCAGTAAGATTCTTTTGACTGTAAAATATCCCAGAGGAGGACGTGTCGCTGCCCTCAGTCGACTTAACAAAAAAAAATATTTGGAAAGTGAGAAAAACGAAAAAAAATGGAATTTCATGCAATTGTTCATTATCGGGAAAGTGAATTGTTTGGGATGAGGTCTTAATTTGATTTCCATGGCTTCATATACTCGACAGCAGTTGACGTCATTCATGTTTGGGCCTTCATGCTGACCGATTTTTTTCACATCATAGCGATCATTGGGTTTCACTTTAACTATTTTGTAGGGGCCAAAAAGTTTAGGTCGAAGTTTTAATCCGGAGCCAAATTGAGTTCTTTGAATTGCGATTAAATCATCGATTTTGTAGATATGAGGTTTCTTTCTTGTGCGATTGTATTGTGACGGCGGTTTTCTTCCTGTATTGTTTGAATGTTTTGTTTGTGCTCACGCATGTCTTCTCTATCTTGGATGACGCAATTCTGATATTCTTCTTCGAGTATTTGTGTGATTTTCACATCCTCTTTTTTCTTCATTTTGGTGCCAATCATGAGCTCGAAAGGAGAATATTTTGTGCTACTCGTTGTCGTACTGTTTAGGATTCTTTGTAGATCAGGAACATGTTTATACCACTTGGTTGGGTCGTCTCTTGAAAGTTTGGCCAGTGCAGGTATGATGATTGCGTGAATGCGTTCAACTTGTCCATTGCTACGTGGAACTCCTGTTGTGATGAGTACATGGTCAATTTCTTCGTCTTTACAGTAGTCTCGGAATTCGTTCGATGTGAATGCAGGTCCTCTATCAGAAATAATTCTGGTCGGGTTTCCGAATGTGGTCTTTTGTAAGTTAAGTCTGTCGATAGCATCGTGAGCTGAAGTAGACTTAACGGGATGAAGCCACACAAATTTGGTGAAAGCATCGACGACAGTGAAAATGTGGTGATATTTTTTGTTAGTTGACGGAAGTGGACCAAGAAAATCACAATTAAAACAACTTCTCCTTTAGGAACTGGATTTAAGAAACCTTCGCGTTTTCCACGTTTTCTATCACAAAGAATGCAATCGACACAATTGGCAATAACGTTTTCAACTTGTTTCTTTAAGTGGGGAATATAATAGTCGCATTTAACTATTTCTGCGGTTTTGGATGCAGCAAAATGACCATTTTTGTGAATTTCACGAATGATCTCCGGTTGCATTTCATCGGGTACAACCAATAAGTCTTGTCCGTTTTCATGCTTAAAAAGTACTCCTTGCTTAAGGAAATATTCTCCTCCGTCATTCTTTTCACATAGCGTCTTGAGTGTCGTAATGTATTCGTCATGAGCTTGAGCAGCGGCGATTTTAGCAGTAACTTCAGTGTGTGGAGTAACAATAAAGACGGTGTTACGACTTAAGGCGTCAACGTGTTGCATTTGTTTTGCTGGTCGATGGACAATATCATAGTTAAAATCTTCCAAGAAAAGAGCCCAACGAGCTACTTTAGGGGGAACATCTGTCTTCGTCATGGTCATTTGAAAAGCGGAACAGTCCGTAAAAATTTCAAACTTGTTTCCGATCAAGTAATGGCGAAATTTTTTAAGGGCTTGGACTATAGCAAGAACTTCGAGTTCATAGCTGGAATACTTTTCCTCCTGAGGTGTGGTTTTTCTGCTCAGGTACTGTATTGGGTGGAATTGTCCATCAGTATCCTGTTGTAACAAAATTTATCCGTAACCTTTTTTACTAGCATCGCAATGCAGTTGTAGGGTTGAACCTTGTTGATAAAGATTCAGAACAGGTTCTGTTGACAAGGCTTGTTTCAGGGCAACAAGAGCTTGTTGTTGGTCTGGACCAAAATGAAATGGAGTACCATCTCTTAAGAGATCACTAAGGGGTCTTGCAATTAAAGCATAGTCCTTTATGAATTTACGGAAATATCCCGTAAGACCTAAAAAAGATTGTATCTGTTTGGGAGTTGTTGGCTGTGGAAATATCAAAGCTGCTGCTGTTTTTTCTGATGAAGGGCGAATCATTCCGTTTTCAATTATGTGTCCAAGAAATTTAATTTTACGCTGTAAAAAGGTGCACTTTTTAAAATTGAATTCCAATCCATGCTGTGATGCGATTTTAAAAACTTGTTTGAGTTTTAATATACCATCGTTTTCGTCAAGGGAGGGGATTATGATGTCGTCAAAGTATATAATGACAGTATCGTTCTGCAAAAGTTCACGAAATACAAGTTGATTGAACTTTTGAAACACGGAGGGAGAATTACAAAGACCAAAGGGAACTTTTTTAAACTCATATTGGCCGTTTGGTGTCACAAAACTAGTGAATTTGCAACTGTCTGGATGCATATCGACATGAAAAAAAGCGTTTTTCAAGTCGAGAGTCGTGAAAACTTGAGCGCCGTGCAGTTTATCAAAAATATCTTCTATAAGGGGCAATGGAAATCTCTCTTTCACTGTCCTACGGTTAAGTCGTCGGAAGTCAATACAAATTCTAGTGGAGCCGTCATGTTTCTTGCATAGCACAATTGGTGCTGCAAAATCAGAAGAACTTTCAGTTATGATTCCGTCAGTTAACCATTTTTGTATCTGACAATCAACCTCTTGCTTTTCGCTATGTGCAAGTCGACGCGGTCGTTGTGCGATAGGTGTGTCATCCGTGAGAACGATTCTCATCGTTAAATCAGTGCTTTTGGTTTTATTTGGTTGGTAAGTGGAGATGAGTCGTTTAAGGTCTTCGCGTTGTGACGCAGATGAAATATGAGTGAGATCAACAGGATTGTTTTCCTCGAAAACATTGACTATTTTAACCAGAAAATTTTCGTCTTTTACAATTCGTATTCCATTTTTCCCTATTACAAACTCGGTGTTGTGAAGTGAAGTAAGCGTGAATGTAACTGTCCAATGAGCGGCGCTGTAAAAAGTGACGTCAGCTTCCGAGCTGTATTTTGTAAGTCAGATTAAGTTTGTTCTCGGCGGTATGCGTATGTATGTTTTTGTCGTCTGTTAATCTTGTAAATAAAATTATGAATGTTGTGTTAAAAGGCTTTTTGGCTTATTTCCAAATGCACCCGGCATCGGGTAGATGCAGCCCGTGAAGACTTTCTGAACTTATTTTTCTGAACTTGTTTTCTAACATAGTGGTACCCTCGGCGGGACTGGGTGCTTTGGCCATTATAGAACCTAGAACTTTTGAAAATGAATTTAAATGCTTTAAAAACACAACGAAAAGGGCTGAGAACTGCTTTTTCTCTGAGTTTAAAGAAAATAGAAACGGCATTATCGAAAGAAGTATGTGATTTGAAATCGCTTTCGATTTTGAGAATTCAACTTAGTGATAAGTTTCAGAGACTTGATGTCTGTCAAACTGCTATTTCAGAACAGTTTTTACAGAGTGAAGATGACGAACATTTATTTAATGAAGATTTAGAAGAATCTGAAACTTACAGAGACCGGTACTTAGAGCTATGTGCTCAGGTAGATTTGAAATTGCAAGAAGTCGCTCTGCCGAATGACAATAAGGAAACGAGAAAATTTAAATTGCCAAAGATAGAGCTGAAAAAGTTCAATGGCGAAGCGAAAGAATACCTGACCTTTTGGAGTCAGTTTCAGAAAATACACGACGACAAAAGTATTGCCGATGAGGATAAGATGCAATATTTATTGCAATCTATGGAACCCAAATCGAAAGCAGAACGTTTAGTTCTGAGTTTCCCAGCTACGGCGGCTAATTACCCTAAGGTAATTGAACAATTGAAAGAGCGTTTTGGACGAAAAGATTTGCTTGTGCAAATCTATGTTAGAGATTTGTTAAGCTTAGTTATGAAGAACGCTGCTACCGGAAGAGCGAAGACGGATCTTCCCTCTCTATATGATGAACTGGAAGGAAAGCTGCGAGCATTGGAAAGCTTGGGAAGAACACAAGAAAAGTACGGGAACTTTCTAACGCCGTTAGTGGAGAGTTGCCTTCCAGAAGAAGTGTTAGTGGCTTGGGAAAGAAGTAGAAATCACGACTCGACAGAAACCAAAGGATCTCGAACTTTAGAACATTTGATGAATTTTCTTCGACAGGAAGTAAAGGGTGAAGAAATGGTTTTACTTGCCCGGACTGGTTTCGCGCCGCACCAAAGTCATCGAAAGAAGGACTTTATTGAACAGGTAAAACAAGCTGACCTGACAACAGCATCAACTTTGGTAAGCCTTGTTGATAATTCAGGTAATAGAATTAATAACTGTATTTTTTGTGATAAGTCTCATCCTAGTGAAAAATGTTTTACCGCGAGGAAAATGAGTTTGGCTGCTAAACAACAATTGTTGATGAAAAAAGGTGCATGTTTTTCTTGTTTAAAAAGAGCTGGTCACTTAAGTAAATTTTGTAGTGTCAAAAAGCAATTGAATTGTTCTATTTGTAATAATCCTCATTTTGAAATTATGTGTTCCAAACAAGAAAAAAATAATGAGCAAAAGAGTGTTCTAAAATCTGAGAGTTCTCTCTCTAATTGTGGCAGAAGCGAAATTGTATTTTTGCAAACTCTTTGCGTACTTATTCGATATCTAGGTCATGAGAAAATTATTCGCGCGATGATTGATACAGGAAGTCAAAGTAGTTACGTAAGCGAAAATGTTATGACTCAGCTTAAAGCATCTCCACTGAGAGACGAAACTGTTATACATGCGCTGTTTGGGGGGGCTGAAACGAAACCAAAACGACATGATGTGTTTTCTGTCGAGGTCAGTAATTTAAAAAGAACTTTTGCTTGTAATTTTGAAGCTCTTTCTGAAAAAAGGATTTGTGGTTTTATTCCTAAGATTAAAGCTAACGGGATTTTGAATGAATTAAAAGAAAAGAAGATAGATTTTACTGATTCTTTCCGAAAAGAAACCGAAATTAATCTTTTGATTGGTGCAGATGTTGTAGGAAAATTGTTGACAGGAAATTCTGTTGAATTACAGTCTGGCTTAACGGCCGTTGAAACGAAACTTGGATGGACTGTAATTGGAAAACAAAATTCATGTGAGAAAGATAATATTTTGACGACATTATCAATGCATGCAATGAAAGTACCTATAAACAAATTATGGGAACTTGAAATTTTAGGAATATCTGATCCAACCCAAATTGAAAGGGAGAAAGGTGATCTTAATTTAAGTGATTTTAATGATAGAATGAAAATTCTTCCCACTGGAAGATATGAAGTAGAACTTCCATGGAAGTTCAGTTCTGCGAATTTACCTAATAATAAAGAATTAGTCTGGAAGAGACATGAAAAAATGATCAATAGATTTAGATGTGGTGAATTTTTCACCGATTATCAGAAGGTGTTTCAGGAATGGGAAAAATTGAACATAATCGAACGCGTGCCAGATTTCGAATTGAATAAAGAATGTCATTATTTATCACACAGGCCAGTGATTAAACTAGATAGTGAAACTACTAAAATCCGTCCGGTTTTTGACGCTTCTGCCGCGGAGAGAGGGAAACCCTCTTTGAACGAATGTTTATTTAAGGGAATAAATCTTATTGAATTGATACCTGATATTCTTGATTGGTTTAGAATGTATCCAATCGGTATAAGTGCGGATATAGAGAAAGCTTTTTTAATGTTGTCTGTTGCACCTAAGGACAGAAATTTTCTTAGATTTTTTTTCCCATGTTATGAAGGGCAGCTCATTTATAGGCACTGTAGAGTTGTATTTGGAGTCTCTTCTAGCCCTTTTTTGTTGAATGCTTCTATAATGCACATTTTAGACAATTGTCCACCTCAGTATAAAGATGTTGCTCAGAAACTGAAAAGTTCATTCTATGTAGACAATTGTATATCAGGAGTATTTAATACTGATGAACAAGAACGTTTCATTGAGCATGCTAAATTAATAATGTCAAATCGATGTTTTAACTTGCGTGGTTTTGAAAGCAATGTAGCAGGTATAAATGTTGATAAACATTCAGGAGATACTTGCGTTTTAGGGGTAATTTGGAATTTAGATAATGATACCTTGAAGTGTTGCACAGATATGGAAGCATTGACATGTGATACGAAAATCACAAAAGGACTAATTTTAGGAATTGTGCAGAAATTTTTTGATCCTATTGGCATGTTAACACCAACTACATTGCTTCCGAAACTGTTATTGCAAGACTTGTGGAAGTTGAAAATTGCTTGGGACGATGAATTGTCTCCTAATGATGTAAATACTTTTTTAAAGTGGTTTAAAGATGTCTATGTTTTAAAAGATGTTACTTTACCTCGTTACATGGTAATTAATTCCTCGTCTGAACTACATGTCTTTGTGGATGCTAGCAAGGGGGCGTATGCGGCGTGCGTCTTTGTTCGATCAATACTTGATTCTGAAGTAAAAGTAATTCTCGTTAGAGCGAAATCCAGGGTAGCCCCCATGAAACCTTTAAGCATACCTCGTTTAGAACTGATGGCTTGTTGTATAGGTTCTAGACTTGCGAATTCTATTATCAAAGCCCTCAATTTGCCAGACATAAAAATCACATTTTGGTCCGATTCCACCACAGCGCTTTGGTGGATAAGAGAACAAGGCAATTGGTCTGTTTTTGTGAGCAATAGGGTCAGAGAAATTCGTGAGTTGTCGAAAGGTCAGTTATGGAGACATGTTCCAGGAAATATGAATATTGCCGACTTATTATCGCGTGGTTGTTCTTCGCGACAAATGCTCCTTTCTAGATGGTGGGACGGTCCTTCTTGGTTACGAGAAAGCCCTAAGTACTGGCCTATTGGTGAAACACGCTGTCAATCTAAAGAAGTAGACGTAGAGAGAAAAAAAATAAAAGTAGTGAATATTGATCTATCAAAAGACGCACCCCCTTGGCATCTAAACAGTGTATCTAGTTATGAGCTTGAGACTCTATCTGAGTCTCAAGGGGGGGGAGGATGTTGTGAAGTGAAGTAAGCGTGAATGTAACTGTCCAATGAGCGGCGCTGTAAAAAGTGACGTCAGCTTCCGAGCTGAATTTTGTAAGTCAGATTAAGTTTGTTCTCGGCGGTATGCGTATGTATGTTTTTGTCGTCTGTTAATCTTGTAAATAAAATTATGAATGTTGTGTTAAAAGGCTTTTTGGCTTATTTCCAAATGCACCCGGCATCGGGTAGATGCAGCCCGTGAAGACTTTCTGAACTTATTTTTCTGAACTTGTTTTCTAACACTCGGCCTGTTGTATGCAGTCAATTCCGATTAATGCTTCGACGCAGAGAAATTCATTCTTGACTACATGAATTCGAGTATGGAATGTGGTATTATCGATATCTAACGAACCATGAAAAAGTTCGATGGGGTGTATTATCGTCTGACCGATACCGGTGAATGCGGTGCTGGAGGGAGTGAGATGTGGGGATCCTATTAACTTGTAGGTCTGCTCGTTGTTGTGGCTCAACCCTTGGCATCCTTCAAAACGTCGCCATTTGGCGTACTACGGCATCCTCGCTGTGTAACCGCCTGTCCTCAGGCAATCGCTCTTTGGAATTGACTCGTATTGCAGTCACCAGTGATATGGTTCACTAATCCTGGCAATGGCGCCAGTTATTATGGATATAAGACTGTATATATGTACATATTAGTAAACTTGTGGTTATTCAGATTAATTGCCTCATAGTATCTGTTTTCATCTTCAAAAGAATTGTTACAGTCCACTTATAGAAAAATGAACCGGTGACCACACAACATATGGTCCTTCTCACCGGAGACTTTAGTTTCGGTTGTCACAGAACTGGCTTTAGTTATAGATAAATAGAGCAACTATGACGGATAAGAAAAAAATAGTATGCCTCAATAGGCAAAGAAGTGCTTATAAAGGACAATTAACAAAAATCGCAGCATTTTTGGACAATACCGAAGAAAAAGATGACTTACAATCTCAAATGAAGCTGGATAATCTAAGAAGAGTTATAGGAAAATTGGATGATTTAAAAGTGCAGTTCATCGAAAAGGTCGTCGATGAAGCAGAATTGGAAACGCACCTGCAAACCTTCCTAGAATTAGAAGACGAAGCCGAGCAAATGGAGGTAAGGCTTAGAAAACTCCTATTACTTAATGTCAATATGGAAAATCCTAGATTAAAAGACTCTAAATTAGATAGTTCTTCGATGAATGTGAAATTACCTGAGGTACCTTTACCAAAGTTTTCAGGACATTATCAAGATTGGTACACATTTAAGGATCAATTCGTAAACTTAATTGATTCAAATGATAATTTGAGTGATACTCAAAAATTATATTATCTGAAGTCTACCCTTAGCGGTAGTGCTTTAGACGTTGTTACTATGGATGACACATACACTTCGCTTTTTAAAGCATTAGAAGATCGTTTCCAAAACAAACGTTTAATTGTAAATTGCCATATGAATGAAATATTAACAATAGAAACTGCAGCTCAGGATGCAGCTAAAAGTCTAAGAGCAATAGTTGACGGCTGTCAAAAACACATTCGAGCTCTTAAAAGCTTAGGACTGGAGCTTAATCAGTTTTCAGAACTTATGTTAATAAATATAGTTCTTAAGAAACTTGATAAAGAAACGAAAAAACAATTTGAACTATCGCTTACCACCACAGAAGTACCTAAATGGCAAGGATTCATTGACTTTTTGCAAAAACGTTGTTTGGTTTTAGAAAATTTACAGTGTAATGTAAATGTAAAACCTAAATATTCGCACATTGATAAAAATCAAAAGTTGAAAACTTTATTAGTGAAAAATAGCCATAAAGATTATAAATGTGTTTTATGTCAAGGAAATCATTCTATTTTCAAGTGTGATATGTTCTTAAAACTGAGTGAATACGAGAGATATTCAACAGCAAAAAAATTCAACCTGTGCCTCAATTGTCTTAGTTCTAAACACAAAATTGCGCAGTGTCATTCGAAAGGAGTTTGTAATATTTGTTTCCAAAGACATAACTCTTTACTTCACAGACAGCGTTCGGCTCCAAACGAAACTGAACAGACATTTGGCGCTACGCAAGTAAACAAAAAAGAAAGTAGCCCGCCATCCAGTGATATGAACGGTGCCGCGAAAGAGGTGGGGGAAGCGAATGTTTCGAAATCTCTTTGCAATAAAATGTGTTCATCTGGAAAAAATAAAAGTAGAGTACTTTTAACTACATGCATTATTCAAGTAGAAAATACGGATGGAATGAGAATTCCAGCCCGCTCGCTTCTTGATTGCGGTTCACAAGCCAATCTAATGACTAAAGAGATGGTAGACGTATTAGGATTAAAGAAAAATAAATTGAATGTTTATGTTTCTGGGATTAATGGGAATGTTACAAATATCAGATCCCAAGTACGTACGAACATTTCAAATAAAGATGGTTCTTTTTGCAGATCAATTGACTTTTTAGTAACACCTAAAATAACGGATTGCGTTCCTTCTCATAATATAAATATAGATAACGTAAAATTGCCGTTGGATATAGAATTGGCGGATCCAGACTTTGGGAAACCAGCTAAAATAGATATTCTAATTGGAGTAGAACTTTTCTATAAAATTTTAGAGGCTCATAAACATGAAATTTCACAATTAATATTTCAAAAAACAGTTTTCGGCTACATTGTTTCGGGAACAATAGAAGATGTTTCACATCAGATATTTTGTGGGTTTATCCAACCAACAGATGCTTTAGAAGAAAATATTCAAAAATTTTGGAAAATGGAAGGGGTGGAAGATGAATCACGCTTGGTCAGTTTCGAAGAACAACAATGCGAGAATCACTTTAAAACAACGTATCGTCGAGATAAATCAGGAAGATTTGTAGTAACTATGCCTCTAAAGGAAGACGCTAGTACCCTTGGAGATTCGAAGGCTATTGCAGAAAAAAGACTACACCAATTGTGGAATCGTTTAGAAAAAACTCCTTTAATGCGAGAACTTTACTGTTCTTTTATGAAAGAGTACGAGAGTCTCAATCACATGAGAAAGGTTACTGAAGATATAGATGAGTCATGTTGTTATTACCTACCACACCATGGGGTATATCGCCCGGAAAATTCTACGACAAAACTCCGTGTTGTTTTTAACGCTTCAAGTCCTACAACAAACGGAAAATCATTAAATGACATTCTTTTGAAAGGACTCGTAAACGAAGATTTATACGAAATCATGATTCGTTTTAGAAAACATAGGTTCGTATTTCTCGCCGATATAGAGAAAATGTATCGCCAAATAGTTATAAATGAGGAGCAACGAAAGCTATTAAGAATCGTATGGAAATCAGATGCTAAGTCACCAGTAGAGGTTTATGAGTTAAATACAGTCACGTACGGAACATCCTGTGCTCCGTTTTTGGCCATCCGAACTTTAAAACAGCTCGCTTTGGAAGAGGCAGAAAAATTTCCTGCTGCGTCTGAAGTTCTTTTGAATGATTGTTATATGGATGATGTTATTAGTGGGGAAGAAAGTTTGGACGGTGTTAAGGAGCTCCAATGTCAGCTTGTTAAACTTCTGGAATCTGCTGGAATGCACTTACATAAATGGAAGGCAAATCATTCTACATTACTGAACAATGTTAATGAAGAAAAGTTAGAAGGTTATTCATTTACTGAAAATGAGACTAAAGCTTTAGGAGTTACATGGAACCCTAGCTTAGATGCTTTTACGTTCAAGGTAAAAATCAACCTACACGAAAAACTGACGAAAAGGTCCATTTTATCCGATATAGCACGAATCTTTGATCCACTGGGTCTTATCGGGCCTGTCATCACGAAAGCTAAAATCTTTATGCAGGAGCTCTGGAAACTAAAGTTGGACTGGAATGATACTGTTCCTGATTTTCTTGCTCAGTCCTGGTTTCAGTTCACAAAATCCTTAAAATCTTTGGAAAATTTTAATGTCAATCGTTACATGTTAGCTCCGAATGCGCAACAAGTAGTTTTGCATGGATTTGCTGACGCGTCCTCAGTGGCGTTTGGAGCTGCTGTATACATCCAGTCTTTCCATCACTCGGAAATTTCATGCCATTTGATTAGTAGCAAGTCGCAAGTAGCACCTTTAAAAACAGTTACCATTCCTAGACTGGAACTATCTGCTTGCCTCCTGCTATCCAAGTTAGTTGTAAAAATTGTGAAGGCATTGAAACTAGTCATACACGATAGTAGTGTGCATATGAGAGAGCTGGCGCAGACCCACAAACACCCCCATAAAAACTCCACCCACTTTTAGAAATGTAATGGCTCTATTTTACCCATTAAAATTTCCACCCACTTTTAAAAACAATGGTGTGAAAACCACCCATTAAAATTTCCACCCACTTTTAGAAACAATGGCTCTCAAACCACCCACTAAAACCGTACCCACTCTTAGAAAGTGATGGCTCTATTTTATCCATATAAATTATTTTAAATAAGCTGGCGCAGTGACTGTTAATGGCTCTCAAAACCCCCATTAAATCTCCACCCCCTTTTAAAACAATGGCTCTCAAAACCCCCCATTAAATCTCCACCCCCTTTTAAAACAATGGCCGCAAAACCCCCATCCAAATTCTACCCACTTTTAGAAAGTAATGGCTCTATTTCACCCATACCAATTTTCTAAAACAATGGTGCTAACCTCCCCATTAAAATCGAACCCACTTTTAGAAAGTGATGGTTCTGTTTCACCCATACCAATTTTTGTAAAACAATGGTGTAAAACTTGCCCATTAAAAACGCACCCACTTTTAGAAAAGCGATGGCTCTATTTTATCCATATTATTTTTCTAAAAACAATGGTAACGAAATCCTCCATAAAAATCTCGACCCACTTTTAGAAAGCAATGGATATATTTCATACTGTAATAATATTTATTTGAAGTAAACAAAAAGTCGCTGAGACGGAAGGGTACCCCCTTCGGAAAGCACCCCTTTTCCTGCGACGCAGAATTTTAAGGAAATATTTTTTTCATTTAAAGAGATGCATTTTTTTAGTATACAAAGAAATCAAAAACCATGGAAAGTTCTCTTCTCAAAAGTCTAAATTCAGTAGGTAATTTGCAATCAGACTATCTAAAGCTGGATGATTTAGAAATTGGTAAAAAGTACCTGATATCCGATGCGAAAATGGTAAAGACACGCTATGGTGAAAAGGCTGTTGTAAGTTTGGTGGATACAGGCACAGTATTTCTCCCCGAACGTTTCAACAAAATAATGACTGACGAGCATTTAAGCTTAATAACAAAACAGTGCTATTTAATCTATCGAGGTAAGAAGGATATTGGTAAAGCCAACCCAGCGCACCAGGTAGAATTTTCTTTCAACTAATTTTTTTATGTGATTTTATTTTTAATGAATGAAAATAATCATTAAAAATTGATAAGTATCTTAAATTTTTTTTGCAAAATGCCTCCCCAGTAGGCTCAGAGCGTACTCAATCTCAAACTCGACCCACCAAGGGGCCCTTCTTGATAGGTCGAATTCAAGATCAAGTACGCTCTGAGCCCACCGGCCACTGAGGCTTACATATAACAAGTTGGACAACACTGTAAGACTGTGACATCATTTTGACGTCGGGATCCCACCCACCACTTATTCGAAGAGTGCTGCTCTTTTGGACAACGACGAGAGCAGCGGACATGTCATTTTTGGCTAGGTAGAGGTCACCAACCATCAACCCACATTGATTAACAATGTGGGAGAGGTTGGGGTTTGAACTTGGGACCTTGATGTTAGGAGTCCTGCGCGCATACCGTTAAGCCATGGGTACCCAACAAAACCTCACGTAAAATTGTATTTAAACATTACACTGGAGGGGAAAATCGTCGAATATATCACTTTAAACAAGTCATTTTTCAGGTTGAATGCTAAAATTCTTTAAAATATCAAACACCACAATTTATCTAATCAAAGAAAGGTTGAAAAAACGTTATATATTTATAAGAAGTTGTAAGAATTTGTTAAACACGCCCATTATAATATGTGTCCGTAAGGAGCTGCCATCTATTGACACAATTTAAATAGTTTTTATACGTCATACTACAAAAGTGTTCTTTCCCCATATGTGACGTAACGAAGCCGCAGTTTTGCGAGTTTCAACGCTCTAGCGCGGCCCCGGTTTCAAGGACTCTCGTACGAGGAAGTGAGCACTCATTGCCGACGGTGTTTGAGCATACTGCTTTAGAATAAAATTGATTTAAAGAAATAAATATATATAAGAAACAAACGGAAAAATGAATACAGAAATGAACAAACCCAAATTCCATTTGCCATCAGCTTGCAGTTGTACACATCTTTTCACTAATAAAGATTCGCAAAAAATTGTTTGGTTAGACTCGTTCAAGGAGCCATTATCTACAATAATTGGGGAATATAAGCGGTCCTTGCAATATCTGCAATTGGCTATTCTTTCAAATGATTTAGACAACCCATCAGAAATTGGCAACTGTTTCGAAAAATTAGAAGATGACATCGCAAAATTAATTAACTTGGCTGTTCAATGTCTTTCAAAAGATCAGTAAGTTATAGGCCTTTTTTTTATTTTTTTAATAATCCAGGATTATTAAAAAAAGTTACTGATCAAATTTAAACAAATGGGCTAATTAAATCCATTTCTTTATTTAGAGTTGAAAAATTCAATCCTTTGGATATGTAAATATGGATGAACTTTAATATCATTTTTTTTACACGATATGTATAGTTTAAGAACATCATTCTTTTTACCTCGCTTAAAATAAGTAACTGTTTGTAATGTTCGTGCAGCTATTTGAAAAATAGAGGCACCATTATTAAAATCTAAACGTATGTCAAACGTTTCAATATGGCTTGATACGGGTAACAGTTGTACCGTTATTTTCATGGTCATATCAGCTGACAATGATAAATTTTCGTCTAATAATGTGGAACTCATTAGATCGAAATTAACTTCTTTGAATTCATTAGGTGAGCATTCGAAACGCTCTCTTAATGTTGCAAAGAATTCTCGATTATCCACATAACTTTTTGTGGCGACATCATTTAATTCCAGTGGATTAGAGACATAAAGACCATCGTTATCGCTTGTTAATATATTGTTGCCTCTTTTATCATTGATTTTCGTTTTAAGGTCAACATACATTTTTGATACAGCGTCGTTCGGGTCCCTCGGTACAGCGAGGTTTTTGATTTGAATGTCCCTCACATCATAAATACCGTTTTTAAGTACTAAAGCATTGCTTTCAAAATATTGTTTGTTTACTACGTTTTTGTCAGATTCCGGATCTCTTACATTGCCTATCGTTTTGTTTTTAGCATCAAAGTCTCCTCGAAATGAATGTAGTAAACTTTTATTTTGTAACTTCTTAGTGAGTATGTCTACATAGTCCCTTGTTGCACAATCAGACTGTTCAACTGGGTCCAAAAGATTACAAATTCTTTTGCCTTTTGCGTCGTACATATTGTTTTCCGAAAGAATTAAACTTCTATCCGATAAAGCTTGAATGGTCGTCTTTAAGATTTTTTTACATATGTCTACGTATGACTTTGTTGTAACATCACTATTTTGAGTGGGTTCTTCGGCATTCCTTAAAATCTTCTTTTCCATGTCGTAATTGCCATCATTCGTTAATTTAAAGCCTATCCCGGGAATTCCAGGAGGCCCCTGTTTAATTTCTTCCTCAACAAGGGGATAATATGCTGCCATTTATTATATGAGGTAATTAATTTTTTCTACGATAATATGTGGCTTGATTTTGTTCTCTTTACCATCTGGTGAAATTTCTAACAACACTTGTTTATCTTTTCTACCAAATGCAATCGCTAAACAGGATTCATTATTCGTTTCTAACGGCCTTTCAAGAATATGATGTCCACCAATGCTCAATTTGATTAAAGGAATTTTTCGATCTTTAGATCCTAAAAATATTATAATTTTCATGTCCATCTCACACGTTAGATTCATGTCGGGAGTCAGTAAATTACTACTGAATTTATTGAATGTTACGGTTTGAATTCCATCCTCTTTGTAAGTTTCGTACTGCTCGGTTGTTGCGTAAAATATTTTACCATCAGCATATTCTTTAGTCACAGCGTCTGAATTTTCGATTGGATTGGAAACATTCGTTAATCTTTTATTTTCAAAATTATAATGCTCGTTTTGTATTAAAGATGGAACATAAAGACCGTCGTTATCTCTTTTTAACATATTATCATCTCTTTTATGGTTGATTTTTGTTTTAAGATCAACATACTTTTTGGTAACGGCATCTTTGTCGTCATTCGGTTTACCAAGGTTTTTCATTGGAATGTTTCGGGCATCAAAAATATTATGCTTTAACAATAATGCATGTCTCTCAAAGTAGGCTTTATTAATAGCATTTCTGTCACCAACAGGATCTTCTAAATTGTCAATTACTTTGTTTCTTGCATCAAACTCCCCATCATGATTTAGTATAATACTTACATCACTTAAAGCTTTAATTTTTGATTTTAAATCTCTTTGCATATCATCCGCATAATACTTAGTTACTGAATCATTTAATTGAATAGGATCACTTAAGTTCCTTAAAATCTTCTTTTCCATGTCGTAATTGTCATCATTCGTTAATTTAAATCCCACTCCCGGAATGCCAGGAGGTCCTTCTTTGATTTCATCCTCAAAAATTGGATAATAAGCTGCCATTTCTTTATTTCAATGAATTTTTTTTTTATAATCTTCCGACTATAAAAAATAAAATCTTATACGTTTAATGTTTTGATAATGGTGATGTCTTTATTCTTGATGTTCAAGTGACATCTCTTACGCTCTTGCAGGATGAAATAGAAAACGTAATCTTTAGTGGTGTTGTTTCTCAACCTCCAGTTGAACTCAATCATCAAGTTATTTGTATCTGTATAGTTTTGATGATGAGCAAGATTAAAACAAATGATTGGATACAATTTTCCAAAATTTGAATAGTTGACCATGCATCCAGTTTCCGATGTAATGGTGTTGAGTCCGGATTCTAAAAGGGCTGCGTATAACCTATTATAATCCTTCTTACCAAAGTCCATCATGTAGCTAACAGTTGGAACCTTAACGTTATTTATCATCAGCCAACATTCTGTCATGTCCAAATGGTCGAACAGCATATTGTTTTGCCCTGCGTTCTCATACCTTTCAGTGTATTGAGGTATCACATACAGCGATAAGACTTCATCTGATGTGGCTTTTATGCTATAGGAACCGCTTGAGTTTTTGTAGAAGATATTCGATTTTACAATGCTGTGTTGATTCCAGTTTAACTCGAGGGTCTTATCTGACAACCTTAATTCGTTAAATTTAGCTGCAGCTGAGTTTTTGAATCTAACGTAAGGAAGCCAAAGCGATAAATCTTCCACAACAACTTTATAGTTCTTATTTTGCTCATTGGTGTACAACATATTTTCACTATGATTTCTCTGAAACTCAAATTTGACTTGGAACCCAGTAATAACTTTCTTGTATTCACGGAAGAAGTCAAATATATATTTCAATGGGATCCATAGTGTTACAGTGCTACTGTTTCTAGTGAATTTGCACCTTTCAATGAATCCTTGATTAAAGTCGTCATTCAACCCCAATCTTTCTAAAAAGTCTGTTATTTTAGTGTCTTCAGCCAAGGCCCCGCCGTATTTTAAGTGTTTTCTATCAGCAGTGTTGGATGTATCAATGTAGAAGAGCATATTGCTAGCTTCCGAAGTAGAATAGTCCGGTGTAAAATGAATCAAACCTAGCACATGTTGGAGGAGTGCAGAATAATTAATGTTCGATTCGATTTCTGTGTTCCCTAATGTAAACCTGTTGGCATTGATTAAGCCACCTCCATTCACGAGAGCTACATTATCATCACCTATTGCAGTTCCATCGCTCTTAACAATTTTCAGTTTTTGCTGCAGGTAACCGTTAGAGTATAAAATGTTGGCGTTAGTGTCTTGTATAAAGAAGTGATAAGTGGCGTTTTCCATAGAACTATCACTATTTTCATGCCTCACTTCTCTATACTCGAAACTTTCGATGTCATCATCGTAATAATAATCGGTGTTGTCTAATTCAAATATTTTGTTCATTTATTATATAAATTTTTTTTTTCCTTCTCAATTTAATAGCCACGTGGCTATTAAATCGAATTTATAGGAACTTTAGTCCAGCTCCATGTTTCTTCTTCTTTGATAAAATTTCGTTGAATTTATCATGCACAAACGCTTTAGCTTTGCCTTCTAATGCTGAGCCGATACGTGGTGATACATTCATCTTGTTTAGTTGATCTTGTACGAACATGAGGGCCTTGTCTTTTAAAGCAGGTCCGACAGTAGACAGTACGTCTGAAAAGAACCCCCTCCCTTGAATCTTCTTACTCTTCCTTTGAAGTCTGTGTTTGTTCATTTCTTTTATTTATAGGGCAATAAAATTATATTGTACTTCCTGCTTATTGAGTGGGATTGGATCGCCTCTATGATTTGTTATTCTCATTCTGATTCTATAGACACTCTCCATTCGAACAGGGAAGAACAGAGGTTTGTCGAAGGATTTAATAATTTGACTGCCCGGTCGATTACTATTTGTAAAAGAATAGATAACGTTTGAAGAGTGGAAGCCGTTGATAAAGGCTCCCTCGGCGATATCACAATGGATGTAAATGTTATCATTACCGCCGGAAAGGTCAGCAATGTACTTTCCTATTTGTTCGGGCTCTTCATATATTTTGGGTTCGAAACCTAAAAGTTTGTGCAGGTTGTTGGTTCTTGATAAATTGATCTTATAGTTGTTTTTCAGTTGAATGGCAATTCTTTGTCGCTCCTCTACTATACCAAATAGAATGGGTGGATCGTTTCCAAAAAATTTTATCATGTAACGGTTCAGACCTCTGATAGTATAATTTCCATCTGGTATCACCAAATCGAACCACTGTTGACCGTCATAGTATGAAAACTTTTCGTCTTTGATATTATCCCATGAAACATACATAGAAAAGGACTGAAGGGCAATCTGTTTGATTCTAAAAGGCCTGGAATATTCAATCGTAAAATCTTCCGATCTTTCCGAGTTCTTCGAATCTAAAATTAATAACACCATTTATTTATAGAGAACATTTTTTTCGTTAGATTCGCTAGGCTCCTGCGTAAAAGAATATAACACATCAACAACTGATTTGCCTTTGTTTCTTTCCCTAATGTATTTCATACAAAAGTAACCACATTTTACAGAGGCAGGATGTTGTAGAAAGCTTGAATTATATCCAATTTCTTTTTTCCTTCCAGAACTTAGCAGATATTTCTTGATATTTGGAAGAATTTTGTAAATGTGCTCTCCAAAAGGGTCAAAGTACTCAACAAAGTCATTATTAGGATCGTTATAGTAACATACCCAGTGCGTACCGGGTCCTGTAGCTATGTCTAGATTAATAATGCCGTTTTCAAACAGCCTCATCTTTTTGGGTAATAGATCTGAAGTGAAGACGCCCCTAAACCCCCTTTCATGCTTCATATTTTGTTCAATTACTTCGTTGGATATTCCCAATTTTGATAGACTCCCTTTCCAACGGTCTTTTTTTTACCAGATCCGGAAATTTTATCCAAAGCTTTCTTAGCCCCCCACCCAGCAGCCCCACTTGCAGCACCCAACGCTAATGCTTTTGCCCCAGCAATTAATGCGGGTATAAAAGGCGCTAAAAAGGGTAGAAAGCCCCCAGTTTTCTTGAGTTGTGACTTACTGATGGTGATTCGTTTCCCTTTCCCAAGTTGAGCAATTTGAGTTGAAGTTAAATACATGTCATAGTTAGAGGGTTTTGACTTATCTATTTGTAGAGTTACTTCTTCCCCCTTCTGGTGTGCGGATTTAAGTTTAGCAATCTGGTGATCGCTTAAATGTATTTTGGTTTGTATGTAGTTACTCATTTATTTAAAGAAAATTTTTTGTAATAGTGTTTCACCTGCTCGCTGGTCAAAGTTCCTTCTTTCAACAATGCGTCCAATAAATCAACGACTTCATTATATAATTTTCTGCTTTTGGATCCATTACAAATCTTATCAGTGAACCGAGCCAACATTGTCATATTATCTTCTACTCCTTTGCCGAGATATATTTCCTTTCTTTGCAAGTCTCTTAATCTCTCTCGATAATCTTCTAACGTATGCATATGTTCTCTTAAATAATCAACCTGGGAGAATAAGTTTTCTTCTCTTTCCTCATCTTTCTTAGTCATTCGAGAAATTTGGCTCATAATGTTCCCTTTTTGGCGAGCCATTTTCATGTGAACTTTGTTTACTTTATCAATAATTTCTTGCAATACTACCTTGGGTTCATTGTACAATTTTGAGGGTCTTGGAAAATTGTTTTTCTCTAAATACTCTATATCCAATTCTTTGTCAAAATTAAAGATATCTGGGGAGGGATGTTCAATCGCTAGAGGAATGTGTTCAATTGCTTGAGGAATGTTATCGAGGGTATCTTTTATAACCTTAAGCTGCTCTGATCTTGTTGCTTCTTGTGCTTGTAGTTTTTCGGTTACAGGCTTGTGGAAGTCGGATAGTGACCTCTGGATACCTAGTTCTTCTCCGAGTTGTTGTTCGTTGTTTCTTCTGATTTGAGCCTGCAGCTTGAAAACTTTCAGGTCATTTTTAACTTCTTCTCTTAACTTCTTATTTCGCTCTTTTTGGATAGTATTCATTTATTATTATGAAAAAAAGAGTTTTGCTCCCAGCAAATTATGTTTTTACTCAAGCAAAGTAATTTTTTGCTGAAGCAAACTTTTTGACATTAAATAAAGATGATTCGAATTGAAAATTATACAGAAGCAGAAGAACTAGTCGATGCAAATCAACATTATTTACTACCAAAGCATCCTTTCAGGCTTCTAATCGCTGGAGCTTCAGGGACTGGTAAAACAAATTTATTGCTGAACTTCATATATGATTATCTCGATTTTGATAATTTATTCGTTTGTGCAAAAGATATGTATGAACCCAAGTATACCAAATTGCAAGAGAAGTACACAATGTTTGATGGTGTGGATATTGACTCGATAAAGTATCCTAAAAAGAAGAAGAAAATTATGCTAGAGTTATACGAAAAATTCGGCACGAAGGGAACTTTATTCTCCTCTGATTCAAAGGATTTTATAACAGTGGATGACCTTGACCCATCCTGCAAAAATGTTGTTGTCTTTGATGATTGCATGACTGACAGGGATCAGAAGAGCATAGAAGATTTTTTCGTCAGAGGCAGGAAGAAAAACGCCTCAATCATTTACCTTTCCCAATCTTATTATAGAACACCTATTGTTATCAGGAGAAACTGCAATTACTTAATATTTTTCAACCTCCAACAGAGGGAGATTCAACAGATCATAAGAGAGATAGATGGTAGTTTGACAAAAGAAGAATTTAGTAGATTGTACACAAAGTGTATGCAACAGCCGTATGATTTTTTTATGCTTGATTTAGTTAAACCAGCCTTGAGATACCGGAAGAAATATTTTGTGCCTATAAATAAAGATGGAAGAGTACTTACAGAAGAAAATTTACGTTTACAGAAAGAGCTATCACCACTACCATAAATTTCACATCACCATGACTGTTAGCAAGTTCGTTTTAAGTTCATTGGGTCTATCAGCTTTGGTGCTGGCCCCCCTAGGTGCTCTCAGCTTAAGCGTTGGTATAGTTGAAGTTATTGATAAAGCTTTGAATATCGTGGAAAGGAAAGAAGAGTACAAACAGTCTTACAGGTTTTACAAACAGCTGCTTAATTCGTACAAATCCAGCGCGATATCAGAAGAGGAGGTGTACAAGCGAGAGGACGATTTTGTAAATAACTTAGTCTACCTACCAAGAGAAAAGTACATGAAACAAACCCTACTCAATGGATATGCATATGTGAGTAAATAATTTTTTCTATATAAATAAATGTGCGGAAAAAAGAAAGGAAACAAGAAAGGGAAAGGCGTTGTAAACGCCGCAATCAACAATTTACCATTTGAAATGCATCTGCCAGGACATCAATTTACGGGACCAGGAACTCAACTGCTTAGAGGGAAAACTAGGCTGAACCCCGATTTAACGCATAAAGAATGGAGTAAACCCATTAACCGAGTCGATGAAAGTGCTTATAAACATGATGTGTGTTATATTAAAAACAAAGACACTGAAACAAGAAACAAAGTGTGCGACACAAACATGATAAAGGAGTTGGAGGATATCCCCAACCCAACAATTCGCGAGAGGATAGACAGAGCTGTTGTGAAGCCTATCATCAAAGCAAAGAAGACATTTGGAATGGGATCAAAAGTGTATTGTCTAAAATGTAAAGACCATACCGAAACTAAAGATGTACATCAAACCACCTCAAAAAATGGTAGGCCTATGATGAAAGGTATATGCATGGATTGTGGTTCTAAGAAAAGCCGTTTTTTACCTCTGAAGGGGTAACTGAGAAAAGTTGCCCCGAAAAAGTTTATTATGATCCCGAAACAGGATTTTGCGGTATAAAGGAACTGAGCAGGAAGACTGGTTTAAGTCGGAAAAAGGTCTCAGAGTTCTTACACCAACAAGATGTGTACACGAAGCATAAACCGCTTATCCGTAAGTTTAAAAGGAGGAGAATTTACGTCTCACACATCGATGACCAATGGCAAGCTGACTTATTGTTTGTCTATAAATTTGCGAGAAGCAAGTATAATGATGGTACCAAATATTTATTAACAGCTGTTGACTGTTTCAGTAAATATGCATGGGCTATTCCTCTTAAAGATAAATCATCAAATGAAGTAACTCAAGCATTTAGAAAGATCTTCAAAGAAAGAATTCCTGAAAAGATTCAAACAGATAAGGGTTTGGAGTTTGTAGGTGAAACAACTCAAAAGTTATTTAAAGAAAACAATATCCAATGGTTCTCAACAGAAAATGTGGAAATAAAAGCTGCTATGGTTGAAAGATTTAATCTTACTCTTAGTAATAAAATAAAGCTCTACTTATGTGAAAATAACACTGAAAGATACATAGATGTATTGGATCGATTAGTGAAGAATTACAACAACTCATACCACAGAAGTATCAAAATGACACCTGCTGAAGCCAGTCTAGAAGAAAACAGTGGAGATGTGTATCACAATTTGTTTAAAGAAAAGGTCATACGTAAGCCTAAATTTCAAGTAGGAGATAAAGTAAGAATATCAATATATAAGTCTACCTTCAGAAGAGGTTATCAAGCAACTTTTACAGAAGAAATATTTGTAATTTCTAAAGTGTTAGAAACCGACCCAATCACTTATAGAGTTATGGATTTAAATAATGATGAGGTTAAAGGCACTTTTTATGAAAATGAACTAGTAAAATATGATAAGAAAGACAATGTGTATAAGATTGAAAAAATCATCAAAAAGAAAGGGGACAAATATCTAGTAAAATGGTTAGGTTATCCTGAGACTAGCTGGATTGATAAGAAGGATTTAGTTTATTTTTAATAGCAGATAGAAGCTATTAAAAATTCTCATTCACTTATTGGGGCTCCAATTTAGTGCTTCGAAGATGGTTCTACAGATTTCTTCATTCTGAATAAGCGTCTTCTTGAGTTTAGGTAACTTAACGAGAAGGCGCGAAATATCGTAACCTCTTTTCCGTAACATATGGTATAAGACATAGTCTTTGCTGATTAAGTTTTTACGGTTCGGATACAATTCATTGTATTTATTGATAAAAGATGAAAAATCAACCAAGAGCTCATCTTCGAAAGGAAAATTATACTTATCTAACCATTTAGAAAGATTTTTTATTCTGCTATTCATTTTAGCTGTCTGCGCCTTTGCAAAATATAAATCTGCTAATTTGATAGGGGGTTTATTAGGATTATACCTCAGCTCTTCACCACATGCTTGGCAAACGTACCAGCCATCATCGTTTTGTATTACATATTTGTGTTCACACTCTCGTGCTGACAAGTCAGATAGCCTTATCATTTCCAACGCTTCCTTCATATTCTTCATTTATTTTGAAAAGTCTTTTCTTTAACCCCTTTTAAATTTGATTATACCTCTTCAATAATAAAAGCACTTAAAGAAAAGGTTTGTAGTATATGTAGAAAGACAAAATGAATTTACAATCAAAAACCGTCCGGCAGTTGCAAGATTACTGTCGAGAAAATGATATTCGAGGATACTCGAAGCTTAAAAAAGTGGAACTGATCACCCTCATTCAATATCATAATGGCTTCTCCAGTTTCCATAATGACTTGTTTAGCAAACCAAAGAAGAGCAGAGTGCTTAAGATCAGATGTTGTGGTAAATTATATAAGGAATCTAGCATAAATAAGCACTTACAAACTAAAGCTCATCATAAGTATAAACCTAAGATGGCCATCCAAGAGGATCACAGAGATTATTTTAACAATATGCAGAGGCTGCATCATATGACCATTAACCAACTACGTGAATTTTGTCGAACGCGCGGCATTAAGGGCTATTCCAAATTACGAAGGAAGACAGACATCATAGCATACATTGAAAGCGTATTGTTCAACCGTCACTTCGAATTTGATTCCGACCTGTTTTCAGATTCGCGAGAGAGAAGGCTATATACCCACCATGAAGTTGAGACTGCATTTGAGTCTCGGCTGAAGACGTACGACATCCCAAACGAACACAATCTGATGCTTCCCAAAGACTTTTTGAATGATGTTTCACCACTTGTTCGGGGTCTCATCACTAAACATCTGAAGAGGCTGCATGGCCTGAAGGTCAATTTTCAGTTCCTCTGCGATTATGAAAAAGCAAAAGATGGAAAGGTGGAAGAAATGGAGAAAAACTTCAAAACACAAAATGAAGTCATCTTAGAATCCACTGATTTGGTAGACTATTACAGATCAGTTATCCAAAAGTTACTGACAGAAATGGAGGAGTTTGTTGCAAGGGGCTCAGGGTGGACGCTTGCTAGAATCAAAAGCCTTGAGTTAAGGATCAATAAATACAACCCGCTGAGAGGGGCATCCTACATCGATCTGCCGAAAAAGATTAAAGCCAAAAAGGCAGTCATAAACGTACAAAATGAGGATAATAAGTGTTTCATGTGGGCAATACTCTCTGCGATGCATCCAGTGGAAAAAGATGCCCAAAGAGTCACCAAATATAAACCGTATGAGAATGAGCTAAAGTTTGAAGGCATTGAGTTTCCAGTGAAGATGGAAGATAGAGTATTTAACAGGTTCGAAAAGTTGAATAACATATCGGTGAACATATATTCATACGAAGGTAATGACATTTACCCATTGAGAATCACTAAAAATAAGAAAGACAAACACGTCAATTTGCTGTACATAAAGAATAAGGAAGGAAACAGTCATTACTGTTGGATAAAAGACCTCTCCAAATTGATAAGCGGACAAGTGACTAAACACAACGGAAAGGTATTCACCTGTGAGAGATGCCTGCTGTATTATTACTCCGAAGAGGACCTCCAAGCTCATGAAACGGATTGTAGGAAGAATACGCCAGTAAAGATTGTAATGCCCAAGGAGGACGAATCTCTGCGGTTCAAAAACTACCAAAGGTCTTTACGATTACCCTTTGTGATGTATGGAGACTTCGAGTGCTTGACAAACAAGATAAACACCTGCCGCCCTACAGAAGACAGCTCATTCTTACATAAATATCAAAAGCATGAACCTATGAGCTTCACTGTCTACATCAAATATAAACACGCAGACTATAAGGCACCAATCACATACAGAGGACCCAATGCCACCAAGCTGTTCTTTGATACAGTGAAGACTGAGACGCTAGCGATAAAGAACATTTATGATAAGAAGCAACCCATCAAAATGACCGCCGAAGATGAAGAGCATTTCCAAAGGACCCATGTTTGCCATATCTGTGACGGAGATATCAGGAAGAAACCTTCACCCTATTCACCCAAGGATGAACCAGACTTCCGAAAAGTCAGAGATCATGACCATCTTCTCGATCCGGCGAAATGTGAATCGAACTACAGAGGACCTGCTCACAACCTTTGCAACCTAAAGTACCAAGAGCCTTCGTTCATTCCGGTGTTTATCCACAACCTATCTGGCTACGACGCCCATCTCTTCATAAAGGAGCTCGGTGGGGAGAAAGGAGACATTGATGTCATTCCGAACAACGAGGAGAGGTACATTTCATTCAGTAAGGAGGTCGGGGCAAAAACTGTAGAAGTAGGCGATGGAAAGAAAGCAAAGGTACCTGGTATAAAGTTGAGGTTTGTAGACTCGTTCAAGTTCATGGCCGCTAGCGTCGACAGTCTTGCGAAGAACGTAAAGGAGTTCCGGGAGACAGCCAAGTACTTCCCCAAGGACAAACTGGACCTCGTCACCCGAAAAGGCGTCTATCCATACGATTACATGGACTCATGGGACAAATGCGAAGAAACCAAGCTGCCCCCACAAGAAGACTTTTACAATCAATTGAATGAGTCACACATAAAGGAGGAGGACTACGAGCACGCTAAAACATTATGGAAGACCTTCAACATTAAGACATTGGGTGAATATTCCGATTTGTATGTGAAGACTGATGTACTCATCCTAGCCGACATCATGGAACACTTTAGAGATGTCTGTCTAAAGACCTATAAGTTGGATCCTGCATGGTACTTCACTGCACCCGGACTCTCGTGGGACGCCATGCTCAAAACCACGGAGGTCGAGCTAGAGCTGTTGACAGACTATGACATGATACTCATGCTAGAAAAGGGGACCAGAGGAGGCATCTCTCAGTGCTGTAACCGATATGGGAGGGCGAACAATAAGTACATGAGGGACTATGACGAGAACAAGAAGTCTAACTACCTGATGTACCTTGACGCCAACAACCTTTACGGATGGGCCATGAGTCAATACCTACCGCATGGTGGTTTCAAGTGGAGCACTGTGTCAGATGTGACCCAAGTAGCGGATGACTCAGACAAAGGATACATCGTAGATTGTGACCTACAGTACCCGACCCATCTGCACAACCTCCATTCAGACCTACCTCTAGCACCTGAGAGCAGGATGCCCGATGGCTCAAAACAGCTAAAACTACTGACGACCCTCTATGACAAAGAGCATTATGTGGTTCATTACAGGGTTTTGAAGCAACTGTTGCAGTTGGGGATGAAGCTCAAAAAGGTGCACAAAGTGTTGGAGTTTCAGCAGTCTCCCTGGTTGAAGAGGTACATCGACCTGAACACAGAAATGAGGACCAAGGCAACCAATGACTTTGAGAAAGACTTCTTCAAACTTATGAACAACTCGGTCTTTGGCAAGACGATGGAAAATATCAGGAAGCGACTCGATATTAGGCTAGTATGCGATCCCCAGAAAGCGGAGAAGCTAGTTGCTAAGCCCAACTTCAAGGGAAGGACCATTTTTGACGAAAGATTAGCCGCTGTGCATATGAACAAGACGAAAGTGATTTTTAATAAGCCAATATACGTCGGCATGAGTATATTAGATCTATCGAAGCATCTGATGTATGACTTCCATTATAATCTTATGAAGCCTAAATACGGGGACGATATCAAGCTATTGTACATGGACACTGACAGTTACATCTATGACATACAGACCGAGGACTTTTATGAGGATATTAAAGGAATGATTGACTACTTTGATACATCAGATTATCCAGAAAACAATAGGTATGGAATGCCTCGAGTAAATAAAAAGGTCTTGGGGAAGATGAAAGATGAAAATGCAGGAAAGATCTTGGAAGAGTTCGTTGGCTTAAGATCTAAGATGTATGCTTGTAAAACTGAAAAAGAGCTAATTAAAAAGTCTAAGGGTGTTAAGAAATGTGTCGTGAAAAACAGGATAACCTTCGAGGACTATAAGAACTGCCTATTCAAGCACGAAGTACAGCACAGAACCATGAATCTCATCAGGAGCACAAAGCATGAGATTCATTCCATACAAGTCAATAAGATTGCCCTATCAGGAAAAGATGACAAGCGTCATATATTGGAAGATGGTATCCATACCTTAGCTCACGGTCACTATACGATACAAAATGATGCTCTAATATACAAGTAGGTATCTGATTTTAAAAGCAACCGCTTTTAAAACCTAAAATGGGTGGAGATCTAATTACATCTCATAGAGCATTGTTGGCAGCTGGTTCTGGTCGCTTGTCGCGACAAGCTTAAGTTCTCCCTGTGAAGGCGATCGATCTCAGCTCGATGACGGCGGTTATCAGCATCATGGCTTTGAATTGTTCTGTTTGCCTGAGACAATTCATTTTTGAGTTGATCTCTTTGCTGAGTCAGCTGATTGACCTGCTGAGTCAGTTGATTGACCTGTTGTTGAAGTTGCTGAATGGTTGTCATTTTATAATTTATAAAGTTCTATTTACATACTAAATGTATTTCTTTAAATGCTTAAAATGTTGAGCCCCTACTTCGTTCTAACCCCGTGGTTTTCTAAAAGGGGGTGCTCGCCGAAGGGGGTACCCTCAGCGGCTTTTACCTAAAAGTGGGTGGGGGGTTTCTGAAAGAGTCGCTGCGCCAGCTCTTGCGGATGGAGAAGTTTAATACCATTGTTTTAGAAGATTGATGTGGGTGAAATGGAGCCATTACTTTTTTTAGAAGGTGGTTCGATTTTAATGGGGAGGTTAGCACCATTGTTTTAGAAAATTGGTTTGGGTGAAATAGAGCCATTACTTTCTAAACGTGGGTAGAATTTGGATGGGGGGGGGGTTGAGAGCCATTGATTTCTAAAAGTGGGTCTGATTTTAATGGGGGTTTGGGAGTCCATTGTTTTTAAAAGGGGTGAAAAAATTATGGTGGTTTTATTCACCATTGTTTCTAAAAGTGGGTTCGATTTTTATGGAGATTTGAGAGCCATTAACAGTCACTGCGCCAGCTTATTTAAAATAATTTATATGGATAAAATAGAGCCATCACTTTCTAAGAGTGGGTACGGTTTTAGTGGGTGGTTTGAGAGCCATTGTTTCTAAAAGTGGGTGGAAATTTTAATGGGTGGTTTTCACACCATTGTTTTTAAAAGTGGGTGGAAATTTTAATGGGTAAAATAGAGCCATTACATTTCTAAAAGTGGGTGGAGTTTTTATGGGGGTGTTTGTGGGTCTGCGCCAGCTCTCTCATATGCACACTACTCACGATGTCTACCTGTATACAGACTCAACCATAGCCTTAGCTTGGATCCACACTCCGCCATGGCAGTTAAAAACTTTTGTTGGAAACCGTGTGGTTAAGATCCAAGAAATGACACAGAACTTTCATTGGAACCACGTCTCGTCGAACAGCAATCCCGCTGATTTAATATCTCGAGGTGTAGATGCAATAGAGCTAGCTGAAAATCAAGTGTGGTTACATGGACCAGACTTTCTTACTCAAGAAATGGGTTTTCCCAAACTTGAAGACGCTCCTGTATCTCCAGAGGATCATGAACTTATCTCGAAAGAGATGAAAGTCGATCCTGTTAATGACAAATTCAAAGAGACTATGAACATTTGTGGAATTTCAAGCTTAACTATAGACTTATTTCCCAGTGACTTTTTTACTGACATTTTGGCCTTGACTAGTAATTTCTTTAAATTAATTCGAATTTGTAGTTTTATTTTTAGATTTATTGCAAATTGTAGAAACTCATCCAAGAGAGAATTGGGACCTTTATCGACGTTAGAACTGAAAAAAGCCGAGACTTACCTTATCAAACAGGTACAGTATAGATATTTCGCGGAAGAAATAAAAAATCTTCAAAATCAGATGACCATTTCAGGTAATAGCAAATTGAAATATTTTAACCCTTTTTTGGATTCTGATGGAATTATTAGGGTTGGAGGTCAATTGCAAAATTCCAGTTTGTCCTATGAAAGCAAACATCCCATAGTATTGCCACATAAGCATCGATTAAGTGAACTCATTTTTGAGCACTTCCATAACAAGTTCTTCCATGTTGGGCCACAGGCACTTTTGCATCACGTCAGGCAGAGGTACTGGGTTATTAATGGAAGATCGCTTGCCCGTAAAATAGTTCATAAATGTGTCGTGTGTTTTAAAACTAAACCCGTAGAATCCAACCAAATTATGGGAATTCTACCCGCAGACAGAATCAATCCTAGTCATCCTTTTCAAAAGTGTGGTATCGATTTTTGTGGACCCTTCTTAATTAGATATAAAAACCAAAGGAAAGGAAATTATAGTAAAATTTATGTATCTTTATTTGTGTGTTTTGTCACTAAAGCAACCCACTTAGAAATCGTAACGGATCTAAAGTCCGAATCCTTTATTGCCACCCTTAAAAGATTCTTTGCCCGCAGAGGAAAGAGTTCAATTATTATAACCGATAATGGTTCTACATTTGTTGGAGCCAACAATGAGTTGAAAAGATTACATGCTCTTGTAAGTAAACCAGATGACGCCTTGGTTAATTACTTATCATCTGAGGCCATTAATTGGAAATTCATTCCTCCTCGGTCGCCTAATTTTGGTGGACTATGGGAAGCCGGGGTGAAGGCGTTTAAGTACCATCTTAAGAGAACCTTAAGTAATTCCTTAGTAACATTAGAAGAATTTTTAACGATAATTACACAAATTGAGGGAGTTCTCAATTCGCGACCTTTGGTACCTTTATCGTCGGATCCAAATGACCTCGAGGTCCTGACTCCAGCTCATTTCCTAATTGGCCGCCCAATTACTTCACTACTTGAACCTGATATAACCGCAATAAGCGAAAATAAACTATCTAGTTGGCAAAAAATCACCAGAATGACGCAAATCATATGGAAGAAGTGGCAACGCGACTACTTGAATCATCTCCAGCAGCGTAATAAATGGTTCTTTGAAAAGAAAAATCTTAAAGAAGGTTGCATGGTTGTCCTTAAAGACGAAAATTTACCCCCTTCTAAATGGATTTTGGGCAGAGTTATTAACTTAATATCTGGTTCTGATAATAAGGTTAGAGTAGTAGATGTTAAAACCGCCACAGGTGTTGTTAGAAGAGGAATTTCCAAAATCTGTATTCTTCCCATCGAAGATAATGAATGATATGTATATATTGGAACTTATTAGTATATCACAATTATAATACAGACTACTTAACTTCATTATCCTATGTAATTAATTCTATTTGTTAAAATTGTAGTATTTGCAGTATTGTTATATTTGTAGTTATAATAGTGTCCATGTGACAAGTAATTTCTAATTGTATGAACCTGCTTACTTCATGTTATGTACTATTGTCATTTATTATGTAATATTCATATAGTTGAATGTTGAAACATGTCAACGGGGGCCGGTATGTTGTGGCTCAACCCTTGGCATCCTTCAAAACGTCGCCATTTGGCGTACTACGGCATCCTCGCTGTGTAACCGCCTGTCCTCAGGCAATCGCTCTTTGGAATTGACTCGTATTGCAGTCACCAGTGATATGGTTCACTAATCCTGGCAATGGCGCCAGTTATTATGGATATAAGACTGTATATATGTACATATTAGTAAACTTGTGGTTATTCAGATTAATTGCCTCATAGTATCTGTTTTCATCTTCAAAAGAATTGTTACAGTCCACTTATAGAAAAATGAACCGGTGACCACACAACACTCGTTGATCATCGTAGCTTCACTTCCGGAATCAAGAAGTGCATGAATGTCAACATTATTTATTTTGATTAACACAAGCATAGAGTTGGATGGTGAAGAGATATGGAAGGCTACGTGTCGTGTATGTGGTGTGGTAGGTTTCGCAGAGGATGTCTTGCAGTCTGTGGATAAGTGTCCAAAAGAATTGCATGAAAAATATTTAGGACCTCTAGATTTGTTAACACATGTCAAATTCTTATGTCCCTTAATTCCACAATTATAACAGATTATGTCTTTCGGAGGGCCTTTGAAAATTTTGCGATCGAAGTTTCGATCGGATTTGTAACTTTCATGTTTTGGTTTAGAAACACATGGAGTTTTGTTTACGTTTGTAGTAGAAAACAGTTTTTCATAAATTTTCAACTTTTCTTTGAATTCACTTACCGTTTTACAACCATGTAACATTATCTTATTGGATGTAGAATCTGGTATGCCATTAATTACATAATCAAAAATAGAAGAAATATCGATTTGACCTCTTGAACCTATTTCCGTCATAGCAATGAAATAGTCACTTAAAGATTCATTTGATTTCATATGTCTATGTTGCAACATTTGATGTAAATTAGCACTATTGAGTTTCGAAGAGAATTCTTCCAATAAATGTTCTTTTAAAATTTCCCATGTCACAATACCATGAAGAGAATACACAAATGTTTTAGCTGAACCCGTTAAACATTTTTTCGTGAATACAATTTTATGAACATCATTTGTAATGTTATTAAGTTGGAAAAGTTCTTCAAGATCTTGTATAAAAATTTAAATTGTATACGAATCAGATGATCCGTTAAAATACTTTATACAATCAGCAAGGTTGCGAAATGATAAATTTAAAACAGTACCGCAGTGTGGTTGTGGTAGAACTTGGGTAAGGGCAGGTGGTTTCGGTTTCGTTCGGATGTCCAACTTAGGAAAAAAATTATTTTCATTTGTAGAAGCTTTAGTTTGTGAAAATTGGCTTGCTGCCAAGAGAACATTGGGTGTGGCGTTGGCATCGTTGTCGCTACAGTCTGAGTGTTCAGGGGAGAGAATAAACCGAAATCTTGCAAAGCGTTTAGGATGACATCACAGCATTTATCGTGATTTGTGGAACATTCAAGGTGCAGAAAATTTGAAATCGAAATTAAATCAGAACCTGAAAAAGCAGTTAAAAGTGTTACTTTCTTCTCGGAAATGTTATATAAGTCTGGAAAACCAGAAAAAAATCGTAGTTCCTCCCTATTGCTTCTGCCTGCATCGTTTCCGAAAATAAAGCTATGCAACAATTTAATCATTTTCGTAGATCCAGATTTAAGTGCTTGGGAAATGTGAGGAATGTCATTTAATGTACCCATTTTCTTTATAATGCAAGAAGTAATTAAAGTTCAGGTGTACTGTTCATATGTTGAAGATCAAACCAGAAGAAATAAAGACAAAGTACTCACATTTTCTTTGACGATATTCAATCGAAGGTGCAAAATTTCTCAATAGCCAAGTTGTCGACACACAGTTCAATACAGGAACAGGTTATTAGAAGAACAGTTCGAAACACAGGTAGAGCACAGATTAATCCTGAATTTTCATCGGTGAATTTTCGTCGTTGCCGGGTCTAGGGGGTTTACTGTAGAGATCGGACCGGCTGAGCGCCCATGTGAAGTTCAGTGGTAGTGCAAAAGGGCTTTAAATAACACTGAAACTTCTTTTAACGATAAAACATTTAATTTAACAATAACAATATTAAGGACAGGACAGTTACGAACATATTTGAAACAAAACAAAAAAAGGGATGGCCGTCTGCCATTGACACGTCTTCTCGGTTCATCGTCTGAAACTCTTCTCCCGCTCGAACGTCCTTGCAACCCTTTCGGTGGGAATCGCTCGTGTTCTAGAATGTTCTCGGAACTTCAGGAAGTCGCTCGTGTTCATCTGTACGTACATATATATATATATATATATATATATATGGAAACACACTGGATTTATAAGCAATCCTTTACTAATATGGCGTAGGACCGCCTTTGGCATGTAATACAGCTTGGATTCGCCTAGGAATAGAATCATACAAGTGCTGAATAGTGTTTAGAGGAATAATGTACCATTCTTCATGGAGATATTGTAAAAGTTCCGGGAGAGATGCCGGTGGAGGATATCGATTCCGGATTGAACGCTCTAAAATAGACCATAACGGTTCGATTTTATTGAGGTCGGGGGACTGTGCTGGCCAAGGTAGATGTTTCAGTTCATCCTCGTGTTCATCAAACCATGATTGGACCAGTCCCGCTGCATGAATAGGAGCATTATCATCCTGGAAAATTCCATCTCCTGCAGGAAACAAAGTTTGCATCATAGGATGGACCTGGTCAGCTCAAACTTCTCTATACTTCTCCCCAGTGATCCTTCCTTTCAGGGTTACGATTGGGCCAGCAGAAAACCACGACATGGCTTCCCATACCATGACAGATCCACCTCCATGCTTGACAGTTGGAAGGAGACAATCACGATCATACGCTTGTGCAGGTGTCCTCCAAACGTGCACCCGTCCTGTTGTGGGGAAAAGTGTGAAAGATGATTCGTCTGACCATATAACTGTCTTCCACTTATCAATCGACCAGGTTTTGTGGTTGTGGCACCACTGTAGACGACATTTGGCATTAACATCTGTGACAAGTGGCTTGGGAATTGCTACTCTGCCGTAAATGTTCTGTTTATGAAGATGCCTCCTAACTGTAATTATTGACACTGGAGAATCCAGATGCTGATTGAGCTCTGCGGTCACTTTGGCTGCAGTTGTTTTCTTTTTAGACATTACAATCCGCTTCAATACCCGTCAGTCTCTTTCACTCAGCTTCTCCTTCCGTCCACTATTTTGCTTTGCCGAGCTTGTCTTGCCGCGCTGTGTGTATGCTGTCATGTCTTTAGACACCGTACCTCTACAAAGGCCTAAAAGCTGGGATGTTTCTGTCACAGTTGCTCCAACTAGTCGGGCTCCTACAATTTGGCCTCTTTGAAAGTCTGTGAGGTCTGACATTTTACGCTTTTGACAAAAATCCACGACGTATACAACTTCACTAAAGCTACCTCATACTACAATGATATATAGTACTTTTTATATTAAAAAAACTGGTAGCTAGGATTATATTTTAATGCTTACGAAGCGCATTCTTAAATGCCACTTTTATTCACAGGTGTTTCCATTATTTTGATAACCACCTGTATATAATACATATAATATATATATATATATATATATATATATATATATACACAATGAATCACTATATAGGGTTAGATCCTCAGGTATTGCGATTCTAAATAGTACCGTTTAAATATATAATTGTGACGAGCCACCAGATTATTTTATTTTCCAACGAGCTTTTGTTGGTTGTGTTTTGGCATCAGTCGAAGAAACTGTTGTTCTAATAAAAATGAAATCAAATCGTTACGAAAATTTTTGTTCTCTTCGTGAATTATTTCTCATATCTGTACAATTGAATATTTTTGGAAGGAAAATATGATGGAATACTTGCGAATCGCATTTTTAATGGAATAGAGAAAATCGGGTAGATTTTCCTGTAGATTCCTGACATCTGGTGACCCGGGACGTGATCGCATTCTGAAAGGTATTTATTAAGCCTAATTTAGTTGATATTCTATTTGAACTATGGAAACAATTGTACGGAAAAGAAAGCCAGTTCGGGCTAATTTTACGAAAACGTTTAATGCACTTATGGATACTTTAATTGATGATTCAGCGAAGGAAGAAACTATTAAGACACGATTTGTTACTTTAGAAAGATTAGCGTCAGATTTAATGAAAATGGATGAGGAGATTACAATTTATTTATTGGAAGATGAAGCAAAATATGATGAATATGAAAAAGAATATGCAGTAATTGAAGATTATAAAGAGAAAATGGATAGAGCTAGAATGAATGTCGACATATATTTTAATAGACAATCCGCACTCATAGCTGAGAGTATACATTCGCAGGATACTGAACAAAGGAAATTGAAACTTCCAAAGATTGAGCTTATTAAATTTGGCGGTGATGTGAAGGATTGGCTGTCCTTTTGGAGCCAATTTAAGCGAATTCATGAAGATCGCAACATGGCTGAGGAGGACAAATTCCAGTATTTAATTCAATGTATGAGTATCGGAAGTCGAGCTCGCGAAATTATCGACAGCTTTCCTCCTACTGCAGAAAACTATGCTAAAGCCATTGAGAGTATAAAATCTCGATTTGGCAGAGAAGAATTGCTTATTGAATATTATGTAAGAGAGCTTCTAGGACTTGTAATAAAAAATACTACTGATGCAAGAAGGAAGAATAGTACAACACGATTGCATGATAAATTAGAATCTTATTTACGAGCGCTTGAGTCTATCGGAATGGGCTCAGACAAATATTCTGCAATGCTATATCCTCTTGTGGAATCGTGCATTCCAGAGGAAATTTTAAGAGTTTGGCTGAGAAGTCCATTACTGGCATCGGAAGACAATAAATATAATGATAAATTGAAACAGCTATTGCTATTTTTAAGAAATGAAGTGGAAGGAGAAGAAAGAATTTTTATGGCTAAGACAGGATTTAAACTCAAAGAAAATTGCACGAGAGTACAGACATTTAAAGAGTCAGAAAATTCTACCCCAACAGCGAATGATTTGATTGTAAGTGCAAAAAACCGGTCGATTCCTGTATGTCAATTTTGTGGGAAGACACACGACTCCAGAGACTGTTTCAGGGGACAGAAGCTACCCTTAGAAGAGAAAACAAATATTTTAAAGAAGAATAAGTGTTGTTTTTCCTGTCTAAAGGTTGGGCACCGATCGCTGAATTGTAAATCTAATGTAAGATGCGCAGTTTGTGGAAAGAAACATTGGGTAATTATGTGTCCCGAATTAGGTAAGAAAAATTCAGAGATTGAAATAAAAGAGACAGAGGACACCACTTTATCCAATCAGAGCCATGCTGAAGTGTTTTTACAAACATTACTTGTTAGATTGTCCTTTCGAGGAAAGGAAAAGACTGTAAGAGCATTAATAGATACGGGCTCACAACGTTCTTATATATTAAGTAACACAGCTAAAGAGATGAAATATGTACCAGTTTCTAAAGAACAGTTAACCCAAGTAGTTTTTGGGGGGCATGCTGAAAGAAAGGTGCATGCGTGCTATAATGTAGTTCTAAGAAGCCTCCATGGTAATAATTCAGTTGAAATCCAAGCGTTGGACCAACCGGTTATTTGTGGTTCCATACCTAGGCTTAACAAGAAAAAGTGTTCAGAGATTGCCCAAAAAATGGGTATTCAGTTGGCAGATGTCGGATATGGTCAACCACCAATTGAGATTCTCATAGGCTCCGACTTTGCTGGTTTGCTGTACACCGGAGAAATACGTCAGCTTGAGTGGGGATTATTTGCAGTGCAGACTCATCTTGGTTGGATGATAATGGGGAAGTCATCGGGTAATTCAGAACAGGACTCTTACGGTTCGGACTTGATCTCACTTTTGATACAGAGCAATGATATAACGGATTTATGGAAGCTTGAAAGCATTGGTATCACAGACCCTTGCGAAACTCAGTCCAGAGGAGAAATTGAAGCTGCAGTTGAAGAGTATTTTAAAGATACAATCCGTATAAACGCAGAAGGACGTTACTCTGTACGACTCCCGTGGATGTATGATCCAGAAGGGTTACCGAAAAACCGAGAAATTGCTGAGAAACGATTGTATTCCACTACTTCAAAACTTAAAAAGGAAGGAAAATCCCTGGATTACGACAAGGTTTTTAAAGACTGGCTAGACGATGGAATAATTGTCGAGACTTCTTTGGATGGAGGATATTTTTTGCCTCATAGAGGAGTGTTCAAGTTTCAATCTACAACTCCAGTACGTCCAGTCTTTGATGCGTCTTCTAAGCAGAAAGGGAAATTGTCTTTGAATGACTGTTTAGAAAAAGGCCCAAACATTTTAGAGTTGATTCCATCAATTCTAAAATTTCGTGAGAAGAAGATTGGTGTCATTTCTGACATTAAGAAAGCCTTCCTACAAATATCTGTGGATGTTGAAGACCGACATTTCCTCAAGTTTCTCTGGTGGGAAGATGAAGGTATGAATACTGTGAAGGCATTTCAGCACTGTAGAGTAGTTTTTGGTTTGAATTGCAGTCCCTATCTTCTTGGAGCGGTGATAAAACATCATTTGACTCAATATTCATCGGCTGTATACTCTGAGGTCACAGAAAAACTAAAGGGTGCCTTTTATGTCGACAACTGCGTAACATCTGTGGATTCGGAAACAGAATTGAAAAATTTCATTCAGTTGTCAACTCAGATGATGGCAGAAGCAAAATTTGACTTGCGAGGATGGGAGCATTCAAACCTGAATCATAGTCTCCTAAAATGTGATCCGACTCCTGTGTTAGGACTTTTGTGGGACAAGGAAGATGATGTTCTGTTTTGTGACACACGACGTATCCAAAAACCTGAAGGACCAATTAGTAGGAGAATTATACTTTCCATTGTGCAGCAAATATTTGATCCTCTGGGTATAGTTTGTCCTGTATCTTTGTGTCCCAAAATCTTGTTGCAAAAGAGTTGGAAATCCAAACTTAGTTGGGATGCAGAAGTCCCTGAAGAAGTTTCAAAGACATTTTTGAAATGGCTTGATGACCAGAAGTTTCTAGCTGAAGTAAAAATACCTAGATGTGTTCATCTTACTACCAAATTGAAGATCTCCTTGCACACTTTCTGTGATGCGTCTTCCATGGCCTATGCATCAGCTGTGTTTTTACACTGTGAAATAGGTCAGAATATATCAGTCCAGTTGCTTATGGCAAAAAGTAGAATAGCTCCATTGAAGAAAATTACCATACCCCGGTTAGAGCTTATGGCATGTTGCATTGGTGCTCGTTTGACACATTTTGTAAAAGAGAGCTTGAAAAATTATGAGTTTGAGGAGTTTTACTGGACTGATTCCTCTACCGCATTGTACTGGATCAAGCATGATGAGCAGTGGGCTGTATTCGTTAAAAACAGAGTTGATGAAGTTAGAAAGCTAACGAAACGAGAAAACTGGAGACATATTCCTGGCCAAGAAAATCCTGCCGATCTACCATCTAGAGGTTGTACAGCGAAGAGATTAATTGAATCTAGATGGTGGGAGGGACCATCTTGGTTAAAACTTAACGAAGAAAATTGGCCTCGTTCCGAGGTCGCAATTAAGAATGATGAAATTTCTCAGGAAAGGAAAACGACAGTAGCAGTCAGCATCGAAAAGGAAATACCTTGGTATTGTTACAGATTTTCATCATACTTGAAAATAGTTAGAACCATCGCTTGGATGAAACGCTTTGTAGATAATGCAAAAAAGACTTCGTCAGACCGTAATGTATCTGCATTTACTGTTGTGGAATTACAAACGGCTGAAATAACGCTACTGAAGCTAATACAACGTGAAGCATTTGGAACGATTAAGAATGATGCTCTGAAATTTCTGCAACCAAAATTAGATGCAGATGGTTTAATCCGTACTACTACTCGTCTTGTACAAAGAGAAGATACCAATGCTTTCAAAAATCCAATATTGTTGCCTAGTAAACATCCTGCCGTTAAGCTGCTTATTTTAGAAGAACACAGAAGTATGAGCCACGCTGGAGTGCATACTCTGATGTCGCGGTTAAGAGAAAGATTTTGGATTTTGCAGTGCAGACGAACAATTCGACAAGCTCTAAGAGAATGTAGAAATTGCAGAAGATTCGATGCTTCAAGGACTGAAGTTATACCAGCACCATTACCTGGGAACCGAGTCAAAGATGCTGCTGTCTTCCAGATAATAGGCATTGACTTGGGAGGTCCGTTGTACTTACGAACGGGAGAGAAGGCCTGGTTCGTCCTTTTCACTTGTGCGGTGATTAGAGCAGTACACATTGAATTAGTGTTATCTTTGAGTACAGATAGCTTTCTTTTGGCTTTTAGAAGATTTGTAGCTAGAAGAGGCAGACCAGTCGTTGTTTATTCTGATAACGGGACTAACCTGGTAGGAGCGAATAACGCTCTACGAAGTATAAATTGGGAAAACATCAAAGAAGTATCATTAGCCCAGCGCATCCAATGGATCTTTAACCCTCCTACCGCCGCCTGGTGGGAACGCCTGATTGGCACGATAAAAGATATCCTTAAAAGAGTCCTGGGGAAAGGTCGACTGACACATGATGAGCTCGTTCTATGCGAAGCAGAAAATGTTGTAAATCATCGACCTATCTCTCCGAAGACGTTGAAGATTTACACCGTCATTGTTTCTGCAGGAGGTAAAAGACAGCTGACTTAGAACTTCTTGACTCCTCCAGTTTGAACAAACGTTATTGTTATAGACAGAAATTGAAAGAAGACCTCAGAAAGAGATTTAGGACTGAATATTTAGGGCAACTGAGACATTACTCAAGTAACACTACTCTTCAGTTGGATCAGATTGTTCTTGTGGGAAGTGATAACTCTAAACGATTATCATGGCCACTCGCAAGAATTCTCGAATTGTATCCAGGAAAGGATGGTGAAATTAGAGTTGCTCGGCTGAAGACTATGCACGGAGAAATACTTCGACCTGTTCAACGGTTGTATCCCTTAGAGATGATTCCTGATTCATGATAGTTTGAAAATTAACAAAAGAGAGAATGAACAGGAAGATAGTCAAGAGGATGTACCTAACAAAATGGTCGGACCAGCTAAGCGTCAGACGAGGTTTGGTAGAACCATAAAAGCTCCGTCCAAGTTACAGGACTTTGAACTGTAAATCTTATAACTCTAGATTTTTGTATTATTTTTTGTGTGGTGTTAAATTAAGTGTTTTTATTAAATTTCCATTCATAAAAAGGTGGGAGGATGTGACGAGCCACCAGATTATTTTATTTTCCAACGAGCTTTTGTTGGTTGTGTTTTGGCATCAGTCGAAGAAACTGTTGTTCTAATAAAAATGAAATCAAATCGTTACGAAAATTTTTGTTCTCTTCGTGAATTATTTCTCATATCTGTACAATTGAATATTTTTGGAAGGAAAATATGATGGAATACTTGCGAATCGCATTTTTAATGGAATAGAGAAAATCGGGTAGATTTTCCTGTAGATTCCTGACAATAATCTTGATTGCAAGCATTTTAAGATTACTGCATGAATAAGAGCATTTTGGGCACTGTATATCACCTTTTGCTTCAGCTCTGATATACATTCTATGTACATCATGCTCCTGTCGTCTCAAATGGAAATTCTTGTCATAAGTTTTGTCCAACATGAACACTTATGTTTACCAATTTTAATCTCTTTTTGAACCTGATCTGGATGCCTCAGTTTCAAATGTCTCTTGAGAGATTTGATAGATTCATATACTCGATAACATTCAGAACAGGGAAACATTTTGTAAAAGATTTCAAAGAATTCAAATGCAAGAAACAACACAATATACAAATGATAAAGCACTTGCAACTAATTCAAAATTTTTACAGAATTATACTAGATATATAATTAAATTTTAGAAACATTAATTTTTAACATGAATGAAAATAAACAAGAAATGAAAGAAACACAACAGTTAATAATCACTAACTTTGTAAAGAAAAAGACTAATACTATTACTTCAGAGTAATAGAATTCAGAAATGAAAGAAACGTAATACTTAAGTGATTTTTCCAACCGACTGCAAAATTCCTTTTGTGGAAAGCTTTCGCTGACAAAAAGGACGCGTTTATAAGTCCTCAAAATTATAAGCTGTTCTTCAGATTCCAAAATTTTTGTCAGTGCTAGCTAACCCCAACAAGAAACCAGAAAAGAAAATATTACGCGACTGCCCACTTCAGAACTAACCCTTATAAACACCGAAAATTTTCCCGCACATGGTTTTATACTCCTATACTTTCGAAATCAGGATAAGCCTCTACTCCTTCCCGTCAGATAAGCCACGCCTTCCGTATACTTAAAAATGTGCGCATGCGCAGTTTAAAAATGGTGCCCAGGGATGGTCTGCGGTAAGACTTGTGTGCCTCTCTGCAGAGGTGTTGATCTCATCATCTGACAGTGGTTCCAAATTACGTGTTGTCCTCGATCTTTCCCTTGGGGATTAATCCCGGATAGTTGCCAATAGCCCGTTGTGTTGCCTCAAAGCAACATTAATTAATTGCCATTACCATTTACCATAATTTCTTTTGGACTGAATAAATTCCTTTGTGTCCCCCTTTTCTAAATACCCACACCAGGCTGGATGAAGTGGCACTTGAGTGGTGTCAGATGAAAAAGTTTGAACTATTATAATATCCGGACACTAATAATTTATGGTATACGAGAATATATTTATTTTTTTATGCTCGTAATAATGGGTTTGAGTGAGCCTTAGAAAGTCAAAGAAAAAATGCTCTGTTACCACAGTTACAGTCAAAAAGCGGTTTAGGTTTTAGTTTCTGATCGCCATTTGTATATTATCTGTGACTACTATTTTTCGTAAGTTTTGTGTTACAACAAATCCATAGTAATGAGCCATGGTTTGCAAAGAGGAGGTATATTCATGGTTTCGGAACTTGAAGGGATCCAAACGCATAGAAGCTATGTGCTGCTTCTTAAACATGTGTTATCCATTAGAACTACGGTTTTATGGAACGTGCCTGGAAGATTTGGGGAGAAAAGATTTCTATATTTTTAAAGATGAAGAAAGCAAGGCGAACGATTATTCTGAAGTTTTAAAAATTAGGAACATTCATGAATCAGGAACTCGAAGTAAACTCATCGTTGTATTAAGCCTACTTAATTCGTCTAATACGCTCTGTGCTAAAGAATTATTCAAAGTTTTATCGGAAGAAATAAAAATTGAAACTCTTGCTTCATTAGGGGTTTTTTCCGACTTCAAGCTTATAGATCAATATTTACTTGTGTTAACGCTTGCTCAACATCATCCTGCATTCACATTTGAGCAACAAACATTTCTTACTCACCTAAGTGTTTCTTTGGAAACTTATATAAGCGAATTGTACTCGAGGTCAAGATGCGAGGTAGGAATCCATTTTTGTAAACCTTTCACCAAAGCTTCAAACTTCTTTCTATGTTGTGATTCCATGCTGTGCTAATCTAAGATATTATATTACATGTATCAATGATCTCAGTAGACAATCTTCAGATTTAAAAAAATTAAAAGCTGATCTAATGTTGACATATTATCAGTTAACTCCTATGTTTATGATGCACAAAACCAGTTATGTTTGTTAGTGTAATTGAATTATGATTAGATTAAAACCTCAAAACATTCATTTTATAAATGTATCCATTTTAAATTAAATCTTGGTTTAAGAACTTAATACTTATCCATATCATGTAACTCTTATCACAGTATAAAACCTATATTTTTATGTCGTTTGTACTTTATTTAAGTGCAGATAATTCAAGCTTTTACGAAACTAATAACACCAATGTGCTCTATTTCAATATCATAGTGGAAAAAAGTTGCTTAAAGATCAAATTTCATACCAATCAGTATTTCTCATAATCAATTGTAGGTAGGTTAATGGAATGTATGTTACAAACCTCTTCAGTTTCTCAATTCTTTTAGTACTTTAAACATAGGATTATGTTTTTTAATTCTCGTAGGAAATATTTTCACTGACTAAAGGAAAGATCTCACTTATCACTAACACAATCTCGGAATTCAATCATAAATAGGACTGCCACACAACTTCAGAATATGTTTAAAATCCAAAGATTTATAATTCATGTTAACTAGCTTTGCATTTCTTAAAAGCATTAAAATGTTTTTAAAAATTATAAAATATGCATGCTTGAAGTGTTAATAAAACTACCCTGTTTACTTTCTTCAAGTAAACACATGCGTCACAACACTTAGGACCCCTGTGATCTGTCCTCACTCCATTTTCATCTTTGCCTGCCTTACTTTTGTACCTCTCCTTCAGTGTAGTTTGCTAAGGATCAATGGGTTTACTCACTGTGCTGGCAACCTGTGAGTTGTGGGTGGTTTGGGTTCGATTCCTCAGTGTGATCTGTATCAGTAAAACTTTGTGTGTGTATGTCCATTACTTGTCATTGTCTTGTGGGTACAGCTGTAGTCTCTGCCGCGCGCGGTGGCAACGCGTTTTGGCGTAGTTATAAGCGACTCATGCAGGCTGATGGTAACCCATTTTTTTCTCGAATTTTCTCCTGGTTAGGGTTAACCTATTTTTATGGCAACTTTGCCGGCGTCCAGTTCTCATTTACAGTGTGTGAAATCTGTTAAAATATTAGAATAACTTATATTCTACTAATGTACATTTTTTTTTATTCATTTCATTTATATGTGGAGAATGATATCGATTCACTGTTGGAAATCCGAGAACAAATGGGTTACCATCACCGGCATGAGTCGCTTATAACTACGCCAAAATTCCATACATTTCATCCATATTTGCAGTGTTTTTTTATTCAAATGTTGTTTCATTCAGATTTACATATTTCATCCATACGTATGCAGTATATATTCGATGTTGGAAGATTTCCGTGGCGACATAAAAAGTGCGCCAAACACGGCGCCAAAAAAAAACGCGTTGCCACCGCGCGCGGCAGAGACTACAGCTGTACCGTCTTGTGTTTGGGCAGCTTGGCTAATATGGCCTTTTTGCCATAAAACTTGAAACAATCAACCAATAAAATTAAGTAGAAATCTTAAATCAACACATTTTAAAACTTAGTCACACTTTGAACAGAATACAACTTTTAGGTAAAACCCTAGTTAATGGTGGTCACCAAATGGTAATGGCAACAAGAATTGCATCAACTTTGGCAACTGATCTTAATTATTCCAGTTTCCATTAAAAGTTAATTAATGTTAAAAGTTTTAACATTCTTATCAAATCAAACTATCTTAGAAAGGCAAGGTAAAATCTTAAGTTTATATTATGGCCTTGGAACAATTAAAATCTTTGTTGCTAGGTCTGGCTATCTTTTGGGTGATTGGGTACCGCTGCAGTCTCTGCCGCGCGCTGTGGCAACGCGTTTTTTTTGGCGCCGTGTTTGGCACACTTTTTATGTCGCCACGGAAATCTTCCAACATTGAATATATACTGCATACGTACGGATGAATTATGTAAATCTGAATTAAACAACATTTTGACTAGAAAAACACTGCATATATTGATTAAATATATGGACTTTTGGCGTAGTTATAAGCGACTCATGCCGGTGAGGGTAACCCATTTTTTCTCGAATTTCCAACAGTGAATCTATACTGCACATATGGATAAAAAATGTACAACCTGATGCAATAGCCTGAAAAATACAACCCGATGCAATAGCCTGAAAAAAAAGACCCGCTCTCCACCGTGTCCAAACTAAAAAGAACAACCAATGCTGGACAGAACTGGACGCCGGTAAGGTTGCCATAAAAACAGGTTAACCCTAACCAGGAGAAAATTCGAGAAAAAAATGGGTTACCATCACTCGGCATGAGTCGCTTATAAACTACGCCAAGAGTCGTTGCCACCGCGCGCTGCAGAGACTGCAGCTGTACCGGTGATTGCCCACTAAACATGCACCTTTATTTAAAGGCCTCAAATAGAAAAAATGAAATTTTTCAGTTTCAGTAAAATAGAAAATGTTTTAAAATTTCTTTTTGCTTAAATCAGGACAATGATTGCTTTTCTCCAGTGATGTACCATTTCTTCCCACAAAGAAAGGCACCAAATGGTCTGTTTTCTTGCCAAATTTCTGCCTCCCTGCAAGGAAGGGTGCAACTACAAATCATCAGGACAATCCACTTAAAAGTTATTTTGTAAATAGAGTCAAAATGATCCATCACTGGCCAGAAATTCTCGGATAAAAAAGGATATATATTTATACTTTATAGAGTTTATGTTATACCTGATCTATTATAAGGCTCTTAGCAAATAAAGTTACAAAGTATTTTCCTCAAATGATTCATGCTATTTTCTGCTTCCTTTAACCACTTAAAGCACGAGTTTTTTTCGGAAAAACTGGTAAAATATGATCGAGGTTTTTTTGACAGAAAATGAATATATATATAGGTATAGTGTAAGTTATTTTTTGCAATTTCAGTTGCTGGGGGTGGGGTAAAAGTTATAAAAAAAATTATTATACAAACAAAGTGTAAACGATTTGATTACATGTTTATTTTGAATTTCAAAATATTAATAATAATAAAATATTAACTTCAGATTCACTTCCATCACTCAAGAGATCATCGCTGAAACTTTCTGATAAATTGGCATATTCAAAATCGTCAGAGTCGCTCATTATCAGATAACTTTTTCTAAACAAGTTACAAAAACACTTAGTAAAAATTAATTTATGGTTAACTGTTTACTTTTATGATATTTAACGTAATAAAAATGGATATATTACCTTTTCCACACCAAACAACTGCTTTATAACAAAGAATTCCTAACAAACTTATAGCTAATCATCAAAATGCACCACTTGGTTTACACAAGAAAAATGGTGCATAGTGGTGCCATCTACGGTAAATAAGTTTAATATCCAATAAGTGGTAAATCATCTATGATAAATAAGTTTATGCCATCTATGGTATAAGTTTAATCTAGCCTATCTATTTTTACTAGAGCGGATCTCAGACGGGCATTAGAAATAAAATAACGCGAGATACAAGAGCGCCCGTGTGAGACACGGGCATGTGGAAATTTGCCAGTAACTTTCGCCCGTGTCAAACACGGGTAAATGCGTTAAGTGGTTAAACTGGTTTTTATTCATTTGACTAAATATGTAAAAGCTGCTAGCTTAAAATCTAAGCTAATATTTCAACCTATTGTAAAATCATTAGAATTCAAATTCATTTCCAATTGAACTTATTAATAATTTTTTTTTAATCCTTTTACCATGACATTCTGTTACTGCATATTTACAGCAATTCAACATTGCACTTAACCTTGATGAATCAAATTGCTGAGAAGGTACTCTTGGTTGTTTACCAAAAACCAAGACGTTATGAGGTTTTGTTGTCAATTGAAAGCTTTTTAAACAGGGTTTAAACTTTTATGCAACTTGGCTGAATAATTTTCTCAATTATTAATTTTTTTTAAATTTATATTAAAGATTTTGAAAAAAAATCGAATTTATATCAGCCAAATTTTCTAGTTTCACGTCCAAACACTGAAAACATTTGGATATTAATTATTTTGTTTTTGACTGAAAAGTTTTACATACAGTTCAATGGGCAACATGCACATATGTTCCAGTTTTGCTCACAGAGGGCAGTATACAGGCCAGTTTGTTGACCAAATTGTCATTTAGTCAGTCTAAATTATAAAATAATTAGCTCTAAGTGTGGAAAGAGTTAACTCCAAATTTGCAGCATTTGTTGAGCATTCATATACCTTTTTTCAAAGATTTTAAAATTTAGGCATTTTAAAAATCCAAGGTAAAAAATATACAACAGCTTTAAATATTTTTTTACAAAAAGTCATGTTTGTAGCACATCATTTAGAAGCTGTTTCGTGTCCAGCTTTCTAGCATGAGTAGAACTTGAGACTGAAATTCAATACTCAATGTGACCCAAATTTTGCATTTTTCCCTCCAAGTTTCCAATGATCTGTAGCTCAAAAAATAATTTAGATATGCATCTCACATTTTGCAGAATCTGAAAGATCAATTAGGTCAAAAAAGAATTGTTTTTGAGTTAATGTGTCATGAGTAAAACATCTGGGTATAAATATGCAATCATTTTCTAGTGCAGCCATGGATACAGCATTATCTCCTGATTAAAATGTGCATATTTATATTTTGTAGGAAACCTATCATTCAAGTTCTCCTCTTGGTGGTCTCCCTCCACAATGTATGCCGGAAAGAATGTATTCAAATGTACCACATTCGTTTCGTTATACCTCTCCCAGATATTCTGATTCTCAACATAATCAGGGTAAATGCTTTCTTTAACATTATTCTCTTATTTGTGTACTTTTATATTTTTAATATGTTAGCAATCGGAACTGCCTTTGTAGTTTGATATATATAAATCATGTATGAAAATTTGTTGAGGTGAAGACGGATTTCAGAAAGTAAACTTTGAAGAAATAGCATTTGGGTAGTTAGTTCTTCAGTCAATTTTGAATACTTAAGGAACAGAGAGCATGACCAGAAGATAGTACTATAGATTATCAGATCTATCTAGTCCATCAACAAAAAGAAGCTCCTAGTATTTCTCTTTTTGCTCTCATCCCAATTTTTGTTTTTGTGCAATCAATAGAAATTGTTCTTATTTTGTCTCATACTCCGCAATTTTGTTTTCGTATGAAATTTAATTAGTCATTAAATATTCAAGAAGATATATTAAAAATTCATTTTCTAGTTCAAATCACCAGTTTGAAGGTTAAGCCTCCTCATAAGAAAATGTGCATAAGGATAAGAGTAAGTTTAAGTTTTTCTTTTATAAAAAAATTCATAAGTTACCTATATAGTTTTGGTTTTTCCTCCTCACATTTGGCTGTCTTATTCAATTTTAAATATATTACAAAAACAATGAAAATATTTGTATGCATTTAGGTGGTTTGGGGAGGCAACAAAAGTACTGATGCCTTTAAAACGCCTCATGATCTGCTTGTCTTCCATCAAAAGGTTTGTATTCATACTTTCATCTGGTAGTTAAAGTAATATTGAAAATAAATCTTATTAATTTTTTTAATTGTATATTATAAATTTTTTGGCATAAAATTAAAATATAATATATTGCCAAATTCAGTGAAACCCCAACTCATTTATCTGTATTCACCTGGACCCAGGTTTTTTATTAATGAAAATGACCTAAAAATTTAATTTATTTTGATTTGTGAAATATTTTCTATTATAAATAAATTTCCCAACAAAAAATTTGAAATCCACGAAGTTTAAGAGCAGTATTTATTGCAAGAGGATTTAATTAAGAAATCCACTTTCTGACATTTTCTGGACCTAATCTAAACTGGCATATGACCTACTGACCAGAAGTGACCATTCAAGCAGATAAATCCTTCACAAGATAAATATGTAATTCCATCAAAAAATCAACTTTGGTTATACTTGGATATTTTGGGTCAAAACATTTCCATACATTTTCAGAAGACCGGTATATGTCCTTGGAACCAGTACCAAACTACAATGTAAGAAACATTTAAATTTAAATTATTCACATTTTGGCTTTGTTCTTGTATGTGATCAAACAAAGAGGTTTAATTATGCCAACATAATCTGATGTTCTCTTTCTGAAATCAAACAAAATTGAATGAATATTTGAAAAAAATTTTACTCTTAGTTTTTATTTAATTGTTTAAATGTGAGTTAGAATAATCTTATATTTTGAAGAATTGTAATATATTAGTACCACATAGAGTGAAGATATCTGAAAAACATGCTATTTTGTTTAAAAAAGTTTTTGTTTCATTTGTGTGAAGAGATTTTCACCTGGAGTTTCATTTACAAATTTTCATTCATAAATTTAAATTACATCCCATCTTAAATTTTACTGTGAGTTCATACTATTGTAGTAATTTTTGTAAATTTTTTATTTAATAGTTAGTCCAGCTATATCCGACAGAAGCTAAAAACAACAATCAAGACAAATGTATACCACCCATTCCTCGTAAGTGAAGTTTATTTTTCTAGTAAAGCCAGTTTGTACAGTTTTGCATCTTGAAGTGTTTGTCATCTAAATGTGTGACATATTTTAAAAGTGTTAATAGTTTGAATCTTGAGTATTTCATATAACACAACAAATATTTTCTGCATAGGTCACACTTAGTATTTTATTATTTAAGCTTTGAGACATACAATTATTTAGAGTAGTGCTCTTGCAATATTGCATAGATATAATTTTTTGTATGAAATGAAACTAAAAATTGAAATTATATATATGATTTTATATACTGATTATTTATCTAAAATCAAATGTAACACCAATTTTTATATCTACTAAGTAAAATCCTTTCAAAAGTGATAATACAGAGGTGAAAAGGAGTGATAAAGGAAAATCTAGCTTACTTTATAATTTTAGTCTCCTATACTAGTTTCAATGTAAAAATGTTATTATTAATATAAGAATAGTTAATTTTCTAAGTTTCTTTTTTTATAGTGCAGTATTGGCAAGCTAAAAGCATTTGGCAGTACTGTGTTAATGAAATCATGGCATGCCTGATTCTGGGAAACACTAAATGATCTTTTTGTAGAATTCAATCATTCCATTAAAAATAGTTTGAAAATTAGTTTCTCAGCCCGTTCCTCATTTTCAATGCAAATCTTGTCTATATGTTGGGGAGTTATAAAGTATCTAATAAATCACAAAAGGACAATTCTAATTAAGCATTGGCTGAGGTGAACTCTAAATCACAGACAATCGTAGAAAGATTATCTCGGTGACATCACAAACTGAGCTCTGCAACTATTTGGACTCCTGGCACCTTTTTACTGGAACAATGCATTAAATCATTATTTTGTAATTAAAATTTTTTAGTTTAAAATTTATTCAATTATTAAAAACATTCATTTTGAAACAATTTTTTTTTTAATTTCAAGATTTAGCCTACATAGATAGCTTTAGATATCAACTTGTGCAAAATTTTGTTTTCTCTCCCAAATTGGATTTCTTGACTTAAGACTGATAACGTTTTGTCAATGGAATAATTGAATCATAATCAAAGTTTCTCACATAGTACTATAGTCAAATACCTTTTATGGATTCCTTAACCCTCCAAGCAGCATGTCTGAGTACAGTTTGGGGGGTTTCTGTGATGCCCAAAATATTTCAAGGAACAAGATGTTCTAATATTTCAAATCTGCTGCTTGCCATGCAGGAATTTTTCCTGTCTGTATTTGAACTGAATTTTCTCAGTTCTGTACAGGCCTCTTGGAGAGTCAAGATTTTATTGTAGAATTTCTTAAAAACTTGTACATTAAAATTCTTTAGCATTCCATTCAACCCCTTTTTAAAATCAAGTGATTAAATAATTTCATGTTAATAATGAATGGGAAGTATGTTTTTGAATTAGAATTAGGTCTATAATTAAATTTAGTAAAAGTATATGCTTGGCACAAGATAACTTACAAGTTTTTCTCATAATCATTGCAAATATTCATATTTCTTTAGAAAAATTGTTGAACTAATGATTATATAAAAAATTCTTTTTAAGATATGATTACCATGTGGAATAAGCAAAACAATCTTACTGAAAGTATTGTATGTTCAGCTGTGGAATATATTCAGTGAGTATGTTTTCATGTGTTAACTTATAATTTTTTAATATATAGTACATGAGCATCTGTTTTATCTTTTAATTATTTATATTGTAGACAATTGAATTCCCAACTACCAGGATATGTTTTGGAAAGTGAATTCGTAAGGAACTTCTTCATGCCTTCTTACCCAAATCGTGCAGTGCTTACCAGGAACAGTAGAACTGCAGAAAATGGTCAGAATGAAATTCCACCCAGAAGCTCACGCTTGCGTTCATTAACTATATATAATTCACAGATTTCTGATAATTCTCCCCGCCATCGTCCTGAAAGTAGGCAAAAAATCATGCACGTTGCTGGACAGCGAAAGCAGTATGAAAATGGGTAAATCTACGGAAAATTTTACATTTATCTTTTTTATACCACTGATTACTTCTAAAATTGCGAAAATAATTTCGGGATGTATTTTTGTTCCCAATCAATATTGGGGCTGCTATGGCTGAATGGGGTTGCCCACTGTTCTAACAACCTATGAGTTGTAAGCAGTCAAGGGTAGATTCCTGAAACTTACCCTGGATATATTTCTTTTGTGTCAGTAAAACTTTCCCTGTGTGTATGTTTATTACTTGGTATTGTCTGACTTGTTTGGTGCTACTTGACCAAATATTTCCCATGCAAACCATAAAACTTAACTGGCCGACCAAATCAGTACTAAACAAAGCTTTTAGGTTCAATGTAGCTATAACCACTGTATCATACAGGCCTTATTCAAATTCAGTACAAGAATCTCTTGTTTTCCATGTATTTCTGTCATTAACAATTATGTTCAATGACTTTGTTTCATATTCAACTTTATGGGACTGTGATAGTACTTCAAATCATCAATTGAAGTTCCAGACAACTACTCATTCTACTGAAGTTAAAATTAAAAAATGACAAGCATCCAAAATTTAAGTTGTATTTGTAAAATTAAGAGTCCCAGAATTTTATGACATTTGCATTTTGATGTTTTAAAGGAGTAGCTTGCTGATTTTTTAGGTTTCATTATGCATTTCATAAAGAAAGCTCAATTCTAGCTCATGAATTATCTTTTGTCTTGTGTGGCTTGGCTAAATGTTGCTCTTGCACCATACAAAGTAAAACCAAGCAAATCATGAACTACCTTCTCGAATTAATATTTATGTGAAAATGTAACAAATGTGTTAAAGTATTTTGCCTTTAAATTTAAGATCAATTTTCACACTTGGAGGGATTTTTTAAAATAATGTTTTAGGTTTTGTTTAGTCGAAAATGTTCACGCCTTAGTAATGATGACTAAGGAGACAAAAGCAACTTATGGGCTTTATTGAAATGACAAGTAGGAGATTTTTAAATTTCAGATGCATGGAAATCAGTTAGAAATTGGGAGTAGAAAGTTGAGCATCAATGGCTCCTAAACAATCCTCAATTCCCAAAATATTCTCCTTGGTGCAAGTTAAAATTTATTTTGTTTTCATGACTAGAAACACAGTTATAAATAGAACATGGGCATTTGATTTAAAAGTATTGTTTTGAAGATTGTACAAAAGGTTGATCGTTCAAATTCTGTGTCAAAGAAATAAAAAAATTCAAAAAGTTAACCTTCAAAAATGATGATTAGATCCCATAACTCAAGTTAAAATTAAATTTATCCGTGCAAAATGCAACTAATGGTTAGTTTCAAACCCTGGTAGAAAGATGTATGTAGAAAATGAGCATAAAGCAGATATAATAATTATGAGTTAATGAGCTCTATTTCAAGATATGCAGTTTTTAATAGGGTCTTTGTATGTTCTTTTGATTTTCTTTCTGAAGTACTTATTAACCTTTAGACTATGGGCGTACAATAGTCATACCGTATTTGAGTAGTAGAATAAAAGCGCCATAGTGTAAAAGTTAATAAATAATGGATTAATATAGCATTTATGTGTATTATAGGAGCAACATCTGTTCTCGGCCATCCCCCATCAATTCACCAATGGAATCGCCTTTATCGTCGCCGTATGTTTCCCCAATCAATTCAGCTACAAATTCTCGTGCTGCTTCACCTTGGAATATTGCTGCTGGAAATATGGACCGTAATATCAGCAACATTTGCTCTGATTCACCAACCATGGAAAAGGTTCACATTAAAGAAATGCCTGAGCAGTGGAATTCATTCAAGAACTACAAAATTGAAGAGGTAGTTCAATTTATTAACTAATGGTTTCACTGTTTGAGAGGTAAATGGAACCCTATATGAGAGTTAGTTTCAAGTCAAAATAACATTTAAATTGTTTAGAAATGTTAATCTTCTAAATTAGTCATTGAGAAATAGTATGATTCATGTAACATTTCAATAGTTTTGATGTATTAAAAGCAGTAAGTATTAGCATGCTTATCATTAAGAATTTAGTGATTGGATATTTAGTACTGGATATTTACTTTTATGATGCTTAATTGCAAGGTTTCATAAAATGTCTGATTTTGACATGAACCACTGTTTTTCTCAAACTGAAATAAAAATATTGCATCTTATAATGATAGATACTTAAATGGCTCTTATTAGTTTCTGTTACATATAACATATACTGACATACTTTGGGGTGATCAGAGCTTTGGTTAGTTTTTATATTAAACTACACTGCTGGCCACCCAAATTGCAACACCAAGAAAGACAAGAGATATCACAACAAAATTTATTTTGTAGATAACATGTTGACTAAGTATCAAATGATTAAATTTATAGACTTCTGTGAAGTGTGGTTCCTGCCAAAATCAGTAGCCAGAGTAGCTGCCATTGTTGGAGATCACCGCTGCCACACGCCTCGGCATTGATTCAAAGAGACTTTGGATGTGTTCTTGGGGTACAGCAGACCAAGCAGCTTCCACACGTTGCCAAAGTTGATCTGGTGTGGCAGCTAGGGATGTATTCTGGGTCAATCGTTGAGCAACCATGGACCACATGTTTTCTATCGGCGAAAGATCCGGAGAGCGAGCTGGCCAGGGAAGCAATTCAATCTGGCGATTGACGAAGAACCCTTGGACAATGCGTGCCACGTGTGGTCGCGCATTATCCTGTTGAAATATGGCTGTGGGCAAGCCCTGAAGGTAAGGAAGGACAACTGGCTCCAACACCTCGGAGATGTAGCGCTGGCTGTTTAAAGTACCGGCAATGCGTACTAGAGGAGTGCGAGAGTGATATCCAATACCGCCCCATACCATAATACCCGGTGCAGGACCAGTGTGGCGGTGCATAACGCAGCTGTTCAGCATCCTCTCTCCACGGTGTCTCCAGACTCGAATCCGACCATCGTGGTGTTGCAGACAGAAGCGTGACTCGTCAGTAAAGACAATTTCATTCCATTCTGCCATCCACATCCTTCTTTCATCGCACCATTGGCGGCGGAAACGTCTGTGGTTCTGCGTCAAGGGTAGACGAAGCAATGGACGTCTTGCGGACAGACCACTCTGCTGTAAACGGCGTCGAATGGTACGCGCAGACACTGGATGATGCGGTACAGACTGAATGTGCTGTGCTATGGTTCGTGATGTGGCTGAGCGATCCGTCACTGCCATACGCACAATATGCCTGTCATCACGTGAAGTGGTGCACTGAGGTGGATGCGATCGAACACGTCGGTCCGTCGTACCCTCCTGCATCCAACGATCACATATCCGCATTACAGTTGTTTGGTTTCGTCCAACACGACTACCGATTTCCCTGAAAGATAATCCACAATCTCGGTAGGCCACTATCCTTCCTCTGTCGAACTCGGATACTTGATCAAAAGATGATCGCTGTTTTCTACGAGGCATAATTGATCATTTTTTTGAAAAAACCACAAGAAAAACACAATTGCCGTACTTGAAATCGTCGAAATCTCCAAGCCTTAAATAGCGCTTTGAAGTTATATGAATAAATTTCATATTATTTGCATGCTTCCTTCAGGGTGTTGCATTTACGGTGGCCAGCAGTGTATATACAGGTCTTATTTTTCAATACACCCTTTCAGGGTAGGCCGATTCAAATCAAGTGTTTTTTATTGAAAAATCATGATTTAAATCAAATTTTAAAGTTTAATAATTATATTGAAGAGATGAAATAACCTAGGACAGAATGCATGTTTAATATACAAATAAGTTTACAAATTTTCTTCTACTCAGCAACACCCGAAGAATGACCTTTTTTAAAACTGAAAATAACTGGCTTCCCTACTTTGAGATAATAGTATTAATTCAGATGCACTGGCATGAACTTGGAGAAATTAATTGGAGGCCTAAGTAAAACGCCACTTTCTTCATATATAAGTGTTCCTGAACTCTTTATTTTGTTTATATTACTAAAATTATCAGTATATTTGTAATATATGCTGGAGGGGAGGGCCGGGTCCCAACCATAAAAATATTAGGACCAAGAAGTTGGGGGATCTTGAAACTTTGCACCCCTTATGATAAATTGATCTAATAAAGGAAATAGAATCACTGCTTACTTGTATTTATTGTAATATTTATCCCTTATCTATTAGGGTCGTGGGCCCTTGCAGGAAAAATTTAAAAAGGTAACAGGCTCCTACCTCACGTTTCAGGGGATACAGGGTTTGAGTCTAGGAGTTGGAACCCATGTTGGGATGACAACTGACCAACAAATATTTCTCTTTTGTTCACTGAAAACAAGTGTCACTCACAAATCTGTTTATCAGAGTCTGAATTTTATACATATGGAGCCAGTCCATGTATTGCACATGGTTAATTTTGATAGTTTTCACCTGAATTTTCATGGAAAGGTTGGATGTACTTGAATGATGACCTTTCAAGATGGAATTTGCAAAAACAAAATATTCATCTTATATCATACTCATAATTATGACCCTTCAAGTGAAAGCTGTTAAGTTTTGATTTCCTCTTTGAAAATATTCTATCTCAAAAATGGGGAACTCATTTAGATATCAATGTTTGCATACAAGACAAAAAAGCCATTACCTCCACACCTATTTCTGTATTTGTAGGAAGATTAGTATTTTCAACAAAACAGTTAACTAAACTCAGTTTTTAAACTTGAAACAATTCGTTTAATGAAAAGCTGGAATATATTGAAATGTAATTGGGATTCATAAAATTTTATCTTCCCTTATTAAAATGTTTATTTTTAAAATCATGATTTTTCATACCTTGCATCATATTTTATATTTTAGCCTGGATGGTTTACTAATTCTGGCTTTTCTGAATTGGTAGATATATCAACATAGCCTTTAGATTTCTGAAATATATTGAGTGATAGTCATCAATTTATAACAATCATGAAATTGTGATTGTTATAAGAGAAAAATTGAAGTAGTAATCTAGTTAAGCATTTACTATTCCCAGTACCAAGCAGAAATAAACTACAAAAAAATGTATATCTTATACACAAAAAATAAATTATTTTGTTTCTACTATAATCATGCCATTTGTAACAGAATTGTAACTTTTCTTTTCTCGTTCGTTTGCCCATCTCCAAACAACAAAATTTAATGCAACTCATTCAATTATTGAGTTCTATAAAAGCACAGCTAGGATGGCTCCAGTGTATTTCTTCTGTTGTAGAGGTTCCTCCAGCCTAAAAAGTTATGTAACCTTTGATTTAGAAATTGTCATTTAATATCACATTTTCATTTTAGCTTCAAGCTATGCCTATTGAAGAACTTGAATCTTTAGGCCTCTTAAAAGATTCTGGGACAACAATAAAAGACGTAGAGAGAAAAAGGTAAGCAGTTGTATTTAATATAAATTTTGTTTTACAAATGGCTGTTTTTTGTTAGATTTCTGCTCTGTATTGTATTTTGAGAGTTCATGAATAAGATTTTCATGATAAATGTTATTGGTATTATAGGAGGAAAATGACATGTATCACAAGAGAAACTAAGGCTAAGTTAAGTGTAACCATCTAACTGGTATAATCAGTCAGACCATGTGTCCATTTGCAATGGGTAGAAATCATGCATGCATATGGCCACCTTTCACCTACCTTCAATGTAGTGTCCTTACCAGTGTACAAAAAGGTGTGTTCAGTGCACAAATAAATCAGTGAAAATGACCAGTTATTTATTGTAATCACAAAGCTCGTGCTAATTGTTTTCTTAAATGATTTTTTAAGGACACACATGCCTACAAGGAAAATAACCTTGTAAGAAATTAACACAATCAATGAATATTGATATATAGACTGGAAGATTTTGATTAAGCAGATTTCTATCAGATTGGTGGCAACATCCAAACTTGTGTTCTTGTATGACATGTATGAGAATTGTATTAGTAAATGAAGCTTCTACGTTATGTTACCAACTATAAAAATGTAAATGTTTTTACTATGTACACAGTTGCAAAACATAGACACAAGAAGGATTTGACTTGCTGGAAAACCACTTCAGCCATTATAGAAAAGTTCATAGACTTTAAGAGGCATAGAGGAAAGATGAACACTGACAAAAAATTAGGATAATTAATTGTGCTAGTAGCAACCTTTTCATATTACTGGAAGTTGATTTATGATATGCTGTTAATATTCACTTCCTGCATTCACATCAAGATTTTTTTCCAAAATAACTTGGTTCAATCAATGATGTGTGTGATGATTGACCATTGCTGCTATAAAGAAACATCAAGTTGAATGCCCTATTGCAGTGTTTCCCAAACTTTTGACATATGTGTACCCCTTCTATAATTTTCGTAACGCTGAGTACTCCTCGTAAAAAAAATGGATGTATTTTAATAACAATCAAAATGTATTTTTTTCTTTTTTGTGACATACGCAAAATAATAAGAAAAGAGAAATAAAATTATTCATAATAAAATATAAATAAAAGTTATATTATAAATAACGTTTATATTTGGATCAATGAGAAGGATGAAATTGTTTGTGCTGAGATAACAGATCGTCATAATTTGGTTCCCTGGTTGTTAATTTTAATCTAAGATGTGGTTCCACGTCCAATAGTCTGTTCCTTTTTTCGACTTAATGTCTACAAATGCTGAAAAAGCAACTTCACATAAATATGAAGTTGGAAAAGGCGAGATGTATTTTAGAACTTTTTTTGTTAAAACCGGATACACAAGTTGCATTTGTAACCAGAATGATGTTAAAGTACTCTCCTTATGTTTATTTTTCAAGAATCCATCAAGCCAATTCCAACAATTGCTCTTCCGCATGCGACAAATCTTCTGGCATTGATGTTGTGTTAATGTTAAACGGATATCTTATCCATTCAATATTTTTGGTTAAATCAGGGAAATAGTTTTTCAAGCCCACTTGCAAACTCTCCAAATGCTGTGTTATGCATTTCAGAGTATCAGCATCAATTTTAGTAGTCGAACTTGTTATAAACTCATGAAGAGAGGGAAACGACTCCATTACCAACTCTCTTTTGCCATAACTTTAGTTTTGCGATGTCAGTGTTCACTTTATCTTGAACGTGAAACAATGAAATTTCTTTGCCTTGTAACGATAAGTTGAGGCAATTTAAAACAGAATATATCTGCTAAGTATGCTAGTTTACAAAGCCATTTCCAGTCATGTAAACAATTTCTCAACTCAAATCATCATTAAGAAAACATTGAAGTTCGTGTCTAAGTTCAAACAATCGATTTAGAATTTTTCCTTGAGATAGTCAACGAACATCGGTATGATAAATAAGCTGGGTATGACTACTTACCATTTCTTCGCATATTTCCGAAAAAAGTCGTGCATTCAAAGGACGGTTTTTAATGTAGTTAACGATTTTCACGCTTTCATCCAGAACTTTCTGTAAATCAGCAGGCATCTTACGTGTTGCCAAAGCCTCTCTGTGTATGCAACAATGTGTGGATATGACATTTGGGGCAACATTTTGAATTCTTGCAACGAGTCCTTTATTAATTCCGACCATACTTTTTGCTTCATCTGTGCTTATTCCAACACATCTATTCCAATCAATTTTGTTCTCTTGCATAAATTTTTTCATAACATTATAGATATCTTCTCCTGTTGTGTGACCTAATAAAGGCTGGCAAAATAAAAAGTCGTCATGAATTTCTTGATTTTTTTCGTATCTAACAAACGCCATAAGATTTGCAAAATTCGCAATATCAGTGGACTCATCGACTTGCAATGCATAATAACGACTTTGAGAAATATCAGATAACATGTTTCACATTATTAGACATATCAATGATTCGTTGATGAACTGTATTATTTGAGAGAAACGTGGTCAAAAGTTTGTTTCGCTCTATCTCCTATCAGTACTTCTGCCATTATCTTGGCTGCAGGCTTGATTAAAATTTCGCCAATGGTTTCTGCTGCACTACATTTCGCAATTAAAAGCGACACGAACTTTCTAGCATTTTTTTATTGTCACCTCCTGTCAAACCCCGCATTACTTTTCGAGACTGATTTAAATCCTTAAGTTTATTTTCAAAAAAATCTATGGGTTTATCTTTGTACTGATTATGGTTTGTCTCAAAATGGCACTTTAAGTTGGATGGTTTCATGCTTTCGTTTGTTAGATTTTCAAAACAAATGACGCAAAGTGGAATAGGCTCATTTTCATCTCCAGTCCATGAGAATCCAAATTTAAGATATTCTTTGTCGTACTTGCGAGTTTTCCTTGCTTTTTTCTTAACAGGTTCTTTCAGAATTGAAGTTGATTCGTCGTTAATTGCATTATTTCCTATTAGTTGATTGCTACTATAATCATTACTTTCTTTCGGTGTAGTAGTTCCAGATTTCAACCAGCAATCCATAATCTATGTTAGGGATAAAAATTATATTTTATAAAAATAATCAAAATCAGTGGGACTTACTAAAGCACATAACAAACATTTCCTATAAGAAATATGACACATAAGCTAAAAATACACAGGCGCCTGGAGAAGCCACTAACTATTAACGAAGTAAGTTGTTTCTGTAACGAAGTAAGTTGTTTCTGTAACGAAGTGTGGTATATTTCCGCCGTGTCCCACCGGACCATCTCGCGTCTCAAGACTGTCTTGGCTTGACTCATGAGAACGTAGAATTAGGCGCAGCTAAGCACGGTGCAGTGCATATCCCCACCAAACTCTTCCCGTACCCCTGGGGTTACGCGTACCACACTTTGGGAAACACTGCTCTATTGCATCAAGCATTGCCATGAGAAAATGCAAGCAATAATTAAAATAAAAAGTTGATGACAACAGAAATGAGAAGACCATATGCGTAGTCTTAGAATACTCATCAATCTTTATTTCTTTTATTTCAGAGTTGCATTATTTATATAAAGAGTGCCTGTGTATTTGTAGAACTTGAAACTAATTTATTATCTGCCTTTTTAGTTAATCACAGAGTCAAACTAGTTTTTGAATAATCTGAACTTAAAATTTTCGAAAATTTAGTATTTCTAATTGGATGTTGTCTTAAATATTCATCTCTTTTCGAATTTATTTTTCAGTCCACCCAATGGAATTATTGGTTGTTACATTCCAAAAGGTACCCTTCTTCTGAAATCTGCTCCACTTCCACCAAATAGCAATGACAGTTCACCTGCTTGTTCAGAATATTCAAGTCCTCCTCAGAGCCCTTCTCCTGGTGAACCATGCAATCAAAGTAGTTCACTGAGTTCTGGCAATGAAGAAAATACAGATAAAAGTATTGCAATTTTTCGTACATTTATCTAATCGTTATTGTTATGTTTTTTGGGAAAACATTTTAGTGGGCATAGAAAAGTTTATTTCAAGAACAATTTTTGTACATTTTAGATTCTTCATGTAACATGGGTTGTATTCTTTCTGTCATTAAGTTTCGTATTCTGTATCAAAAATGTCGACTGCCCTTTTCTTTGATTTGAATATTGCATTTAAAATTTTATTTAGATTCAGAATAGTTTGAGCAAATTATTTAAATGTATATTTGTTTGGACACGTCAATCGATCCCGTTCTGTGTTATGATGAGTTAACAAAATAGAACTCAGGATTAACAAATAACAGGTGTTTATTAACAAGTAACAACAAAGATCGAAGCTGCGAGGTTGGTTCTCGTCAGGCAGTCCCCTCGCAAGAGACAGATAAACAAGAAAACGGGTTAAGCAGCCCCTTTGAACATAAACATGCAGGTGTGGTGACATCCCTGAGTGGTCGAGTTGTCCGTGCACCAACTCGTAGGAAAATAATCAACAAAATTTTCATTTTAGGCCCCGTTCACATGGACTTTTTGCAACGCGCGTTAGATAAGAATTTTCGAGCGTTACCATGTGAACAGCACTTGAGCGCTTTTCAAGGTCAGTTTCCGTTATGCATTAAATTGTTTTTTTATTCCCTTAATCCAAGTTTCTATCTTTTGAATGGTTAAAGATAGAGTCAAAATTTCAACGGATTTCAAATCAGCGTAAAATTTTACGTTAGATCGATACCAAAATCATGCTTTTCTTTGAAAAAATTATTTTTTTGTCAATAGTCGCAACTAATCTTTTTTCAGATATTCCTTTTATACTAAGCGTAAGCGGAAGTATTGCCTTGTTTTTAAAGGGAATGTCACTTTAATAAGATATTTTGTTGCGCCTTATCAACTGTTTTAATTTTACAGCCATTAAAAGTAGGATGAAAATCTTTCCCAACCTAAAATTGATTTCTCTCTGTATTCACAAGACTGTATTTGGTTAACTTAGAAATGTATAAGGAGCAATAAAATGCCTAAAATAATCTAAAAAATATTCAAAATGACGTAAAAATTTGATATTCTTTCGATTTGTAAAACATCCGTTCCCTGATTGCCTGTGAATAAAGTGTTTTTGAACTTCAACCTTTATACATAAATAAATGCAATATAATCGACTTGCTGACCAGAAGTGACAACCTAAACAGATAAATCTTTCGTAACGTATAGTATACGATTCCAATGCCATCAACCTCGGTTGTAAATTTTTGAACGTTAGCTTTTCGTACGTTTTTCAAAAATTTTCGAATGACGGGATATTTTGTACCTAGGAACCGGTAAGAGCCAGCGGATCACAGAGAAGCAGTGCTTTATGTAGTTCAAATTGTGGCATTATTAAACATTTTCATTAACTCTAAAATCTTCAAGTATTCGTTTTTTACTGTCAATACTAGAGGAAGAAACCCTATAACCTTCACTCTCCATTGTCGATGATTCACCCACCAATAAAAATAGTAGGATTTTTTTTGTGTTAAGGGGTGAACACGAATTTTTTGGGCTCAAGAAGCTAGCAGATGAGTCATTTGTAATGCGTTTTATCGTAAAAGCGAAACTGCGTAAGAAAAATTGGAATATTTCTGTAAAACTTTGATTAAAAACGAAACTGGAAAATGACCAAACAATTTCCTTAAAATTTTAAAATTGACAGTGTAAAGTAAAAATATATCCCCCAAAAACGTTATTTCTAGAACCAGGAAATTGGAAACGGAATTTCTGTTTATATGGCATTGTCTACGAAGTACTATCAAAAGATGACACGCAAACAAAATCCGGCACTGGTGATAACCTTTCTTTATTCTATTTTTGCAGGTTTTATCGTGTTTCTTACGATCTATAGCTAATTTTTATTTAATTTTCCTTCAAATAAATCTCTGTACTTCTTTAAAACCTATCTCTAAACATTTTAATGTATCAGCACAAATAATACATATATAACAATAATTAGTTTTTTAATTTTTAAACACAATTTTCCCTGAGTTCCAACTATCCGAAACGAATACTAACCCTCCAACCTATCCTCTTTCAGTGGTTTTGTAGCACAAATGGAACCACGAATGGAATAATGACTGGGATATATTTCAACTAAAATTTGATTAAACCCCACGATGAAGCGAAAAAATTTTGTTAAAACTAAAAAAAAATCTCAAAGAAAAACCAAAAAAACAGTATACATCGAAAACCAGGAGATTGCTAATAGAATTTGCGTCTACACGTATATATAATATAAAAATTTTGATTAAAGTAGTAATAACACTAACTGCAAGATTAAAATATAAATTCTATGAAAAATAAGCTCGCAGTAAATTAAGTTCATTTTCAAAAGTGATATCGAGTTCAATGTAACACGAGAATGTGAAAAATGAATGAAAATCGAAATTTATCTTACACATTTCACCCGTTGAGGAAAAATAAAAAAATAATTAAAGTTTAGCTCTTTTAAATTGAATATTTAGTTTAAGCTTTATTTTAAAGACGTTTGCCACACATGAAAACTAGAATGGACAGTTGTCGGTAAACGTTTTTCTCAGAAATAAAATTACTCACTATCCTTTTTATTTATAAACTATCACATTTTTGCAAGTTTTGTGTGAAAGCAGGTAAATTTCTTCAATAAATCGAATACTATTAAATTTTCTCATCCTATTTTTAATGGCCATAAGTATAAATCAGTGGATTAAGGCAAAATACTCCAATCAAGTTATATCTTTTCTATAAAAACGAGATGAATACTCCCTTTTGTGTTCGTAATGAATATATTCTTCAAATCCGTATCGCGAAAATAGTAAAATTACAGTTGAAAATTTATTTATTTAAAGAAAATCAAATTTAATGTATCTATCTGATGTAAAATTTTCCGCAGATTTGAAATCCGTTGAAATTTTCACTCTATCTTTAACGGTCGCGAAGATAGAAACGTGGACTAGAGGAATAAAAAAGCCCTAACGCCCGTCAAAACGCTTGTCATGTGAACGCAGTAGAAGAAACCTATGCTTCTTCAAACGCGTTCAAATCGCGAGAAAGACCGGAGATTGTTGAAGCGCCGAAGCTGTCTAGCGCTTGGATTCTCGCGATTTCTGCATGTGAACACTCCAGTAGAACTCTATGTACTTTGGCTACCCGCGTTTTGTTTAGACGTAAAACGCGCGTTGGAAAACGCCTCATGTGAACGGGGCCTAAGGCCCCGTTCACATGGACTTTTTGCAACGCACGTTAGATAAGAATTTTCGAGCGTTACCATGTGAACAGCACTTGGGCGCTTTTCAAGGTCGGTTTCCGTTATGCCTTAAATTGTTGTTTTTATTCCCTTAATCCAAGTTGCTATCTTTTAATGGTTAGAGATTGAGTCAAAATTTCAACGGATTTCAAATCAGCGTAAAATTTTACGTTAGATCGATACCAAAATCATAATTTTCTTTGAAAAAATTATTTTTTTGTCAATAGTCGCAACTAATCTTTTTTCAGATATTCCTTTTATACTAAGCGTAAGAGGAAGTATTGCCTTGTTTTTAAAGAGAATGTCACTTTATTAAGATATTTTGTTGCCCCTTATCAACTGTTTTAATTTTACAGCCATTAAAAGTAGGATGAAAATCTTTCTTTCCCAACTTAAAATTGATTTCTCTGTATTCACAAGAGCATGTATTTGGTTAACTTAGAAATGTATAATGAGCAATAAAATGCCTAAAATAATCTAAAAATATTCAAAACGACATAAAAATTTGATATTCTTTCGATTTGTAAAACATCCGTTCCCTAATTACCTGTGAATAAAATGTTTTTGAACTTAAACCTTTATACATAAATAAATGCAGTATAATCGACTTGCTGACCAGAAGTGACAACCTAAACAGGTAAATCTTTAGTAACGTGGGGCTGCGGTGGCCCGGTTGGAAGAGTAACGGACTTGCAACCGAAGGGCTGCGGGTTCGAATCCAGCCAAACACCGCCGTGTACAAAGGGGGCTGGTGCATGTTAAATCTGTCGTGGCCTCAAATGTCCTCACGTTGGCGTGGTGTGGAAGTTTGGAGAGTGGGGTGCCAGCTCAGGTGTTGTCTCGTCATCTGACCGTGGTTCAAAATTACGTGGTGTTGTCCTCGAATCTTTCCCTTTGGGATTGATCCCGGACCGTCACCCCGTTGTGTTGCTCCAGTGTGACGTTAATTCAAATACTTCCCTTAAGTAACGTATAGTATACGGTGCCAATGCCATCAACCTCGCTTGTAAATTTTTGAACGTTAGCTTTTCGTACGTTTTTCCAAATTTTTCGAATGACGGGATATTTTGGACCTAGGAACCGGTAAGAGCCAGCGGATCAGAGAATTACTGCATTATGTAGTTCAAATTGTGGCATTATTAAACATTTTCATTAACTCTAAAATCTTAAAGTATTCGTTTTTTACTGTCAAGACTAGAGAAAGAAACCCTATAACCTTCACTCTACAGTGTCGATGATTCACCCACCAATAAAAACAGTAGGATTTGTTTTGTGTTAAGGGGTGATCACGGATTTTTTGGACTCAAGAAGCTAGCAGATGAGTTATTTGTAATGCGCTTTATCGTAAAAGCGAAACTGCGTATGAAAAATTGGAATATTTCTGTAAAACTTTGATTAAGAACGAAACTAACTGGAAAATGACCAAACAATTTCTTTAAAATTTTAAAATTGACAGTGTAAAGTAAAAATATATCCCCAAAAAACTTTATTTTTAGAACCAGGAAATAGGAAACGGAATTTCTGTTCATATGGCATTGTCTACGAAGTAATATCAAAAGATGACACGCAAACAAAATCCAGCACTGATGATAACCTTTCTTTTTTTATGCTATTTTTGCAGGTTTTATCGTGTTTCCTACGATCTATAGCTACTTTTTATTTAATTTTCCTTCAAATAAATCTCTATACTTCTTTAAAACGTATCTCTAAACATTTTAATGTATCAGCACAAATAACACATATATAACAATAATTAGTTTTTAATTTTTAAACACAATTTTCCCTGAGTTCCGACTATCCGAAACGAAAACTAACCCTCCAACCTACCCTCTTTCATGGGTTTTGTAGCACAAATGGAACCACGAATAGAATGACTGGGAAATATTTCAACTAAAATTTTATTAAACCCCACGATGAAACGAGAAAATTATGTTAAAACTAAAAAATCTCAAATAGAAACCAAAAAACAGTACATATCGAAAACCAGGAGATTGCTAATAGAATTTGTCTACATGTATATATAATATAAAAATTTCGATTAAAGTAGTAATACACTAACTGCAAGATTAAAATATAAATTCTATGAAAAATAAGCTCACAGTAACTTAAGTTCATTTTCAAAAGTGATATCAAGCTCACTGTAACACGAGGTTGTGAAAAATGAATGAAAATTGAAACTTATATTACGCATTTCACCCGTTGAGGACAAATAAAAAAATAACTAAAGTTTAGCTTTTAAATTGAATATTTAATTTAAGCTTTATTTTAAAGACGTTTACCGCACATGAAAACTAGAACGGGCAGTTGTCAGTATTCGTTATTCCAGAAATAAAATTACCCACTATACCCTTTAGTTATAAACTGTCACCTTTTTACAAGTTTTGTGTGAAAGCAGGGAAAATTTCTTCAATAAATCGAATGCGATTAAATTTTCTCATCCTATTTTTAATGGCCATAAACATAAAGCAGTGGATTAAGACAAAATACTCCAATCAAGTTATGTCTTTTCTATAAAAACGAGATGAATACTCCCTTTTGTGTTCATAATGAATATATTCGTCAAATCCGTATCGCGAAAATAGTAAAATTACAGTTGAAAAATTATTTATTTAAAGAAAATCACATTTCAGGTATCGATCTGGTGTAAAATTTTACGCAGATTTCAAATCCGTTGAAATTTTCACTCTATCTTTAACGATCGCGAAGATAGAAACTTGGACTAGAGGAATAAAAAAGCCCTAACGCCCATCAAAACCCGTGTCATGTGAACGCTGCAGAAGAAACCTATGCTTCTCAAAACGCCTTCAAATCGCGAGAACGACCGGAGATTGTTGAAGCGCCGAAGCAGTCTAGCGCTTGGATTCTCGCGATTTCTGCATGTGAACACTCCAGTAGAACTCTATGTACTTTGGCTACCCGCGTTTTGTTTAGACGTAAAACGCTCGTTGGAAAACGCCTCATGTGAACGGGGCCTTAAGGAAGTTATGAGAATGACAGAAGAAAGGATATTAATTCTGGTACTAGTTTTAAATTAGTGTATATGACCAACAAAAATACCATTATATTGGAGTGTTTGTTTTTGTTATGAAACTTAAGATTTGATCTTTTCATTTTCAAAATCATTCTAAATGGGAAATCACAAACATCCAATTTTTTTTGCTTTTCAAAAAGTATTTCAACTACTTGATATTATTGCTTTAATTTATTTTTTCTTTCAGGACCTCTCTCCAAAGCTCTCACTGAGATGTGTAAAGTTGATGAATCAGAGCCAGGTGCTCATGAATCTCCTTTTAAACGAACAGATGATGAATCTGTCTGTATGAAAGGAAATATGAACCGCACGTCTATTTCTGTTATTCCTTTTGCAGTGCCGTACAGCTCTATTGTTACTCAGCTGCCTCCACCTCAAAATATGAAACCTGCGTATCTGCCTATACCGTGCCGAACAAATAGTGCACCGCAACATATTAGTCCTGGTACAGTTGTTTTTGATAATCAGTTCTCAAGGGTTCCCCTGCCAAGTGCTCTTACATTTCTACCAGGCCCACCGCGATCCCATGCTGCTACTCCAGACAGAGTGTTGTCTTCAGTCAGCTTGCCAATCTCAACAGTATCGCCATTTCCTGTTACATCTGGTTGTACAACTGTTCCAAGTGCTTCCTGCAGTATTACTACTCACAGAAGTAGTAATGTGACAGCAGTTACTAACTCTGGAGCATCCAGTAGCAGATATACATCCAAAAATTCCACTTTAGTAAGGGAGGGTGATATTGTCCCCAAGCCTGTACAGCAAGGTGCTGATACTCCTTATGCAACTGGTTACATTTTGAACACATCGTCTCCCTTAACTGCAGTATCCTGTTCGTGCTTTACAACGAATTCAGCAAGACCATCTCCGGCACCTTCACCATCTATAATATCTGGAACCACTGCCCAACCCTCTGCAGTGTCAGTGTCTATGTCTTACCTTGGAATGCCATATTTATTTCATTCCATACCATTCCTCCAGGCACAGGCACCATCAAATGGATTTGTTCAGCAGCCTGGAATGGCAAATTCAGGACAAGGTTTTGGTTATACTTTACAGAATGGAATAACTGCAATATCCCCAGAGCTTATATATCCAGGACAAACTTTCACTCTACAACCCCCGTCTACGCAGGGTAATCCCGGTCCAGTTGCTACACCAGTGTCACAGTGCTATGGAGCATTTACTCAAACTGCTGCTGTTCCAATAAAGTTAATTACGTGTTATAATTGTGGTAAGGTTGGACATCGAGGCTCAGAATGCAAGGAGCAAACTATGGATGATATAAATAAGCTAGGTGAGAATAAGCTATTTATCTTTATTTTTATTCCATTTGTAATCTTGTACTGATATGTAAGTGAAGTATTAATTTAGACACAATTTTCTACAGATAACCTTTAATCATTTGTCCTCATTCCTGACATTTGTAGGAGCAAACTAAAATATTTAATTACTTGCAGATTTTTTAAGCTGCAGTTTCAAAGTACTAAACCATGAATTGGAAATATTCTTTCCAGGGGCAGTATCAGCTGTGGTGGTAAGCAGTCTTAACAACTGCTAAACAAATTTAGAATGCAAATGTGTTTCAACCATTTCAAAGATATCTGCAGTAATGTTTTTCTCTGAGGAAATAACAGGGTTGTTAATTCTAGGCCATTTGCATAAAGCTGCTATGAATGCTTTCTGCTACAAAAAAGCACTTTGTTAGTAAATATATGCCAAATCATAAGTTCTGTTGAAAAAAGTATGCAACTTACCCAAATTTAATGTATGATTTGTTCGAAGAGTAATTGATAAAATAGCCTAAATAAATAATCTTAACTATTTGCATGTTTGGTTCCATTTTGCATTGAATATTTCCAAATTGGTAACACCAACTGCAGTTTGATGTCGAGTAAAAATAGCAGACAAGAGTTGTTTTTCTATCATCAACTGCATTCACATGACTTGATTTGGCATAATTTTTCCTACTTTTGCATCATTTTAACAGGGTTGAAACAAACAATTTAAAGGAGACAGACTATTTTTCAACCTTGTTGCGACTGGCAACTTTTATAGCTTGTCACCAGATGCTATTTTAAGAATTTTTGTAAATTTTCAAAAATTTTGGAGACTTTAAAAACGCCATTTTTTTTACATTTGGTGATATTTTGTTATAAAATTATTAGTGTTTTGCATGAAGTTATCAGGTCAGAAAAGGGATGTATCTTGACTTTTATGTTCATTATGCAAAGATTGCCTTTAACAAGTCAAACATTTCTATTGGTGAATTATTTTTTAGTTTTTTCCAGATATTTTACAATCAAAAGTTTCTCAGCGCATGAACTGTCCATAATTCCACCCCCTTCATATTTTCTGAACATTATTACTTTTAAAATTACTAGGCTTGCAATTATTAAAGTGGGTAATGAATTAATTTAATTTAAATTATATCAAATGGGAGGTTAATTGTATTTTACTTTTAAGGTGGGAAATAAGTTTTAGAACTACGTTTTTTTTACTGATTTTCATGAATTTTTTTGGTAAGGAAGGAATGCATATAATTTATTGAAACTTTGAGTACATTTTATACATATATTTAAGTAAATACAGTAATTTTTTTTGAAGTATTTCCTCGGAAAATATTGAAGATATCAGCTGCCACCCATCGGAGGTCACCATCAGACGTAGCTGTTTGTGTACACTCTGGAGGCCAAAGTTTTCAACTGAAATCACTAGGGTTTTAAATTTACTTTAAGGACATGTCTGTTTTCTATATGAACCTAACTTCTCCCCAAAAAATTGAAAATTGCATTTTTTAGAGGTGTTAAAAAAGCATAATTTTTTGCCATTTTTAATAACTTTTTTGCAATGAAAAATACTTTAAACAATGATATTACTCTGAATTTAGGTTCATATAGAGCGTAAATGTATAAAGAAACTAACTATCAATTTTCAAAATGATTGGTTAAGAACTTTTTGAACTAGAGTGTACACAAATTCAATAAAAGTCATTTACAGAAAAACACGTTTGGAAAAAAATGACCGAAAACAACAAATTCAAGGCAGTAATAAATTTATTTGAACTACTTACTGGTTAATCAGCGATTCCAGCACCATATAATGATAACTGTCTGATTGTCACCATAAGGATTTAATTTGAGTACTGCCGAAAACGTTTTGGAATCTCCATCGCCTATATAATTACCGTATTTCACTTCATATAATTCCTCTGATTTTGAAAACATTTTAACAGATTCCACTTCCATTGTTCCCGCAGATCCTTCATGCGTTTTTGTGCAAGTTTCTTCGTCATGATCCTCTTGCCATGTTAGATACTCTGGTGAAGTTTTCGACTTGTTCCTCCATATTGCACACGCATGACAGTAACTACTCCGTACATCGAGATCAGTGACTTTTCCACAATAATGTGCTATAAGAGTTGTTACACCATATAATGATTTGAATCCTCATTTCTTCCAAGTTCCATCACCAGATACTTTTAAATTCAGAATAGGTCTTTCGCGTTTTTCATTTTCTCTTTTTTCTTCTATAGCTTTCTTACAGCAAAGTTCATACACTTTCTTCATAGCGGCATGGATATGATTGTACATTGCGTTATAAGTATCTTCAGATATATCACTGCAGATGTCCATGTAATTGCAAAATAAATTTAATCCTTCTCTGCCAACCCCCAAGAGTCGCATGACAAACGCAATCCTAGGGTTTATCTCAAATCCAGTATTGATGAAAGGACCTGATTGGATTTGTTTCGATCCACACTTGCAGTTGATAACGAGCTTAAACCTGTATTCCAGTTTCTGCAAATTTAACATCCTGCTTGCAATTTCGACAAATAAGAATATCCGACAAAGCTGTGAATATGGTAAAAAATTCAATAATTCTATAACAATGTTGAGGATTAAACAATCACATTTTCACTAGTGGCATCCGAAAGTTTTTTTGCGCTGATACTTTCTTTACCTTCACCACATTTACTTGATTCACTATTAGAATACTGATTTCCGTGGAAGGATCTTTTACGTGGTCTACTAGTGCGATTAGAAGTACCATGCTCTTTTTTCGGATATGTTGACATTTTGTCTCCAAACTTGAAACACGTTACGAAGGTCGGTGCTGAACTAATGTTAAAACACGCTTTGTCAAAACGACGCTAATGCTTTTAGTAAATATCTTCTACTCAAGGTCTCTTGTGCAAATGAACTGTTTTACACCCACGCGCTCCGGCACTTAACGAGAGACGCTCACTTAACCGCTCATAACTTCAGAACGAATTGAAATTTTTATTTGAAACTTTGGGAACATATTTTTGAATAGTTTTACTAACAATTTATGGAATAAAAAAGTTCAATTTTTTGAGTCGTCTAAACTTATTTCCCCTTAAAGAGGATAGCATAACTAAATGTATAAAAAGTTGGCTCATACTCATGGGTAAAGCATTTAATATCAGTAAAATTCTTCATGTATCTGCTATAAATTTTCAAAATAACTTTTCAGAAAGGTCTTCAAATCATACCTTAACAGTTATCACATTATCCTTGAAATCAAGCATCTGCTTTTACTTGAAATTTTATAGTTAGATATGATAAATGTTTGCAAATTCCTACAGAATAACAGTTGATATCTGATTATGGAATTGCGGAAAGTATAGTTTAAACTACTTCTGTGATCAACTTATTTGAAGCAATAATAAAACTTTGAAACAAATTCTGATTTGGGTCGGCAAAAATTCTTCCTATCGTTTTAATCTTTCCTTAATTTCAAATAATCCGTTGTGTTGCTCCAGTGTGATGTAAATTCTACCTACCTTCACCAAGTTTCTATCTTCATGTTTATTTAATGACTGGAAATAAGAGGGTTGGTGCTTATTTTAGTTGGTTTTGCGATTAATTCTCAGGTCAGCTCGACTGTCATGTATTGATTATTTTATTTGTTTACTAATTTTAATACCTTACAAATAATTCTCTAATTATAGCCTCACAGATATTGATTATACCTTGAAATTAACCTAAGTAAAGTAACTCGAAGATCAGCCCTTTATTCTCAAAATTAAGATGGTCAAGCAAATGTACAAATTCAATAATTTACTCGAGGAGAGTTGTTGATTCAATTACTTTATTTTTTGTTTCTTCATTTATTAAATTAATTTGAAATCCAATCATTTTACTAATGTGCTCTTTAAAATTTCTTTTTATCTTTTAAGGTAAATTCCAATTGAACTACAATCCAGTACCAAAGATGCCTGATAGTCATGATTAGTTCATGTTAAACTACATCTACCAGAAAAACAGTTGCAACTTTTCATTGAAACATTTAATCTATATTGTTAATGTGTGATTGTAATTATTTATTCGACTTCTCTATTATAGTATCCATATTTCTTGAAGCACTGTTTAATGTAATGTTAAGTTTGAAAATGTCTGGCAGAATTTAAATCCGGTTGTTTTCAGTGTATTTATTATGTAAGTTAAATATACTATGGCACTATTGATATATTCAAAACTATAAAAAGATGATCATTTACTGCTATTTTTCATGTGATTTCCATTCTTTTTATATGTAAGGTAAATTAAACTTGCTTTTAAACCAGTGAATTTTTTTTAAATTTGGATTCTAGTCCTTTTAGTTGAAAAAAGATGTGAGTGATGCTGCTCAGGCCAAATATTTTTAAGTTAAAAAATCTGCAATAAGAGTGTTCCATGACTTAAATGTTTTGAAACATTAATACTATGAGTAGTGTTACTTATAATTACAAGATTCTGTTTTGTTATAAGTAATTTCCTGTGCTTTGTTTTATTTTTGTGCTTGTATTTAATTAGTCAAAAAAAATGTGATTTCTCCACTTCGCTAACTTGTCGTTTAGCATAAAATTTGCTAAATGTCTAAAAGATGTACACTCATAATTTTTTATGTGTAATGTTATACTTGTATATATATAGTGAGTATCATTTTAACATTTAGTTTTGAATACATAATCTTAATGCTCTGGTTTATGCCATTGTTCACTTTTCAGAAAATACTCTAATTGCTGAAAAATGTTTTTAATGTGTTTACTAAATTATGTGTATTCTACATTTAAAAATTTTAAATCAAGTATTTATTTTTATGTTTTTGTTCCAATCATGGTCTATTTTTAATCAAGCTTTCTTTTAGCTTCAATTCTTAACTGATGTTTTATAGAAAATAAAAAATTTTAACTTTTATTAAAACAATTTTTCTATTTTCGTTAAGAACTTGGAGACTTAAGTTCTCTTACATGAAATATAAAAAGTAGTGTGATGACTTTGGCATGGACAGAGAAATAACATAATAAATTTTTGGTTGACCATATTATGCATTAAGCTATGATGTAAAAACATTCATTTGTGATTTGCTAGCATCAAAAACTGGTGTATTATTAGCAATAAATCTGACTAAGCAATAATTTCGATGGTTAGTAAAAATATTTTTATGATAAAGTTATACCAGAAATTCAACATCCAATTAAGTCTTCAAAGTTTTGTGGGACACATGAATGCGAAAGTGTGTAAGCATGTTATTATCGATTTTAAAAGTTGAATTTAGCAAAATATATGCTGTATCTGTAAGCTTTATGTAAGCAAGTGAGTTGCACTTATGTAAATATGTAATTGCTTCAAGCAGTTTTAAATTATCAATTGTATATAATGTTTTCTGCATGTTTGAATGTTTGCATATGTTTTGGAGTGACAGATATAAATCTTTAGTTGCCAAATTCAAAATAGAATATATTTCTAGGATTGCCTGCTGATATGTATGAGACTTTATAATTATTTTATGAATTAGAGAAATGAAGTGTTTTATGTACTCATCGAATAATTGAAATAAAAGATATTTGAAAATACTTAATCTTGTTTTTAAATTATATTTTAATGTTGATGCTAAAAACATTCTATATTGTAAGTGTTATGTAGGTTTTCATCTAATTATAAGATGTATAATTGACTTCGATGCAGATTATGTACGAGGTTCAATATAATTCGTATGTATGAGCAATTTATGTTATCAAAATATACATTACACATCATTTTTGTATCACTTTCCACTTGGATTCAAAATTGTTAATTTACATCTGATAAAGTTGACACATACTATACATATTAATACTACTTGATATTAGAACTTAAATGCTTCATAAAATTGTATGTCAACACATATGAGACCAAAATAGACAACTTTTAGGGTGTTAGCATTGTAGCAGATTCACAGAATTGTAATTTAAAGAATATTTTTTGCACCATCACCATATTAAGAACTTTGGTCCCATGTAAAATTAAGATCTCATCAGATTCAAGCTTATGTAGCTTCAAGACTGCAATGTCTTGTTTGCTGTGCTTTTGGACTAGATAAAATTCATTTTAGTTTGCTAAATATTTCGTTGATTTGCAGTTTTCTTTTATTCCTTGAATTCTATTTACCGATTGGTTGCCAATAGCCCTTTGTGGTGCACCAGTGCAACGTTAATTAAAATACCTACCTATTTATTGAATGTTTTGTTAGTTTGATTTTATGAGCAATATTTTAAATACAGGAAGAAAATTCATCACTTTTTTTGACAAATTTTGTTTAACATATCCTGCAAACAATTAAGTTTGTTTTAAGCCACAAAAGACTCACTTAACTTTCAAAGTTGTGCACAAAAATCGTGCACTGACGTTTTTATTATAGACGTTATATCATGAGAGGCCCTGACAGTTATTGTTATTCTGTATTGCATTAGTAATGAGAGGTTTTTTATGAAATACTAAATAGAGGGCTCTAGAATGAGACTTTCTGGCAATCTAAATGTAAGTGGAATGCTTCCAATACGTGTTTCTGACATGTTAGGTCATTTACTCGAACACTTTCAGCACGCTGCAAATAGATCTTTAAAATAATGAATCTGAAATGATGGTCAACAAAAATTTAAATAAGTGGCAAGAAACTACATTTTAAGGTAACTTGGTAAGAGTATTTGGGTAGCGAAAGTAAAATGTTCTGTTTTCAAGCTGTCTGTTTTTGCATTGCGCATACAAGTTTGGTAACATCTTTCGTAACTTGGTAGTTGAATTTTTTTACATAGCACTGGATCAAAATAATCTATTTCGTAACTTATGTTCGAATGCAATTTCAGTGTCATTAATTAGTGCCAAAACGTTTAATTTAAATTAGGGTGATCCAGTTAGTGCTCATTCATGAAAAAATTTCCCTGGAGACTTATTTGCAATTGCACGTTCAAGGTTTTGTTCTTAGCATCTTATAGAGGATGATTAAAATGAACTAGTACAATTTTTAATGTTGATAAAAAAGTGTTTTAATTTTTATTCCAAAGTTCAGAATTGTGATTGGATAAGAAGTTGACCACTTATTTTTTTCAAATTGAACCATTTGCAAATATTTTGTCACCAGTATTAAGGCACCAGGCTAAACAATTTTTACATTATATTCTTAGTAAAAAAGAACACTATTTTGAATATTAAACAAGTAAGCTAGTTCAAATATGTAGGAACTATGAGTAAATGCAGCAATAATATTAAAGACGCATTAATTACAACAGAAACTAAGTCGCTGCGAATTCCATCAGTTTGTCTAAAACAATCGGGCCGCCATAGCCCAGTTGAAAGGATTAGTAACCGGAGGGTTGCGAGTTCAAACCTAGGTCCAACCAAAGACCGTCAAATACACGGGGGCTGGTGCACGTTAAATCTCAGGATCAATTTTTCTCACTTTGTCGGTGTGGAAGTTTGAAGAGTAGGATGCCAGCTCAGGTGTGACCTCGTCATCCGACTGATTCAAAATAAAGAGGTGTCCTCGGATCTTTCCCTTCCCCATTGATCCAGGACCGTCGCCAATAACCCGTTATATTGCTTCACTGGGACGTTGTTTACCTGTCACAATACAATCCAAATTCAACATAGCTGAGATATTGACATCTGACCGTAGTTCAAAATTTGCGAGATGTTATTCTTGGATATTTCCCTTCGGAATGGAGCCCAAACCGTCGCAAATAATTTGCCGTGTTGTTGCAGCGTGACGAAATTCAACTGCATACCCCTCCTTCAAATCTAATGGGGCGCCATGGCTCAGTAGGTATTCCCACTGCGCTTGCAACTGGCGAGTTGAAGGCGGAGTAGGTTCACTTCCTGTCAGGTTCGATCGCTCCCCTGTGTGTTTTCTCTCTTCTGTGCCGATTTCTTTGTGTGTGTTTGTTTTTTCTTGATATTGTGTCTTGTGTCTAGACAGCATGGCCACATATGGACCTTGCGCCATAAAAACCAAACCAACCAACCTTTGAATCCAAGATTCAGCCATCTCATTTCATAGGTTTGCATTTTTTTTTATTCGAGAATGGCATCACTCTTACGAGGAACAGAATCAAGGATAAATAAATCAGAGTTCCAACTTTCGCCGGATATCTGATTTAATTCTGTACTAAACTCTGCACACCAAAATTAATTCTCCACACCGAAACAAAACTTAATTTTTAAAAGCGCATAAGGGAAAAAACAAATCAAAGTACACAAAAGTGTAATAACGAAACTACAACTATCTCGACCTTATGATGGTTTGTTTATCGAAATATTGAATTTTTCACATTTAGGTGAGTTTTAACGGAAATTTTCACTGCTGAATAGAATGGCGAAACTTGTGTGTAACGGAATCATTGGGGTATGTTTCCAATTTTATTTTTGTTTTTTTTGTCTAATTTTCCGCTTATTTTCAGAATAAATTTTTATGGTCAAACTTAAGCACACGGTACCATCGCCAAATAGCAATTGATTGCCATCGCTGATTGACGAATATGGTAACGAGTTTTAGGCTTATCCAAACAGCAGTTAGGCAGAGGAAATTTTAGTCGCCAATTTGACGAGGGACCAGTAATGTTCTCTTGAGTTTTACCAGTTTTGTTCCATTATACGTTTCCCCACCAGCCCCCTTTGTACATGACGGTCTTTGGTTGGATTCGAACTCGCAACCCTCCTGTTGCTAGTCCGTTACTCTTCTAACCGGGCTACAGTGGCCCGACTATTTGTGATACTGCAGAATTGGTACAGCTGTAGTCTCTGCCGCGCGCGGTGGCAACGACTCTTGGCGCGGCTTTTGGCGTAGTTATAAGTGACTCATGCCGGGTGATGGTAACCCATTTTTTTCTCGAATTTTCTCCTGGTTAGGGTTAACATGTTTTTAGGCTAACTTACGGGACTGAGGGAGTAGTTAATCGTTTTTTTTGTTACGAGTTGTGTCGCGATAAAGAGCTTTTTTTAACTTTTTAAAGGAATCGGGATTAATTAAATCTAAAGTTTCTTGCGATAAATGTAACGGGGATATGACTTTTTCAGTTAGGGTTACCCTCACCGGCATGAGTCGCTTATAACTACGCCAAAAGTCCAAATATTTAATCAATATTTGCAGTGTTTTTCTAGTCAAAATGTTGTTTAATTCAGATTTACATAATTCATCCGTACGTATGCAGTATATATTCAATGTTGGAAGATTTCCGTGGCGACATAAAAAAGTGCGCCAAACACGGCGCCAAAAAAAACGCGTTGCCACCGCGCGCGGCAGAGACTACAGTTGTACCAAAGACGGATAGTGCTCTTGTGCCCTCATGCCATTTGCCAGCCCTTACTAATGATGCTGCTATTTTGTTACATTTAATCATTTGAGCTGGATGGGGGCATAGAACCAGAGATATAGAACCATATAGTACCTAGAAAGGCTGGGTGGGCTGTGACTCTTATGGTATTTTCAATATTATAAAATTGTACTTATTTGGTGACCATACTCACTGCAATGACATTCAAAGTAGTTAATCTGGTTTTCTCCACTTTACGTCATGGTTGCAAATGTTCCAGCTGCAGGCACTGCTTTGACGGCAGAAAGTCGGCCGACGAGTAATTCTTTTTTAAGTGTTTCTACGCCTTAATCACATGACACATTGAATAGGGACATTTGGCCAATTTCTCTTCTGATAGAGAATAAAGAAGATATCTCGAAGATCCAATCTCAATCATAAAAAGTTTGAAAGAATTACAAAGATTGGATGAAATAGATTTGGGAAATAATGAAAGTAGCAATTCTAAAATGAAGAATATTTTCCCTCTAATGAAGATTGAAATAGCAATGGTTTTTATGTTGAAGAAGCTAATATGAGGTCTCAGCCTTTAATCTACCAATTATCCAAAGTCATGGACATAGGTGCACCAGAGGCTGTCAAAAATTTGAAGATAACTTAAGTATGGAAGAAGTATTGAGAGAGCAGAAACTTAGCTGGAGAAATTTCATCCAACAGCTATGTAAGGAGCTTTAGAGTAGAAGGTACAAAAATATCATGGGGAAAAAATCAAAATGCAAAGTGATAATTTTGCAAAGGAAACCACAAAAATTAGCTGCCAGGGTTGCAAAAAAATGGTATGCCGAAAATGCCTCAAGTGAAATGAGATGTACTGATTGCTTCAACGAATGTACTAAAATTAAATAAAAACTAGATTTGTGTAGCATAAATTTTTAAGTTGAATAATAATCTATTATTAGTTACCTAAAAATATCTATTTGATCTAGTGCTCTATAAAAACGTGGGGCTACACTTCCCCTCTGTCTTTCTAGGTATAATCTTTATTGTGTTTTCAATGCATTGTTTTAACTTGTAATTGTTTTTGTAGGGTTTGTTACGACGCCATGAGCAAATTAAGTTAAAAACTGTTACAAGTTCCTGTAGGACTCTTTGTGTAGCTCCTCTTAGCACTCCTAGAGATACAGAAGTTGGACTGAATCTAAATAAAGAATCACAGAAAATATTTGAAATTAGGACTTATACTGTTCGTCCAAAAGACTATAAAGAATACATAAGATTCACTGAAGATAACTTCCATCTTCGTACTAGGCACTCTAAGCTGTTTGGCTTTTGGAGTACCGAACTTGGAGCTCTAAATGAAATCGTCCACATTTGGGAATATGGTATGTGTAAACCTTCATTCATAAATTAGTTAAAATTCTGTAGCTATGAGATGCATAGAGCTTCTAATAATAACCTAAGTAACTGTCTGTTTTAAATTACATTTTGTTATTGCAAATTTGTTAAATTTGGATTCTTTTTATCCTCACAGAAATATCAGTGAGACAATTTGGTGTATAACAAAAAAGCATTTACATATTTTTGTGAATAAAATTAAATTATCTTTCAATTTTAAACTAATACTTAAAACTAAGAAGACCAAACCACTTTTAAATTATATATCACACTTCTCATAAAGTATATATAGTTAATCCTCTGAGAGTCAAGCACACATTCTGCGCTGGAACCTGACTGGCTTCTAACCAGTTTTATCTTTGGCCAATCAAACCTTTTGTAGTATTCTATTTTATAGATGTGTCTTTTTGGTCATTAAATATGTCGCAGTTTAATAACCACACACTGCAATGAAATCCCAACACTCCATAGTGCTAATATCTAACAAATTTTTCCAAGTAGTAAGTTTATAACTTTGAGAACTCTGGGCTATTTAACTTGTAATACTTGGATATTTAACATGATGTAGAAAGCTAATTTTGCATTTTTTTTCAAATGCTAATCACTATTTGATGTTCATCCAGGAATTCATCCCTTGCAAATTTTTTCAATAAGAGCTAACATCTCATTTTGCAATTAAAGGGCAGTGAATTGACCACTGGGATGTAATTATTGAATCTCATCCTCTATTTCCACCTAACTTCTTTTCTGTGTTATCCAAATCTCTGCATTCTCTAGAATCTCACTATCATAGGAACAGTAGTGCTGGAAGGTGTACAGCAATTATTAGTTTATCAACCTAATAACTGCTGATGTCTGGAAATCTCAGTTTCCTTATAGATACTAATGACCCATGGATTTCTGTACCCCAAAATCAATAATTAATAGAATTTAAAGCATTAGGAATTTTATTAAGTCGGTAGCCAACTTGTGAAGTTGTAGATCTTAGCATTGAAAATCCTACATTCAAGTGAATGTTTCAATAGAAAACTTCTCTTTTTCAAGTTTGTTTTGATTATAAGTCATATTATTATTGTCAGCTGAGGTGATTTTACCCACTTAAAAATATTAAAGAACAAATAGTTATGAAAGCAACTGCTAGATGTCATTAGTTTCTTGATAATTCTCTGAAATATAGACAGCCTATTTGGAAGTGATGATGCATCTTAATATGCGTAATCTTCACAGCTGATATTCAGACAGTTGCTAATCAAGAGATTTTAAGTACCTTCAAACTGTCATCTGCAGAGCTTTGACACAGCTTGTCTGTTTTTGGACCTTGTATCATAAAACCTAAACCAACCATCTCAGAGCTTAACATATTACCTGGTGAGATCAATTAGATTATTAACCTTCATTATGTGCCTGACTATTGATCAGGCATATAATGATTCTTGTCATGTTTTCAAATCTAATCAGAAAAAATATGGCCTTAGGCAATGTCACCCTGTGATTCAGAAAAATTTTGGGGTGACTTTGCCCATCAGATTTATAAGCTTAATGTTATTATTTGTCTTATATCTATTGATTATATTGACAATATTAACCATATTTTTTTATATTCATCTCATGCAACTATATGTCAATAAACATGGGTATGTTCCAGCTTCAGGTAGTGTAGGATTATCTTTCGATAGAAATGCAATCTTGCAGTGAATCATAGCTACTACAGTACAAGTACATAGAAGAGTTAGTGACATGTTTCTCTCATATTTATTGGAATGTCCAAGATCTGAGTCCACTGTCAAAACATGGTCAAATATGGCCCTTCGCCTTAACCCAAGCCAATCAACCCACCAACTGTCAGAACACCATAAAGAAAAATACAGATTCATGCAATGTAATCCATCTCATCATTGTACCATAAGAATCATTGTAATCTAGATCTGTAGATCTAGATTACAATGATTCTTATGGTTCTGTTCCAGATCATTTTACCCCACAGAGCATTGAGACTAAATGAAAGCAACAAACTACTAGAAGCAGAGACCAAGATGGCATTTCAGTGTATGATTATACTAGCTCCAACACTCTTCAGATTCTAAAGATGATGACATTCTCTCTCTTCTCAACATACGGTTCCCTTCTCTTATGACATCATAGGGAGGATGTGTCCAAGACATTCAACATTAAAGATTTTGTGATCAAGAAATCTCGAACATTATAGGGCACAGGTAATTAATGTGCGCAAAGATGGTGATGTAGAGATTCCACACTTGAGAACATACAATAAAGAAAAATCCTTCAGGTTTTCAGATAGTGCTGACGAATCAATGATGCCCACATCTTATATAATGTACATACCTTCTCAGCCTGAGGAAAGAAGTATTTACAATTTTAAATATCATTTGCCGACTTTCCTTCTCACTTCTTGAGCTTAAATAAATATTTCAGTTAATTTGAATTTGTTTGCTACCTTTTGTGCAATTTATACTTAATATTTCAAAAACGTTTTGATTGATGTCTTTCTATTCAAATATACAAAACTGAACTGGGCAACAAAACTGAAGAGGGAAAAAATTGAACCTGGCAAAATCATCCCTTTTTGGCAGGTAACTTTCCATATACAGTTTTTGATTTTTCAACTGGAGGGATTTTGAGCAAAAGAAATCTACGCTAAATCAACTATTAACATTAAGCCCCACAATGTAAAAAGGTTCTTAAAGTCAACCTGGAAATCCATGACTTTTAGGCTCAAATTTGAAAAGTGGCCAAGTCACCCCCAATTGATAGTACCTGAAACATTATTGTGCCTTTAATTTATGTACAAAATTTTTTTCTTCAGATAATCATGATCATAGGGCTAAAGTTCGACAGGCCCTTGCGAAAGACTCAGAATGGCAGGCAGATTACATAAAGAAAGTTTCACCTATGTGGATCTCTCAGACAAATGCGACTATGATGCTTTTACCTTGGAGTATTATTACTTTGCCCAGCAAATCAGGTTGGTATTATAAATATCTATTGAATCATATTGAGTATTTCAAAAATCTCTAAACACATGTTTAATTTTATAAAATTGAGTTTCTGTTCGATAATGCAATGACATGGCACCCTCTCTTGTTACCTTTATTATGTCAGTAACAGCATGATTATAAAATAAATTCATCTCTGCCTTCAGAAAGGTGAAACATTTTTTTTAATTGAGTAATTTTCTTGTGCATCAGACTGTCTATTAGAAAATTAAAATATGTACAATCATAAGGTAGAAAATAATACTTGATTTTTCCATTTGGTTATCTTTTGTATCGCCACTTGGCAGCACATCTATCTTTAACTAAGTGCATGATGCTCTATTGCTTATACTAGACTACCAAAATTACAAGGCATTGCTTGGGTTGAATTGGTTTATACGTTGATTGAAAGTGATCAAAATAATCCCTTTTCTCTAATAGAAAAATGCAAACATAATTTAAGTGAGTGGAAAATAATTTTTCAAATGCCATTTTGACATTTTTATAGCTTCTACCATTTACTTCGGACTTACGTTTGCTTGCTTTATCCATCCATATAATCCATTTCATATATATTGCACTATAGAGTAGGACAAAATGGCAGGTGATACTAATGTGACTGCTACAGAAGTCGATTTTGCGTTTTGGAGTGATTACAAAGGCCCCTTAAGTGTGTGTTCATTTCCTGTTAAAATGACGAACTTGCAGCATAGTCTTGCCTTGAGTTTTTCTATCAATATTTGTTTAGTTGTAGCACTCTGTAGAAAAGTGAGTAACCACACCTGATGGCCACTGGTGTGTTATCCCCCACGCAAAGGATTCTAGTTAACGATGTATATTAAGAAATGCATGGCAGACTTTTGATGTAATCGGTTGATATCGATATAATTGATTGATATTGATGTGGTTCTCCTTTTGAAGATGGCCCCTAACAATAGCCATTCAACATAATCCAAGTTTTGTAGGCAGACTGCCTCACAATAGGTCAAGTGTAAATAGTTAATGTTGAATAAACATATGTTAAAGGACATACATTGTTCGAATCAGAAGTTTAGTTGCTGCTTCTTATCTGGTGCATACTGGCCGGGAAGTTTTGTTTTCGGAATTTTGGATTGTAAGTCGGCCGCATTTGGAACTTTTGAACTGAATCCTGCGATGTTTTTTTAAACTTTGGTTTTCTACTGGAAAAAAATATTGTACTGTTTCCGCTAACAGGGGGACAGATCGCAATGCGTAATTCCGGGAAATTTGAGGTAGAGCTTAAATTTTCCTAATGTTTCAGTTTGTTATGAAGCTCTGGGTATACTATACTGTTTTTCTTATTGTTTAAATTTGAGTATATGTTTTTCTTATTGTTTATTTCTGTTTATATGAACTAGAAATAATGCCAGAAAATAAAGAGAAACGGGATAGAGCTAAAAAGAAAAGAACTGCGTTGAGAACGGTTGTTTTGAAACTTTAAAAAAAAATTAATGAAAGCCTCATTGCGGAGGACAAAGATGATTTAAGTGATTCGTATGAATTAATAATTGAGAAAAGAAATAGTTTAAAAGAGTTAGATGATGAAATACACAATTTAATTGATGTAGAGTCGTTAGAAGCTGATGTAGTATTATCAGAAGAATATCAGGAAAAATGCACTAGATCAATAAAAAAAATGAGTCGGATTTTAGTTGAGAACAAAGTTAATCTTAATGATAATAGGACAGTTTAATGTCACCCCACAAAGTATGCAAAATTCAGTTCACCTTCCAAAATTACTTTTGGAAAAATGGGATGGTAACCCTAAAAAGTACACTGAATTTATGAATACTTTTACTAGTACAATTGATCTGAATGCATCCCTTTCCAAAGTAGAAAAATTTGCATTACTTAAAAATATTGTTGACAGGCACTGCTAGTAGTGTCGTGGCTTTGTTAGAATTGAATGAGCAGAATTACGACCAATCTTTGGAGAACTCTTAAATCTCGTTTTGGAAATAAACGATTAATTGTGAGTCAGTTCATGAATAAATTGTTGCCATTAGAACCTGTTAAAAATGCTACGAATGTTAGAGCGTTGAGGCGTTTATTTGACAACATTACCGTGTCTATAAGTAATTTGGAGACCCAGGGTATAGAGAAAGGTTCATTTGGTCAGCTTTTAATTCCAATTTTATTAAAAGCTATTCCGGGTGAGTTTGTCCTTATTTTCAATTGAACAAAAAATTAAATAAGGAAACAAGTGTTTCAAATTTATTGGCTTTCATTCAAACTGAAATTGAATGTCGTGAAGCATCAAATTTTCTAATTCAAGAAAATGAATCAACTTTATCCTCATTTTGAACATTCAAAATTTGATAAAAGGGCTTTAAAAACCACTGCTTCAAGCTTTTCCACGGTGGATGGCCGAGCATGCATCTTTTGTAATAAATTGCACGATTCATTTCTTTATGATTAAAGTTCCCAGGAAAAATTAGATAAACTGAAGAGAGATAAAAGATGTTTTGTTTGTTTCTTTTAGTTTCATACAAATAATTCTATTTTATAATAAGAATACTTGTAAGAAGTGTAAGATTTTGGCATCACACATCTGTTTGTGTATATGATCCTAGTGAAAACAAACCACAGTTTGTTTCGAATCAAACTCAAAGCCGAAATTCCCTTCAAAAAGCGGTTTTGTTTTAGCAAAATTGTATTAGTGAGAATTTATATTCGGAAATTAATGAGCAAGCCTTAGCTATTTCTCTGAAGGGAAATAATTTATGTGAAGAAAATACTTTGTTACAAACATGTACTGTTGTAGCTTCTGCTAGAGATAAAAGTGAATTAATAAATATGTGTTTGGATACTTGGTAGAGTACACGAACCTTTGTACATGCAAATTTAGTTAAAAAATTAGATTTAAAACCTCTTAAACATGAAAAACTCTGTCTGAATGGAAAAACTTATTTCGAAATCATTTCCAGTGGTAGAATTATTCCTTTTGGATAAAAAATGCAAAGAAAAATAAAAATCACCACTTTAGTTTTGGATCTCATTAGCAATGCTAGGATTTCATCTCCCGATGTAACATCGCTGAAAAGGTTGAGTAGACTTAATTTAGAAATCACAAAGAGAATAATTTTGAAAGCTGTTGCTTCGGTGTATGACCCCATGGGAATTGTCCAACCTATCTTAACCCCTTCTGGTACAATTTAATTAAAATTATATTATTGATTTGGATCATATTCAACAGTAACTTTAGTCGCATGACGAGTGTAGCTCGTCATTGTGCGGTATGGCATGAAAAACAATGACGAGCTAGACTCGTCATTTTACCGGAAGGGGTTAATGGAAATGAAGATATTGCAGTCTATATGGGCTCTTGGAATCGGTTGGGATACACCTCTCAGTCAAGAAATTGCTAAAGAATTCACTCAGTTGTGTGCTGAACTAAATTCACTATGAGAGTGCAACAATCCCTCAAAAGTATTTTGAAACTTGAGAAAAAACTGAAATTAGTCTTCATGTGTTTGCAGACATAAGTCCGAAAGGTTTTGGTGCAGTCAGTTTTTTCGGTACAAGAATGCTCATGGAGAATAAAACCAGTTTTGTCAATGCGAAAGGTCACGTGGCCCCACTGAAGTTGTTATCTTTACCGCGTTTGGAGTTGAAGGCTGCTTTATTGGCAGCTAGACTTGCAAAGTATTTGACAAATTTGTTTCCTGAACTATGTCAACGTCTGTATTTATGGAGTGACAGTGCAATAACTCTTTAGTGGATCAAGGGTTCTGCTGGAGATTGGAAGCCATTCGTGTCTAATAGGGTGTCAGATATTCAATCTCTCTCTGATCCTGAGAATTTTTTTCATTGCGGTGGAATGCAAACTCCTGCAGACCTTTTAACTCGAGATGGAGAGTGCCTACAAAGTTGTTACTAACCCCCTTTGGCTGCATGGTCCAAGTTGACTTATTGAGCCCGAGGATTCTTGGCCTATAAATAGTGAGAAACCAATTGATGAGGTGAATCTGATGATACAGAGAAAACAAAAATCGGTTAGTTCTCTTCTCTCTGTTGATCATTCTTGTGCTCCTTTATTGGACATGACAAAATTTAGCAAGTTAAACAAAGTGTATCGCATCACTGCATATGTTTTGAGGTTCATTAAAAAACCCAAATCCAATGCGAAAAAACTTAATGGACCTTTGTCTGCTGATGAAATATCTTCTGCAAAAACATTGGATTAAAGTTGTTCAAAAAAACATTTTGGAACTGAAATTTTGGCCCTTTCTCACAGAAAGTTAGATAAAAAAATCGAAAATTAATCAATTAAAAACCAGAACTTGATGAACACAGCTTGTTAAGATTGAAGGGTCATTTTCATTTTTCTGAATTGAACTTTGGTGGAAAACTTCCCTTGTTGCCCTCAAAGGAACTGTTTTCTGAACTTGTGATTTGGTACTCTCATGACAAAGTTCTCCATGAAGGAGTAGATTCTACTCTTGCCCAGACGAGAGAGTGCTTTTGGATCATTAAAGGTTGACGTTGGTTAAATCCTTATTGGCCAAATGCAATTTGTGCAAATGGTACAAAGTGTGACCAGGGACACAGGAAATTGCCCCTTTGCCTCCGGACAGGGTGATAGACTGCTCCGTTCTCGGTGATTTGGACTTTACAGGACCGTTTTACACCAAAGGAAGTCCTGAGTAACACTATTTGCTCCTGTTCACTTGTGCAATTGTGAGAGCATTGCATCTTGAACTTGTCCCCTCCTTAAGTACAGAAAACTTTCTAATTGCTTTCCTCGGATTTATTTCACGGCGAGGACTTTGGAACTATATACTCGGACAATGCTAAAACTTTTAAAAGAGCCGAACTCGAATTAATGAAAATATGGAATTGCATCAAGGACAAAGCTATCCATGATTTGTTTTCCTCTAATGGAATACAATGGAAATATATTGTTGAGAAGGGAGCATGGTGGGGAGGGTTCTGGGAGAGGCACTTTCGTACGATCAAAACTTGTTTAAGGAAAATTGTGAGAAAATCTTCGTTAACTTTAAATGAATTAGAAACCTTTGTAGAAATTAAGGCTGATTAATTCGAGACCTATAACTTACGTATATGATGATCCCTCACCACTTACTCCTGCACATTTTTTGCTGGGAAAGCATTTGTTTTCTCTTGTCACTAAAATATCTAAAATGGACTTGACAGGCTCTAAAAGTTCCATTGTCGAAAGGTATAAACATCAGCAAACTTTAATTCATTTTTGGAGACGGAAGAAAAATTACCTACTTGCATTAAGATAATTTAATTTATGTTTTATCAAAGTTTCAAGTAATTTCCAGTTAAATGATATGGTATTGATTCACGAGGACGAATACCCTCGCAACGTGTGCAGACTGGGAAAGATTGTAAACGTATTTCCAGGGAGGGATGGAAAAATTCATTCCTGTCTCATTCAGACAGGCTCAGGTCAGCTGAGAAGACCTGTTCAGCTTCTATACAATCTGGAAATGCATGGTAATTAATTGGACTGTTATTTACTATTTGCACCCTTTTTTTAAATATAGCATTTGATGTTACAACAGTTAATCATCATAGTAATATTTACTTTTCTTATTTCTGGATATATTTTGTATATGTGACTATTTGAAATGTTGTGTTTTTTCTTAATTTCAATTTATTAGTTAAACAGTGTTAACTTGCATTTTCTTAAAATTTTATTGTATTTTAGTATTGTTTAATTTCATTATATTGTGTAATTTCCGTAATTAAGTAATTGAGTGTTTTCTTTGAATATTTTACTAATGTTTGTGTGAACTATTGTATAAGTTCACAGGTGGGGAGTGTAGAAAAGTGAGTAGCCACACCTGATGGTGCTGGTGTGTTATCCCCCATGCAAAGGATTCGAATTAACGATGTGTGTTAAGAAATGTGTTTCAGGTGATGGATGTAATCGGTTGATATCGATGTGGTTCTCCTTTCGAAGGGGATGGCCCCTAACAATAGCCATAATACAAGTTTTGTAGGCAGACCACCTCACAATAGGTCAAGTGTAAATAGTTAGTGTTGAATAAACATTTGTTAAAGGACATATTGTTCAAATCAGAAGTTTGGTTGCTGCTTCTTATCACACTCTTGCACCAGGAATGCAGCATTTCTGAATTTTACCATCATTATGAAAACTGACAAATAATGATATATTTATAATTAATTTCTTTTCAAGTAAACAGTTTTTTCTTAAAAATTTCGTTCAGCACATGAAATGACAACTGAATGAATATTCAACATATAAAATGAAATTTCTTCGGTACAGAAGAAATAAAGTTAATCGGTTACACAATTTAAGCAGAAGGTCAACTTTACGGTGTTTTTAAAAAAGAAAATCAATAGTTTTAATGAATGTTTCAGATAGCAAAGTTGCATAAGAATGCCTTCAATTCGTAAAGTAAACAACCCCAACCTTCTGTCACTTAAGACAAAAACTTTCAATTCTTCCGAAGTCCTAGTTGGAATATTTTATAACCATTATATTATTCCAAAATCGAGCAAAGTTTTATTTAAAATTGGCTTTACTCCAACTTATATAGTTTAAATTGATTCTTTGTGGCACTTATTTTCAATTCTGATAACAATTTTTTTAATGGAAACCACATACCAATTTAGAATGATAAATTTTGTTCCTTGACTATTGAGTACAGCTTTGAATTGAATAATTTAAAACTTAAAAACAAATGTATGTTTTACTGATTATTTATTGTAATGGAAACCTTTGTCACAATTTAAAAAATCTTTGAATTACAATGTATAGTTACTCGTCTTATTTTAACATTACTTGTCATATTTTAAAATAGGTCTTAATTTTAACGTTTACTGTCTTGTTTTAAAAAGCCTTTATTTTAACGTTACCCTCTTTTTAAAGTAAGACATTAGTCTTATTTTAGAAGATTTTTGTTTTACACATTTGTGCACTTGATTTATTTTTATGAAACAGACTCTGCAAATCATGCATTGAACCAATGACTTTTATGGAATGTTGGTCGTATTATACACATACTGCCAAGAAATAAACCCATGGGTTTAGCAAAATTTTGCACCAAGTAAATAATTCATTAAAATCTAATTCCTAAATTATTTATTTACAACACATAAATAACAACTGTAGCAGCTTAACAAACAAACGAAATTCTGATCATTGAAAACATGTAGATTTCTGAAAATGAACAAATAGGACAGGTTTAATATGTAGACTGTTACCTGCAAAGTTCAAAAGAATAACTACCAAATTTGGTGTGGATTAGTCAAATGATGTAGATTCATATAGAGGACAGGCACCAACTTAGCATTTGTAGATGTAGATTATAATTTATAATAGGCAAATTCAATTTTTAATTTGTTTACCAGGTTGTACTGCTTTAAACTATGAATCCTTTGTTGCAGAAATAATTCAGTGATACTTGGTCTAATTGAAATTGATGAAAAAAGAATAATGTTTTTGTATAAACTGCTATCTGCATTTTGTATTGTATGTAAATATGACTTCTGTCACATAGAATTGTGATGATCAACAGCATGTGCTTTTTTGCAAAAAAATGTCCTATTTTCCCCCGAACATTCCACCATAAATTTAGATAATATTTGTAAAAATAACAGTAATAATTCTGATTTGAGATGATTTATCCCCAATTTGCAGAATATGTATTTTATTTAATGACTCATTGCTGAAAATATTATGCTTTGAATCTAATAAATATACAGGCATTTTATATTGCTAGTACTATTTTATGTATGAACATTTTAATTTGTTTTGGTTATAATTTGTTGCATGATTTACTGTGGATCTGAGGTGGATGTGCTGCTGGTTTCACACCACAACTGAAACTAACCCCCCTGAATTTCTGCAAACACTACTGCTCCCTCGACACGACACACATACTCCATAGCACTTCGCTCTTTACATGTTATGTATAAGATTTTATAGATCTTATTATTTTATAGTATCTAGTTTTACAATAAATGGGGTCTATACTTTCATCTGAACTAAACTCAATTTTGTGAGGTTTATTTATCCAAAATAATCATTTCAGTTCCATAATAAGAAAATTGTTAAAAATTAAATGCAGGATGAATAAATGGTGGAAGCTGAGAAAATATATTTAATTCCCTATGGTTTATTCACTGGGAAGGATAGGATTGTTACATGTGGCCATATTATGTAATGGATATGGAAAGGGATAGAAAGAAATGTTGGCAGTGGTTTGTAAATTCAAAGTTGTAAAACCATACTTTATTTAGAAACTGAATTTCTTATTTCTGTTTTGTAGGTGTATATGAATTACAAATATTTCACATGAACAGTCATACTGATATATGGGATGGAAGATTGAAAGCTGCTATGGAACTCAGCTCTCTGAAATTGAAAAGTGCTAACTCTGTTCTGATTGCTTGTTTCACTTCTATTTTTGGCCCTCACAACACAGGTATTTTGATTTTTCTCCCAGAATTCCATTTATAAACATGCATGAAGTTACTTTGTTTTCCCACTTTCACATTTATTAGTCTGTTTTAAAAATGTTCTCATGATTTAAGGAAAACATTAAAATATATAAGATAAAAATACAAATTTGAATAATTCATTGAGTACCATGTAATCCTTTGTATTTGGATATGCTGCAGCCTTGCAATCAAGAATGTAAGGTATTGTCAAGATTATCTGGCTAAGTTTATAATAAATATCACTCTTGTTATGCAACCATAACATGTTCGAGAAAAGTAATTCATCAAGTGTAAATTTGGGACTAGTGCTGTATTTTTGCTATTTGAAATTGAAGTGACATTTAAAAATAATGTTTTTATAATATTTTATCTTAACAAAATGCTAAAGGTGGTCTAACAAACGGGGTGTTTCACAAAAAGGCAGTCTGTCTTGGTCTCGTTACTGTATGTGGAATATCACACAATACATGGTTTAAAGACACAGTATTGCCACCAGAGGCCAGGCATGTGTCACATTGCTCCTTCCTACTGGAAGAAGCAGTATTCCAGTTTCTCAGACGTGAACTGCACATAGAATTCTTCAAAGATTTGCAACAGGCTGTCTTTCGTGGCCTACCCTGTATAACACAATATATCATTTGGTATATTTACTTGTTAATTGATTGGTATACTTGCACTAATTTATTTATACATATTTTAAATTTCATAAAAGGTTTCTAAGCTTATGATGTTTATGTATTTCATTAGCATTTGAAGCATATTATATTTATAATGAAAATGTATTTTGTTTTAAAACATCTGAAATTCTTTATATAAAATTGTGTTTTTCAGTGTATGCCCTTTGGCAACATGAAAGCTTTGATAAATTTGCATTTGGAAGGCTCCAATTACTCAGTGAAACAAATAAATCCATTTGTAAGTATCAATGCTTGATTCTAATTTTGGAAGAATATTTTGATTTATATTTAGGAATATCTTTTCCTGCTTATTACTACAAAATTTCATATTAATATGTTTTCATTGATAGAGGCATACAATAAAGCTCAACTACCTTCATCACTAAATTTAAAAAATAGGATTATTTCCACTATACTAGAAAATAGTATCATGTTACTCTTCTGTATAAAAATTGGTTTCTGTTCTAAAATAACATTAGAAAATATATATATATATATATATCTTCAAAAAGTATATTCTGAACATTTATATATAGTGAAATTGTATCCATGTAACACCCGTTTCATTCTGGAGTAATTCAGTAAATTTCAGTAAAAATCATTTGTGTGTTCCAATATTTACTATAGTTTATTCAGTTTCAGTGTAGTATAAAAACTAAATCAATGATAAAAGAAAATTAGCTATTTGATTTGAATTTTATGTTTTGACTGTGCCAACAACTTTATCAAGACCAGAAATGCCATGCATTTATAAAAAGTTGTCTGAGTGACTTTGGTTTCTTTGTACCATAATATTATGGATACTAAGATTTTGTTTCCATCTTTTTTCTTACTGATGGTGAAACTTCTAAGATTGAAGGAATTTTAGTTGCACTATTGATTAAAGATAATTTGAGATTCTATCATAATCTTCATGTGGTACTTGCCACTCACAAATTGATTCCTAGTTGTCAACTTTAGGGCCATGGTAGCCAATTTCGAAGAGTATCAGATTAGTAACTGGAGGATTGGGAGTTCAAAACTCAATCCAACCAACAACAGTTGGGTGGGGGGCTGGTGCACGTTAAATCTGTCGTGGCCTCAAATGTTCTCACTTTCGTGTGGTTTGGAGAGTGAGATGTCAGCCTAGGTGTGACCTTGTCATCTGACATTATTCAAAACTATGAGGTTTAGTCTTCAGATCTTTTGCTGTGGGGATTCATCCCGAACTGTTGCCAATTGTGTTTCTCAAGCGTGACGTTAGTTCAACTACCTACTATAGCAGATCGTCGACGTTAAAAACTACCAGTCTTTTTTATCTGCTTCTTAATCTTGGAATTTGTTTCCTATAGTTACTTTTTGGAAAGAGTAAAGTACAGCTAATTTATATCAAAAATAATTTAATAGTAGAAACTTACATATGGTTCCTGACATGTCAAACGAAAAAGCATAGACCTAAAAAGTTTTTAATATTCTACACTTGAACCCATCACACGAGCGTCTGCCTTCACCTCCTGAAGCACGTATACATCTCAAAGTGCAACAGATGTGTGCGCCTTGCCGGCACCAAAAATATAAACACCTGTCTACGGTATAGGATCAACTCCGAAAGGCTTCTCAGCAAAAAGTCTGGTCAGGTTGCGACACTACCTAATTCTCAACTGGTAAACAGAAATTGTAACCAGTACTTAGCAACGGAGGTTGTTTCAGGTATTTAAATCTAGAAAGTTGAGTGTATTTCAAAATTTCACATTTTTCTACTGTAAATGTGGTTTTAAATCTTGTTAATTTACTACTTTAGCCCTTATGTCTTAGGTCTATATAATCTAAAATTTCAAATTTTAGTCTTAAAAATTATTTTCTTCATTGTATTTATCTGTTTTGAGCTCAAAACCAACTGCCTAAAGAAAACTGTTATCTTAGATTTTATTATATAATTTTAGAGAATAAAAACACGGTATGTTATGTTTATAGTGTACATGAAATGAAAGATATTTGAATGAAATGTTTCAAACGTTTAAAAAGTATTTCATAGTGGGTGAATTTCTTATCTCAGTAGACTTCATTTTCAAGTGTCATAATCACAATTTCCAAGTCTATAAACTTGCAAAATTCCTTATGCATTTTTATTTTTTAATTGTTCCAAGGAATTGACTTTCGATGTTATCAACATGTTTTGATATTGATGGTTTTTTTAATTTTGTATCTTTTGTCATCTCTTCTGATAAAATGATAATTCTCGTATTCAAATGTGTTACTTTTAGCAAAATTAAGTATTTCATTAAATTATTCAACAGGATTAATACCTTTTTGAATTCAAACTATATATCTGATATGACCTGCTGCTGCAATGATTTATTATGTGAAATTGTCATTATTGTAATGCCCAATTCATGAATCTTATTCATTTATTTTATTTTGTAGTACATGCTTTCTATCATGAAGTTTTGACTGGTTACAGCAAAGGCCTTCTGCCACACAAAGCTTCTCCATTGCAATAAAATTAATTTATGCAAAGATCAGACATATTTGCCAACTCACAATGTAATGTCAATATTTCTTTGGAATACCATTTATCCACTACAGAATTATAAGAATATTATTAAATTAACCATTTATTGCCATGATTCTATGATTATATATTATTTGTGTAAGTTCATGTGTGCGTCTTTTTCTCATTTAAAGGGTTTAATTAATCATAATGAAAATAGTACCAATAGAAAGTTCTTTTTGGTGCAAAAGGATAATAGTTTGGATAATCGAAAGTCAAAAACAACTGTTGCATAAGATTTATGGACATCCCATATTACGTAGTAGAAATTTTTTAATTGATCTATGCATATTGACATAAAATAGTGTATAACTAGGCAACTTCATGTACAAAATAAATTGAGCAGAGATGACTGGTGGGTGTAACCTGAACAGTGGGTATGAGTACCCTTAATTAGTCAAATTTCAAGTTTAAATGATTACAAATAGTAATCTGCTTTGGGACAATACATTTATTGTACATATTTAAAACCTTTCTTTGAAAATTAAATAAAACATTTGTTTGATGTTTTGTGTACAGCTAATAAAAACTTACAATTAGACAAATGGTTTTAGTTTTATCATTTAAGCTTAGTTTTCGTTGCATATATTTGATCGAACATAATGTTTCGGGTCCTCAATGCAATGTAATCGAGATGCCTTCAAAGTTTAAAAGCATTTTGAAAAAAGAAAGTGTTAAATTATTCTCTTATTTATTCTGTGTGGAAAAATGGTAAATTTGTTATCTTTTCTGGATAGATTTGTCAAAAGTTGGCAAAATATGCTTATTTAACAAAAAGTCAATGTTTTAATTATATGTTTGTATCTCATTTTGATTTTTAATCTATTTGTTTTCAGATTTAATTTGTCAAAAATATTTTTGTCTTAAGAGAAAAGTTATGAGTTTAAGTTAATCGTAGCATTTACTTTATAGTTTACTCTAGTGTGATATTTAACTTGAACAAATATTTTGTTAGATGATTGTGATATATTTAGGACTTACTAATTTTTTAAAATATATATTATTTTAAGTATTTTCACTCCCTGTATCTTTTAATTAAGATGCTTAGCTTCAGTAAAACTTCTTCCTTTATCATTTGTTAAAACTATCACCTTTGTTTTAAAATATATGTTTACTTAAAGCATTTAGCTATATATTTGATAGGTTTATCTCAGAGTTTGTTACTCTGATCTAAGGACTACTAGGGGCAGATTGGGCAAAGCCAAGGAGTGAAAGCCCTATTTGAGAAGCCACAAAAATCATTTTGTAGTTAGACGTAAAAAACTATCTTCAAATTACTATCTGTGCAAAGATATTCGGCTCGGATTATCTTGATAGATGCAACAAACACTGGGATCAGTGACTCAGTAGTGGCTATAGGGTTTCTGCTTATGTGAAAATGTTAAAAACTTGGTTTACAAGGCCCCTTGACAAAAGTCTTGTATACTTATCCTGTTTATAAAATATTGTCAATTTTTATTTTTATATCTGATCTGAAGCTCCTATATCTTTTATGTATACTCTGATGAGGATGCATGACTGATCAAATGCTTGTATTGCACAAATATTATACTTTGAAACTTGTTAATGACAGTCAATAGTAACACCACAAAAATTGACCCCTTGTGAGAGGTGTCCGTCCAGTGCAATCCAAATTGGAGGTTTTTTACATGTAGCAGAAAGAAATGTGTTTAATTACTAACCAATTAGCTCAAAATCAATGCTGAATTGAATCACTTAAGAATTTATATCCAGTAGATAGGTGAGATGATTTGTGCCAGAAGTTTGCATGAAATTACAACAATTTTGCTTGTTGTATAGCTCTTTTTGCTTGTTTGTCTCTTCAATGAATGATTGAGATGGGTGACCCTTTGTGCATTAATATATTGCCTGTTAATCCTGTGATCTTTTCCAAAAATCTACTTATTTATGGAGTGATTGAATACAGGTGACTGCCAAGACAAGTTTCACCGTATGAAAATGAAGTCTTCCACTTACAAAGTTACAGAAACTTTTTACTGTAAAGATGTTTACCATCTTTTAGAACTCAAGCAACTTATCTAATTCTAATAGTAAAAACATTTTGTAGTATTTCGTCATTTTATTTCCGAATTAAGCAGTTTAACTGAAAACATTTATGTTTCTTGGACATCCTATGTTTATTTGCTATAATTTGTGCATAAAAGTATATTTCTCTCACTTGTATTAAAATTTGTTTAGGATTATAAATAGATTTTTTAAAAGCTAAAATTATAGAATATGGCCACTTTTTTTGTTGATCTAGAATACATTTTCTAATTCCTTTAATGATTTTCGAACTTTTTGCATACTTACAAGAATGAATTATTTAGCATATTCTTTCATTCTTTCTCTATATTTTTAGTGAGTCAACCATACAAATAAGTTATTAAATTATGAAGATAAAATTCAGTGTTAATCTTTAATAATTGTATTGATGAGATTAACATATTTTTTTACCAATCCCCAGTGAATTTTCAATTTTTACACAATAGAAGGGATGTCCTAAAATAGACCCATTGTGACAACAATAAAACCTTTTGAAAATTTAAAAAACATGAAAATTATTTCCAGAGTTGATGGTAATGCGTCCAAAATATTGATAAAGAGGTAATCAGCCTCCAAATACTTAGTGCCAATGACTGGCACTGAAATTGCTTCTAAATCTAGAAATTTAAGTGTATAAGTGAAATGTAATTAGCTCATTGCAACTGTAAGGAACACTTGAAACTTACAATTCTTAATTTGACATTTGAAAAAGTAATGCATGTTATGTGCCTATTTGATTTACATTCTAATTTTCAAGCATTCTACCGTCTTGTGTATTTTTAAAAGTTTTACACAGTATTAAAGCACCCTTGCTATAATGCTCCTCAGTTGCTTATTGTGTCTTGTCACCCGAAAATCACTAAATGTTGAGGGGTCACTGTAAAAGTTGATGTTATTGCATTTCTTAGAAAAGGTTTCTTTTACATTTTGTCAGAATGACCAATGTTAAGAAATTTAGGGGTGTAAAGGGGAGCATTTTAGACGTTACAGAAAAAAATTTTGTGCATGCATCAATACTGACAGCTTTAGTGTAATTGAAATTTTTTTTATTTAGTTCTCTACAAAATTGTCTTATCTTTCTAAGATTTGAATGTAAGTAGTTTAGCTTCTATGACTGATGTGCTTAAATTCAGTATTATTTCCCTAGATGTTAATACTATATTAATGAGCACAGAATGTTTTAAAGTACTTCTCTTTTTGCTGTGATTAAATTTTAATAAATACAGTTCCAAAATTTCTGATTTTTACCAAAGAATTTTCTTTTCAATTTTATTGCTGAAAAATATTTTTATGGTGAGATGTGAAGTTATATATATTTATTATTTTGGTGATATTGCATTTTAAAGAAAATATAGAAGAGATCATTTATTTTTCCTTTCAAAATATGATTCACAGTATTTATACCCTTCAGATATGGGACAAATTGTATTTTGACATGTTATGCTTAAAAATCTCTTATGTATTCCTTTATATGTAAAATATTTATTTAGTATTTGCAAACAAAAATCTTGAAACTCATCTCCATACTTTGAAAAATTAATGGTTTTTATGTATAAACAAAGTCTTAATTCTTATGCATTTGTAGCTTCGTCCTTTACTTTAAGAATACATCAATTTGTTTGATGTATTAATTTCACATGACTATCAATTTCTAGACTCAGGCAACATAATCTCAAGTTACAATAGTTTTTAGTAGAGAACAATTTAATAGTTAGAGCAAAAGTTTATAAATGTTCAATCTATTTGTAATTTTTCTTATTTACTCTTTTATCTATTTATGTATCGAATCAAACTAAATTGTTATACAAACCGAAAATAGATCAGAACACTTGCCGAAAATTGTAGAGTTATTGCTCGATAAAACTTCCCTAACTTTTGTTATTGCTTTTAATAACACTATTGCTTTTCAAAACTAAAAACTCATTTTTAAAAAAGAAATAGCATCATAGAGTAAGAATATGCTGCCCCAAGTCCTTGAATTTTATACTTATCGTCAACATAATATTGTAAACTATTACAGCACACTAAATTGTTGAATGATTCTATTCCATTTGATTTCCTGCCATGCATTTACTTTTACCTACCAGTATTTAATTTATTAATGGTAATATATATAAGCTGGTATAAGATTTTTACTTGGTCTATCTAGTCATCAGATTTTTTACAACAGCATATTTGTTAAGGTGTAATTAAAGAAGCAAATATATCCGTACACTTACAACTTCATAATTTTTCATAAAAATTCCCAACAATTGAATGCTCAAATTTGGAGTCTATATGAAGAGATTGATTATTCCTTTATCACTATCAATGAAGGAATTATTTAGTTTCATAATAAATTTTAAGCATGCACAAGTGTCCAAAATAACTGTATTTGCACATATATTTTTACCTAAGATAAAGTAACGTTTTAAAAATAATTCTTCCACTTAAGCTTTTTTATATATAAGAATCCACAATATAAAAATCACCTTCATAAATTTCAATCAGAAAAGAAAATAGATGAAAAGTAATAAATTTAAAATTATTGTTATAAACTTCAAACCGCGAAAAAATGAATGTATAGATATTTCGTGGTAGATTAAGTCTAGGAAATATATATACATTCATTTATACCTGTCTCATTTTCTAGACATTTACTATGCTTCAGTATGCATATTGAATTTTAAAAAATTTTAGTTTTCCTATTCTCAAATGTTTACATCAGAAGTGGAAACGAGCAATTTTGCTAGTTGCAGCATTTCTGTATTTAGTTTTTCATACACAAATTATTGAAAATGGCTTTCTAAACTTGCTTTCAACCATTTATTAATGTACTGTTACTGTTTAAAAATATTGTACTAAAGTCTTAAATCACCATTTAAACTTTTGTTTGAATATTTAATTCTTTAATCTGTTTGACTGTTAATCTGTCTATTTAATTTAATCTGTTAAATGAAGTTTGGTAAATTGAAATTTACTGTAGTTTTTTTTCATAAGTATTGTTTTTCAAACTTTCTGTATAAAAATGAATTTTAAATTAGTAAATACAGTACATAGTAATTCATGTTGAATTTTGCATCATAAAAATGTAAATACCTATATATATATATGGAATATTCTATTTACTTTGGGTAATCTATTTTTGCACAAGCATAAAAATTCTAGAAATCTCTTAATGCACTTTATTTTAAACATATTTTCAATTTATGAAGTATAAAGATTTTGTCTGTACAATCTTCCTGTTGCAAATTTTAATAACTTGGTATATCCAATTGAAATAAATAATAGATTGACTCAAATGTCAGACAAGCACATTTTGGCCATCTGAGCATTATGGACTTTTTCATCTGCAGTTTTTCTTCCATGCTGCTAACCAGTTTTAATGTTATAGTTCAACTTAAAATTTCTTTCCTTTGAAAGGCTACTCAGTCCTAAAGTGTAATCTTGAGTATAACTGGTACTCTTAAAAAAAACTCATTGTACTCAGAGCTGAACTTCTAAGATAAATTAAGAGTTGATTTTTATCTGATTCCTATGATGCTGTATCTTTAAGAATTAGGCTATATATATGGATAACTAAGTTTATAAGTAATGAATTTTTTTATACAGGGATGAGATATTCCTCTAATTTTGACTCATAGTTTGTTATTCTAAGTCATTTTATTTTGTGTCATGTCTAAGATCTGATAGTTCTAGTCATTATTTACCAAATTGCCTCATAAATTACATATTTCAAGTTTACTAGTGTATTTATGATTAGTGAGATTAAAAGGTGATATATTTCTGTCTTAGTAACTTTTAGTGTATTTGTAAATTCTTTATTTTTGGTGTAAAGGTTAGCATTTCTTGAATGAAATAAAATAAGGTATTTGTCATATCACTCTATCTTATTCCTTTGTCCCAGGATTTATTTTATACAGTGGGTCACAAAAGTATTTTGGTGTGTCAATAGCTTAAGTAAATATGCACTTGAATTTATTGAAAGTACTAAGGTTCAATGTGCATAGATTGATTTTTAAAAAGAAATTTTATCATTTTTGCCAGTAAATTTGAATTAAAGTACATAATTTTGACTAGCATAACAGAAATCCAAAACTTAGTAGTGCTTTGCATACAAAGGTTTGGTTGGTATAAAAGATTTTAAAACTCTGATAAAAAAATATCTAAAATATGACCTCAATTTAAAAATTCCTATTCTATCAATATCTTTCTGAGGAAATCGTATATTTTGTCATAAATAATAAAAATCTGTCTTCAAGCAGAATAAAATAAAATTGGTTCCACTTTGTCCTAATATCTGGTGCAAAGAATAATATTTAGACTTAAAGCAATCTAAGGAATATAAGACAGAATGCAAAAAAATCATTGATTTTCTCGGTTTTGTTTAACATTTGTACTTTTAACAGAAGGTGGCTGAATACTTTTGTGTGCCTTATTTTGGAGATATTACGTTAATTTAACTATTAGCAAATTTTTTAGTAATTATATTTCGATGGGAGACTAAAATAGACAGCTTTTAAGTGGAAAATTTTTAAATAATTTTAACCACATCCTTATAAAATATCTGCAAATAGTGAAATGTGAGTTGGTTGAATACTTTTACGGCCCACTAACAATTTAGACTCCAAGAAGGATCGCATTTTTCAGGCGAATTCTAATTTTTAGAAAAAATTATATCCAGTTTTAATATTTCTATTCAGAATATTAAGATTGTAATGAACGGTATTTTATTGACTAAGAAATATCATTTTTGCCAGGCCTTTCTCATTTGCTAAATTATTCTGTTGGGTTTTCAGCTTTTATTAGACAGCATGGTAAATTAATTTTGATTTCAATGCACTTGAGATATTATTCAAAAGTACTATTTTTTGTCTCAACTGCTACCAAACTGCAGTATTCTAACAATGTTCTTAGGATAGCAGACAGGGTTACACATTGGTACATGAACTAAAATTCGTCCAACAGTTCTCTCTGTTAGTCTGGAAGACATGTAGCCCTAGTTTCGGCTCAGAGATGGTAAGTAGAGTAATCTGAACACTGGTACTCGATCGCTCTAATTTGTGCAACTCTGAACACAGCCACCCGCAACTTGCTGATGAGATTCGGGTCGAGTTAGAACTATGTTGCACGCTTCGCAAACGTGTCCTAACAGATTGAAGGGCTAGTAAACCTCGTACTCGGATCCCTGCTGCCCCGAACCACCTAATCAACCCTAACACCGAGATGTCAGGTCAGTCGATGTTGCATTTAGATCCATGGGCTCATGCTTCTCTGCGATGTCGGGTGCGCGAGTAGTCGATTGCAGCTCCAGAGGCCGCCTGAGTTGATTTTGTTGACTCCTGGAACCCTTGCTTTCGCTCTGCCGGTTTCCTGTCTGGTGTCTCGAATCCCAAAGGACTCGACTTGCTCACGAAGTGTAACTCGTCGATCGCAATAGTACACGTCGTTTCTTGGGCATATTTGAAATTCAGTCCATGATCCGGATGCACTATATATCTTCCTTTTCATTTGCGAGCAGTAGCGGCGAGAGGGATTGCAATTTTACGTAACAGTCAATTCTCAAGTTACTTCCCAAGGATTAGCTTGTTATCAGAGAAAGTAGTGATTAATAAATAGGAAGACGCCGTTTTAAGTAGGGGGTATTTCAATTAACGTCACACTGGAGCAACACAACGGGCTATTGGTGACGGTCCGGGATCAATCCCAAAGGGAAAGATCCGAGGACAACACGTAATTTTGAACCACGGTCAGATGACTGGGCCACACCTGAGCTGGTACCCCACTCTCCAAACTTTCACACCACGCCAACGTGAGGACATTTGAGGTCACGACAGATTTAACGTGACCAGCCCCCTTTGTACACGACTATCTTTTGGTTGGATTCAAACTCGTGACCCTCCGGCTGCTAGTCCGTTACTCTTTGATTGGCGTGGTGTGGAAGTTTGGAGAGTGGGGTGCCAGTTCAGGTGTTGCCTCGTCATCTGACCGTGGTTCAAAATTACGTGGTGCTGTCCTCGGATCTTTCCCTTGGGGATTGATCCCGGACCGTCACCAATAGCCCATTGTGTTGCTCCAGTGTGACGTTAATTGAAATACCCCGTTACTCTTTGAACCGGGCTACCGCGGTCCAGAGATAAATGAACAACGTAGTAAATGAGGCATAAATGTTTGCTGAGGGTTGAGTTTGAGCGAGCTGGCAAAATTGTGTGTGTGTTCCACATTCGGACCTTTATCGAGTTGCCGTGTGCCTTTTTGGATGTCATGTTTGAACCATAGAGGAGATATAAAAGTAGATGTATATAAAGGTAGCTATGGCAACCTTTTTATGTCTGCATGATCATGTGACCAAAAACAGTAATCACGTGATCCCTAGACTCTTCCCCAACGCGCACATAGTTTGCGCATTGCTTCTTCCGTAGCAAATGCATTGAAAGTGAAAGATAAAATGGTTCTATCGTGCTGTGTATATGGATGTAATTACAAATTTATTAAAGGTGGAAACGTTACATTTCACAGGTGAGCGATTTACTTGCATTTTACATTTGTTTTTTGTGTTTTTCAGTATTTACTAGTATGATAAAAATGGATGCTCTAACTTAGGAATTCTTAATACAACCTGCGGACATTTCCCGTTCTGTAAAAAAGATTTCATATATTTTCTATCAATATATACTACACTCATGTCCAAAATTATCTTTACATGTATAAAATCACGGATTTCTCAGAAACTGAACTATAATTTTATGAATTTGTGTGAAATGATACATAACATCAAAACACATAAATACAAATGAAAAAATTAAAGAGCACTGCATATGACAAATTAAAACTAGCATGAAACATTAAAAATGGCAATAATATGTGACAAGGAGATTTCAAAAAAAAATTAAGGCTTATGAATTTAATATGGAATGTGATCTCTCCTGACGTGTACACACATATCACGTGTTTTAATGCTGACAATAATGTTAACCACAGTTTGGGGAATTAAGTTCCACTCCTCCAGCAATGCGGTCTTCAGGGAATTTATCTCTAGGAGGAGGATGTTTCCGTGCAACTGCTTTTCCAAGGTAGTCCCATAAATTCTCTATCGGGTTCAGATCAGGAGATTTTGCTGGTAACGGTATTCGCTCAATGGCTTCACTTTCGAGGAATTCGTCGACGAGGTCTGTTCGATGTGGACAAGCATTACCGTCCATGAATAAAAAGTCAGATCCATATGCACCTCTGAAAAGTGTTACATGAGGTTCTAAGACTTCATCCCGATATCTCTGGCCGGTCACAGATCCGCTGTGAAAGCGTGTAGGGGCGTACGTCCATCGATCATTCCTCCCCATACCATCACACCTGCACTACCAAAATGGTCACGTTCCATAATGTTCGAAGGAAGATTTTGCTTTCCTGACTCCCTCCAGATGTAAACACGTTTAGAATCAGATGTTAAACTAAACCTCGACTCATCAGTAAAGAGAACATGGGTCCATGGGTGTTCACTCCAGTTCTGATCTTTGCACCAATTAAAGCGATCCCTCTTTTGTTGTGAAGAAATTGAAACACATACCCATAACTTTCTGACATAAAGTCCATTTTCATTAAGCTTTCTGTATACAGTTTGCCGTGATATAACAGTTCCAGTGGCGGCTGCAACCTCTGAACTTAACTGCAGAGCAGTAGACTTCCTGTTACGACGGGCAATTATTGCCAGATATCGATCTTGAGAAGCAATTGTTATTCGTTTATGACCTTGTCCAGGCCTCCTTACAACAGTTCCAGAGTTCTGAAATTGTTTCCATAGCGTAGAGACTCTTGAAATATTCACACATCTCGCTGCTTACATGATTGTCTGCCCTGCTTCTAAACGGCCGATAATTCGCCACTTCACAGATTCTTCCAAATGATACTTCGGAGCCATAAAAAACCGTTTTGAGTCCTTACACACTGAAATCAAAAGCTGTATTGCAGAAATTCATTTTGCGCAAAGCGCTTGATTCACCGTCGGATGACGTAACGCCCTGATTTGCATATCAGAAATAGTTTGATCACTTTTGATTGTATAATGCTAATTAGGCTTGTCTTTCACACATTCCATGCAAAAATGGATTACATCGATTGGATATTTCGCAGAATATCATTATTTTTGGGTATGTAAAGATAAATTTGGACACGAGTGTATATCTAAAATAATGTTTAAAAAAAATAAATGATATTCCAATGTGTTTATTATTGTAAATTGTACATCTACAGGCCTTAAAATATTAAAAATAATAAACCAAACCAAAACTTGTGAAATCGTTCTCTGTTTTGGCGATGATTTTTTTGGCGCCAACTAGGATCAGTATTCTTTCGTGTCTTACACAATAAAAATGTTATGAATTGAAAGCATGAACCTAAGTACATAATTTAAATTATTTCTTGCTGAACAAAATTGTTTTGTAAGCATCCATCTGTGAAATTGCATAATAATAATAATTAAAATAAAAGACAAATTTTGAAACTTAAGAATTAAATTAAATAAAATCGATTTGTTAAAAATGGGATTAAATCATATAAACCGTATTATAAATGCGAACAATATGCGCTTTAGGGAACCTTTTTGTTCATGTTTTAAAATATTTGTAAAATCTTTCGTTATAAGATTGCATTTGACAAAAGAGCTTTTCTTTCAAATAATTTCCCTTGAACTTATAACTTTCTACTGGAATGGCGAAAAACAAATTGCCGTTCTCTTATGTGAAAAACAAAAATAGCGCATGAACGCAAATTGAAATATTGTACCTGTTTTGATGTATTTTTATTCTTGTTAATAAAGCATGCATTATAGCAAATTATAAAACCAAACAATTAGAGAACGAAATGAAACTTCTTTTGTATTAATTCCAAACAATCCGCGTAGCTGGAAAGTTCCTTTTCTAAAAACATCTGCTTAACATCCTGATTTTTTTGCTTCGTATTTAAATCAACCTAACATTAAAATTTAATTATTTTCCAATTTTGTAAGTTTTATCTTTCTTCCTTATATTTTTAATCTTGAGATAAATCATACTGAATTAGATTGTTTCTAACAATATTTGTGAGCATTTCAATGTTTATATCGTTCTTTAACTCGATAAAAAAGCGTAGTGGTGATAAAAACACATTCCACTGCGAAATGAAATTCTTCACTATTGTTTTCTACCTGAAAAGAGGACACTTTGATTTTTTTTTCTCTCTAAATAGAGTATTTTAACGAATTAAGTATATTTGTGAAAATTTAAGTACACAAACATGCTCCTCAATTGAGCGAAACGTTTATCTTCCACAATTTTTTAAGTTGAAAAAACTTTTTAAAGCGTTAAATCTGTGATGACTTAAACTTTTAAGGTTCCATTCCTTAAAACAATAAAAATAGTTTTGTATTTATGATTTTTAGAGCTATAAGTAAAACAATTTATATTTACACGTAATAAGAACTTGTAGAGATGTGTACTTGCTAAAAATTCATTTATTCAGTTGTTATGTATTTAAAATTATTATTTTGTTCCATTTATTAGTTTTCCTAAAGATGAAGAAAGAAGATGGCTAGTAAATGGCTGAATGTTTCTAAGTTTTATTCAGTGGATTTAAAATGTGATGATGTGACAATAAATTTATAAGTTTACCGTTTCTTACTTATCTTTCGTATTTATAAAATATGGATTTCACACACACAATTATTAATACAAATTTAATATTAAAAATCCAGCACAGAACTTTTGCACACACTTAAAATTATAAAATTTGTCAAGAGTTATTTACTTGAACACTTTGATAAATTTAAAATCCATATCTAGACACAGGTGTAACTTATTTAGTTTTTGAATCTAATATTGGGTAAAATGTCTAATAACTTTAAGTACATGGTTTAAAAAGTTACCTTCCATCTTGTAAACACTATATGTATAACTTTTCACATTAATAATACTTTTATACGTAATTGTCCTAAAATAAATTTGCGTTTACAAAACAAGCAATTATGTATCCATAATATAAATGAAAGCTTTCAGTGGTGACCCAGACGTGATTTAAGCATGCAACCTTATCTGTTTTCACTATTTTTTATTTTATGCATCAGTAAATATTTATTGAGGCAGTCATTTCTTAACTTTTGCATTTATTTTTCGATTTATTCCAACTGTGTTAGCCTCATTTAATTTAAACAAGGAAGTTTTAATTATTTTCTGCTATTAAATCTAAGATAATTTTCACAACACCTAATGCAGTTGTTAAAGAAAAATATATAATATATTGAATTAAGTCAGATTTCGAACAACTATCTTACACAAAATTTTAACCAGTGACGATATACTTGTGAGCATTCACTAACCCTTTTGAAATTTTCTCTTAATATACAATTGCAAAAGGTAACCATCCTGCTATAAATCAAACCAGCACTACAGGACCGATCTCGACTGCGGGTTTAGTAAACTGCGGAGGATTGTATCCACTGCAGGCTGCTTGGAGGACCGGGCCTGATAAAGAAAATACTATTTGGAGGATTGGTTTGCGGGCTAGGTAAAACTATCATGAGGGCCATATTTGGACAGTGGGCAGACAAGATACAGGTTAAACATGTCCAGTATCTGGTCTGCTGTCCTAATAAACATATTTGGTGGACTGTATATAGACTGGGCCGGGTAAACCTGTCCGGAAACCGTATCTGAACTGCTGTCCGATGAAAATTTGGAGGGCCATATCTGGTCTGCGAGCCAGGTAAACATATTCGACGGGGCTTATTCGGCTTGAGGACCGATTAAACCTGTCCAGAGGACCATATCTGAACTCCGGGCCTGCAATCACTCTATTCACTACAACGTATTTATCTTACACGTACTGATTTTTGTTGTATACGTGCTACTTAAACTTGATCCCAATGCGAACTTAAGCTAATTGTATAACAGCTCAAATTGCTAAAATCATTAAAAAGTTACACAAATTCAATAAATATTCAGTAGTATGCACATTTGCATCGCCTAACAATGTTAAAAAGTAACTCAAATTCAAGAACTATTCACTATTATACACATTCACATCGCTAACTTTTTATAAGTAAATGTTATGTCGCCAAGAGAAGCGATAAAAAATCAAATCAATCAGCCAAGCTGAATTTTCGCGTAGCAGTCACGTGACTACTAGCGACATGTTGCTCCCACTTTTTGAATCTCTTCTCAAAACGAAGCTCAGTCTACTTATATTTCACGTCTATGATTTGTATCATAGAGAAGATATAAAAGTAGAGTGAGCTATGGCAACTCTTTTATATCCGCATGATCATGTGACCAAAAACAGTAGTCACGTGATTTTTAGACTCTTCTCTCCAACGCGCATATATTTTGCGCATTCCTTCTTCCCTAGCAAATGCTTTGAAAGGGAAAGCTAACATGGTTCTATCGTGCTGTCTGTGTTTGGATGTAATTCCAAATTTGTCAAAGGTGAAAACATTACATTTCACAGGTGAGCAATTTACGAATATTTTACATCTGTTTTTTGTGTTTTTCAATATTTGTTAGTATAATAAAAAATAGATTTTCCAAATTTGGAATTAATAAATACAACCAGCTGGCATTTCCCGTTCTAATAAAACGATTTCATACATTTTCAATCAATATATATCTAAAATAATGCTTAAAATAAAATAACTGGTGTGCTAGTGTGTTTGCTATTATAAATTGTACATCTATAAGGGCTTAAAATATTAAAAATAATAAATCGAACTTTGAAAACTTGTGCGAAATCGTTCTGTCTTGGAGATGATTTTTTTTGGCGCCAACTAGGAGTACTATATTCTTTCGTATCTTATACGGTAAAAATGTGATGAATTGTGATAACGTGAATTTAAGTACATCATTTAAATTATTATTTCTTGCTGAATAAAATTGTTTTGTATTCACCCATCTATGTAATTACATAAAAATAACAATTAAAATAAAAAATAACGTTTGAAACTTTTAAGAATTATATATTAAATAAAATCGATTTTTTAAAAATAGTATTAAAACATTTCATAAACCATATTATAAATATGAACCACATTATGCTCTTTAGGGAATTTTTTGTTCATGTTTTAAAGCATGTATGAAATCTTTCATTATCAGATTGCATTTCACAAAAGAGCTTTTCTTTCAAATAATTTTGTTTGGACCTATAACTTTCTACTGGAAAGGCGGAAAACAAATTGCTGTTCTCTTATGTGAAAAACAAAAACAGTGCTTGAACGGAAATTGAAATACTGTCTACTATTTTGACCTATTTTTATTCTTGTCAATGAGCATGCAATATAGCAAATTATAAAAGCAAACAATTAGAGAACGAAATGAAACTTCTTTTGTATTAATTCCAAACAATCCGAGCAGCTGGAAAGTTCTTTTTCTAAAAACTTCTGCTTAACATCCTGATTTTTTTTGCTTCGTATTGAAATAAACCTAACATTAAAATTTAATTATTTTCCACTTTTTATCTTTCTTCCAGTTTTATCTTTCTTCCTTATCTTTTTTAATCTTGAGATAAATCATGCTGAATTAGATTGTTTCTAAAAATATATGTAAGCATTTCAATGTTTATATCGTTCTTTAACTTGATGAAAAAGCGAAGTGGTGATAAAAACACATTCCACAGCGAAATGAAATCCTTTACTCTATTGTTTTCTACCTGAAAAGGGGACACTTTTTGATTTTTTTTCTCTCTAAATAGAGTATTTTAACGAATTAAGTATATTTGTGAAAATTTGTGTACCCAAAACATGCTCCTCAATTGAGCGAAACTTTTATCTTCCACAATTTTTTAAGTTGAAAAATTAATTTTTTAAATCGTTAAATCTGTGAGATAACTTAAGCTTTTAAGGTTCCGTTCCTTAAAACAATAAAAATAATTTCGTATTTATGATTTTTAGAACTATAAATAAAAAAAATTATATTTACTTCTAATAAAAACTTGTAGAGATGTGTACCTGCTAAAAATTCATTTATTCAGTTCTTATGTATTTAAAGTTATTATTTTGTTCCATTTATTAGTTTTGCCAAAGATGATATTTGGTATTTGGTATTTTCAATTAACGTCACACTGGAGCAACACAACGGGCTATTGGTGACGGTCCGGGATCAATCCCAGAGGGAAAGTCCGAGGACAACACCACGTAATTTTGAACCGCGGTCAGATGACGAGGCAACACCTGAGCTGCCAAAGATGAAGAAAGAAGATGGCTATTAAATAGCTATATGTTTCTATTAGTTTTATTCAGTGGATTTGAAATGTGATGAATGTGACAATAAATTTTATAAGTGTACTGTTTTTCTTATTTATCTTTCGTATTTATAAAATACTGTTTTCACACAATAATTATACAAATTTAATATTAAAAATCGAGCACAGAACTTTTACACACACCTTAAAATTATAAAATTTGTCAATAGTTATTTAATTCATCACTGATAAATTTAATATCCAAATATAGATACACAGGTGTAACTTATTTAGTTTCTGAATCAAAAATATAAAATTGGGTAAAATAGCTAACAACTTTAAGTGCGTGGTTTCAAAATGTTACCTTCCATCTTGTAATCATTATATGTATAACTTTTCAGGTTAATACTTCTATGCGTAATTGCCCTAAAATAAATTTGTGTTTACAAAAACATAAGCAATTATGTATACATAATATAAATGAAAGCTTTCAGTGGTGACCCAGACGTGATTTGAGCACACAACTTTATCTGTTTTCACTATTTTTATTTTATGCAACAGTAAAATATTTATTGAGGCAGTCAGTTCTTAACTTGTGCATTTATTTTTTCATTTATTCCAACTCGTGTTAACCTCATCAAGTTTAAAAAAGGAAGTTTGAATTATTTTCTGTTATTAAATCTTTAAGATAATTTTCACAACACCTAATACAGTTGTTAAAGAAAAATATATAATATATCGAAATAACGAAGGTCAGGTTTAGGACAACTTATATTACACAAAATTTTAACCAGTGACGATATACTTGTGAGCATCCCTAACCCTTTTGACATTTTCTCTTAATATACAAGTGCAAAAGGTAACAAACAGTCCAGCGATAAATCAAACCAGTACTACAGGATCGATCTCGACGGCGGGTCTGGTACACCTGTGCGGAGGACAGTATCTGGACTGTAAGCTGGTTAAGCCGATTTGGAGGACCGGGCATGATAAAATATTCGGAGGATTGTGTCTGGATTGCGGGCTAAGTAAAACTGTCCTGAGGCCGTATATGGACAGCGGGCATGTTAAACATGTCCAGTATCTGGTCTACTGTCCTTTGGTGGACTGTGGGCCGGGTAAACATGTCCGGAATTTTAACAATGTTAAAAAGCAACTCAAATTCAAGAACTATTCAGTATTATACACATTTGCATAGCTAACTTTTTATAAGTAAATGTTATGTTGCCAAGAGAAGTGATAAAAAATCAAATCAATCAACAAAGTTGAATTTTTGTTTAAAAGTCATGTGACTACTAGCGACTTCTTGTTCCCACTTTTTGTAGCTCTTCTCAATACGATACTCAGTCTACTTATGTTCAACGTCTATGGTTTGAATCTTCCCTTTTGGGATTGATCCTGGAACCCGTCACCAAAAGCCCATTGTGTTGCTCCAGTGCGACGTTAATTAATTACCATTATTTTACCCTGATACAATAGATTCTAGACATTAACTTTAGCAACCTGATGTCTCCAGAATGCTACTGTTCCGTTGCGGTTTATTGGCCAGGCCCTCTTATTGATTTTAAATAATACGTTTGGCAACGTTTGAACTAACATCTCCCGCCATTTGTTGTCTGAAATATTCGCCTAGAGAATGTATGACGCCATTACTAGAAAATAAACACTAACAATGGCAAATTTAAGTGTGGATAAAGATGCTTTTTATCGGCGTATGCGGAAATTATATCATGCTTGGACAGTGAGTAAAAAATTTCAGCTTTGTATCGGAATTTGTGGAGTTGTGCGTCAAAAGTTTGATTTTTGGAAATGTCTCACGTGTTTAAAATTATAATTGTTACATCTATGGATACATCTTTGAATGGGGTGTATTAATTAATTTTCTGTTATGTTTGTTTTTTTAGATGTATGAAAATAAATCGGTTCTATCAAACCGAAAAATTTCCAATGCGGCGTTTGTTATAAAAATGTTTTACCACTCTTTCAAATCAAAAATTAAAACCATGGCCTTTATCAATTGGTAAGAGGGTAAGAGATGAATGTTTAAGTTACAAAATTTGTCATATGTGCAATTTCCCTGTAATTTTGGTTTGCTTCACCAGATCTAGCCCTAGTGCCATTATAAAAACAACCTGTAATTTCGGATATTTTCTTTAATTAATTCAAGTCCTATTGATTAAACGATTCTAAGCACCAACTGATGGAAAGCTGAACTATATAAAATATAAGACTCAATTTTGATGAAAGAAAGCGGTATTGTTACACATGGGAATGTTATCTGAAGAATCAGTATTTGTGTCGTACAATTGTATATAGAACGATTGCAAAAGCGTAAGTGAATACTCATGTTAGATTGTAGTTTATGTTAAATCTATATGGACCTTAAAATTGTCCATGTTCATCACTTGAAAATTTAAAGTTGGATAATATTTGATGATTATGTAAAGTGATGTGTATGGAACATTTAAAACAGCTATGTGTTTTCAGTGAGGTCATAAGAATCTTTCATTTTGTTTCTGTATCGTGCATGAAGGAAATCAGGAAGAGTTTTTGCACTCGAAAATTAACTCCTGTTTGATTTTCATGTTCTGGTTCAATTGTCATGAGTATTAAATAGGTCGATATAAATGAATCGACTTGATTCTTTGTTGGATTTCTTCTGATGTTATGTTTCATTGTTTTATTATCAAACCTTGGGAGTTTTCAGGAATGACATGATACCAAATTGTAGATCAGTTATGAAATATCAGTTTCAAAAATTGCTGATAGGGCTTTGTTACTGATGTAGGCTTAGTAGCTTTTGAAACAAGTTTATATAGAATATTTATAACCAAATGATGTTATAACGTCAAACTAAAAAATTGGTGAAGTTTTTTTATGCAAAAATGACAATATGGAACACTGGTGAAACAAAAGAATGACTGACCAACTAAAATCGAACCCAGTTGTACAGCAAGATTGAAAAACATGTTAAATGTTTCCATTTTTTAAGTTAAAATGTCAGTTAAGAATATCTTAGCCATGTTTCTAACAATAATCTTTAATTGTTCTAATTCATTATGTTTTGACATGAACTTTGCTGAAAACTGAAAATCTATATTGACAAAAAATATCACTTCTCAATACTTATCTCTAAGAGTTAAATTTTTAAAATTTGTGCATGACAAGTAAAATTAGAAGTTTCGTGTATGTTAGTGTTTTCGATACAGAAATTCTAATTGATATTCAGTCTGCTATGCATTTGAATTGTTCACAGTCCAGATGTGTTCTGTTGTAAATGATATGCTGTGAAATGGCAAATACAGCCTTATGGGAATTATTCTTATATACTATAGTTTCTCACAGGGTATGCCAATTTAAATCAAATAATTTTTTTTTAAAAAATCATTGATTTAAATCAAATTTTAATTTTTCTTTCTGTTGTGTTTAATAATATTGAAAATGAAATAACTGAACAAGAGACATGTTATATTTTATTCAAATAAGTTAAGAGCTTTGCTCGTACTGAAATTTGAGGAACTGAGAATTTGAAAAATAGGCATTAGATTTCAAATTTATGTATTTTCATGTCTAATTTTTTACTGTTAACTTACAAAAAGTAACAATTTTTTCACCGATAAGTTATTTTTGCAAGCTAAAAATTAATGAGAAGTAGGAATTTTTCAAGATACAAGTTCCATTTATTTTATTTTCTATTGGTGACATGATTTTTTTCTCAAAAGCAAGTCTTGAACCAATTAATTATTTTATATTAAAATAGTTGAAGTAATTCAAAACATTTTGTTCATATATGATACTAGCACGGTCCACGGTACCTGCATGGCGTTACCCATGTCATCAGTCTTGTTTGTCCTCACTAATTTTGAAAACATTAAAAAGAAAAAACAATTTTAAGAATGAGTCCTACCACCTGACATGACACGGGCATGTCGCCTCATTCCTTCCACCTCACTGTTTCTTGCTTAGAGCTTCATGATACACTATGTTGAATGTTCTTCCATTTTGAGCTAGGATGTAAAGATTCTCGGCTTTTCCAACTCTTGAACAACCAACATACAGTTGACAATGGGAGAAACACAGTTTAATGATATCGAGTCCTACAACTTTCAGTGATTGTCCTTGTGCATGCTCATGCCGAAACTTAAACGAACAGGGATCTGAAGTCGTTTAAATTGGAATGGGAGATCCGAAGGGATGATTGTCATCCTTGGAATGAATACGTCTTCGCCTGCGGCATGTCCAGTCATGATGGTGTCTTTAGTGGTTGAGAAGCATAATCTGTGTCCCAATTTCTAGCTGTAATAGGTGCGAGGGTACTCCAGATGGCTCCAATGTGTTCAAAAACTGTTTGGTACACCAGATTGCTCCAACAAATTGTAACTTATATGGGCAAGGAATTAATTAAAATCATAAAAATCCGATTTAAATAAAAAAAATCTGATTTAAATGAAATAAATCTGTTTTTGATTTTAAAAAATCATGTTTTTTTCATACCCTGGTCTCAACATGAATAAAATGTCTTTGTAATTAATGCTCTCATGTTTTTAAAAAGTAGTTGATGTAAAAAGTGATATTCTAAAGTTAGTTTAGTTATATTATAAAGTAGGTCTTCCTGAAAAATTGGGTTCCCCTTTCGTGTTTCCAAAATCTCGTCAATCTGATTATGGATGAGAGATATAAAAGAGTAAAAAGGATTGTTCATTTATAAAAAAAATGTCGTTAAATCAAATTGCAGTGCAAAATAAAGATGAACATCATTATCCTTGCTATTTATCTTCATCCCATGTATGAGTTTATCCATCCTATGCTATTCAAAATAATCATTTTTGTATTTTCTTTCAACCAAATTCATCTGCCTTTTGAACCAAGGTTTTTCGTATAATACATAATTTATCCTTCATTCATACCCCAATCACTCACTCCTTTATTCTAATTCATCAAACACTTTCAATTTTTCATTCCACTTTTTCAAAGCAGCCATTCTGAATAAACATGCTCCAAAATAAAATCTGGAATGAATAACAGCCAAAAATTTAAAAAGTATGAAGGTTGCAGTAAGTTGGGTTGTAAGATTTGCTCCATTTGGTGATTAGAAAAAATTTGCAAAATTGTGCATCCCAACTTCTGTCAAATCTTTACGTACAATATATAAAGTGGCAGATCAGGGAACAAAAATCTTAAGTATAACTCATTTAAGTTGGTTGATCTGGGTTTTATGATTCAAGGTCCAGTATTGGACAAGCTGCACCAACTCATTTAAGTAGGATTAGTAGAATTTTTGGTGGCACATTCAGAATCTGCAAATTGAATCAGTTCTTTTCTTGATTAAAAAACTTCATGCAATAATATATTTGACTACAATGTGTTGTCCATTATTATACATTACATACTACGCTAGTGGTTCCCAAACTTTCAGTTCACGGTTCCCAAATAGGCCAACCTAACAGTTGCAGTGCAGTTGGATTGATCAAGTTAAAAAGTAAATTAAACATTTCAAAATCACAAACAATTATAAAAAGTATAAAATTAGTACATATTTTGAACAGTCTTGTAATTAGTGGGATGAGTAAGCTTATTCTCTACATCACTAAACAGAATCAGACTGGACATAGCCACCCTCAATTCCGCTTGTACATTAATTTTTGCATGATGCTTTTTATTGCAGTGACTGCCGAAAATCCAGTTTCCCTCGAATATAATGTCGCAAATAGATAAAGATTTGCTTAGCATTTCCTCTTAGTAATGGATATTTTAAAAAATTTTCCTAACTTTTCTTATATCAACCAAGTCAGTGCCATGCTGCCAAATTTTTATCATCAGTGTATTCATTTCAGTTAGTGGGAAGTCCCGTGTCCTTTAAAAGTCCTTCCTATCATTGCATCAACACATAGATAGTTCAATTTTAAATCCACATGGGCTATGCGTCATTTCAATTAAAATACTGGAATGTTTCGCTATGCTCTTGTAAGCTAGCAAAAATTTCCATGCAATTTGGTAAACTCAATAGAAAATCGTTTATTCTAATTTGCATTTTCATATTTTCAGAATGCTGAAAGTGGCAATGGCTTTGGGAAGATGGATGCTCTTGTTTGCTGTGTTGGTATTGATGAAGATATTGTGTACAGCAAATCAACTGCAATTCAAGTAATCTTTATTTTCTTAATATCTAAAAATATAAATGTGTTATATTGAAAAGTTTATGCTTACAAAGTGCAATTTTATTTTCAGACCTGGCTCTTTGCTTATGAACTTACAGATACGATCATGGTGTTCTGTGAAACATGCATGTATTTCTTAGCTAGTAAGAAAAAAGTAGAATTTTTAAAGCAGTTTGAATCAGGGAAAGAAAATGAAAATGGAGTACCACCCTTAACTTTGCTGGTTCGTGACAAAGTAAGTTAAAATAATCCATTGTGCACATTTTTCTTTCCATTTTAATGTATTTAACATTGTTTTAATAAATATCTTACGAAATGAAATTTAAAATATTTTTAAACATAATCATTAAACATAAGCCTATGACTAATTAATGATTATTTCAAGTTTTCCCTTATCTACAATTGTAAATCAGTATTGCAATAACAAGTAAAATCATGTTAATACATGTCCAGATTTTTAAAAGGTTAATATTAACCTTTTAAACCAAGATTTTAAAAGGTATATGCTACATATTTATTTTCACCTGTATTATAAACCATGATCAATGACATGTAACCTCAGACAAGTTTTTTGACAATTTTAAGAAATCCATCCAATACAGATATTTTCTTACACCCACTAAAGCCAATATCAATGACACTTGACCTTGACACAAGTATCATTACTGGGTTTGAAATACAACCATAGCATCTGTGAAAGTTTCTTTTTACCTGTGCATTCACTGGTTAGTTTAAATTTGGTATGTATGTTGAAGTTACTTCATGGATATTGGTTTAATCTGCAAGTCATCTGAGCATTTTCCCTCTTGAATACATAAATTTGATACGTTATATCTTTCCAAACCAAATTGCATGAACAGCCTGTTAACATTTTATTCCATGTTATGTCAAATCAAATTCCAATTAGTTTTTCTTTTACGTGATTGAATATCAATAACTGCAGGAATTTTCATTTATATGTTCTAGAGCTGGAAAATTTAAAAACTTTCCATTAAAACTATTGATTACTCTAATGTATTGAATTGGGAAATATCTGATTATCTTCTCTTTCCAGGCTGACAAAGACAAAGGAAATTTTGAAAAACTAATAACTGCTATTAAAAACAGTAAAACGGTAAGCTTTTTAGTATCACAGTAGTTTAAACTAAAATTGTAATTGCTTTCGCAGTCATGAAAATTGAAGTTTACTCTTATATTTTTGTGAGTATAAGAATCTGTTTTTAATTTTAGGGTTCAACTATTGGGGAATTTGCAAAAGATAAATCTTTCCCTGGAGAATTTTTAGTATCTTGGAGAGCTGCACTTTCTAAAGAGAGCTTCGACAGTGTAAGGTTTTCATGTTGTGCTTATAATTATTTTTAGTTAACAATTAACTTTGAAAACCATGGGATGCCTAAATAACATCAATTATGTATTTGAATGAAAATCACGGTGGAGATATCGAATCCGAGACAATAGCGATTTATCGCCAAACATGGTAACCTTGGTGTTTTGAATCAGCTTTATGGCAACCCTATGCAAAAGGTTTTTTGCGTAGGAAAGTCAGCGTTGTTTTTAACAAACATACTGGCTTTGGATGCCATCTTGATTTGGCGACAAACATGCCTCAGATTCTACATCTTTACCAAAATCACTACTTGGGAATCGTACTCGATGCCACGTATTCAGAATAAAAAATTATGGATTGACTAATAATTCTTTCCAATTATTCACACTGAGAAATTAAATATTTATACAAAGTATTTTAAGTAAAACCTGTGCATGCTGACTTATATTTTATATATTTTTCAGTGTTTTTTCTTCAAAGCGAGCATATTTTGGTATGTTTAAAGGTGGTATTCATTTAATTGCTAAGGGAAGGCTAACTACAGTAATAAAAGCATTTATTCCTTTAAAAGTACCATCACCATTAAAACTAGGTACATAGTTTTGTGCAAATAAAAACAGTCTTGTTCAGGGGATCGATCACTGGCATTAGTTTTACTTTTTTAGTAATGTAAGGGCTGCTAAAGATTTCTTTTCTCAGGTGACTTTTGCTGCTATTCAACCTCAGAGAGTAGGGATATGTTTTTAAGAAAAATTGTCTAAAAGATCCTATTTTCAAATTTTGACAGCTTTTTTTTAATTCACCAAAGACCAATGAAAATTAAGTCAAGGAAAACTAACATTTTAGAAAGATGCTATAAATTCATCAATGAAATGGCTTGTTTTCCCTTGTGTATTTTGCATAATTAAAATATATTTCAATATGAATACTGATGTTTGTCAAAAATGATATATGTATTTGGTAGAAATGATTTTGCTAATTCTGTCAGTGCTAGAAATTCACATTTCATATTAAGAAAATATTTAGTTTTTAATTTCGAAATTTATATTTCTTGTCGAGTTCTTCATCAATTTCATGCTTAATTAGCATATTTTGTGTTGTTTTTCAGCCCACGGGTGAGGAATTTGTGGCCTCCTATGTCCTTAAGTGTAGTGTAAACTTGACTGAATCCAAATTTTAATCTTTTTATTTTTTATTAATTTTTAATACATTATATTTTTGATACTTTACATTTTTGTTTGTCTTTTATATTTTATATTTATTTTTGAAATGAACGTATTTAAAATACCAAAGAATAAAACAAGTTTTTAAGGAAAATAATCCTCCCAGATCAACCTGTACAATTAGAACATTAGTAAGCCATAAGGCTGAATTAATATTTGCTCATGATTTAGTTTTGATGTGACTTGCTTTTCAACCACTTATACACATTTCTTCTACCTAACTCAAATCAAAATACCATTAAGGTCACAAATGATGGATACCATCTGAGGATCAACCAAATATTCAAATGCTTTCCAACAAAACACAATCACAATGAAATCATTAAAAGATTAGTTAACTTTAAAATTAATAAATAGTTTTATTTTTTTTTGAAATTATTAAGTATATAGAATTTAAAGTTTTATAAAATAATGTACATTGTTAAGAAAATCGAACTACAATTTCTTATGCAACCTTATTTGATTACAGCTAAATTAATGCAGTCTTCCAACTTCAAAAGGTTCCCCACCATGTTTTAGCCTGTTAATTTTTATCTGCGCAACTAAAACTGCTACTAAAATAAGGTTTACGAGAAGACTGCTATTACTTTTAAGAATTTATACTCATAATGCTAGTTGGAAGTGCTTCAGATGTGGCAGCCCTGTAATGTGTATGAATCAGTGTAATACTGAAAATTTTGCATTTTTCTAATTACCATCTTGTATCAGTTTAAGTATTGTTATTTTGAAGATTTTTGTTAATGGCAAAAAAGAAAACATTCTAAAATATAAATCTAATTTTAGGTGGATGTAAGTGCCACAATAGGTTACCTCATGGCCCCTAAAGAAGACTCTGAAGTTTCGATAATCAAAAAAGCATGTCAAGTTACAGTGGATGTTTATTCTAAGTACTTGAGGGATCAAATAATGGAAATTATTGATTCTGACAAGGTAAGCTGTTAATAATAATAAAAAATAGCTTGCAGGCAACAGCTTACCTGAAAATTTATTTCCATTTACTAAAATGTTTCCTGTTTTCAGAAAGTGAAGCATATTAAACTCGCTGAGGGTGTTGAGCAAGCTTTAACAGATAAAAAGTATGTGCCTGGTGTCGATCTGTCTCAGGTTGATTTGTGCTATCCTTGCATCATCCAATCTGGTGGAAACTATAATTTAAAATTTAGTGCTACAAGGTAATTAAAAAATATTTCTTAATGGTATTGGTTCTACCTCGATGGTTTCATGTCAGAATATGTGTTTCTAATCCTGAATTTACTTTTAAATGCATTCTTGCATTAATTAAATTGATGACTTAAACTATGCTTCAGTTTATCTTAAATTTTATGTAAAAATTCCCAAATCTGTCATTGAGCTGAATATTGTTTTCTGTCTTTTCAGTGATAAAAATAATTTGAGTTTTGGGGCAATTACCTGTGCGCTTGGAACACGTTACAAGTCATATTGCTCTAATCTTGTCCGTACTCTGCTTGTCAACCCTTCTAAAGAACAAGAAACATACTACACGTTTACAGTAGAACTTCAGGAAGAAATATTTAAAGTACTTAAACATGGATCTAAGCTGTGTGACGTGTATTCTGCTGCTGTGTCTTTCGCAGAAAAAAATCACAAGGAACTTGTTGACAAGATGATTAAGAATTTAGGGTACTTAAGAATTTTGATTATTTTAGAGTCATGTCAGGAAATCTCTGGATTTATTACCTTGAAAATTTTGGAAAATAATATTGAATCTTAGAAAATACATTTTTTACAAGACTTGGGATTTTTATGTATTTTTGTTTTTAAAACATAATGGAAATATTGCTGGTTTTCATTGCAAACATAGTTCTGAGAATATAAAGTAACCTAATGAATTTTTAATTTCTTTTAACTTTGATTCCTGGGTAAGTATTTTAAAATAAATAATTGAAAAATCTTGATATCTGGAATTGAAGGCTACCAATCTCAAATCCTGGGATTTAAAATATTGTCAGTAAAATTATCCTTTTTTATATGGAATCAAGATTCTTTTGTCATTTGCATATTTTATCTATTCCTTTATTATTTTATCTATTTCTTTCAGGCATGCAATGGGGATTGAGTTTCGTGAAAGTCCTCTTAGTATTACTGCAAAGTCTGTAGCTGTTGCTAAAAAAGGTACAAATATCTGTTGTATGATAATGTATTAAAATAATTGCTTTTATTAAAGAAGCTGTGAAATGTCAAATCAGTACTTGAAAACAAAAAGTAAAATAAAATTAGTTTCAATTAAACAAGCCAACCAATCACATGAAATCTAAATTAAATGCCCCTAATTTTCGATTTTGTAATATTTGTACTGTTTTGTTTGAAAAATGTGCTATTACAAAACTTCCTATCTTTGCTCATATTGGTGTGCATAATTTTCACTGTTAGTTTTGCATCATTCAATACTTTTACTAATGCATTTTTAGATTTTTTTTATGACATACAATCTTTTTAAAAAATGAAAATTATTTAATATATTTAGTATGTCTCAAATTAGTACATTGAAAAAGTTTGGGATTCTCAAATATCAATGTTGCATGTACATATAAAACCTTGAATTCTCTGGTATATTATCTGGACATGTACCAAATTTTATGGCTGACTCCTTACTTCGCCTTGTGTTATCAATAACAGTTGCACAATAGAGCTCTTCAGTTCAGTTTTTAATATGTTCTGCATATCACTGAAGCAAAAAGATAAATCAGTTTTTGTTGTCTTACACCGTAAAATTATTTTTGAATTGTAGGTATGATTTTTAGCGTGCATGTTGGATTTTCTGATCTTGAAAAGAAATCTGTTGATGATAAGCCTGCAGAAAAATATGCATTGTTCCTTGGAGATACTGTTCTAGTAAATGAGGTATACATTCACCAATTCTTTCTCTACATTATTTGCTTGTAAAGTATACTAGTTTTTCTTCACTAATAATCCAGTATAGTCATTCAACTTAATTTTTCTTCATTGCTTCAGGGTGTGCCGTGCACATCTTTAACTAACAGTAAAAAGAAGCTGAAGAATATTGCTATAGTTTTAAAGGTAAGTAATTTTTCAAGACTAGCATCATGAAATTTTCTTTGAAATCTTTCTATTGGATAGTCTTAAAGATTTTCAAGGCTTACAGTTATAAAAACTTGATTTTAGGATGACGACGATGAAGAGGAGGAAGAGGAAAATGACCCAGTAGTGCAAGAAGATACAATGTTAGGAAGAGGTGGAAGAAGAACAGCTATTTTAGAATCTAAATTAAGGGTATGCTTTGCTTTTATGCCTGATTACAGAGCATAATCCTAATGGTGGTATATATAATGATAAAAACAGCTTAGAATTTGACAGCATGTATAAATTACTTCTGTAATGCTAAATAATTTCAATATGTACTCTTGAGTTAGCAATGGATTCAGAAATAATAGTTTTTATGAATGTGTTTACATGAAACATTTTAATTTTCAATGAATTCAAATAATTTTATAAACGGTCCAGTTGTATATATCTAATTTTGATGTCTTGAAAAATTATGGAAATCATTAATTAGCCATGAATAAAAATGTTTTGGAATTAAGAATAATCAAACTTGAGAAATACTGCTTTTAACAGATTACTATTCCTTGTGTTGATTGATTAAATGTAATTAAACTTAATGTTAGTTTCCAGTGTCATTTAATTAAAAAAGATGCATTTAAAAAAGTCAAATTAATTTTATAAACAAATTAGTATCTCAAAGGATAATTTTTTTTGTTTGAAAATGATTAAGTTTTATTTCATGTTATTGACTTTGACATGCCAACAACTTTAAAAGCTATGGTTTTGAAACTCATTCTATTTTCTTGAATCTGAATAAAGTCATTAATTTTAATAAAATTCTCCCAATCACTTTTGCTCAACTTTTTAATACCAAAGCCTCCCATTGAACCTAAATTTCTCTTATCAAATTAGATGTGTATTGAAGAAAGTAATAGAACCTTTGATTAAATTTGTTTTATATAAACTACAGACAAATTAATAGACTTGATATATTTAAAATAAATAATAAATACTTAAAAGTATTCAAAGTAGAAACAGTTTAATTTGGAGAACTTTTAAACAGGATCTTGGTTAGTTTTTCTGGCTATCCCTTTGATGTGTAAAGATTTATATGAATATGTAGTTATAGTTACAACTGTATCTGCCATCAAATCATTCTACTGTGCTATTTCATAGATATCTATTGTCCTGGATTCAATTCTATGTAATTTCAATTATTTTTAAAACTATTTTAGTACTGACATAAATGTACACTTTAAAACATTAAGCAATACTAATGTAAGATATATTTTAATTAGACTGAACAATCTGCTGAAGAAAAAAGAAAACGTCATCAGAAAGAATTAGCTGAACAACTGAACAAAGAGGCCAAAGCTAGATTAGCAGAACAGTCAGGAGTTCAAAAAGAAGAAAAGTATGTTATTTAAATGTTCATTTAAAAGTTTCTGGGGCAATGTGTGGGTAAAATAATGTTGAATTAATATTTGTACAGAATTTACCTGTTCAAAAATGTTTTTTGGTCACTTTACCTTTACTAGATTTTTTACAAAACTTGCATACAGTGAAATTAATTTTCACTGATAATTGAAAAGCACAACAAATTGTGTGCTTTTTTAAATTTCTGTTAGTATTTACAACAAATTTGGATCACTCAATGACTTTTGACTAGCACCAATTTTATTCAGGAATTTTAAGCTTTAGAAGGTGCTCATCATTAGTATTATGAAACCTCAAGAATTGGATAAAAAAATGTTAAATTTTTGTTCATGACATTCAGCTTAAATTGTCCTATTGTTTCCACTACAACACTAATTACTGGATTTTCAACAAAGATAATTATGAATTTGCTTGATTTGTACTACCTGTCAATTTACTGCATTAAATAAATTAAGACAAGCATAAAATGTGATGAATGTATACTAATGCAATTATTGCATACCAACAAAGTGAAAAGCGGTACTTATCTCTCACCTTATCTCCTTAAAAATGCAAAAGTTGTATTTTAACTGTTTTTGTTGTACTTTTTTATTTCAATTGTTAAAACATTTCAAAGATTCTTGGAAAATTGTAGTAAAAATAATTTGATTAGGAACAAGAAAATAATTTTTTAATTTCTCTTTCTAGGGTTCGAAAATCTAATGTGTCGTACAAATCTGTTGGTCAATTACCCAAAGAGCCAGAACTCAAAGAGCTAAAATTGTTTGTTGGTAAGTTATAATTTTGAAAAAAAATGGAATATTTGCATTTTTTTATGAATTCACTTAAGTACAGCACTCCATTGATAACGTAGGTGACCTTGGAAGTTCATTTGTAGTTGAAGAAAAAAACACTCCTCTTCATTTGAGCAATTTTGACAGTAGAGAAAGTTGAAAGATGTCGTTCAATCGCAACTAACGTCTTCTATAAATTCAAATGCATAAAATTTGCATAATGGGCCGTCTTCATATTAAATTGAGCACCAACTTCATAATTTCCAATGGAAACCCCCTATTTTAACACAATTTCAAATTTATATAAAAATTTAATTTCAGATACCAAATTTCATGTCATTAGGTCTTACCGTTTTGAAGTTATAAGTACAGAAAGATTGGAGCTCCTGATGTTAAATCTGTTTCTCAGACTTTTATGGATATCTTCCTAAATAATAATTACTAAATTAATGTTTGAAAAAATTATTAATGGGAACCTTATATTTTAATGGGAATCGATTCAGAAGAATTTTTAATATGACCCTGTAAAATTTCAACTCATTCCCAGAAACATTTAATTTTCCTTTTGCTTTAGTTAAATGTATATATATGAAACAGATGTTTTTGTCTCCAGTGATAAGTTCTGTTATTATTTACAGATATTTTTTACTTAACCTTCTAGTTGGTTGTCTTGACGTATCTCGTCATTAAGAAAAGACCAGATCTTGATGGACGAGATATCTCGTCATTAGAAGAAAACTGACCAGATTGTGATCTTGTCATCAGAAAAAAAATTGAAATATCTTGATTACGAGCTATCTCATTAACAAAATTGATCAGATCTTGATAGACGAGGTATTTCGTTGAAACCACTTGGAGGTTTAAAAAATTGTAATAATTCTGTTTTAAAAACCTGACTTCATTTATATTTTAAATTATTTTATAGATAAGAAATATGAAACTATTATTCTTCCTGTTCTTGGTATGAACGTCCCTTTTCATATCTCAACAATAAAAGTATGTATACTTTAAAATTATTTTGTATATTGTGTGCTTAATTTCATGTAAGAATTTAATATGGTAAATAATGGTTTTAAAGAATCAGAAGATCAAATGTTTATAATTTAACTTTCATTACCTCTTTGGATTAATATTTTTAACCATGGAGGGCTTTAATTGCTTTTTAATCTTTCACATTGTCAACAGGAGCAGTACTGCCCTGTTCTTGAATAACACCAAATTTTAATTTTAAAATATTCAATTTGCAAAAAAAATCATGTGTTCTTTCTTTAATTGGATTTTTGTAATTTTATTTTTTCTGCAGAATATTAGTCAATCTGTTGAAGGAGATTATTTATATCTCAGGATTAATTTTTACCATCCTGGTGCTGCTCTTGGAAGGAATGAGGGCAATGTTTTCCCTAATCCTGATGCTACATTTTTAAAAGAACTGTAAGTATTTGTTTTCAAAATAATTTTGCATTTTCTATCTTGGTACTGGATTGAAATACAAAGTTATTAGCATTGATTTTTATTTCTCTAAAATTTGATTAGTGCAATTAATCATATAAGTTGGATCACTGATTTGTGCACTTTGGCTTAGGCTCTGGGGTACAGATGTTTTACTCTAATGTAGGTATGCCGATTTAAATCAAGTTATTTTTATTAAAAAAATCATTGATTTAAATAAAAATAATTTTTTTTCCTGTTATGTTTAATAATACTGAACAAGATACATGTTATTTTATTCAAATAAGTTAAGAACTTCCCTCATACTGAGTTCACCCCCAAATTAAATAGAAAATCATCCTCCCTTTGAAGATATTAAATAACAATATTTGCTGATTGGGATCATAATTACCAGACAAGTACTTCCATCTTGAGCCACTGACCAACAGGTGTCACTCATCAGTGTTGGTTTTGTTTTAAATGTCCTATGTGATTATAGATACACATGGTCAATTTTAAACCATTTACCATGTGATTAGTTAAGAAGCTCGAAATATATTTACTCAAATTATTAAAATTATGGTAACTTGCTTTCTCTTTTAAGATGTTCTAGTTATTTACGTAGTATTGTAGTCTGTTCATATAAAAATAAAGACACTTACTTGCAACGAAAAGATCTGCTGCATAAAAAGTGTTCCAATTTTACACAAATCTTTATAATTGGCAATTTTAATAGTTTCATTTTGTTTTGTGTAATATACTGGTTAATTTTTATTTCAATTTATTGGGAAATTTTATGCATTGATCCCTTAGAATTCTATACCCTGCTGGAATAACTATTCAATACTTATAAAATTGAAATTTGGAATGTTAAAGCTAATTTACTCATCTGATAATTGAGTATGTTGAGAAGATTATGGGTTGAAGCAGAAAGCTATTGGAATTGGTAAATTTTTTATTACAAGCTCAAAATTCCACTGAATTGGTATGTTCTGGGGGATGCTATTACATTTGTTCTATGCTGTTCATAGAGAAAAGCTTCATTTTTGGTTTATATAGTGTATAAACCCCTTTTGTGTGCTTCGAGTGTATACCTTATGAAATACTTGTCAATCTCAAAGTATTTGAAAAATAGACATTTGATTTCAAATTTATGTATTTTCATGTTGCCTAATTTTTGACTGTTAACTTACAAAAAATTACAATTTTTTCACTAATAAGTAATTTTTGGAAGCTAAAAATTAATGAGAAGTAGGAATTTTTTCAAGATGCAAGTTCCCTTTGTTTTATTTTCTCAAAAGCAAGTCTTGAACCAATTAATTATTTAATCAAAATAATTGAATTCAAAACATTTAGTCATATATGATAACTATATAATGAAAAAATTCTGAATTTTGTATGATCGAAAAAATTCATAATATGGTGTAGGTGGGATCGGGCATCCTTATTTATTTGGGTCCACAAAATTTGTCACTGGTTATGGGTTAAATTTAAAGTAATCTAAACCGCTTGAGAACCAGAAAAATATAGCCCATTCTTGGCATTTGGGGTACTGTTCTATTTATTCTATCATGTGATTTACTTTGCTGATTCCTATGTTGCGTTTTAATCTTTCAAAAAATTATCTTTGCATGCATAAAATCAAGGATTTCTCAGAAAACTTAAACTGTGATTTTATGAATTTGTGTGAAATGATACATAACATCATAACACATGAATACAAAGGAAAAAATTTAAGAGCACTGCATGTGATATTAAACTTACAATTAGATTTTTACGTTGCCTCAGCAACGTAAAAATCTAATTGAAAGTAGTAGAAACAATAAAAATGATTGAAAGACGTAGTGATGTAGACTAATTGAAAGATGTAGCATGAAACTATAAAAATGACAATAATATGTGACAAGGAGAGTTCAAAAGAAAAAAAAGAATGGCTCGAAAAAAAATTAAGGCTTATGAATTTAATATGGAATGTGATCTCTCCAGACGTGTACACACATCACAACATGTTTTAATGCTGGTAATAATGTTGTTAGCCACAGTTTGGGGAATTAAGTTCCACTCCTCCAGCAATGCAGTCTTCAGGGCATTTATATCTCTAGGAGGAGGATGTCTCCATGCAACTGCTTTTCCAAGGTAGTCCCATAAGTTCTCTATCGGGTTCAGATCAGGAGATTTTGCTGGCTACAGTATTCGCTCAATGGCTTCACTTTCAAGGAATTCGTCAACGAGGTTTGCTTGATGTGGACGAGCTTTTATCGTCCATAAATAAAAGTCAGATCCATACGCACTTCTGAAAAGTCTTGCATAAGGTTCTAAGACCTCATCCCTATATCTCTGGCCGGTCACAGATCCGCTGTTGAAAATGTGTAGGGGTGTATGTCCATTGATCATTATTTCTCCCCATACCATCACACCTGCACTACCGAAACGGTCACATTCCATAATGTTCGAAGGAAGATTTTGCTTTCCTGACTCCCTCCAGATGTAAACACGTTTAGAATCAGATGTTAAACTAAACCTCGACTCATCAGTAAAGAGAACATGGGTCCATGGGTGTTCACTCCAGTTCTGATCTTTGCACCAATTAAAGCGATCCCTCTTTTGTTGTGAAGAAAGTGAGACACATACCCATGACTTTCTGGCATAAAGTCCATTTTCATTAAGCTTTCTGTATACAGTTTGCCGTGATATAACAGTTCCAGTGGCGGCTGCAACCTCTGAACTTAACTGCAGAGCAGTAGACTTCCTGTTACGATGGGCAATTATTGCCAGATATCGATCTTGAGAAGCAATTGTTATTCATTTATGACCTTGTCCAGGCCTCCTTACAACAGTTCCAGAGTTCTGAAATTGTTTCCATAGCATAGAGACTCTTGAAATATTCACACATCTCGCTGCTTCCATGATTGTCCTGCTTCTAAACAGCCGATAATTCGCCACTTCACAGATTCTTCCAAATGATACTTCGGAGCCATAACAAGCCGTTTTGGGTCCTTGCACACTGAAATCAAACGCTGTATTGCAGAAATTCACTCAGATATTCACTTTATGCAAAGCGCTTGATTCACCGCCGGATGACATAAGGCCTTGATTTACATATCAGAAACCTTTTGATCACTTTTGATTGGATAATGCTAATTATGCTTGTCTTTCACACATTCCCTGCAAAAATGGATTACATCGATTGGATATTTCATGGAATATCATTATTTTTGGGCATGTAAAGATAAATTAGGACATGAGTGTATATTAATGTTTAAATAAATCAAAACCATCTAGAAACTACACTGTAATTTGCGTGTCTCATGTCCATCAAATTTAAACTTATACAGGCAAGGAATTAATTAAAATCATAAAAATCCAATTTAAATCAAATAAATACGATATTTTTGATTTTTCAAAAATCTTGATTTTTTTCATACCCTGCTCTAATGTATGTTTGTTTTTTACTTATATTTTATTTAAAACAACTTGCACAAGGGAATGTAATGAAATTGGTTTTTTGGGATTAAGGTTCTTAAACAGTGATTACATGCCAGTAAAAATCATTTTTGCATCGTGTTGAGAACTGTTACAAAAAAAATAATTATCATTTATCTTAATTGCTATATATTTTAAAGAATTTGGCTCTTTATATCTTCAAAAATTTCTGAGATCAATTTATTAGCTGACTTATGCCAATGCTGTCAGTGTAGAATATATTATCAGAAATCTAATCTGAACAGCAATTTTTGCCTCAGGTATAAGGTATATAGGTTTTATTGTTTTCATGATTCATATAAAGAAAGATTATGCTATTCAAGACTTAAAAAGTACTAGTTCTCTTTTGCGGTTTGTAATTTATTTACTCTTAAGTAGGTCTCTACTGCATGCTGTCATAACAGTATTGGCATGGTGATGTTCCTGTTTACAGTGCACAAAATACTTCGAGATTGTTTTACATTATCCCATTACACATTTGAAAAAAATTCTCATTGAATGTTGTACAAAACCAGTGCCTCCTGCTCCTGAAAAATTCAGAACTACATATGCCAGTATTGAGAATTTTTGTCGGTAATTTACTGGTATTCGAAATTTTGGTAATTTGTAAGACCTAATTGGGACCACTTCTATTAGTTTTAAGAATAAATATGGCCCTAACTTAACTCAGTAAAGTTTTACCTCTTCTATTGAAAAGAACCTTTGATTGGGCACCACCAGGAATTATTCTATGTAGAAGCTATAAAGTTTTCGTGCCAAAGAAGCCTTATAAAAGATAACCTGATTTGTTTCCATGCTCACTGATGGCTGACAAATTAGCTCAATGTATCTTAAAATCAGCATGGATTTGTATACAAGCTTTCCTACAATTTTGAGTGGCCGTCGTGACTCAGTGGGTATGCCCATTGCACTAGCAACTTTCGATTTGTTTTTGGCGCAGGTTGGATTCCTGTCAGGTGCATCCTCCCTGGGTGTATTTCTCTCTTCTGTGTCAGTAAAAGCTTTCATTGTGCATGTCTATTACTTGATGTTGTATGTCTTGTGTTTGACGCAGCATGGCCAAATAGGGCTCTTGTGCCATAAAACCCTAAAGCCATCCCACAATTTTGAATATCTATTCAATTTTAATTGTTTTATTGCAATTAGTTTTTGATCATTTGACACGCTAAACCAATTTCCTTTCTCTAAAACGCAGTTTCAATTTATTAAAATTAAAACACCATTGGTGTTGCATATATTGTTACCACCAAGCCAAAGGCACCAATCTGCAAAATCAACGTTTTTACAAAAACGCGTTCAAAGTTTTGATGTTTTGGGAAAATCGAGTTACTACTTAAAGGTTGTTTTCTCATGAAAATCAGCATTTCCCCTAAGAATCAAGATGATCAGTGACTTTGTCATAGTATGTTATGAATTGGTAACTCATTAAATGCAGTTAGGTGAAAATTGCCAAAATGCAGATTCGTGCCTTTGGCGTGATACTAACAATATATTTATAGATTCACACTGTTAAATTTCTATAACTATAGCAAAAGCTTTAACAAATTGTTTTAGTATGTCTTATGTAGTCATGTTTGTATTTATATTTTAGAACACAGTCTTGTACCTGTATCCGCGGTTTACCGTACGTACCTACCCTGGTACGTATGTATGATATTCATTGTAAAATGTACAAAATAACATGCTTTTCCATTGCTTGTGCAGCGTTTTATGGAAAAGCATGGGTTTTAGTGTCATTCCTTGAAATTTTACGCTACGCATATTGGTTTTCTCATTGCTTTTTCATCTCTCTTGAGGTTAGGCTAAAACATTAGAATCCCTTACTTTCATTTGTACAAGAGAAAATGCACTATTGGTAAAGTAATAATAAGGTGTATTGATTGCGATGTCGTGCTCAGTACATTTTATTATTACTTCTATTTATAATTTATTAATTACTCTTAATCATTTTCATCTGTTGCACAAATATTAATAATATTTAGCATAACATAACAATGTCCACGACTTCATGCAGCTGCAGTAGGTCTTGGATCTTATTAATGCTGAAATAGTTTTCATACTATAGTAATTATTTTCTGTTTTGTTTGCTTACAGTACTTACCGAAGCACAAACCAAAAGGAACCCGGAGAATTGGATGCACCATCTTCAAATTTAAAAACTGCATTTAGGCTTATAAAAGAGGTTCAAAAAAAGTACAAAACAAGAGAGGCTGAAGAAAGAGAAAAAGAGGGCATTGTCAAACAAGACACTTTAGTCCTGAGCTCCAATAAAGGAAATCCCAAACTGAAAGATTTATATATTAGACCAAATATTTATTCTAAAAGGATTTCTGGTACTCTTGAGGCTCATTCTAATGGTAAATTTTGTTTATACATCTATTGTTTTGTTTAATTTATAGACTTTTTTATTGCCGTAAATTATGTTTATTTAATATTTTGAACTTACGTTAAGTTTTAAAAATAGAAAGTACTTGTATTTTGTGAAACATTTGACTATTTTTATATTATGGCTGAGTTGCTCATTTGATTTATGATCAAAAGTATCAAATTATCTTCATGAACTACAAAAATACGCTAAATGATTTTGTATGTTTTTATTCATCCAAATTGTTCATGCTGTATATTCTTGATTAAGAAAGCAAAATTTCCCCTGTAAATTACATCTAATTTTTACTAACCTAATATTCTGTAATATCCAGCTTCTGGATATACTGACAGTATTAACTTGGTTATTTAAATTTTCTTCTCTTTTTAATTTGCTTTGTTATTCTCTTTTCAAAACAATATTTTTTTTATACCGTTTATATAATTAAAAGTAATAAAAAGATTTCATTCCTGTATTTGGAGAAAATTACTGATGTAGAGGAATGTAAATTGTATTAAAAATGTTACTTTCTCCAAGTGTAGCCCATGCAATAAGTTTATTCAAATTTGCTTTTATCAGCAAAATAATTTTTCTACTTAAGCAGTTAAGAGTTTCACATGTTAAGCCATTCCAATCTATTCAGTACTGCCCTTTTCCTAATTTTAAATTATTAGAAATGTGCTACTTCCAATTTCTTGCTCTCTTAGATATTTTTTTTTATTTCTTATTTAAACGTTTCCCACAAATTTTTGTACTATCTAAATATTATAACGTGGTTCCCAAAGTGTGTCCCTGTGATCTGCGAAAAACATGCAATATTTCTCTAGAACTTAGTAAAAGTGAATATTCCATCATTTTCTTCTATTATGTTCTAAAATCGTAATTTTAGAATCTAAAACAATTGGTAGAAGATTCCAGTATTTATTGATTTGAAATGGGCTTTAAGTTATGAAGTTGAGAATGACTTGAAATAATCAGACGTTAAACCAAACATTGCTGAGATAATTGCTAAAATGCAGCTTCATTGTTCACATTTAGATTAATGTAAATATTTTGACATCCTTCATAGTACAATTTTGCAAGTCAAGAGCCTTTGGATTTTAATTAGTAAATAAATAAGAGTTTGTATAATATTTGCAGTTTATTTTATTTCAGAGCTTTTCTGTTTCAGAACTTTAAATTGTCACCAGTAATCCTTAATGTGAAGTTTTAACGTTTTATAATCTGTTTAACATGATCTTAATATTTTACACCCATTGTTGAGGATCATTGGCCTTAAGCAGGTTCTCATGTCCCCATTTAATTTTATAATCTCAAGAGGGTCATCAAAATTTTTTTTGTGTAAGTGGTCCTTGGAATGAAAGTTTGAGAACCACTGCTGTTTATGTAAACTAAATAAAAAATATGTAACTAAAATGCACTATGCATAATTCTTTCATGAATATACCTGGTTTAAAACATTATTAATTTTGCAGGTTTTAGATTTACTTCTGTTAGAGGAGACAAAGTAGACATTCTTTATAATAACATAAAGCATGCATTTTTTCAACCATGTGATGGTGAAATGATAATATTGCTGCACTTCACATTAAAGGTAATTATGGAAGTTTTAAATATTTGTCCTTAAATTACATAAAACTGCAACTTTTATTTTATTTTGTTAAAATCTGCTCTAAAAATATCTGAAATTTATAATCATCTCCCAGAGTTATTCTCATTTTATACAGCTAGTGTGGTTAAAAGTTATCTAAGAAATTAGTTTATGAACTTAAAAGGTTTATATTTTGTGTTAGCATAATTCCTACTTAACTTAATACACTCATAAAATAAATTTATTAAGTTGTAGATTCAATTATATTTTCTCTTTGTAGAATGCTATCATGTTTGGCAAGAAACGAAATAATGATGTTCAGTTTTATACTGAAGTTGGTGAAATAACAACAGATTTAGGAAAGCATCAACATATGCATGACCGAGATGATTTAGCTGCTGAACAGGTTCGAAAAAATTTGTTTTTATAAAAGTATTTTCTGGTTAGGGTTTTATGAAAGTCAAATTTAAAATTATATTTAAAAAAATTTTAAACTTGTATGCATGCAGTTTGTCAAGAAAGTTCCAGGGGTGATTTGTTTTCTCCTTTGTACTCAGGGCGAGAAATTAGATGTTAGTCAGTGCTTAATTATTTGCATTTAGGAGCTTATTTTCTTTGGGGTCTTTTTTTGCTTTGAGTCTGTTTTACATTTATGGCACACATTGTTACAGTGCATAATTTAAATAAATTGCATACTGTTAGCTGCAAAAAATAAATGATTGATTGGTTGGAATTTGCATCATACTAGTGAAAATATTTGGAAAACACTCAGGTGCGAAAAATGACAACAGGCTAAAACTTCATTTGTCAAAACGAAAAACTTAAAGGTGCAAAATACTAACTGCTAATTAGCATCCTGCTGTGGCTATTATTAGCGAAGCATACATTTGACATGCTAGAATTTTCACCTTACCACTAATGCTAGAATGAGTAGCAAGCTCTGCTTTAAATTTGGAAAATTTTCCTCGCAAACTTAAAATTAAAAACAAGAATGATGAATATTACTCAGTTGTACAACAGTATACATATATGACCCATGCCACCCATCTCACCAAAAAGGTTTAGAGCACTACAAGGGTTAGAGGGATGCAACAGTATACATGTAGGATACTCTAACCACTTTAGGATGAGTCTACTTTAGCAAAAGGGATAAAAGCGACATAATTAGCAATTAAAGAATTTATTTACAAATAAAGGGGGAATATTTACAGATTTAAAAGAGTTAACAATTTCACTTCATCGGGTATTAGTTAGACATGGACATATGCCATCCTCTTCTCGCGTCATCGTTCTGCGACTGTCTCTCACCTCTCTCTGGGAAAATCGTCCTAAGCCAGTCCATACTTGACTTCTTCATTTCCTGTATTACACATGGAGTGGCAGATGGAATGCTGATCTTTAAAATATTACCCACACTCATCCATCTTGACATAGCCAGGTCCTCTGACTACACGAAATGAGAATAGGACATCATCACTACCTGAAAAATATAAAAGGAAAAGAGAAAGCAAAGCAAAATGTCAGAGTGGATCATGTTTGGGATGCTCTTACACATTTTTTCACAATGCAGCACTTTTGTACAACAGTGGGTTGATTTCAGCGTCTTCGTGCGTTCTGTTGGAAAGCATTGTTTCGTCGTGTGCAGTGGTAAACATCGTTATTGCTGGTTTTCTTCGTGTGGCCGTCTGGAGTAGAAGCTGCATTCGTCATTGTCATAAATTATGTACATCGTGGAGTTCTGCATCGTAAAAATCGATAACACAAAAATACAAAAGTTGTTTGAAAAAAAATATAAATTGTACAGTTCAGTTTTGTGAATGTGGTTCAATGTTTTTAATTGAACCAGGCTTTCATGTGGTCAGCTGCAGTTGAAGTTTGATTGGGTCCATCGGGTTAACCATTTTCTTGACTTGATACCAGTCGTTTGGGAGAGCTTTAACAATTTGGTTTGGACTACAAAATTTTGGACGGAGTTTAAAGCCAGTTCCAAACTGTGTTTGTTTGGCTACTTTGTCGCCGATGTTGTATGAATGTGCTGGTTTTCTTCGTTTGTTGTACTGTCGTGTATTTTCTGCTTGAATTTTTAAGATATAATGTTTGTCTTCATCGCGAATGTTTGTCTTCATCGCGAAGAATGAGTTTATCGTTCATCGTGGCTTGTAGATATTCATCTTCTAATATTTGTTTGATTTGGATGTCATCTTTAGTTTTCATTTTTACGCCAACTAAGAGTTCAAAGGTGTAAATTTAGTGCTTCGGAATGAGTTTATCGTTCATCGTGGCTTGTAGATATTCATCTTCTAATATTTGTTTGATTTTGATGTCATCTTTAGTTTTCATTTTTATGCCAACTAAGAGTTCAAAGGTGTAAATTTAGTGCTTCGGGATGTGGTACTGTTGATTATGCTTTGTACTGTTGCTACATGTGTGAACCATTTAGTGGGTTTGTGTATGGACAATTTTGTCAAAACTGGGATGAGAGTTTTGTGATAACGTTCAACTTGGCCGTTGCTTCTGGGTACTCTGGTTGTTATTAACAAATGTTCTATATCTTCTTTACAATGAGTTTCGAATTCTTTGGAGGTAAAAGCACTACCTCTGTCAGAAATTATTCGTCTAGGGTTTCCGAAAATGATTTGCTGAAGTTTGAGCTTTTCAAGATCATCATTTGCTGAAGTTGATTTAACGGGGTAGATTCCAAGAAATTTGGTGAAAGCATCAATAACTAAATAAATGCTTGTACTTTTTATTGGTGGAAGGAAAGGGTCCTAAGAAATCGATGTGGTAAGTATGTAGAGGGACATCACCTTTAGGGATGGGATGCAGAAGACCTTCAGGTTTACCCGTTTTTCGAGATGAAAGGATACATGGGATACAATTGGTAAGAATTTCCTGTACAATTTTCTTAAGATTGGGGATATAAAAATCTTGCGAAACAATTGCTTTGGTTTTGCTAGCAGCAAAATGACCTTTAGCATGTGCATTGGTTACAATTTCTTTTTGCATGTTAAGGTAGGTACAACTAATAGTTCTTTATCTTGAATGAGTTTGTACAGAACATAGTTTTTTAATGAAAAGTCATTTAATGGAGAAGTGTCCAAGTGTATAGATTTCGACAATGAATTTGTCTTGTTTCTAAGCATTAATAATTGTCTGTGTTAGAGTATCACGTGTAACAAACATTACGGGATAGCGAATAGAGCGTCGACATGTTTCATTAACTTTCCTGGTCTGTGAACAAGTTCGTTGTCAAAGTCTTGTAGGAAAAGTGCCCATCATGCGAGTTTAGTTGTTAATTCCTTATTTTGCATGTTTTTTAAAAGCGGAGCAATCGGTCAATTTTTTAGGGCTTCAATGACAGTAAGAACTTCAAGTTCGTAACTGCTATATTTCTCTTGTTGAGGAGTCGACTTTTTGCTCATGAAATGAATGGGATGCATATTACCGTCGTCATCTTGTAAAAGACATGCACCATATCCATGGCAACTGGTGTCGGTGTGGTGTTCCATAATAGAGTTTTGTTTGAATAAATGTAGGACTTGGGTATTAGACAATAGTCATAAGTATTTCAAAAGCTTCTTTTGTTCTCGTTCGAAACTGAATTTAACATTATTGCACAGTAGGTCACTTAAAAGTTTAGCAATCTGACTAGTTCTGGATAAATTTCCAGAAATAACTAGGGAGTCCGAGGAAACTTTGCACTTGTTTCGCGGTTTGGGTTCAGGAAAATTTTGTACTGCGGTAGTTTTAATTGGAGATAGTTTGATTGTTCCGTTTGTGTTAGTTCGTATCCTAAAAATTGTATTCGTCTTTGTAAAAAATGACACTTCTTGAGATTTAATTCAAGTCCATATTTAGTTCAATGTCAAAAACACGCTGTAACTTTTGAATTCCCTCTTTTTCGTCATGAGATGGGATTATAATGTCGTCGAGGTAAATTTCTACTGTAATCATTTAAAAGGTCTCTGAACATATGGTATGCGTATCACTGGAAGACATTGGGGCTGGTGGACAAGCCAAATAGAACACATAGGAATTCGTACTGACCCTCATGGGTCACAAAGGCGGTATATTTCATGCACTTTTCGTCAGCATTAACGTGAAAAAAAACGTTCGTAAGATCTAGAGTGGTAAACACTTGAGCGTTTCCGAGATTGTCAAGGACATCTTCGATTAAAGGGAGAGGAAAACGATTCTTAATGATTTTTTTATTTCACTTTCTGTAGTCAATACAAAGTCTAATTTCCATCTGTTTTCTTACACGCCACAATTGTGGCTGCATAGTCAGAACAACTTCTTATAATTATTCCAGCATCTAGCCATTCGCGAATTTGATTTTCGACAATTAATTTTTCCTGGGAAGATAGCCGACGAGGACGTTGGTAGATGGGAATTTCGACGTTTAGAATTATGTTCATTTTAAAATCTCGTTTCTGTTTTGTTTGGTTTGTAATTACTAATTCTACGATATGGCTTCTGTTCTTGATCTTTGATGTGGAAGACCTATATCTGGTCCAAATTAACTGCATGGGCCATGTACATAAAGGTGTTGGATTCTGAATTTTCTCGAGGTTTTGTTTTGTTTCTGCAAATTTGAACAGTTTTTGCACATAATATTTTGTTTTGTACTCTTGTGGTACCGTTTGTAAAATTAAGATTTACTTGATCGAGAATGTCCATTCCAATCACAATATTATTGCATATGTCTGTAAGAACGTAAACATTTGTCGATGTAATTACATCATCAATACGAATTTGGGCATTGAAATATCCAATAGGAGTAATTTTATCACCACTTATACCCATTAATGATATATTGTCTGTAATCAATGTAGTGTTTTCGAGCGTGTCGTATAATTCTTTGTTGATCATTGTCACCTCACTACCTGTGTCAATTACCCTTTAACTGGTCAATTTTTTACCAGAAGTTTTGACAAAAAAGGCATATTTTTTACTGCATATAATTAAACACTATACTAATAGAATAAGAAAATGGAAGATTTTTTTTAAATTTTCACTTTTAATGATTTTACACCATTTTTTAATTTATAATTGTGGAACACAAAAACCCCTAAATGTTTGCTTTTTGAAAGCACACTCTGTATGAGGTGAAGAATATTTACAGGTCTTACACAAATTTCTCTCGTACTTACTATAAATTTTGAAGTTTACACATTTCCAATTTGTTCAGAAGTCTTTTTTTGTGTGGTACAGTTTGAAGCATGGTGTAATGCAAAGCCCTACGTCGCAATCAGGGCAAAAATATCGTGTTTCTTTTCGAATTCTCTTTCCATTTTCATTTTTTTTCAAACAGCAAACTGCACATTGTCTTGCAGGTCTCAGTTTCTTATCTGTGGGAGCAATGATTTGTAAGAAATGTCTCTCTGTCAGTCTCAGGATTAGGCTCATAGCCTGGTCGTCCACGTCTGAAATTTATTCCCGAATGATATTTTTCAATAAGGCGGTCAATGGGAGATCAAGTCTAAATTCTAGTTGTGTGCTATTCCCTCCTTTCTTGCAATATACGACATATGAGTTCCATATAGCTATGTCGAAAATGTGGAAAAAAATCTTTCTGTAATATTTTTTCCCCCTTTTTTTGATAATTTCAAAAATTTTCAGATTTTGGTCCATTCTGTCTACTCCCATTGTATTATTATAGTCCATAACGATTTTTGGTTTTTCTTTCGTTTCATTGCGGACTTGGATTTGCACCATTTCACTTTTATGAATTGTGGAAAGTAATGAAATATTTTTTTATCCATCCATTTCATAATAGTAACTTTTCCTCTCTGAAAAGCTATAATTTCTCCTTTTTTCAATTTTTTATTCTGAATTTCCTTTGGGACTTCTTAGGTTCAGTGTTACGTATGTGTCTGTTTGTCTGCTAATTCCGGCGAAGAATAATAATTGTCTATCGTAAGACAGTATCCCTTATGAAGCAAGGGCTCCATCATTGTCAAGACAACTTGTGATGAAATGCAGAGATTAGAATACTCAGGTTTCAAAATTGTGTCTTTACCTGTGTATATTATTATTAACCACACATAACCAGAAACTGATTCGCACAACATGAAACATTTTATTCCAAATCTAACTCTTTTCAGCGGAATGAATTGTTTCCATCCTAGTCGTCCTTTGAATAGCATAAGACTTTCATCTACTGTTACATCTCGCTCTGGAGTCATTGTTTCACTAAATTTCTTATTGAGATGTTTCAGAACTGGCCAAACCTTTACTAATTTAGGGCATTCGTGATTTTGTGGGTCAAATGCTGCATTATCAGAAAAATGCAAGTTTTGTAACAATAATGATCAGTTCCAGGTTTTTTTACGATTCCTTGAAGTATATTCAGGGCAAAAAATACATACATCTCTTCCAGAGTTGTTCCCAAAACTTACACTTTGAGAATTTTTTTGTAGCACTCGAATGGATGCACTGTTTAGCATATTTATTTGTCTCTTCTACAATTTTACTCATGAGAAACAAATCAATGAATGTTTCAAAAAATGTAGAACGTCAGAAGTGTCGTCAACGTGCATGTGCACAGAAGGAGTACCAGTAAAATTGAACCGAGGACACGGAGCAGGTGGATTTTTCACATCAACCTTGGTAAATATTCTGGCAGAACTCAAATCGTCATCAGAGCTGAGCTCACTGTCACTGCAAGATTCATCTGAAGAATAATCCAGGTAATTGGAAGACAGTTCTGAATCTGTATCAGAATTCAGTTAATCTAACAAACAAGTATTCTCGTCGTTTATACCATCCATAACTTCCAAAAAGAAAGTACACAAGTTTGAATTCACAAGCGTTGCATAACACTCCAACCGAAATTTCATAAAACCAAATTCCCACTTCTTTCTGTTTTCTTCAATACGAAAAAAAACGCCTTCAACGAAAGATCCGGATGGAAAGCAAGTCAGTGACATGTAAAAGCTACGCCATCTGTTGACGAATACTGATATTGTTACGAGAATTAAAAATACGGGCAAACTGGAAAAGGAAAGGAGAAAATTTCGATGCCCGTACGCTGTACGGGCAATTCAGTTAGAGCCAACTCTGGGTAGCCCGTACACCGTACGGGCAAACCGGTTAAAGGGTTAAGGCAATGTGTTCTGAATCGTTGAGGATAACATTCTTTTGAAGTTTTCGGGAATCCGCAACTACAATAGTCTTTACTTCACATGTTTTGGGACAGTCTTGCAATGTGTCCATTGAAAGAATTACATTGAAAACATTTCTTGCCTTTTAACTTATCTGGACAATTAAAAGATTTGTGTTCCGTTTTCCCTCAATTGTAACATCTATTTTCATTTGTCGTAAGTCGTAGATTTTTGTGCGAGTGTTCTATTTTCCACAAATTATTTTTTGGTTCGTTAAAACAAGGCTTTGGAGTATCGAAATATCGTGGTTGAATGTTTGAAAGGTGTTTGGTCGTTTTCCATGAACAGAAATTTTCTCATATATCTTTAATTTTTCTTTAAATTGTAAAAGAATTTGGGAACCATACAAAAGCAATTTATTATTTTCAGGAATACCGGAAATTTCATATTCGATGAGGGGAGGGCTTCATCAATATTTGAACGACTAGCAATTTGTCTCATTACAATTAAATATTCAGAAAGTGACTCAGTAATTTTAAGTTTACGGGAACTTAAAATTTTATGTATGTCAATCGATGATACCTGAGAACTAAATTCCAAAAGTAATTGTTCTTTCAATTTATCAAAAGTAAAAATTTGTTTCAAAGTTGATACATACAGTTTGGCAGGATCAGCTAATGCTTTCTTAGTAAACAAAATTTTTTCTTGAACAAAAGTGATATTATAAAAGTAAACATTTCTTCTATCTCATCCAAAAATAATCAATAGAATATGTATCTCTTCCATTAAATACGCAAACAGTTTCAATAATATCTTTCAATGAAAAAACAGTCCACCTTGAGTAGGCATGGGCAAACACTCTTGAAGGAAAGAATTTGTAGCAACAGCAAATGGAATACTTTTTCGCGGAGATTCGTTTGAAGAAAAAGACTGTTCTTCGTTTCGTTTAAGCATGGGATGGGGTAAACCAGAATTACTGATGTTTTGATTAACGGGTTGTTGATACATAATAGTTCCGTTTTGGAATGAATCATCATGAGAAACTATTTCAGCCGTTGGGTTGGGACGAGAATTTGTTTCTTCTTCACTTTCGTCAGCGTCAGAATTGGATTGCGCACTTCGACCGAGTTCTAAATTAGATAATCCAAACAAGATTTGTTCAGTTAATTTGTCAATATCAGCTGTTATTTCAAGGCGTAGAATATTGGCAATTGAAATAAGATCGGGCAAAGAAAATTTTTTAAGAACTGTTTCTTTTTTCAACTTTAGATCACAATTGGATGGAAGGCCAGAAAATTTTCTTGAATCTGATCTGTTAAGTCTTCCATTGTCTGTTTCAAATACCAAAGAATGAAAAGGTTTGATATTTTTGGTAGACGCTGATTTTTATGCTTTCATGCATCCTGGGGTATCACCAAGAGTGTTTGCCATGATGAAGGATAACAAAACAATTTTCTCAAAAGAGAATTTTCGTACTCACAGTTTAGACAGTCTCACAGCTAGGTAATACAATCTGGTTTTGTCACAGTGTAGACGATTTCACAACGATGTAATCCAATCAGGTTGCTTTTGGTTTCAAACACACATCACTTCTGTAGGATAATTCATCACTCGAAATCTGCTTAATGAATGTCGTGATCACTTCTGGTATTCTTTGCAGCGGTTGTGTCTAGGGAGGGTTTCTTCTCAGACAAGCACAGGCCGAGCCCCCATGTAGGATACTCTAACCACTTTAGGATGTAGTTGCTAAAGTAGGATGAGTCTACTTTAGCAAAAGGGATAAAAGCGACATAATTAACAATTAAGGAATATATTTACAAATATAGGGGGAATATTTACAGATTAAAAAAATTAACAATTTCACTTCATCGGGTATTAGTGGCATGGCCGTACGCCATCCTGTTCTCCCGTCATCGTTCTGCAACTGTCTCACCTCTCTCTCTCTCTGGGAAAATCGTCCTAAGCCAGTCCAGACTTGACGGCGCTTCTTCATTTCCTGTATTACACACAGGGAGTGGCAGATGGAATGCTGATCTTTAAAATATTACCCACATACATGTGTTTTGAGCTGACATCCCATCCACAAGCAGTACTGTTAATGACATACAATCAGCACTAACTTCTGGCTGCTTATGTTCGATCAGCATGTTAGATGATGGTTGAAGAAGGGAATATCAGCAAGACAATTGTGCCATATTTCATACATGATGAAATGTGTGCACAAAGTTCACCTCAAACTTCATCGAGAGTAGGGAGCTGTGAGTCGCTTGGTGGAAATGGTGAATTTTTTAATCTAGACTTGCATGATGATGTATCATTATGTTTCAACTACATTCCACCCAAGAAATGTTTATGGTTGTGTCTAAAAGCCCAAACAAAATTAAATTAATCATGAAGTCGAAAATCATGAGAATACGCATTGTTCTTCAATACTCATGGGATAATCAACTGCAAATTCAAAGACATCGTTTTACTTTCAAAACCTTGGTAGGTCTTGAAATTTTTCAGGAATGATAAAAATCTAGATACCAGATTGTAGACCAGTTATGACAAGGTTTAAAAGTTAGCTTATAGATAGTTTTATAACTAACTGAGTTGACTTAGGAGCTTTTGAAACAAGTTTATTAAGCATATTTGCAATTAAATGCTGAAATCTCAATCCGAAAAATTTGGACTTGCGAAGTTTTGTTAGCAAAACGAAGTAATGGTGTTAGCTTTTCCTACTATTAAGCAATGCATTGTCATGTTTTAATACAATCACACAATTTTGCTTCAAAGTGCAGAAAGGTTTCTTTTCTGTGACCACTATAATTCCCCCTATTCATCAAATCTAGCTTCAGCAAACTTTTCTTTTTCCCAAACTGAAAGCCCATAAATAGGAAACCATATTGATCCTTCCCATATATTCAAAAGGTAGTGGGAGATACTTCCTTAATATCCCAGTGAATGACTTCCACTAAATTATTTTAAATGTTTTCGGAGCTAAGTATTGAAAGAGGAGAGGATGTCTTAAACAAGACTACCAGTAGATAATGTAACCTTTTCATTGAAATATTCCAGGAACTTTCTATATTGACTATTAGCATGTTTGTGTGACTTAGTTCTATTAATAAAACATTTGAATGTTCATTGATAACATGTCATTATTTGTCTGAAGTATTAAATTATTTCTTTAGGCTGAAAGAGACTTGCGACAGAAACTAAAAAGTGCTTTTAAAAGCTTTTGTGACAAAGTAGAACAAATGACCAAACAAGAAGTGGAATTTGATACACCGTTTAGAGAACTTGGATTTCCTGGTGTTCCATACAGGAGTACTGTTCAGTTGCAGCCCACATCTGGCTGCTTAGTAAATTTAACAGATTGGGTAGGTATTATCTCTGTTCAATGTATTAGCACATTTTTAAAATCTTGTAAATCTCTTATTTCAATTTAAACTATTGATGTGGAATGTCTTAAGTATTTTAATATATGTTAATGCTGTAAAACATGAGATTTTTTTTAATTGCTAGATTTTGCAATTTTTAAAAGAGCCTAAATTGGTTACCAATGAATGCTTTCCAAAAAGCATTTTCATTGATCTTTTGTAAGATGGGGCACATGTGTAAGTGGTGTGTATAAATTTCAAATGTAAAAATATTGATTATAATAGTAATGTTCGAGTATAAAGGCAGTGCCTAGTACCTTTACTTTATTCAGCTTAAATCTTTTTGTGTTGCGTTATATTTACATTTAATTTCCTCTTAGTCGCTCTGTTGCCAAATAAAGCCTGATCACATTATCAAATCTATACCACAAATACTTAAGCTCTATAACACCTTCAGCTCTGTTGACATGTTAAAATAGATTTTTCTTGCCATAACCAGGCTGCTGTAGCCCAGTTGGAAGAACAACAGATCAGAAATTGGAGGGTTGCGAGTTAGAAACGGTCCAGCCAAATACTGTCATATATACAGTGACTGGGACATGTTAAAATCTGTCTTTGTCCCTAATGTCCTCACATTGGCATGCTATGGTAGTTTGGGGAGTGAGGTGCCAGCTCAGGTGTTGTCATCTGACTGTGGTTCAAAATTACGAGACGTTCATGGATCTCTCCCTTTGGGATTGATCCAGGACCATCACCAATAGCTCGTTGTGTTACTCCAGTGCAACATTAATTAACTACCTACCTTGTCATAACCAAGTGAGGTGCTCAGAGATGAACTGTTGTAATAGCACAGACCCACAAATGCAAAACTAATTTCTTTAATTAAATGCTGTATTTAAAACTTATTCATGTCTTGTTTGTTTAGCATATGTACTACTGGTTCTTGTGTATTTAAAAGTCCTTTATTTTTCATTTAGCCTCCATTTGTTATAACTCTGGAAGAAATTGAATTAGTGCACTTTGAGAGAGTACAGTTCCATTTGAAGAATTTTGACATGGTATTTGTTTTCAAAGATTATCATAGAAGAGTGGCTATGGTGAATGCAATTCCCATGAACATGCTGGATCATGTAAAAGAATGGCTGAAGTAAGTTAGGTTTCTATCCATTATCATACAGTAATGAATTAGTTATCTATAACAAAATGTACGTATCTTGATAATGTTTCATAAGCATGTAAATTATAATAAAGCAGTTTAAAATATAGAAAAATATAAAGATAAATGAAGTACAAGTATTGTAATTATGTTTCTTAAAAACTGAATGAAATTTTGTGTAAACTGTTTCATTAAACTGCCAAAAGGTGAGCTAAAACTACAAACGGAAGAAATGCATTCTGGGTATCTCATCCTCAAAAACATTTATTGTACTTATGATAATATTATACAGTGCAACTTGGATAATTCGAAGCTGAAGGGACCACTAAAAAAATTCGAATTATCCAAAATTTCGAATTAAAAAAGTTACATCTTTTAACTTTAATTTCATGTCCACTAAATGCTTGAAAAGATTATTCTCTCAATAAGTAAATATTTATTCAGAAAGATCATGGTATGAAAGACTTAAACATTATATGTATGTAAACAAAATAAGATTTACATTACGTAAGCTACGGTACATATTACATGTACTGTAGATTACGTAATAGGTGGCAGGAAGGGGGTCTCAGCTGTTAAGTGTTGAACAGGTGGTGGGAAGGGGATTTCAGCTTTCACGTGTCGAAGGGGTGGGGGTATTCCGGCGATGATTTCGTAACAATGAAAGGCCGAAAATTCGTTTTGGTTTGAAAGTGTTTATTAAAAACTACGAATTAAGGAAGTTGAACTTCGAATTATACACGATTTTTTAACATTGATTTAATGAGAAGTTCAAGGGACTAAGAGAAATCTTCGAATTAACGACGATTTCAAATTAGAGACGTTCGTTTTATCCAAGTTGCACTGTAATTTATAAAATAAATTCTGTGTTCATTGAAATGGGGAACAACCATTAAATTAGTTTCTGAAGAATAAAAATATTATATTCATACATTTTTCATTCATTTATACAGATTGAACACATGCTTCATGCAGGTACTTCTACAATTTGTGCTGCAAAACCTAGTTTTTCTGTATGCTTATTTGGGCACTATATTTTTCGTCCTTGTTGGCATTTCAAGATTACTCATCGGTGTTTTTCTTTTATCTTTAATGGAAGCATTTAATTTTGGGGGTCAGTGATTCATGTACTGTTCTAAGATTTTGAGTACCTAGGATTTTAGAAAACAATGTCTGCTCCAAAATTAGGTGGCTCTTTTCAAATAATGAAATTATCCTCTCATTAACAACCCTGTTCCCAGTCCCTCTTTTTCCCTTCCATCAATTTGCCACTCTAGCAGCAGATGTATGTAATCTCATTTCATCAACATATACTGATCCTTTTGTCAAGATGTGAGAAGGCAAGATATCCTTGGTCCCTGCGATAAATACTATTGGGGCTGTTATAAAAAGTATTTTCCCAAATGATTCAAGAATTTCTCCCTATAGAAAGGTGATCCTGAAATCAGCTACAGAAAGTTTGATTCATTTCCTAAGGGAGAAGTTTACCATGCTCACATGTTAGTGGGTTAAAAAATGTACTTTTCATTGCATGAATCTATATAGCATGTTCTACCGTTCTATAATGTATTTTGATACTCAATTGGATCCAGAAAAGAAATTTGTTACATCATATTGTATAAAAAGTTCTTAACAGCTTCTGTTGATGGGTCAAAATAAACCAAATAATACCTTACTATTAAGCACATAAGTTCATGCACATATTTCTTTTTTTAAGAGCTAGTTTTATTGAATGTTTAGTTTCAACTAATTGTATTTTGAATTTATATATATTTAATGTTATAGTTCATGTGACATTCGATATACCGAAGGAATACAGAGCTTAAATTGGACTAAGATTATGAAAACTATCACTGATGATCCTGAAGGCTTTTTTGAAAGTGGGGGTTGGTCATTCCTTGACCCTGAAAGTGAAGGAGAAGATGATCAGGATGAAGATAATTCAGAGGAGGATGATCAGTACCAACCAAGTGTTTCAGAAGATGATGAAGAGAGTAGTGAAGATGAAGAAGATCTCAGTGGATCTGAGTTTACTGAAGATGATGATAGTTCAGGTAAGCATTATTTGCCAAATTTCTCAATGAAAAAGGCAAGTGGTATAAACTACAAGTTAATTTTTGTTCTCGTGGATTTCTACTGGATTTATTTTTATTTAGTGAGGATATGCTCTGATTTTTCTGAGACAAGGCTTTCTATCAACATTAAGTTCTAAAATGTATTTAAGCATTAGTGTGAAGCTCATGACTTTTAGATCGGCAAAATTATTTTATCTAAACGAGTAAAAAATCCCAAATTTAAAGACTTTACAAGTGGCTAACAATTCATGCAGAATGACATGAGAATATCATTTGAAAGACAATTTTACTAAGACTTGTATATTATTTATGTTCTTTGGCTATCTAGTATACATTTGATTTTTTTCATTTTGCAAATTAATAATTCTTGAATTTTAAAATGTATTTTATGAGACGTAAAAAAATATGAATTCCTTAAAATTAAATTTAATGTAAGTATAAAATCCTGTTACAATTCTGATTCATAAAATAATGCTTTCTGAAGTATATTTATTTGTAAATTTTAAGTCATGCTTTGAATCACAAATTTGTGTTTAATCTGAATGCTTATACTCTGCAAAATATGACATTTATATTTTACCATCTAGATGGAGATTTGGGTAGCAGTGAAGAAAGTGGAAAAGATTGGTCAGAGCTAGAAGAAGAGGCAGCAAAAGGTCTGTATTTTCTTTCAATGGTTCTTAATTTATCCTTTTTAAAATTTATATTCTAAGTCTTCGAATCCTCATTACTTTAACCATAATTACATTATTCATTTCCATCTGGTTTTTATGATATTCCTTAAAAGCCAAATGCTGGTCTCATTTTATCTACTTTCAGGGTATGTTGATTTAAATCAAGTGATTTTTATTAAAAATCATTGAGTTAAATCAAAATTTTAAATTTTATTTTCCTTTCTGTATTAAGTTTATAAATATTGAAAATGAAATAACTGTGGACAAGATACATGTTATTTTATTCCAGTAGGTTAAATTACATCAAATAAGTATAGTAATCTGTTTATGAAATTGCACTCAGTCACAATGAATGAAAAAGTTTCCTGCAGTATCACAATAACATTCCAATTTTGCACATAAATCTTTATAATTGGGATTTTTAATATTTTTGTTTTGTGAAATACGTTGGATAATTTTTATTTAAAATTTAATTGGGAAGTTTTATGCTTTGATCCCTAGGAATTCTTTACACTGCTAGCATAACTGTTTTGTATTTATAGAAATGAAGTTTGTAATCTAAAAGTGTTAATTTGCCCATCTGATAATGGAGTTAACAAAATAGATTATGGATTGTAGCGGAGCTATTTTAATGATTGCAATGAATTTTTTTTATTGCAAGCTCAAAATTCCACTCAATTGGTATGTTCTGGGGAATGTTATTACACATTCTATGCTGTTCATAGAGAAAAGCTTCATTTTCTTGTATGTTATGTGTAAATCCTATGTGTGTGCTTGGAATATCAATGCTCAGAAAATTTGAAAAACAGACATACTTGATTTCAATTTATGCACATTTTCACGTCATATCTCATTTAAAAAATTTTTCTTACAAATAACATTTTTCGCAAATAGGTACTTTTTGTAAGTATATTGATTAGAAGTAGAAATTGTTTGATGAATTTTTTGGTGCAAGAGTTCCATTTATTTTATTTTCTATTGGTGACATGAATTTTTCTCAAAAACAAGTCTAACCATTTACTTTATAAAAAATAACTAAAGAAATTCTAGACATCCATATATATAATGCCAAAATTTTTTGAAATTTGTCTGATTTTTGAATAATTTTATACAAAACTTTATATGGTGTTAGTGGGATGTCCCAACATTATTTTTCTAGGGTCCAAAACAATTCAGTCCAAACTAATCTTGAAAACTAGATGGAAAACATTGTATATGCATGGCATTTGTTGAGCTGTCCTAATTACTTTATCATGTGATTAACTCTGAATTCCTATATCGCGTTTTAATCCTCCGATTTAAATAAAATAAATCCGATTTTTTATTAAATTTTTTTTTAATCATGATTTTTTTTTTCATACCCTACTACTCTACATCCGCTTTGAGTTTGTATTCCTCCTTAATAGTCAACAAATGAAACACTAGCCACAATTCACATGGGAAATAAGCTCAGCACATCGATCACAGTAAATATTACAATGATTACACTAAGGCAGCATATACTTGGATGTGCTAAATTTAAAGAGAACAAATTGTTAAAAGTGGGATTATAAATTGTTAATTAGTTCGGATTTCCATCATATAAGGGAGACAATCCAAAAAACCTCGTCATTAAAACTAATGACCGAGTCTAAAAGTTTGGTTGTCAAAATTAAACTTTTAAGTTGCAAAATACAACTGACTGCTAATTTCAAGCCCTGGTTTTAAGACATTATCTTACAATATATGAAACTGTCTAGTTTTTGCAGTTACTAATGGTTTATTTTGTATGTGACTGACAGTTTGCCTAAAACTAGGAAAGCAAGATTAAACATTTTGATATGGGGTAGCGATATTCTTATTTTAACCTTTTAATTACATATTCAGTTAGTTGCAGAAATAGGAAAGCTGGTGCATGTTTTTAAGTCTTTTGAGTGATGTTATTGCATATGTTGAGGGATGTAGTTTCTACTTGGAAGAAAATACTGCTTCAGACTCTGATGTAAAAATAATGGGGTTTTAGTGATTGGTGGTCAGTTTCATGATTTTTTTAGTCTAATCGCTGATGTGGAGTTTTATTTTTCGTTGATGTATTTATAAATTTCTAGTTATTTTGTTTTCTCAGATATTCTGTTTCATTTTGAAGAGGAAATTAATGTTTCCAACTTAGACTTTTTCATTAAATCTAAAAATTAATCAAATGTGAAAGCAAACATTTTAAAATTCCTTATATGGAGTTAGGGTTGTGTCAATAACAACTGTCAATGTTAGGCAAATGTTGGCAGACAGGTGTGTATCTTACTGAATCAGATTTTATTTTTCAGCTGACAGAGAAAGGGATGATTTTCAAGATGAGTATACTAAAAAATCAAAAACTGGATCTGCACCTGGAAGAAAATCTGAACCTGTGAAAAGCAAATCGTCTTCAAAGCATAGCCATGGCAGCTCTAAAAAAAGAAGCCCTGTTAAAAATGGTCATAGTGATGGCAAAAGAAAGCGAGAATCTGATAGTAAATCTTCCAATAAGAAGCACAAGAAATAGAGAAGTGAGTTTCATTAACTAAGATTTGCTAATAATACTTGTTTATAAGTGCATTGTATATGCAGTGGATAAAAAAAGTTTCCGTACGGAAATGAAAACGGCGTGTAAATTATTATAATTTCTAAAGAAATCTCACCAAAGATTCAGAAATTGCACAAGAAATTTATTTCATACTTGAGAAATGTGTTGACAACAAAAATTACGTAATTTTTACAAATAAAAATTAATTAAAACCGAGAAAAACATACAAAATGAAAGGCAAAAAAAGTTTCCGTGCACACTGAAAATTGATTAGAACACAGTCTAGTTATCTCGCATTCAATTATCATAACTATCGTATGAAAAAGAACTTCAGTATAGTATAAGTAATCATTTCAAACCATTTTTATACCAGTGGATCACCTAAAATGGAAATTCCGAAAGCTTTCGCATGTTGGTAATAAAGTTGAGAAATTACAGTTTATCAATGAGGAAAATACTGGCAAAATCTACAGTAAAAATTAGTGAAAGATATAATGAGGTAGAAACTGGAAAAGAGGAATCGATCTGGAAGACCTCAGAAATTGAGCCGAGGAATATTTTGCGAAAGATTCACGATAATCCACGAATTAGTGCACCACAACTTGCATCCTTGTTGAAAACTGATTAGAATCTTGAAATATGACCTCAGATTAAGAAAAGTAATCAAAAAAGTTTGTTATGATGGGCATGTTGCATGTAAGAAGGCATTCATTAGCAAACTTAACAGAAGAAAGCGTCTTCAGTTTGCACAATTAAAGACGGGTGTAGAACCAGACAGCTCCAGTTTTCAAAATTTTTCAGGAAGGACATAAAACACTTTAAAAATACTTAACGTTTTTTAAAACTTATCAAATTCGGGTAAAACAATACCTTCCTCTATCACAGACCGTTTTTACTTTTTCAACCTTTTGCCTGTTTTTTTAATTGAAAAAAAAAAAAAGAATGGAGCTGTCTGGTTTTTTTCCACCTAACACTGGAATTCTGTGGTCAGGCTTACCAATAAAATCCTGGTAGATACTCAAAATTACACATTAAAACTGTATGGTTACAAGAAGTAACTTGTAATAAGTTTTATAGAAAAAAATGCAGAGAAAGATTTTAAAATAATCATGAAATTTTGTCCATTTTTTTAAAAATTACTTGACCAAAAATCACTTAAAAACAAGTTATTATTATACTGTTCATTGACTCATGTAAAAGGTGCTCAGAAATCATCATTTTTGCTTTCATCAGAATTTGCTTCATCTGCATCGAAAGTAACTCTTTCAGTTAGTGTATTGTAAAACCATATGCAATCCTGAGGTACGTACTTTTTGCAAGTTCACGAACATCTATCAGCTAGTTGCCTTTAATCCTAAAGTCTGTTGATACAACTTTTTGTCTGCTTCAGGTAATGATAACACTTCATTTTTTTCTAGAATAAGTCTTTTAGCATTGATGCTGATGAAGATCCACAAACTAATTCACTAGAGTTGAATTCAAGATGTCTGTATTTTGATATTCCAAACTTAACACCCCTGTCAACTTGGCGTTTTCTCTTTTTTGAAGGCCTGATACTTTGGCCTGACAGACCAGCGGCTTGATCGACTTTAGCATACTCTTTAGAAGTGGGTATGAAAGGTTTAATAAAATGTGAAGAGTAATCCAAAAATATGTCTTGCTTTACTTCAACTATAAACTTTTTTGAGGTACTTTTAATCATTTCCTGATAATCCTTGGGTACATACAACCTTTTCCTGTTCAATATTACCAAATGTTCCGTCACATGGAAGGTAACTGTCTGGTTCTGGTAGCGATGGATGATTTTATCAAATCTTTTTAATCCTTTGGCAAGTGTTTAGAAGTGATGAATCTGCAGTTTTTGGTTTGTGCCGAACAGTTGTCTGAGAATATGTACAGGGTTTTCGCATCTCCACTTATTTCATTTTGTATAAAATGATTAACCATACCTATAACCACATTTTGACCCTTACTACCCGTGATTTCATCATACATGTAGCAGAATGATTTTCCTTGGTTTGCAGAGCATATTGTAAAGTGATATACCCGAAGTTGTCTTTTATAAAAGACATCACTTCGTATAGAAGGTAATGGCATGTTTTGTTGAAAATCAAATGATAAAACTTCCACTTCATAGTTTTCTTTAGCTTTTAATTTTAACCTCAAATCCTTATAAAACTCTTCACTCTTTATTAAATGTACATCCTTCTTATTCTTTATTTCTGTCAAAAGTGTAGGGTCTTTTTCTATTTTCAGTTGATTTTCTAGCAAATCACATTGCTGGCATGTATCTATTCTTGGTGTACCAAAAAGGAATTTGTATTTTGTCGTAAAATGACAACGATAAAAGTCATTATACTGTTGGATCGCATTTTTCACCTTCTTCCAAATGTGCATACATGTCAGACTCATATTTCTGTAAATACAACGTATGAATTTTTTATATTTAAATCAGGTGACAGGTAGCAAATATCATTTTGAGCCCTATTGTAATGTGATTTTTCACTCAGGAAACTATATGTTCATCAACGTTTTTCACATTTTTTCCCTAACTGTTTATTTGATACAGTATCATTTAAAGCTTGTACCTCAGGTTGATTAGAAGTTGATGCTGTAGCCCTGGGAGTCGATGTGGTACGCCTATGAACAATATTCAGAAATCTGTGTCATTGGTTGGGATCAGGGGGAGTCCTTGGCACGTAATCCGGTCACTGTCCGTGTCGTCACTATTAACATTAAACATACTGTCGTACATTCAACCGGTATAAAACCACTTCACTAGAAATAAAAACACTCCAGTCAGCAAAACATAACCTCACGCCAATAAAACAACTAGTGAAACCAAAGACTGGCTGATTCAACCCGGAAAGCGCTGCCACCAAGCGACCGAATGTTGAACTAATTCGGTGCAAAAACAAGACAGCTCCTGGAGCTGTACATTTCTTGTGTACGTATGAGAACCAATACAGCTCCTTTTCGTTTATATATAGCCATTGCTTGGAGCTGTATGGTTCTTGCACCAATCGATAGAGGATTTTTCCTTTATAGGAACAAGTGAAAAGGAAAAAAAAGTGGAGCTGTCTGGTTCTTGCACCCACATCTTCAATTACAAAAAAGCATGTAAGTGCATAACTTTCTGGGATTCTGTACTTTTCAGTGATGAATCAAAATTTTCTCTATGGTTCAGATGGACGAGTTATGGCAATGAGAAAACCCAAACATCAAATGCAAACAAAAAAAACTTATGTAGAATTATAAAACATGGAGGAAATGTAAAGGTATAGGGTTGCATGAGTTCTGATGTGTATAATTTATGTTTTGTTGAAGGCAACATGGATAGCTGTGTACCTAGACATTTTAAAACAAATGTCCTAGCTAGTGCTACGAGTTTTGGAAGACCATTTATCTTCAAAAAGGACAATGATTCAAAATATACTGCAACGTTCTGTAAAGAATGATGCCTTTACCATGTGTCACAGCAACTACACACACACATCTTCTGATTTAAACCCCATGGAACACTTATGGGAAGAAATCGTTCGTGAACTGAAAAAAATATACCAGCAGCAAAGATAAACTGAAAAGTACCATTATGGACGTCTAGAACAAAATTACTTCTGTAACAAAAACTTGTGGGAGTCATGCCTAAACTTCTAAGAGGTCATTAAAGCAAAATGCAGGTTCAACTGACCATTAAATGATGAAACGGTGGGGAAATAACATTTAATGAAATATTTTCCACTGTACGGAGACTTTTTTGCTTTATATTTGGCACATTTTTGTGTTACTATGAATTATGCGTTAAATTATTAAAATATTTTGTTTATGCTCATGTTTTTCCATTTTTATTTCTTCAATATTTATATTCTGCAAATAATAAAGCCATTTATTTCCAATAGTAAGTGCGTACAGAAACTTTTTACTCACTGTATATGTGAGTATCATGCCTATGGCAGACCAGCATGATCAGGCAATGGTAATTTCACCACTCTGAGGGGTATAGAAATATACTGTAGTTGACACACATGTGGGCGTGTTTTGCAACATTGACCTCTAATCTGCTGTTTGAAATCGACCTGAGACTGCATGCAGTTTGGCTTTCAATTTTTTTATTGCCCTAATCCAAGTTTTTATCTTTGCAATCATTATTGCATTAAAGATAAGTACAAATTTCTAGATTTTAAATCGAAAATTTTACACAAAATTTTTAATATATCATTTGACTTCTGACATAATTTCTTCAAACTAAAACAAGTTAATTTTATGAAAATTTTGTTCTTTCGGTTCATTATAATCGTAAAATACTGTAATTACTTCAATGGAAAATATTTCAAATTCTCTTCTGTTGTGTAAAAATTTGAAACTTAAGTCTAATTATCTAAACAGAAATGTATTAGGCACTATCAAAATAAAGTTAAACTGGAAAAGTGTCATGGGTAGTATGCATGAAACAATAAACTTGTAAAACAGGAAAATTTATGACAAAGTGTTTGCTTAGTTGAAAACAGCTTTATTAACTTTTAAAATATACTTTATTAAATGAATTGACCATGGAAAATGGCTTCAGGTACATAAATATTTATTTCCTTTTCCCTATATTTAAATATTTTTGTTTTGACTTTATGCTGTTTCAACAATTACGTATGAATGCTAAATCGATTGAATCAAAAAATGTCTTATAAATTACTTTTTAAAAAAGATAGTTTTCAGTGTCATTAGTTTTTTATGTAACCAGAAATTCTTGATTTATAAAACTGGATATTGACAATATCTGAAGGTAAAATTGCATCTGGAAAAAGGGATAATTTTTGTTGTAATGGTCATTTTATATTCTTAAACTCCCAAGTGTTAAAAATTAATTTTTTAGCCTTTACGCTACTTCTGGTACAGCAGTTTTACCCTCTTGGCATAATAACAAATTGTAAGCTTTAGTGTAAGTTATTTTTGCTGTAAAACTTAACTATTTGTATTTTCTTTTCAGTCAGTGTTTTCAACAATTCCTCTCATCAAGTGCAGCATTGGAACTTTCATTTAAAAAACATTTGTTTCTCTGCAACATACTGCTTTTGTATAAGTGGAAGCAAACCAATGCTTCATTTTCATAACATTCTGTTACCCATGAGGGGTAAATCTTGAACTGTACAATATTGTATTATATTTATAAACTCATCCATCATGAACTGCTTTTAACTAATTTGGATGGATTAAAATTAAGAAATGCGGGAACATTTTACACTTTATGTCTATATTTATCTTAATTTTCTGTATCATTGCTATTTTGTCATTTGTCAAGACATTTGTAAATCCCTCCAACTGAAGTTTGAAGTAGGCATTTCAGTATAAATAAAGGTTCAGCTTTTTTAGTATGACTGAAAAATTATTTTGTTGAATAACTTTTTCATCCAATGATAAAATGCAGTGCTTATTAAGTGCAATCTAGCCTTAACATGTCAGAAAATAAAACTTCAGTGTTTGAATTAGAAGAATGAAGGTCGTAAAAGAAAAATATTTAAACAATGAAGCAATGCTTAATTTGATATGAAATAACACATCTTTGAAGTTTTGTCCAAAGGGTGAAAATTGTTATTCCTACTTTTGTAATACATTTTTCCCTTACAGAATGTGTTTCAGTAATTCTCACAAATCTCCTAAACTGGCAATTACTAGTTTTTCAATCTAACAGAGAGCAGTATAACTCATACTAGCCGGCATCTTGTAACAGTTCACAAAAGAGAAATTGTATTTAAGTATCAAAATTTGTGTTTATTTTGCCTACAAAATCATTTATACCAAATTGGCCTCTCCAACCTGCCCTGATCTTACTGAATACTGTGTGATGATAAAGTTACATATTTTATTTCTGCTTTTAGACTATTGTGCTTCCAGACAGATGTAGAGCAAAAAGGCCCAGGTTTAGTGTAGAATTGGAAAAAATTTTCAATGAAATAAAAATAAATCATGGAAAGGTTCATTCTGCTCATCAAACTCGTTAATTATATTACTCAGCTAGGAAAACACTGACTGATACCTTTGCTGATCTGTTTACAAAATTTAGCATCTATGTGTATGCTTCATTTTCCTTGAACGAAATAGTGATTAAAATATTTAATTTCGTTTAAGATTTGTTGATTCTACAATTGAAAACTAAGACCTCTGACAACAACTTTTAGTACATTTCTTGTCTACCTTAGAATTCATCCAATATGAAAATGATGATGAGTCAAAATTTCATTGTTTCTATACCTCCATAAATTTGTACATCAGAAGAAACAATATTGTATGCAAAATCTGAATATGTACATAAATATAACACATGGCTCACTGTTCTATTTACTACAAACTTAAATTCTAGAAGTACATTTCATCTTGGAATGAAACAGACAACATGACAGAACCAAGTATCAATTTTATTTCTCTAGAACTCTAAACACGATTATACAAGGGATGGATACAAAGTAGTGGCAACACATCGATAGATCTGAAATGCCTTTATTATCATAGTTAAAAACACTTACATTCCTTTAATATAATCACCTCTCATGTCTACCACCTTCTGCTAAATAATAGGAAGTCGCTGTACACCATCAGCACATCCACTTCTGTTGATGTCCCGCAACGATCGCCATACAGCACGGATAACTGTTGCTAACTCCCTACTGTTGAAATGGATCCCTCATAGTGGTTCTAATTCTCGAAAAGTCGATCAGCTTCCAACAAACCAGCGACGAGCCGAGTTGTTTGGGTGTCAACCTGGGGTCGTCCGGAACGATGTTGATCCTGAGTGACATCCCTTCCTTCACGAAACATTTTCACCCATCGTGCCACTGTACGGTATGGCAACGCAGCATCGCCACATGCATTCTGCAGGCCCTGATAGCAGTGTTGCGCATTATGGCCTAGTGCAACTTCGATTTTTATCCAAGAACGTTGTTCCTGCTTTGTAAACATTGTTATGGCACTTTCTCTTTCACTCCACATGTCAAGCCACCTCAAAAAGCACTTGTCACCGCACACCACATGCCTTCACGTGACTATCTTTTATCAGCTCAGAGGATGCCAGCGCCATCCGGTGCGCATACGTCGAAATACAAAGTTATTGCCATTACTTTTTATCCAACCCTTGTATTTTAGAAGTAGGGCCACAACAAAAACAGTCAAAAGAACTCAAGATCTACATAGGTCCATGGTGAAAAATTGACTTTGACAAAGGTAAACATTTTTTCAAAAATTTGTCTCATTGATTTATTGTCACTGAAAAAATTATTGAATAGGAAACTGCTTTAACTAAAGCCATAGCATCTGATGGAATGAGCTGTATTCAAGATGAGGATTGTTATGCTATCATTGTCATCAATTTTCTTAGCTTCAATATTTCATTGCAGGTTAAGTCTCCTGCCATTGCAAACCTTGAGGGTGCTAAATTTCTATCGGTGTTGTCAGTGTCCGTTTCCTCTTCTGAGTAGCTCAGTCTGCTCTGCAATTGCATTCCCACCAGAAAGTACAAATTCTGCTTCTGGACATTCATCAGTTAGCTCCCTCCCGAAGCATCGCTCCAAAATTTTATAAAACTAGTAATCAACACCCAGTCGTTTGTGCTTAAAACGTGCCAAGTAATGTTGAACTGATGCAATACAGGTTACAGTAGTGCAGCATGCACGAGAACTTAAGTCTCCTCATAAATAACTGAAACATTTGTATTTAAAAAAATTTCAGAATCATACTGATGAAATTGAACCTTTCGATTGCATTGATTTTAGAAATCTACCATAATACAATGTATCTTTATGGCCAGTCATTTTGACCGCCTTCCTTTCTAGGTAGCACTTTCTTTTGTTTGCTTATAAAACCTAGAATAATTGGGTGAAATCAAAATGACCGCTCCTGTCGTTCTAGTAACGATGAAGCACATACTTCCAATATTAATGTGAGCAATAAATTTCTTTAATAACCAAGGATTGTATGGTACAACCCATCAACATCGTATTGACCAATTCTCACTGGTTCTAGGCATCTTCTAAACAGGATTATTCAGTTTTCTTGTTGCCTTAGATCTTTAGGAAATTGTTTGCAGCATACAATTGAATCCTTTGTGTATGAGGAATTTTTATTTAAAGTCCACAGGCCATTATACATTTTGTAACAGCCTTGGATTAACAATAATATTTGGTAACTGCGCTTGCATCTGGTTTGAATTTGAGGTCAATACCTGAAATTCACCAATGATATTTTGCTTTAAAATATCTTGTGTCTCGCACAGCATGGCCCTTGTGCCATAAACCCCAAACCAACCAGCTTTAAAATATCTAGAATTGATAACTTCATGATATAAACTCAAACTTTAGCATATGTTAAGTCATGTGAAATATGTTGCATTCAAAATTTCAGGCCAAGCTGGATTCCATTCATGTAGTAAACAGATCTGATTGTCCAAATTTCCCAACTATGGCATCTTGATAGTTCTGTTGCATATAACATGGACTTGTTAAGTTAATGTCAATATCCTCAATTTGCAGAATGCACACTTGCAATGCTAGCATTTGGATAGATGCAAATATTTCGGTTTGCAGGTGGGTCTCCTTTATCCAATAAATATTGCAGCAACTTCTGTTCTAGAAGGAGCATTATTTGAACATATCAGTCTGAGTGCTCCAAGAAAATCATTTAAACATTCATCACAGGATTTCATTCCATAACTGGTGTATGCGTAGGTAAAATTTTGGCCAATTGATTTACATTGTGGAATGCATTCAGTTGGTCCATTAGATTGTAAATAATGGGTTATTTTCAATACATTTACCTAGTTAGAATCGAAAATGCAGTTGGTCATACCCAGGTTTATGTTAATTTTTGTACAATGGAGAAACTGGTATGACCCAATTCCAGGTAGTGGCCAGGAAACTCAAATGTGATAAAAGGGCGGGTGCGTTATCGTGGAGCTGCCAATTGCCCGCAGGTCCGGTCGTTTGCGTCTCAACGTCACGAAGGCGATGCAGAACCTCTTGGTAGTACTCTAGTGATGGTATGCACTCGTGATGAACCACGCCACTGGAGTCAAAGGGTCAGCATGATTTTGACAATGCTATGGACCTGCCTTGCTTTTTTTGGCCTTGGGGATGTTGGATGCTTCCACTGTGATGACTGCAACTTGGTTTCTGAGTCGTAGCCATAAACCCAGGACTCGTCGCCAGTTATCACTATTCAGTCTCCAGCATGTCCTGTGCGATCTCCAAACGGAGTTGCTTCTGCTCGATCGTTAAGAGATCCTGCATCACCAGGGTCCTCACTTGGTCAATGACGATCTCATTTCTGGATGTGGAGGGATTCCATCTTTGAAGCGGTTGTACCACTCCTTTATGTGGTGCCCATTGCTTCGTCCCCGAAGGCCTGTTGAATCTTGCGAATCGCCATGCTTTACACAAAATTTAATGCAGTAGTGTTCAAGTTTTCCTGTCATTTTGTCAATGACGAAAATCTGACGGCACTCATTTAACACTTCCTCACTCATCGGCAGTCTGCCGGCGACTGACAGCTTCTGCAGGCAGGAAAAATTCAAGCATGCGCATTAGTATCGCCTACATACATGCACCAAACCACGCCTCCCTTGCTTCATTTGTTTATGCACGAAAAATTGTGGTCGGATATTTTTTGAACAAACCTCGTATTTATTGTTCAGTGACAAGTACGTAATTATAATTTGGCGAAAAGATAGCCACTCGTTTTCGTACAGCAATCATTCCCCTGGTGAGCTTAGTATAGTGTAACCACCACGAGAAGACTTTGCTCCTCTCATACATTTCAGATGATTAACTTACTTGAGGTAATGCTCTTTAGTCAGATAGGTTTCTTCATTCAATCTTCAGCTACCTTTTTAGTGTCTAGAATAAAAATGTCTGGATGTAAATGGGCCTGTTACAAAGCCAGAAAAGAAATTGTTGCAGTTTTCACTTGCAACCCCAAGGGCCTCATGAGTTGGATTATAACATTTTGTAAATAGATTCCTACAGAATTCCATAGATCACCTACTTTCTTATCAGAGCTGCCCTTGGTTCTTCTGAGGTGTAACATTACAATCAGATATATATCCAACTATAGGCAGAAATAAAAAAATTGTGAAAACATTAGGCACCTATCTTAAACGAATGAGTAACAGCATGTTTTAAAAAATAACTTTCAGAAGATGCATGGAGATATATGCTAAAATTAAACTCTTCTTTTTTACATTGTGCCCCATTCTCAAGAGATGGATTCATACAGCAATTAATTTAATATATATGTTACCGTTAAAGTATATAATGCAGTTATTTCATAGAATACCTAGTTATTCCATGGAATAACTGATCGTGTCCGTTAAAGTGTGTAATGTTATTAATTTGACACTTTAACTAGTTATTCTATGAAATAACTAGGTATTCTATGAAATAACTAATGAGAGACAGTTAAAGTGTAAAATAAACAATTTGATTGAATTATACAGCATGCAAAATGTTATTTATACAAAGATAATTTGTTAATAATAATAATTTGTTACAACAGGGATTACTAAAATGGCATTTGGAATTGCATAGAACATTATTTCTAAAACAAATACATTTTTTGTTGACACACAGCGTTTTACATGAATATTACAGGACGGTCTACCAAACAAGTCCCCCTACGGTCTGAAAGAGTTCATAAATTCAGTTGTGGTGGAAGGTAAATGTGTTTCTCGTTGATGTTCTGAGAGTCTGGCGCAAAAAGATATTCGGCTACAGTAATCTCTATATATTAAGTTCAGCAAATTATCATTAATTACAAAAATATCTGACCAGTGGTTCTCACTTTACAGCCTTTTGAATTCAGAACTTTATTTATTCTGTTATTTTACACTTCAACGGGGTGTGGATCGTTATTCTATGAAATAACTAGTTAAACCATAAAATACAAGTGAGTTTTACACTTTAACTGACTTGATCGGTTATTTCATGAAATAACTAGGTATTCTATGAAATAACGGATTTCATACTTTAACGATAACATATATAAAGAATTCCTCCAGTGTTTATACCCTGGAGTATGTACTGTTATTTCTGCCCATCAGATATAAAGTCAAAAAATGACATTTTTTAGAACAAAAAACCATTCAATATTCCCTAATGTGAATGAATAAAATTTATAAAATCAGTTCTGCACCTTATGTCTGACAACTTTAAAGGGGAAAATTAAGAGAAATTTTGGATGTGGCCCTTTGACAAAATTAATTTACTTATACTGTTTGTACCAAGAAAATTGTGTATATCACAACTGACTTGTACTGTTAATCCCACCCATCAAAGATATATTTATTGACAGAAAAGTTTTGTTTTTCTGCTTTGTACATCAATATGTCATTTGTCAGTTTTTTGTAATAACAGAAATGCAAAAATATTTAGCGATTTATTACACAAGATATTTTACAAAAATGGAAGCAAAACAGATAAAATGAATTGAATGATTGTTAATCAAGTTCTTTAACCTCGAGGAGGATGTGGAGGTCTCATGCCTGGAGGAGGTCCTGAAAAGTACAAACGAATTATAGATAAGCCAACTAGTAAAGATATGTATTACAAAATCATCTAAAAATTTAACTTTTATTTGTTTGCAATAAAAGCTGCTGTTTATCACTTTTTGCTAAATGGTGGTTAATTAGACAGGTGTAATGCATGAAGTTGATTCTAAAAAACAAACATTACCATATCAGGGCATATTTGCAGATGCACTCAATTCTAACACACAATATACATAAATTAAAATGCTTTTAAATGTATTTGATAAGTATATTGATTTAAGAGATCAAATATTACATTTTAATTCTAAGGAAAGCTTTACTGACCAGGGTATGACAATTTAAATCAAAATTTAAAATGTCATTTTCCTTTCTGTATTATGTTTAACAATGTTGAAAATGAAATAACTATGAACAAGATGCATATTATTTTATTCAAATAAGTTCACCCCAACAATTATATTGAAAATCATCCTTCCCTTGAAGACACTGAATAAACTTTTTTGATGGGGATCATAATTACCAGACAAATATGTATTTCCCTCGAGCTCTCTGTTCAAGATCTCAAGAAATTAAAATTTAAAAAAAAAAATTCTTAATAATGTTTTCATGTCAATCTAGCAACTAGATTCCAATGTTTTCTTTCATAGTTCACACGACATGGCAGAAAACTTCGAAATTGGAAAATTTTCTCCCAGAAGAAAACTTTTTTTCAACCCAAAAAGGGGCTAAATTTTCGTCGACCATTCATTAATTTCAAAAGTTGCCAAAAATTTGAAATAGCAAAATTACCCGACCTCATTTGGGTTGAATTGATTAACTATAGATTGAAAGTGACCAGAATAATCTCTTTCCTCTTTCGTAGAAAAATGCCAAATCATTTAAGCGTGAGAAAAATAATTCTTAGTTTTTTAACACCTTTTCGATATTTTTATAATTGATACAACCTATCTACCAATACTTTCTGATTTGTGGCACTCTTTTCGAATTTCGCTATCATTAAGGTAAAGGTGACAAATAAATTTGATAAGATATTTATCACTAAGTTTGTTTTAAAAGCAAATGTTTTTTCTTGAAAATTCAGTTTTGTGGCATGTACAACAAAAGAACTTGTTTTAAGATTGAATGTCTTCAGTACAAACAAAGCTAACCTATTACCATTTTATTAAAAATAGGTAAATCGATTTAACAGCGTTTCTTCTAAACAAAATTATTGTTTTCAACAAACTTTCCTTATACGAGGCGTGTTTTTAAGTAAGTACCGTTTTGAAATAAAAATAAAACAAGTAGACTTTTCTTAACAATTTTATTTTTACATGAAAGCCTGTACTTTTCTACATAATTCCCACCAATATTAAGGCACTTATCGTATCGTACAACCAGCTTTTGAATACCATCCTCGTAGAAATCTGCCGCCTGATTGGACAACCACTGCAACACGGTCTTTTTGACATCGTCGTCGATGCGCTGACCACCCAGATGCCTCTCTTCAAATGCAGGAACACGTGGTAGTCACTGGGCGCTAGATCGGGGCTGTACGGAGCGTGATCAAGTTGTTCGCAGCCAAATGATCCGATCAGCTCTTGAGTTCGATTGGACGGGCATTGTCATGAAGCAAAACTCAGCATGCTGCGCCTTTTGTTTTGGATTGCACGGCGCAGTTTTTTTAAGGTCTCACAATAAGTCGTAGAATTTATTGTGTCACCACGAGGCAAAAAATCCACAAGCAACATCCCCTTTCTGTCCCAAAAAACAGTACACATAATTTTCCTGGCTGAAATTGTTTGCTTGAATTTCACTTTCTTGGGTGATGTTGAATGCAGCCATTCCATGGATTGCTGCTTTGATTCTGGTGTAACATAAGCCACCCATGTTTCATCGCCTGTGACAATTTGGCTTAAAAACTCGTCACCTTCCTCACTGTACCACTCTAAGAAAGTCAAAGAACTGGCTAAACGTTTGCTTTCGTGCTCCTCAATCAGCATTTTCGGTACCCAGCGTGAGCATAACTTTCGATAATTTAAATGTTCTATCACAATTTCATAAAGCACACTTCTTGACACTTCAGGAAAGTTATCAGATAACGACGAAATCGTAAAGCATCTGTTCTCTCACTTTTTCATCAACTTTCTGCATCAAAGCGTCAATAATGACTGAAGGTCGCCCACTTCGTTCCTCGCCATGCACGTTCAAACGGCCATCTTTAAAAGCTCTCACCCACTTCCGTACCATCCCATCGCTCAATGTTTTCTCCATACACTTCACTGATCTGACGATGAATTTCAGCCGCTTTCACGCCTTTAGCACTAAGAAAACGAATCACAGCGCGTATTTCACAGTCAGCGGGATTCTCAATCGGAGGAGGCATTGCAAATACTCAGAAACAAACGTAAACATGGTTGAATCATTCTATAATGGCGTCTGTGGCTTGACAACAGATGGCAGTACACAGCACGCATGCGCCAAATGCCAACCGCAGCGATACAGCTGCGGAATTTTATAACGGTACTTACTTAAAAAACACGCCTCGTATAAGTTGCTTAACTGTAGCTTCAATTTGTAAAATAAGTCAGTCACCTTGACCTTCTGTTGCTATGACAAATAATTTGTAATATTTCAAAAGTCCCAGGTTGGATATTTTTAACATTAATGTTCTTTAAACAATGGCGAAATTCCACTTAAAATTTGCTTTATTCTAACTTACATGCCACTTTAAATCAAATACTTTGTGGGTGTTGCATGTAATGAAAAGGAATTACAATTTATTAAAATAAATATTTAAAACAGAAAACAGCAAAATAAAAGTTGGTGGGAATAAAAGTTGTTCTAAAGATATAAATTCATGATGCTCTTTTATCTCTTGATCTTGCAGTTACAACTTACAACTAAAAATTAAACAAAATTTAAAAGCATGAAATCAATTTGAAGTGACAAAAACAGAAAATATCACTGCACGTTGCAAATGAACATGATTTTCCATTTTGTTGCAAAATATCATCTGTCCCAAATATTCGGAAATAGTTTATTTCCCAAAGAAAATAAATAAGGCTCAAAATAGAAAAGTATTAGAATTGAAATCTCGTAAAAATAGTTTTTGGAAAAATAATTAATTTTTCAGTAGTACTGGTAATTGCAATGCTCAATCTACCTTCCAGCTACTCCAAATCTATCAAATTATGGTTGATTTAAGTATAGTTACTCGAATGTTTTAGCATGAAACTTGCCTAAATATGTAAGCAAAGGAATTGTAAATAATGTATTCACTACACTAATATATGGTTTATCAAATATAGAAAATTGCATTAAAATATGTTGAGTAAATTCTGTGATACTTGTGTAGACACAAAATTGAATATAGAACAGGAAGATGAACAGACTTATGCAACCAAGTTCAGTCATTAAATAAATGTAAGTACTCACAGTATGTAAAGTTTCATGAAAATATATTCAATCCTTTGGATGTAGTACGGACACACACATATAGATGAACAGATATCAAACGTACAAGAAACGAATTTTGCATCAGAAGTGCTCAAAAGGAATAGAAAACTTGAAATGGGTCGAAAATATTCAAGCTTGAAAAATAGTAGCAAATATTCACCAAGCTTGAAAAATAGTAGCAAAGTCCCCCGTGGCAGCCCTGCGATTATCAAAAGAATATTCCGCCATTCGATTTCTGCATCAGTCAGTGGCCAGAATGCACTGGGTGCAAAATCTGCTATTTCATTACATTGCATTTGGTGGCATCGGGTACAGGCTCTGCTGGTAAGTGTGAAAACAGCCTAATAAATTGGATTCCCAGAACTGGTTATAAGTGCAAGTGGTTGTTGAGTGAGGAATACCTGTATATATATTATGAAGTAATGAATAGTTATGAGAATTTTCTTGACTTCCATGGATCTAAAAACTTGGTGAGCATTAATTTCATTCCAAAAATTGAACTTAAATTAATAAAATGTGCTCAATTTATTTTTAAATTTTTCTTTAGTGCAGAAGCTGTGATTTTGCAAGGTCATTAAATGGGATGTAAAATTTTCATTTTTGGAATAATGTTAAAACTAAACCTTTAGTATGAACATGAATAGTTGGTCGAGGGAAGACTGTTTTCATCATGATTTGGAAAGGACAAATTTTCATTTTAATAGCTTGGGTAGAAAACAAAAATCTTACAGCATATAAAAGGAATCTTATAATAGTCTTGTTTCAAATGAATCAATCGAGTAAATTTAAGACATGTGTGTAACTTTAAATTAAAGAATAACTATAACACACATAGTATAAAGTGGAGTTTGTATTTCATTTTCAAACATATACAAGTATGTAGATAAGTTGAGTAGAGTTAGTATTTAAGTATCCTGTGTTTGAATTTAAAACAAGGAAGTTTTTAACTTAGTCTTCTAAAATAAATTTATATTTAACTTCAAGAACTTTTTGCTAATTAGTATTTAATCATCACATCTCTACAACAATAATTGAGTGTAAATAAAAATTATTATTTTGTATTGGAGTTACGTATAGAATACAACTTCTTAAAAGCAAAATACACCCAATATTTACCTCCTCTCATCATGCCTGGTGGTGGACCTCGCATACCAGGAGGTCCAGCCATTTGTTGCATACCTCGCCCCATAGGGCCTGGAGGCATGCCTCGTCCCATCATACCAGGTGGTGGACCCATCATACCAGGTGGAGGTCCTCCTCTACCAGGAATTGGAGGCCCAGGCATTCTTTGTGCCTGTGGAGCAGGTCCAGGTGGGGGTGGTCGCATCTGAGGTGGTGCAGCAGCAGCAGTTGCGGCACGACCTTGGGGTGTCATAACCTGGGGGGATGGTCCTCCTACCCCACGAACAGGACCTTGTAGACCTGAAGGAATCACATTTTAAATTATTGTATTCAAAGTTAGAAATTATAAATTTATGTGGTTAAGCCTAGAATGATGTATGTGGTTAAAAAGACACAACAAAAATAAAAACTAGTTTCACAGTAAACATCAAATAAGCTTAATTTCTTGTTTACAAGATCATGCATTCAAAAACTAAAGAAACCTACTTCTACATCCTAAGTTTTGATGCAACCCATCCTTTAACCCCTTGCACTCTAATACTGAAATTAACAATTGTCATGCCTCCAATACAGTGACATCCAAGTGCAAAATGGTTAAAACAGACATATTCCAAGTTTTCAAAATCTGAACTTCCTGCAGGGTTCCTACTCTTTTATCACAGAAAAATTAGGGCTATTCCACATATTTCTAAGACTACATTTAACATAAATCGAAGTACATTAACTTGTGAATGTACAGGTAAAGAAACTTTCAGGGGTGCAATAGTTGAATTTCAGACACAGAAGTGACATTTGTCAAATGTCATTGATGTTTTTGAGGGTGTAGTAAGGACTGTATGGGATGAAACTTCTTAAATTACTTGTCTAAGGTAACATGTTATGGATCATGGTTTTTGAATTCAGACGAATTAAAAAACATCTAGTGTTTTTGTAACAAATAAGGCTTTAAAAAAATTTTCTAGGAGTAAGTGCAAATATTTAGGTGAGAGCCCCTAAAAACTAAAATGAAAAATCAGGCCTTTTTAAGTCCTGTGGGAACACTGTTCTAGCAACGTCATGCAACAATTCCACCCTTCTCAGAAATAAATCCAGAATTAAAAAGACCTATTTCCTTTTATATAAGCAACATTGCTCTTGTGAACTTTGATCTACGTAAATTTTGCTTGTGCCTCCCCAATTGCTCCAAAAATTTAATAAAGCAGCTGTAAAGTCTACTTACCAACTGGGGCTGACCCAACGGGAGCAGCTGGAACACCTCTACCGGCTGCTCGACCAAGACCTGGTCCAGGAGCTGCACCAGGAATGGGAACTCGAGGAATGCCATCCTAAGAGAAGATAATATAATAACAATGTTGAAATTTGTGTGGTATGAACAGGACATTATTTTACATAAACTGAGTTAAACATGCTATAAAACAGCAGTCAACATAATTCCAGAGTTGGTCCACCATTGTCAAAGAACTTCAAAATGTTACAAAATTATTTAATGCAAACTTGTCGCTCTTCATTTTCACACATCATTAATATTCAGAATTACAAAACCTTTTTTGACACTCAAGCTTTGTTTCAAACGTAACAGTTAACTCATTTCAACAAAATTTTATACAAACTCAAATTCAAGAAAATGAATCTGGTAAATAAACTATGGTACCTTTTACAGAAAGCTTGTGTTGAGTTGTAAGATCAAACCACAGAAGAAAACTGATTTAAGCATTGTAAAATGCACTACATAAAAAAACAAATTAATGCTAAATTATAACTGAAGATTTTTATTAAGACAAATTAGTTCTGTGAACAATTTATCTTAGCATTAGAATTTTCCAAACACTTTCATGTTATATGCTAAAAAAGTTTTTGAGTTTTTAAACAAAATTATTAAAGTTTTAAACAAGACAAATACTTCGAAACAGCATATGAATACCATATCAAATTTTGATACAGCTGTATTATACGCCTCGTTTGGTGGCAACGCTCTTGGCGCACTTTTAGTAGCGAGTTATGGCAGGTGAAGGCAACCCATCTTTTTTAGGCATATTCCCATAAAAAAAAATTTAAGATATTTTAACTCCAACTGTTTCTGCTAATTATTTTCCGATAAAAAACATTTTTCAAAGTTTTGTATTTTTCCCGTTAATTACTTTTCACTAAAGCTTATTATTTTTTGTTAAAAAAATTATTTTTTTCTAAGAATTCTTTCCTTGGCAGCTGGCGACATAAAAAACACACTAAGAGCATTGCCACCAAACAAGGCTTATAATACAGATGAATCCAAATTTTTGAATAACATTACTTCTACAACCCGAGTGAAACACAAAATCAAGTCTAAGCATGTGTTTGATTTTTTAAAAATAAAACTAATACTCTTCATAAAACTAATGCTCTTCACAAAACTAATACTCTGGATTTAAAGAGAAAATTTAACATGCTAAAATGTATAGAAATATATTTGCAATACAACAAATATCAGAATTGGATTACTTTTATTCTTTATCTGTAACCAAACCTGATTAGGCATCACTGACAAAACAGAAGTTATCTAATGAAGCTTCTCAATTTTATAATATTCATTCAATGATTATGTTTTACTTTGTATTTCTATAATTATATTTTTCACAATTCGCACATCTTATACACATTAAAATTAAAATTTATGAAATTCATCTCATTATATCAAAAAAATTCTATACTTCTCAAGTGAACACAAGAAAAACTTCTGAAAAAAATTAAGGTATCTCATATAGTTACTGACAGGTATTCACTTTCAAGAGATCAAAGAAATTTTACATATCAAAAACTAGGAAACTGAAATTTAATGACCAATGACAGTTTTGTAAAGAAAAATCAGGCACATCAAAAATTCAGAAACTTTAACCATTAGTATAACAATAGTTGCAAAAAGTTAATTAAAATACAGCTAATTAATCAATTAGGAGCATGCATTAAAATGAGATGAAAGGCGAAATATGAAATAGAAAAGGTTTGTTTCACGTAGAAACAAATTTTGTTAAAACAGGGTTCCCACTCTTTTTTCAAAATAAAAAATAAGGAGTTTCTAAGGACACAAATAATTTTTTTATAAGGACTAATCGAGATATACCAAAAACCATATTGCACCTTCATTATTTGAGTCAACCTAGTAGGGCAAAATTAGGGATGTATGCAGGACCGTTGGCACATTTATAGTAACTTAAAAGTTAATTTTTTGATGTTGTCTGTTAAATTAGGGTGTTAACATTGTGTAAATTAAACATTGTGTGTTTTGAAGTTAACTTTTTAAAAACAATGCTCAAAAAAGATGAATGTATTTTACATATTAAACATATAAACATATATATTTTACATATTAAACATATAAACATATATATTTTACATATTAAACATATATATTTTACATATAAACCACAATAAAACTGATTTTTATAATTTTTAAGGATGTCATCTCAAGGGGGAAAAAGAAATGAAATTATAAAAATTATTGCATTTTTTCTAGAATATAAGAATTTTAATAACAGATTTATTTTCCATTTTAAATACAAATATATTTATCTTATTAAATATTGCCCGAGAAAAAAGTCTTAAGAATAAATTTCAACTGATTTGTTTTTTAGAAATTATTTTGTCTAATTCCTTTATTTCAGCTGCTTTTCCTTTAATTTCTTTACGTAGTGCATTTGCACTTTTCAAAAGAGAAAAGTCCTCAGAAGCTCCTGCCTCATTAGCCAGTTCTTCAGCTGACTTTTCCATTCTCATTATATCACCCTCAAGACAAATTATCTTTGATTTTAAGGAATAAAGTTCTTGTAGCTCAAGTTTTCTTTTATTTTCTAAATTTGTCTTCTTCACTTTTGTGTTCTTCTAAATGCATAACATAATTTCTGCCTTGAAGAAAAAATTTTCTCATTTCTTTAGTAATTACTAAATTTGGAATATCATTAGCATTTTCATGAATAAGTCTGCAATATAGGAGTTTCCTTTTAAATTTTCAACTTCTAAGGACTTGTTGATATTAAATCCACGTTCCACAGAAGCCTGGCCATGAGATAAGATCATTATGGTTTTCATAACTTTCCAGTTTTCCCTTTGTATCATCTATACTAAGAAAGTCATTTAAAAAACTATCCAGACGCATTGTTTTTGGTTCAAAATTCTGAAACAATGAAGCGGATTTGAAAACAATGCTTTTCATAAAATCTTTGAATTGAAGTGATATATCATCACAATCTTTTTCTGAGTAAAGTGTGATAGTACAAGCTTCATGGAATTCATTCATGCACTTGGTCTGATCTTTAACCATATGTCTAGGATCAAGACATGAAGCATTTCAAACAAGTAAATATGCTGCAGGAGATTTAGCCATGAGACGTAGCATTTGTATAAAACAAAACTTCTACAATCACGCCGCAAATCAAAGGTAGCACATTTTTTCCTTTACTATTTTTCCCCAATGAACCCTATATTGATTTTGTCCACAGGACAATAACAATTAGTCAGAAAAATCAAATTTGGAAAGCTTCTGAATGGTACTTATATTAACTTTTTCTTCTGGTTTTAGAAGATTAAAGTATTCCACACATTGCTTTACAAGCTTTAACATATCTCCAAAAAAAGGCAACAATGGTTTATTGTTTTGATAAAATTCAAGGAATGGTTGCAATAATTTTGCCACAGATAAGAAAAAATTAAACTTTGCTAGAATTAACTCATCCTTTGTACTGTCAGAAAAGACTTGCAATTTACTTTATTCAAAGTACCCTTTTTACACTTCTAACGTATTTGATAATATCAGCCCAAATTACAATTGCACATTCTACAACTGAGACATTCTCTAGCCATCTATGACCACAAAATATTACAGGAAGCTTATTGACTTCAGACAAATTACTGAAATCTTACCTTCTAGCAGGAGAATCTTAATGCACACAGAATAAGTAATATATGCACACAGAACATGTTCTTGTTTTTCATTTTGTGAAAATTATTACATTTCTTTGGAAAATGATAATCGCACGCCACTGCATTAGTTTTCATTATTAGTACCTAAATAGTTTTGCAATTCATTTGCATCTATGAGTTTTTTCTATTTATTTTAATTTTCAAAAGGAAATGATTTGTTTGTTAATTTTCTAATATCAGAGCGAATTTTCGAAGTATAAAATAAATAGAAAAAATAAAGTTTCTTAAAAATAATTTTGGACAGGTTTTTAATTCTATTTTATTAAAATTTTTTCTTACAATTGTAAAATGGATTATGCCCAGCATCCATGCATGATTTTAAAAATATATTAGAACCTAAATCCGGATTTACAACCATTTGCATTCATCTGAAGTCTTTTTATTTTCTGAGCTTTTTTATTTGTTATCATAAACTTTTGTTTGTTAATTTTCTAATTAAATCGGGTGCATTTTTGGAATAGGCTCTAAAAAATAATTCATTTAGTGAATACATTTATAATTTTATTTTACATGTAAAAATGATCATCAACGATTGCAAAATTACTAATGCACAGCACATGCATCATTTAAAAATTATATTCGAACCTAAGTACGGTTTTACAATCCATTCGCATATGTATCCATTGAGTTTTTCTATTTGTTTTCCATTTTAAGAGGAACGCTTTTGTTCGTTAATTTACTAATTACATCGGAGTACATTTTTCGAATATTAGAATTTATAAATAAATTAACGCGTTTATAAAACTTGATTGTTTTACACATTTTCATGTGTAAAAAATGTGAACAAAAAGAGCTTTCACAACAGCTAACAATCACCAAATAAAACAGTTACCCAATTTACTTACCAGTCATATGAGCTTTAACAGCACTTTCCCCCATTCTTAAAATATCAAATTCTTTTTGGCGAACAAGGTGATCAGTTGAAGCTGCAATCCATTCTCGATACTTTTCATTAATCCATAAGCTGTTAAAAACGCATTTCCCAGGCATACCTTTTAACCCCTCCAAGAGCTTCGTCTCCACATCGAAATCTGCCCGAAATTGCCACTCCTTATCAGAGGAACCAAGTTGTTTCTACTCGAAGTTCTTCATTCCACATGAAGCACCTAATGCAAACCCATCTGCCATGTATTTTGCTTGTGGGGACAATGTGGAAATAAAGATTGTTATTTATGTGCTTTTTCTTCAGATGTTCAGAAACTTTGTCATTGTAAAAACTATGCGAAAACATCTGGGAAAAAACGCGAGAACACGAAGTATGAGCAAATCTATCAATGGAAGTCATCTATCTCCCCAGACCCAATGAACTAAATGGTCATTACCCATCAATCAACCTTGCAGGGTGTCCGCGGTCACACACCCCTTCAGTGGTCCTCTTTGTATTCGTTTCTGAAGAGGGGAGGATAAACGTTGTCTCCCAGTGAAACCTGCCGCATCCCATCCAAGATCGGACAATGAAGCTCAAAAACGGGATAAATCGAAAAATGACTGTGCCATCAGAAAAATTTAGTGTTCTAATTTTGGGGAAAATAAGGAGTTTTTAAGGACTCTTGATTTTAAAACCAAGGAGTCTTAAGGGCTCTTACAAATGACAGCTAAAATAAGGAGTTTCTAAGGAGCGTGGGAACCCTGTAAAAGGAAATATAAAATCCAATTTTTTAAGGATCACTGGAATCCTGATTTATTCTAGTACTTTACACATAAAAGATATAACAGAAGATAAATGCTTAGAATTTCATACTTCCAATTTTTTAAGTGCAAAAATTTTACTTACTTCAGCAGGAGGTGGACCTTCTACGGTCAATGACACAATATTTTCCCCTCTCAGCAAAACCAATCCAAGAACTCGTTTCTCTTCTTTTTCAGTATCTTTGATCTTTTTGGGCTTTATTTTCCTGAACTCTTCACAATCTCCCAAAATCAAATTCATATGTTTATCGAAGGCTTTGAACGTACCTATGAAAATTCTACTATCTTGGAGAGTTACTCGCATTCGATAGTTAAGATGCTGAAGCATCTTATTGTTTTTGCTAATTGTCTAAAAATAAAAAGGTTATTTTAACTTTATATAAAATACTTAACATTTATCAAGATCAGTTAGTTATATGCTGCTTCTCAAATATACAGGAAGGCTTGTCATATTAAAACTCCATACCCTGAGATTTTGGAGTTGATGACTCTAACTCAACTGTATTTTCGATTTTTTAAAGTTAAATCACATTATTTCGTTATAAATCATTTTTACTATCAAAACAATAATTGAATTTATCTTACATTAGTCAAGATAATATAATTTATAAACGTCAATCAACCTTAGGGTTTGAAAAAAATCAGGATGTTTTTATTCAATAAAAAACATCGGATTTATATGATTTAAATCAGATTTTTTATTTAAATTGGATTTTTATGATTTTAATAATTTCTTGCCCATACAAGTTGAAATTTGTGAAATGAGGCAGAAATTACAGATAGATATTTCCGATTTATTTAAACATTAATATTTTTTATTTGAAACATTAATGTATTAGGAAATATAGCTGGATAAATTTTTGAAAGATTAAAATGTGACAGGAATTAGTCAAGTAAATCACATGATAGAGCAAATAGAACAGTGCCCCAAATGGCAAACATAAGCAATGTTTTTCCATCTGATTCTCAAATGATTTAGATTACTTTGAGTTTAACTCATAACCAGTGATGTGAAAGTTTTAGACCCAGGTAATTAAGGTTATGGAATCCCAGACACCATATTAAGAATTTTTCCAATCATATAAATTTCAGAAATTTTTTGCCATCATTATATATTTGTCATGAGTAAAATGTTTTGAATTACTTTAATTATTTTGTTAGAATTTAATTAATTGGTTCAAGACCTGCTTTTGAGAAAAAATCATGTCACCAATAGAAAATAAAATAAAAGGAACTTGAAAAATTCCTACTTCTCATTAATTTTTAGTTTGTAAAAATAACCTATCGATGAAAAAATTGTTACTTTTGTAAGTTAACAGTAAAAAATTAGACATGAAAATACATAAATTTGAAATCTAATGTCTATTTTTCAAATTCTCATGACAAATATTTCATAGGTACATTCGAAGCACACAAAAAGGGTTTATATATAAACCAAAAATGAAGCTTTTCTCTGAACAGCATAGAACAAGTGTAACAGCATCCCCAAAACATGCCAAATTCATTGGAATTCTGAGCTTGCAATAAAAAATTTATTAATTCCAATAGCTTTCTGCTTGAACCCATAATCTTTTAATGTGCAAAATTGTAATGCTTTTGTGATACAGAAGAAAATCTTTACATTGTAAGTATCTATTTTTTATGAAGACTACAATACTAAATAAATAACTAGAACATCTTAAAAAAGAAAGCAAGTTACCATAATTTGAGTGAATATATTTTGAGCATATTCACTCATCACATGGTGAATGCTTTAAAATTGGCCATGTGAATTAGTCACAGAATGTTTAAAACAAAACCAACACTGATGAGCAGGCTTGTGAATGACACCTATTGGCCCACGATGGAAATACATACATGTCTGGTAATTTGATCCCAATCAACAAATACTGTTATTTAGTCTTCAAAAGGAAGATGATTTTCAATATAATTTTGAGGTGAACTCAGTACAAGCAAAGTTCTTAACTTATTTGAACAAAATTACATGTATCTTGTTTCATTTTCAATATAATTAAACATTACAGTACGAAAAATGAAATTTAATATTTTGATTTAAATTGGCATACTTTTTTCTATTTTGTTCCATCTAATGGGCAAAGCTTGCCATCGCAAAAATTTGTAATTTCTAAGTCAGATAACAAGATAAGACACCCTGGTGATTGAAAATTATTATGAACCAACCTCTATAATCGATTTATATATCTGTACTACAAGTTATCTACAACTAATTGAGCTTGAAGTTTCCACTTTTAAAAGACCACCGTCCTATTATTGAAATTAATTAGATAAAATGTGTGGCAAAATAAGCCTACATCAATAAAAATCTGTCACATAGAAACTCCCAATAGTTAACAATTTCTCAATGTATGCAAAGCAATCAAGAAAAACAAAAAATTCAAACTCTTCAAAAGATTGCCCCATATGATGGACAACAGCAAATAGTCACCAACTTCAAAAAGAAATAAAAAACAGAAATTTATATAATAGATATTTCTTTAGACATTCATACTGCATGACATTCAGGACTTAGCCTAATTGAAAAATGCATGAAGCATAACATAAAAGGTCACGAAGCTTTGAAGCTACATAATTTTTTAACAGAAAGAATAAGTCAAATGAAGAGACCATTTCAAGCTCATATTTCTCAAGACATGGGTTAATCTAAGACTGTCCTATCGGCTTTTATTCACTACATTAAGCTGATGACATTTCTAATCTGTGCCAGATCCACACCAGAAATCACTCACTGCAAAATGCAAAACCTAAAGAAATAGTGCACCTCTCATGCAAAAGAGAAATCCTTATTCTCATTTTCCATTTCAGGAGAAAACATCCTGTAGGTCCCAATTTAAATTCCTAGGTTTCTTTTCCAAAACAAGACTCAAAGCACATTTGAACTACATCTGCCTTCAAAAGAGCATATCTATTAAAAGCAATAGCAAGTGAAAACCATGGAGCCAAATCCAAACACCTACAATTAGTTGTCATCAATCCAAAGTCAACTTGAATATGGAAATACAATCACTAATTTCATAAACAAATAAAAACAAGTTTTAGAAGAAACCTATAATGCAGCACTTAGGGTATAGCCAATCAGATTATCTATATGGTCTACTGAACAAACTAAAATTGGTTGGGTTTTATTGGACAAGGGCCATATTTGGCCAAGCTGCACCAAACAAGATCAAAAGGACATACACACAAGGAAAGTTTTACTAATATAGAAGAGAAATAAACCCAGGGAGGAATCAAACCAGCACCTCCTACAACTCACAGGTTGCTAGCACCATGGGCAAACCCACAAGCTATCACACTTCATTTCTCACATTACAATTTCATAAACATAACTTCTAAAGTTGTGAAAAAAGATTGTTCAGATCAAATGGGTTTAATCGATATAGCTGTAAATCAAATAAAATTGCTTATCTACATTGGGTGTAGTTCCGTCTGAGAAAATAGAAACATTTAAAAGATAATATCAGTCATTTCTTATTGTATGTAGCAGTATATTTTGAAGCCCTAGTAAAAGGTTTCTTTGGTATTGTTTTCAGATTATTTTACAAAAAATCAAACTTTTACACAATCGCATTTTCTACAGATTGTTTAAAGACATTCCACAAAACATTTATTACATTTGTGTGACGAAAAAACTAGACTACCGGCATTTCATGTAATAACACGTTTCTTCCATGTTGCCTGCAAGTATGCAAGCAAATATGTTGAATTTTATGACAAGAATACGAGAAGGCAAACAATTACTTACCATTTTTTTTCTGTTTTAACAAACGATAGCAAAGAAATATAATATTCAATTCACAAACTAACGAACGTTAGGGCAAAACGAAATGGGACGCACCACTCTAGAATAAAGGTTTAATAAGCGGATGGACACAGCAAGAATCCTAATGTGAAAACACGAAATTTCGAAGGTTAGCGCATGCGCATTAGTTGTGATTATGTATGGGGGAAAATACTTGAAGGAAGGATATTCGTGAAAATGGGGAAAATCTCGGCATGCATAAGTTTAACATTAGGATTCTTGCTGTCTAATCTGGGTTCCATAATTCCATTAGTTTCTTGAATTTTTCGGTGTCACGTTCCATTACTAGGCGATATCCAAACATATTTCTTAATCGTTTTACTTTGATCCATTTTAAAGTCATCTGTGTTTTTCTACTTTGTTTCATTACGAAGTTTTATTACATTAGGATTCCTGCTCTGGCTAATCTCGCGCGGTATTTAGTTTATTTTTCATCACATTCATTCGGGTATTTCAACATTGTTTGGTTCATAATTTTGCATTTTAAATGTCATTTCTTTTGTACTTTGCTCTTAACTTGATTTTTATAACATTACGTTGCATTTTGCATTTCCTGTTCTGCCATATTTTCTTGTGTTCGCGAATCCGTAAGTTTAATTTTTATCTTTTTCAAGATATAAAATTTCGCTCCTTGTATTTCATAATTTAACTGTATTCTTCAAATATAATTAAAGCAATTCATAATTTGATCTAATTTCGTGAAACTTGTATAAGTTAAAAAGTTTGACAATTAATCCCCCCGAGTCCTTCCTTTCCTTCCAAAAATAAAGATTTCTTGTGCTACTATCTGATCAATTTAAGGGGTTTTATTTTATTAATTTTGATTTGAAAGCATTACTTGATATAAATTAAGGGAGTATTGAGTCATTAATTTTGATTTGTAGGCAGTCACTCCTTTTGTTGATATATATGCAGCATGATTGAAATGGAAGTTCCTATGCGTGTTAAGCATGATAAAGCATTCTCCATACCAATTTATGTTGCCTCAGCAGAAAGTGTGAAACTCAGTTGAATGTAAAATGTGTCTGTTCCCCAATTACATTCCCTCCAAAAATTCTTTGGAGGAACACATCTAAATATGACTTCACTTGGAAAACTGAAGAATTTTTTTCCATCAAAAAATTAATGGCTTGAAAAAGTGACTGAGAAAGAAATATTTTTCAGGTTTGTAAAGAGCAGAGGAACAGCAAAAATGGGATCTGCACCACTTATTTTTAGTGTTATTGTAATGGTCAATTTTCTACAGAATGGGAAAGAGAAGTATTGAGCTGAAAGGTTCCAACAATAGTTCTACATATCCTATGAAATTCACAGAATAGCAGTGATTTGTATATTTAAAACTATGTTGGTCATGATGACTTGGATAGAATGAACATTGGCAAGAAGGTATTGCTTTGAAGCTAGCAAATGGCATACCCATCACAATTCTTGATTACATTGCTCATTTAGAACCATTCCTTTCTTAACTCACAATTGTGTCTTATAAGTGCAAAAACTACATTGGTTTCCAAATGTCCCTGTATTCACAAAAACAAAATAGTTATTTATCTTATGCTGGCCAAGAGATGAGCAAATTGAGATTTCATTAATTGTATCAATAGGGTGTATTTCTTTAGGAGTTGCATCAGGAGCCAGTTCTACATGCCAAAAAATGCATAATTAATGATTAAATATATCATTTTTCATTGCTATGTATCTTGCTGATGTAATTTTTCTTACTATGAATAAATGAAAAATATTTGTTTTATAATAAAATGACAAAATATTAATCTGAGTAATTCTTATTCATTTAATTAATTACTAAGTGTGCAATAATTTATTCACAAGACTTTTCACTATTCATTCCATGTTACTGATTAGTCCATGACCTCAGATTTTGATGAAACTTGGTTTATCTAATGACCTTACTTAGTTATGAATAGAAAAAAAGAACGAGAGGAAAACTTTTTCACCTTCTGTTCAAAAATCAAGCTTTGATTTTAATGAAAATTACTGTATCTATTACTGTCATTTTCTCAGAAAACAGATGGGATACGTATCTGGACAATGTCTCACTTTAAATGGGGTTTAATTAACTAAGAAGCATGATGCAAATTTAATTTATTTCTAAATTAAGTATTTCAAAAGGTTTAGAGCTGAGTCCAATGACTAATGCAAGAATTGGCCAAAAGAACAATTTTAATTAACATTAAGCACAAGACAAAACAATTACAAGAATAAACAAACATAAAAAGTAACATCTCGGGGGAACAAAACTTCAGCGCGTCAGTTCTACGCTCGCCTTGGGAAACAACTAGAGAAAAAGGGTTCATTCTCTTTCGCGGAGAGTGTCACGTGGTCCGCCATCGCCAATCAAGGCGCATATCGCTGAGACACACGTTAAGGGGCTGATGCGCTACAAAGGGCAATTCAAAATTCTGATACAAATTATTTTGTCATTCAAAATTTTAATGTTTTCGATAAAACACTGGGGTTATGAGTGAGTTACATGTATGGAGATAGCCCAAGCACAGTATGTAATGTTTCACAGAAGTCCTACTTTAAACAAGTTTAGATTATGATAGTATAATACAAATTTAATTATATTTATTTAATTATATTTATTTAAATTTAAGGTTATATTTATTTATATAGTGAAAAAAACTCAATTTTCAACTAAAGCTTCAATTTTAAACATATACATCTGAATAAGTTTATTTAAATTTATTTTCTTTTAAATAGTACTGAAGAGAAACTAGATTAGCTTTGAATGCAAATCTGACCAAAGCCAATATTACTAAAGTCACCATTTTGTTTTGGAATAACTTTCAAATAAAACATTTCTAATTTCATTTTGTTTACTCAATTAATAACATTCATGGAATATGACATCGGCCAAATGACTTTCAATGCTGCAAATTCAGTCTCTTTCGACCACATGATTTCTTCGGACCATTTTCCTCTAAAGCATTTACTGGATTTGATTGTCATTTATTTAGGAAGCTGATGATTCTGGATGGCGAGTTTGAAGCTTCAGCAGTTAAAACATTGTATCAAAATGCATTGTCTATGATGGACTCCAGAAAATTATAAAATTCCTTTAGATTTCATCACATGCCTTCAAAGCAAACACGACGTAACAAAAAATTTCGAAACACTGTTCTCTGCAAGAAATGAAAAAGCCTGGGTGACTTATTACACAGCAAGTTCCCAAGAAAACATTGATACTGTATGATAAAGTGTTATTGAAAAATCGAGGGACCTCTGCTGACGTCGTACACAAGTAGGCTTTCTCCGAACGCAGTATGGGAAAGATTTGGATTTTCATCTTTACATACACCAATTAATACAACTGCAAGAAAATCTAAATCACCACTTTATGCATGCAGTCACTTGACCTGTCATATTCCATAAGTTCAGTAAACAAAATTCTATTTAAAATACATTTCAATCCAGAAAAATTACTTGAAGTTAACAACTCTTGATTTTAACAATACTCGTACCATAGACAGCATTGGTAAACTTGAACAATTATGAAATTGAGCATATTTAAAAATATCAAGATAAATCTTTTAATGCAAATTGTAAGCAACAGCATTTACTATTTTCAGAAGATTGTTTTGAGACTGACATTGACTATTCTGACATTGTAATAGATGTTTATGTACACACACATGAAGGTAAACAAAAACAAATGTTAGTTACAGTGAATGCGTACTTCAATTTATTATATAAGAAAAACAAAGAAAGAATTGGTACATAAAAATTTTATTTTCAATCAAATATACAATGTAACTTGAAATATAAAATTCAGTCATACTGTGCAAAAATTTATTTTTCTTTAATATGATTAATTTTTTAATTAAATTAATTTTAAATTAAATTAATTTTTTTGCGAGCCTTTTCTCAATAAAAATACTAAGATGAGTATAAGAGTCCCAAGGCAGGATATCTCAGTCTTTTCCAGATCGGATGAGCTCTATCGCTTCCTTTCTAAAAGTTCTGCGCACGGCATCTGTATAGTACCAGGTTTTCCCTTCGTTTCGTATGTCTGAAACTCGTTCATAGGTCAATTCAGGACAAAACTTCAAACTGTTTAATTCCAACACGCACTCTGTCACATTTGCTTCTTCCTCCGGTTCTGCCCAATGTTCGAAAAGTAAGTTCAACATTCAAAGCAGTTTCACCTTGTTTTCCCTTTTACATTTTGTTTACAAGTGTTGCTCCCCTCCCCAGCTGTAGACACTGTTTTGATGAGACTGTCAACTGACCAGTAATTCTCTTGCTAAATGTTTCCAAGTCTGACACCTTACGTGACCCATTAAGGAACATGATGCCACTTTCTTTTCTGATAAAGAATAGAGAAGATGGCTTGAAGATGAGGTCTCATTTAGGAAGATATTTTGAAAAGATTTCTAAGATTGGATGAAATAGATACTGGAAATGGTGACAGTAGCTTTGCCGATAAGCTAAAACTAGATCTCAACCTCTTTTATCTACGAATAAACCATGAAGTTGTAGACTTGGTGCATCAGACATATCCGATGATAACTAGATAAAGTATGGCATGGACATTGTAGGCCAAATGATACACTTGTTTACTACCAAATCAAGAAAAAGAATTTGTTGGTGAATGTATATGCCTTTATAATATTTTAGATATATCTGTGGTAAATACTTGGATTTTATACAAAGTGACAGGGAAGCAGAAACTTAGTTGTAATATTTCATTCTGTTGCTATGAGAATTTGCACTCCTTATATGGCATTTAGAATTAATAATGCAATTACTACAAAGATTTTGATGCAGACATATAAGAGATCAGAAAAGATCAAAATTCAGAGTACAAAGATTTTTATCCACCATGGATGCCATGGGGTCACTTGCTTCCCACCATCTATCTAGGTATATGACAACTTTCGAGTATTAACACAATTAAAAGATTAATATTCTATCAAAATGTTTTAAATTTTTATTTTACATATGAAGATTTGTATATATGTTACAGTAAAAGACCGAAATCTGGAGAATGTCGACTTTCACCGGTGAATGTCAACATTCACATAGTCGCTTGGTGTATGTCCGAAATATTTGCTAAATACCCTTATTTCTGACTTACACCGGCAAATGTCGACATTCACCATGCACTAATGGCGAATGTTGAACATGTCGGAGATTTATATTTTCTTCTCCGTATTTCAGTCGCGATGAAACGTCACAAGGGTGACGTAACTTTTTCGCCTCTCTTTCTGAGAGGAGTGACCAAGAACTTAAAACAAACAGTACATTCTAAATGAGAAAAGAAAATAATAGAAATTAAAAACTTACTTAATTATGTGATTCAAATCTTATTTATTGCAACAACTATTTATTGCAACAACTATTATGACACTTTGAATTGCACAAGAGTCCCTTGCTTTTACAACTGCATTTATTTGTGGAACACTTCCTTTTGCAATGACAGCGTGTATAGCCTTGCCCCCCGCTTCTCGAATTAGCTGCAGTTGCTTCTCTCAGCTCATTTCTTGAAAAGAAATCTCATCTATGGAAAGAAACTTTTCTTTACAAATTACGAACTGATTACGCGTGTAAAGCTGCTTGAGGGTACCATTTTTATTTGCCAGTTTATAGAAGTCGGAGTCTTCTATTCCAACAACAACCGCTAACACATTTCGGCTATCTGTACGACCACGGTCGACATCAGGGACTTGTATTCGTACAGTATCACCAATTTGAGCAGGAAGAAATTGTTTTTGTGAGGTTCGTAACATTTCAGAAAGTATTTTAGAGTACTTTTCTTGAGAAAAATAAAAACAATTTCTTCTCGTTTACCCGCAATTAATGCATTCAACTTTTCAAGAAAAAGATCACGATTCACTGCAGTATCCATTCAGTATAAATTAGGGTATCGGAAAAAAACCTCGGCTCCTCTCTTTTCGACCTCCACCAGAGCATATCTGTGATTGTCGGCATACACCGGTGAGGGTCCGAATGTACAAGAATGTAATGAAATATTCGATCTTTCACCGACGTATTTGGTATGTGTCGACATTCACCGGTGAAAGTCGACATTCTCCAATTTCGGTCTTTCACGGTAATATATGTTAGGTGTGAGTGTGTTGTTAAGTGCGTTTGAACTTGTTGCTGAAATATGTTGACAGTGGGGGATAAATGTTGCGAGAAGTGAAGTTATCTTCTTTCAAAAAGATTTCGATCCCTTAAATTTAGAATTTTGCCATAATGGGGTTTTTAAATGTACTTAAAGTCTTAGTGATCTCAAAGTACTTTTAAGAAGAAACTTTGAAAGCAGTCACTTATTTTGTCTAGTGCATTTACAAAACCTTCTTAAATTTGCAGCTTTTTTAAGTTTCCTCTTCATTAAACAAATGTTTTTGTTGTGTCTATTTTTGAGTTAAACAAATAACGATGTATAAAGTAAGGGGTAATGCCCAATGAATTTCATGAAAAGCGTGCTTTTCACTTCCAATATCTGTTTGAAATCTATCATTGCATATTTTCTAGATGTAAAAATTACGTGGTGTTGTCCTCGGATCTTTCCCTTTGGGATTGATCCCGGACCGTCACCAATAGCCCGTTGTGTTGCTCCAGTGTGACGTTAATTGAAATAACAATAACAATAACTAGATGTAAAAATTTTAACTTATTTTTAATGAATCCCTTTTAAATTTCCTTTTTGTTGAGATTCAAGTTCTCGATTCATGAAGTTTGATACCAACATTAGCGTTTAATCTTTAACTCCTTCTCTAATTCAAATATGTGACAGTAAAACATTCCAAAATTTACTATACACACATGGTACCTTTGCTAGATCACCTTCCAGTCAATAGAACTCAAAAACCCAAATGGGATAGACTGAACAAAAAGTGACAATCATCTTCAGGAATACCTTAACGATGTAACGTCAGGTATGTGGGAATGTAATTTCAGTATATCTGAGTCTGCTAGCTTTGATATTAATGACCTATGCTGTGACAACAAGCAACATGGTTTGCACTTCTCAGGGCACAAAAACCTGTACCCAGAGTTGATTTTTCTGATGTCGACATGTTTTTGCAACAAGTGAACATCCGACTATGCACATCTCCCCAAACGTTTGATTAGATACACTTCTTTTTAAAGCATATTCCAAATTGAACCCTAAATTTGGCAGATTGCAATATCTAATTATACCATGAACACATTAAACAAAATTTAAAAGAATTATCGAAAAATAATATAAAATCTGTTCATAATAGCGTAAAAGGCCATCTAATAAAACAACATATTTTTTCATTGGATGCCTTCTTTCAATTCTAGATCATTCACAGAAAATGCTGATCACACATCAAACAACCTCATTTTCAACATCCATCGAAAACTCTCCTTCGTAAACATTATTTAAGGCGCTTTAGAAAAACACTAACAATCAAAAATCAAAGCGGAAACTGATCAATATTTCTCACATGAAAGGCGCAATGAATTTTTTCCATTTTATGCAGTGTTTTCACATCTACGAAATCGAAAATAAAGTTTCAAAATTAAAATAGATTGTGCTTACCTTTAAGTTATATCCAATCTTGTGAACGAGTACTCTTTTGGGCAAGTGAACTTTCATTTTTCCACCATCATAAACTCATATAATCCTTGATCTCGATTAAAAGATTGTTAAATGAAATAACATGCATTTCAACAACCGCCATTATTTTAGGGATTTTTTCAAACCCGCTTAAACTTTTCCCTACCACTAACGGAACCAATGCGCATGTGCGAACCTTCGAAAATTCGTCCGTTTTAACATTAGGATTCTTGCTGTGTCCATCCGCTTGTAAAGGTTTACCAATCTTGTTGAACGGTAAGTATCGAGTACTTTTGAGAATCGAATACTTGGTATTCGAGTACGCATTACCCGGCGTTTCTCGGGTTGAATTGTTTGTAATTCATCGTAATATAACTCATTGTTATTCCTATGGGGATTTTAAATTGTTTTTATTCCCCTTTACAGAACTAGGGAAAATGGAACGGTGGTTAATATCTAGATTATGTTTTCCGTAGGATTCTAAAAAATGAATGCACCAAATTTGGTGTTAATTGGTCTGAGTGATCATAAAAATGATGTTATGCCTTTGGGAATTTCGAATTGTTTTTAGCCCCTCTGCAGACTCAGGAAAATCCCCGGAATGGGAGTTAATAACTTGTTCACCTGCGGGGACTTACACATCCTAGTAAAATTTTGGGGGCGGATAGAGTGTGTGATGTCATAGTGGACATGGGACTTGTTAGAAAACAAGTTCGTAAAAATAAGTTCAGAAAGTCTTCACGGGCTGCATCTACCCGATGCCGGGTGCATTTGGAAATAAGCCAAAAAGCCTTTTAACGCAAAAAACATAATTTTATTTATGAAATTATCAGACGACAAAAACATACATACCGTATACCGCCTAGATCAAACTAAATCTAACAAAATTCAGCTCGGAAGCTGACGTCACTTTTTACAGCGCCGTTCATTGGCCAGTTAAATTTCACGATTACTTCACTTCACAACATCCTCTCCCCTTGAGACTCAGATAGAGTCTCAAGCTCATAACTAATATTATTCAAAAGATCAAGCCTCTATGGAGCTTTCACACACCTTCCAGAGGTGTATCTTTTCATTATCACATTATTCAGGTGTTAATGTATTTCCAAGACAGGAGATGCCATCAGAATTAGATTCCTCTACACCCGGTTTCTTATCAGCAATTACATTTGTTTCATTTGCCTGTATCTCCAAAGGGAAGATACGCTGTATCGGACGTAAAACTGTTCCATGCTGCGTTTTAAGCTTAACTGCGCGAATCTTTCATCACGTGCTGGAATCAACTCAATAATCTTCGCTAAAGACCAAAACAAATGTTTTTTGTTATCATCTCCCACTAAAACTATTTCTCCAACCCTTGGCTCACGTAGTCGTTTTTCATTATGTTTTTGAACCAACTGATTCAAATACTCTTTTCTAAAACGTTGTCGTAGATCATTTAACACTTTACTTCTATATTTAATTCTTGTCCTAAGATTTCGCGAATCTAATTCGTCAATATCCTCAACACTGGAACTCTGTTTCTCGATTAGAAACATAGCGGGTGTCAGAGGAACCAATTCCTCCGGATTTTCAGAGACATATGTTAACGGTCTACAATTAATTATAGATTCGGTCACAAATCCCAGTGTTCAGTTCTTCATAAGTTAACACAGATTTACCCAAAGTACGTTTTAACAGTTCTTTTACAGTGCGGACCAACCTTTCCCACCAGCCTCCCCACCAAGCTGCGGTGGGTGGAATAAATTTCCAAAGTATTTTAGGAGTTCTGGTTTCTTTTAATATTTCATCCCAATTCAATTTCGAAAGATCATTAGAGGCGCCCCGAAAGTTAGTTCCGTTATTACTATAAATTATTCTAGGCCGCCCACGTCTAGCGATAAACCGCCTAAGTGCTAATAGAAAAGCGTCAGAAGATAGGGAATTCACAAGTTCAAGGTGAATTCCCTATCTTCACAAGTTCACGGCACAAGTGAACAGCGCTATCCACACCTTTTCTTTATTTTTCAGAAAGAGAGGCCCAGCTAATCAATTCCCACAATTTCGAAAGGCGCACAATCCGTAACTCGGACCTGGTGGTAAAGGTGTCGGTTCGCTTGACATAGATTTAACCTTAAAACGTTTGCAAGCAATACAGTTATATACAACATTTTTAATAGCTTTCCTAGCCCTGATAATCCAAAATCCTTCTCTTATCAGGCATTGCATCATTTGGATTCCGCATGACAGTTTTTTATATGTACAAATCTGATTAACAGCTTAGTAAATTCACGTTAATCTGGTAAGAATATTGGGTACAGAAAAGATTTCTCATCATCTCGATAAAGTATTCTGGTTTTGACTCTCAAAATACCTTCATCATCTATGAAAGTTTCAATAAAATTTGACGACTTTGCATCAGACAGATAATGTCTTTGAACTAAACGAATTAAATTCTTTTCAGCATTTTCAATTTCAGACTGAAAGTCCGTAGTTTTTACATTTCTCATGTGCCTCTTTACAATTATTCACAAATCTCAATATCCATGCAAATACTCTAATCATTTTATCATAACTGGATACACTGTTTAGATGCCAAAGGTACATCTTTTGATGGATCAATATTCACTTTTATTTTTTTCCTCTCTACGTCTACTTCTTCAGACTGACAGTGTGTTTCACCAATAGGCCTGTCGCGAATGCGAGCCTGCTATCGTTTCTGCGGACTGATCGCGCATGCGCAAAACGGAAAAACAGCCAGAACATTTTTTAACTTTTTAGAACTCTCGGATTGAGCGGGAGAAAATGTGTTGTTCCTGTTTCTGTTAAAATTGTAAATATAATGTAAATATATCGGCGCAATTAAAGAGTAGCGAAATTTATACCATGTGTTTTCATTTGATTTGAGCTTCTCTGTGAATACGTATACTAAGTTTCAGCGAAAGAATGGATAATACAAAAGCATCATAGAATTCCATCTTTTTTTGCCCAGCCCTAGAAAAGAGGGTAAGAATTCAAGAAAAAGGGTGAGTGAACTTCTCACATCTTTTATTATACATATTTTAGATGAATTTTAACCTCTTTGAAGCAATATTTTATGGCGCCCGAACAGGGACTTGGGCAAAATCGAAAGTGAATATATTTGAGTGATATTGATGCCTTTTGTTTATTTGTATGAACTTTTGCAATTCTCCCTCAATATTAGAAGTATTGATTTATTATAAAATTGAAATATTCGCAATTTAAAAACGACCAGTATAGAATTTTGTGAAAAGGAACTGGCCGACATGGAATTTGCGAAATCGAAACGTTCAGTTATACGTCAACTTACTACCAAATTAATTAATAAAATTGAAGGGAAACTATCTGAAAATGTTGTTGAGGATGAATTGCATGTGTTATTAGAACAACTTTCTCTTAAAGAAGTTGAACTTAGTAAAGTAAACAGTGAAATTGAAGCATTAATTTTGGATGTTAAGGACATTGAAGAAGAAATAGTTATTAGTAATGACTACAATGAGAAGCTAATTGTGTGTAAAGTGCAAATAAAAAGAAAAATTGAGAATTTAAAAACAAGTTTGATACCTACTGTTACTGATCCAAATAAAATGGCTCAAGGTAAAAGTATTATGTCTGTTGGAAGAATGCCAGAAAGTTCTATAATTAAATTACCCACGATCACTATTGAGAAATTTAACAATGATCCTGGTGATTGGCAACGATTTTTCGATCAATTTGAGTCGGTTATCCATAAAAATAGAGATATTGCTAATGTCGATAAATTTAACTATCTAAAATCGTATTTAACCGGATCAGCAGCCCATGCAATTCAAGGTTTCTCTTTAACCAATGACAATTATCAAGTTGCTCTGGATACTTTAAAAGAGCGTTTCGGAAAGAAAACATTAGTGATTAATTCACATTTAAATAAACTTTTATCTTTAACCCCTGTGAAAAGAATTACCGATATTCACGCATTGCGAAAATTATATGACACATGTATGACACAGGTGCGTAACCTTGAATCGCTCAGATTAAATCCTGAAAATTATGAAGCATTATTTTGCCCTATTCTCATCAAATTATTGCCTCCAGAAATTGTAATTGAAATTGCTAAAAATTGTGGATCTGAAGATATTTGGAAAGTTTCTGAAATGTTGGATATTGTAAAATTAGAATTAGAGTTACGTGAGAAAGCCCAATTTTTGGTTCAAAACCATCTTTCAAATGACAAAGGATTTTCGCATCACACCACTTCGTATGACGCTAAAACGAAAGAGTTCGAGTTGCCTGCCAGACAGAATAGAAATTTTGGCTATCGTTCTTTTACACCTAATAAAAATGTGCCCACTGCGTCAGGATTATTAAATGATACCAGTAGAAGGGTTAATAAATGTGTGTTATGCAGTGATGAAACCCATTCTTTGCAGGAGTGTAACACATTTAAAAATAAGTCTATGAAAGAGAAAAAGGGATTTCTATCAGAACGAGGTTGTTGCTTTATTTGTTTAAAACCTAGACATCTCGCCCGAGACTGTAAGTGTTATGTAAGATGTTCAGAATGTCAGAAAAGACATTTCTCTACTATGTGCCCAGAATATGTCAACAAAACTGAACGTCACGAAGATGTTCCCAAGCATAAAGCGAGTGATACCCAAGCCTTGGCTAACAAAACTTGCAACCAAGATGTATTAATGCAGACTTCATCGGTAATCTTAAAAAATAATGATAAAGAGATCCTTATAAGATGTTTGTATGATTCTGGAAGTCAGCATTCGTACCTTTCAAAGCAGATAGTTCAGGATATTGGTTATCAGTCTTTGGGACAACAAGAAATGAATCACAGTCTTTTCGGGGGGTCGGAAGAAACTAGAACCCATGAGCGGTACAAAATATTTTTAAGCAATCTTTCAAAAACTTTTTCATGTAACTTTGAAGTGTTTGACCAAGAAAAAATATGCGCAGAGATCCCAAAAATTACAGATGGTCCCTGGATTATAGAAGCAAAACGCTGCGGAATAGAGTTTTCAGATCATAGTACTAAAACAGGGAACAATGAAATCCACTTGCTAATTGGGGCAGATATTATTGGGAAGCTTTTCACTGGAAATTTTAAGCTTTTATCAAGTGGCCTCGCTGCAATTGAGACTCATTTAGGGTGGACTTTGATGGGGAAGGTTCCAGAGTCTAGGGGAACTGGCAACACTTCTTTACTTGCCATTTCCTTACATGTTAAAAGTGAAAAATTGAAAGACCTTTGGGAACTAGACGTACTTGGAATAAGAGATCCCATCGAGAGAAAAAAAGCCGAAGATTTAAACCAAGAGGCTTTAGACTTATTTAATAACACGGTGGATAGAGATTCAGATGGAAGGTATATTGTCTCACTACCTTGGATTGAAAATCATCCGACACTTTCTACTAATCGAGAACTAGCGGAAAAAAGACTTAAGTCAACGGTTCATAACTTGAAGTCCTCTGAGAATTTAGATGCGTATCAGAAAGTGTTCGAAGAATGGGAAACTGAAGGAATCATAGAAACGATTCCTGACTCGGGTGCAAATGAAGGTCACTTTTTACCTCATAGAGCTGTGATTCGTCAAAGTTCTACTACTAAGATAAGACCTGTTTTTGATGGCTCTGCAAAAGAGAAACACTCCTTATCATTAAATGATTGCTTAGCCAAGGGTCCAAACCTGATAGAACTGATATCCTCTATATTGCACAGATTCAGAAAGGGTAAAATAGGCGTCAGTGCAGACATCAAAAAAGCATTCCTTCAGATCAGCTTAAACGAGAAGGACAAAAACTTTTTGAAATTTCTCTGGTATAAAGATGGTGATTATAAACAGCTGCAAGTTTATAGGCATTGTCGAGTGGTTTTCGGCATTAATGCTAGTCCATTCCTGTTAGCGGCGACCTTGTTGCATCTTTTAAACGAAGTAGAAGAGCCTCTCAGACATACAGCTGAAAAGCTGAAGAATTCATTCTACGTCGATAATTGCGTAACCAGTGTAGATTCGGAAGAAGAATTACAAGAATTTATTGCCAATTCTAGAAATATATTAGGGTCAGCGCAATTTGACCTACGAGGTTGGCGGTACAATCTTCCTGTTAAAGACAACATAGCAGGTAAAAGCATAGGACTCATGGAAGACCAAAAATCATCTGAACCAATTTTAGGGCTGCAGTGGCACATAGAAGATGACAGGCTTAGCTTGATGAGTTTTGAAGAAAAAAGCGATCCAAAGAAGATCTCTAAAAGATTTGTTCTTTCTGAAGCCAACAAAGTATTTGATCCTATAGGATTTACCGCTCCGGTTACTCTCCTGCCTAAGCTAATGCTGCAAGAGTGTTGGAAACTAAAGCTCAAGTGGGATGATGAACTACCCAAAGATATGAAAAAGAAATTTACAAAATGGAAAGAACAACTAGAAGTCTTGAAGAAAATAAGAATCCCGCGTAAGCTCTCACCTCATGACATCCAACTTGGTGAATCAAGTCTCCACATATTTTGCGACGCAAGTAAATCAGCTTATGCCACCTGCATCTTTCTTAGAACATCCTACAATGACGAGGTGTCTTGCCAACTAATACAAGCCAAGACGAGAGTAGCTCCAATAAGAGAAGCAACTATTCCAAGACTGGAGTTATTATCCTGTGTTATCGGAGCAAGGTTGGCAAACACCATACTCAAAGAACTAGAGGTAGAGAACTTGAAAACCTTTTATTGGTCTGATTCAGTAAATGCGCTATACTGGATTAGAAGAAATGAAAACTGGGGAACATTTGTGTACAATCGAGTACAAGAAATTCGGCTTCTAACGAATCCTGAGGATTGGAAACACATATCCGGTACTTTAAATCCGGCTGATCTACCGTCACGGGGATACACTGCTGAAAAATTGAAGATAGGTCGCTGGTGGGAGGGACCAAAGTGGCTGGCACAACCTAGTGATAAATGGCCAGTCTCGGATGCGGGCCCGGATTTTGATGTTGTCAATTTGGAAAGACGAAAAACAGTAGTATCGGCTACCAACATTGAATCAGAGAGTCTAGCATTTTGTACTAGAATTTCAACTTACAACCAAATAATCAGAATCATGGCATGGATTTTTCGTTTCTACAGAAATGCCAAAGTCAAGATCGATGAAAGAAACTATGGTGGTCTGAATGTTGGAGAGATCGAGAAAGCTGAAAAAACAGTATTGAAACAAGTTCAGAGACAAAGCTTTGGGGAAGACTGCAAAACAAGAATATCAAAAATGCAAACACTACTAGATTCAGATGGCTTGTTAAGAGTCAAATCTAAAATTAGCATGAGAAAGGATTTAGAAAACTTTCGTTATCCCATAGTTCTTCCTTCAAAACACCATATTGTAGATAAACTAGTTTTGAATAAGCATGATGAATTCTGCCATGCAGGTCTCCAGATTATGATGTCTACTCTACGCGAGAAATACTGGATACTTAGGAGTAGGAAAACCATAAGACGAGTTCTCAGTGGATGTATCAAATGCAAGAGATTTACTGATCGTCCTACGGAAACTCACGAGGCACCTCTTCCTGAAGATCGAGTTAGAGAAGCCCAAGTTTTCGAAGTTGTTGGTGTTGACTTGTGCGGCCCTTTGTTTTTAAGGAATAGTACTAAATGTTGGATCGTGCTATTTACATGTGCTGTATTTCGAGCCATCCATATCGAATTAGTTACTTCTTTATCGACAGATAGTTTTATTCAAGCTCTCAGAAGATTCATCGCCAGAAGGGGCCGGCCAAATACTATTTACTCCGATAATGGGACAAATCTAGTTGGAACATCCAACGAGTTGAAATCGGTTGACTGGAAAAGATTACAAGACTATGCTTCAGTGAAGAACATCAATTGGAAGTTCAACCCTCCTTCTGCACCTTGGTGGGGTGGATTTTGGGAACGTATGATTGGCATGTTAAAGAACATACTTAGAAGAGTGCTGGGTAAGGCTTGTTTGCAGTATGAAGAGCTCTACACGATTCTTTGCGATGCCGAAAGTGTTATTAATGCAAGACCATTAACGTATATTTCTGAAGACAGTGATGATCTTATAGCTCTGACTCCTGCCATGTTCTTACAGGAAATCAAGGAGACAGGAGTTCCTGACATAGATCTGATCGATGCCAACAAGAGGAATAGGCGATTTGTTTATAAACAAAGGCTACGTGAGGAGCTTAGGAAACGCTTTAGAATCGAATATCTAGGCCAACTCAGAGACTTTTCCAAGGTTCGAAGGGAATTTGACATTGGAGAAGGAGACATAGTCCTAGTTGGTGACAATAATTCTAAGAGGTCCAACTGGCCATTAGCTAAAGTTGTGAAGTTGTTTCCTGGGAAAGATGGTAAAGTTCGAGTCGTCGAAGTTAAAACTCAGACAGGATCCCTCTTACGGCCTGTCCAGAGATTATACCCTTTGGAGATTCGAGAAAATGAAAAACCATCAATTCCTAAAAGAGATTTGCCACCGACTACGAAAGATCAGGAACCTGATACCTCTTCTGTGGACGTATCTGATGCTGCGCCCAACCAACTAGAAACTACAAACCCAGATAAAAGTAGAATTCGAATATCAAGGTTTGGACGACGTTTAAGACCTGCCCAACGTTTGATTGATTCCTGAGTTTCATGAACCTGAAACTCAGGGGTGGGAGGATGTCGCGAATGCGAGCCTGCTATCGTTTCTGCGGACTGATCGCGCATGCGCAAAACGGAAAAACAGCCAGAACATTTTTTAACTTTTTAGAACTCTCGGATTGAGCGGGAGAAAATGTGTTGTTCCTGTTTCTGTTAAAATTGTAAATATAATGTAAATATATCGGCGCAATTAAAGAGTAGCGAAATTTATACCATGTGTTTTCATTTGATTTGAGCTTCTCTGTGAATACGTATACTAAGTTTCAGCGAAAGAATGGATAATACAAAAGCATCATAGAATTCCATCTTTTTTTGCCCAGCCCTAGAAAAGAGGGTAAGAATTCAAGAAAAAGGGTGAGTGAACTTCTCACATCTTTTATTATACATATTTTAGATGAATTTTAACCTCTTTGAAGCAATAAGGCCAGTACTCAGGATTTTCTCGTAACCACGAAGGACAGTCCCACCATCTAGAAAGGAGCATTTGTCGCGAAGAACAACCACGCGATAATAAGTCGGCAATGTTCATATTTCCTGGAACGTGTCTCCATAACTGACCTCGCGTCAACTCACGAATTTCTCTGACCCTATTGCCCACAAAAACAGACCAATTGCCTTGTTCTCTTATCCACCAAAGCGCTGTGGTGGAATCGGACCAAAATGTGATTTTTATGTCTGGCAAATTGAGGGCTTTGATAATAGAATTCTCAAGTCTAGAACCTATACAATAAGCCATCAGTTCTAAACGAGGTATGCTGAAAGGTTTCAGGGGGGTTCCCTGGACTTCGCTCTAACGAGAATTACTTTTACTTCAGAATCAAGTATTGATCGAACAAAGACGCACGCCGCATACGCCCCCTTGCTAGCATCCACAAAGACATGTAGTTCAGACGAAGAATTAATTACCATGTAACAAGGTAAAGTAACATCTTTTAAAATATAGACATCTTTAAACCACTTTAAAAAAGTATTTACATCATTAGGAGACAATTCATCGTCCCAAGCAATTTCAACTTCCACAAATCTTGCAATAACAGTTTCGGAAGCAATGTTGTTGGTGTTAACAAGCCAATAGGATCAAACAATTTCTGCACAATTCCTAAAATTAGTCTTTTTGTGATTTTCGTATCACATGTCAATGCTTCCATATCAGTGCAACACTTCAAAGTATCATTATCTAAATTCCAAATTACCTCTAAAACGCAAGTATCCCTTAAATGTTTATCAACATTTATACCTGCTACATTGCTTTAAAAAAAAAGCAAGTTAAAACATCGATTTGACATAATTATTTTAGCATGCTCAATGAAACGTTCTTGTTCATCAGTATTAAATACTCCTGATACACAATCGTCCTCATAGAATGAACGTTTCAGTTTCTGATCAACATCTTTATACTGAGGACAATTTTCTAAAATATGCTTTATAGAAGCATTCAACAAAAAAGGGCTAGAAGAGACTCCAAACACAACTCTACAGTGCCTATAAATGAGCTGCCCTTCATAACATGGGAAAAAACCTAAGAAAATTTCTGTCCTTAGGTGCAACAGACAACATTAAAAAAGCTTTCTCTATATCCGCACTTATACCGATTGGATACATTCTAAACCGATCAAGAATATTAGGTATCAATTCAATAAGATTAATTCCCTTAAATAAACATTCGTACAAAGAGGGTTTCTCTCTCTCTGAGGCAGAAGCGTCAAAAACCGGACGGATTTAGTAGTTTCACTATCTACTTTAATCACTGGCCTGTGTGATAAATAACGGCATTCTTTATTCAATTCGAAATCTGGCACGCGTTCGATTATGTTAAATTTTTCCCATTCCTGAAACACCTGATAATCGGTGAAAAATTCACCACATCTAAATCTATTGATCATATTTTCATGTCTCTTCCAGACTAATTCTTTATTATTAGGTAAATTCTCAGAATTACACTTTCATGGAAGTTCTACTTCATATCTTCCAGCGGGAAGAATTTTCATTCTATCATTAAAATCACTTAAATTAAGATCACCTTTCCCCTTTCAATTTGGGTTGGATCAGATATTCCTAAAATTTCAAGTTCACATCAGGGGTGTCCATCCCCCTCAAGCAGAATGGCGCAAATCCCCCCAATATTTTTCTTTACCGCCCTCCCCCTCAAATACAGTTAACCATATAACCTTTATTGGAATCTCAAACTTCCAACTGAATCCACACAAAGCTGTACATTTCGTATATTGTAAATCAGTTAAGAGATAAATAAAATTAAGAGATAAATTTGGATGAGTTAAATAAAACCAGAACAGCTAGGAAAATGAAAAATTTATATTTATAACTGCAATTTCATGTATAAACAATGATATTACTTACACTTTGCAAATGGAAACAACTATAATATTATTAAAACAGTTGTTTTGAAAATTCTGAATGTTATATGAATAAGACAAATATTTGACCTTTTGTATAAGGATAATTTTTATATTCATAAAAAAAACTCAAAAATTGAGTGAATGGAGGAACAGAATATAAAAAATTGAACACGTCAATAAAGATCTATAATTAGATATTAAAAAAACGAACTAAATGAGTAAAAACTAATGATATGAGTACTATCGTAATGTTTACATGAGTTGAGTAAGTATTCATAAAACCTTAAAAACTAAATTGTTTTAGAGTAGTGACAGAAAAACAGCTATCTTATGCGGAGGGAAGAGAAAACATTCGAACACTCTAGGTTGAAAAAGTTTATAGTATGACCAGAAAATAAATTCTTTAAGCAGGGATTTATGTACTATTTATAAGATTTTAACATAAGAAGCTGTTTTTCTCTGCACTTGATATGGCAAACTTTTTGATAATTTCTTCATTTGTAATTTTCTTGAGAATGTCATTCTCAGATGATAGTATCAATAGCTTGACAACCAATCGTCCCCTAAGCTGCTTCTTAATCTGTTCTTTACAATCTTTAAACGGCTCATCGTCCTTTCCGCTGAGAAACTTGTGACAGGTAACGATAAAAGGATACGATACAGCATGGTGAGTTGAGGAAATGCTGACATACACTGCAGGCATCTGTAAGGCCTAATAAAGCCTCTTTTTACCCACTGATCAAAAGATAAAAGCAACTCATCATGGTCTGAATCTTCATCTCCATTCTTTAAGGACTTAAACTTCATTTCCACCTTCACCTCCATAAACGTCAGATTCCCTGTCTGGTGTCCTATTTTTACACTTTTCTTTCTCTAAAAGCAGGTTGGAAATGACAATTTCTGAATAAGTAACCTTATACACATTTGCAAAAGTTTCTAGTTCCTCTATTATCTGATCACTTTCAAGATAGTAAAACCCACAAGTCTTTCACTGATGAAGAATCAGGCAAGAATTTATATCCCTGCTTTTCTTTTCTCTTGCAATTTTCAAATTTCCTTCATGTGAAAGCACTGCCATTTGTGAGATTATAGTAGAAAGAGAACTGTCAGAGAATCTGTCATTGAGTTGTTTAATAAGTGAATCTAGTACTTGAAAATAAACTTCCACTTTGATCCTCTTAAGAGGATCATATATTCTTTCATCGATAGCCATTTCATCCATAAACCTCTTACGTTTTCTACTTCTGCGGTGGGATTGCGAAACATTATTCACATCAGCAAAGGCAAGAATTGAAACATTCACTTTATTCCATTTCGATTCACTTCGCATTTTTACAAGTTAAGCTTTGGTTTCAGCAACAATTTTTGACACACTGCTATAATAAATTATTTTTGATTGTAGAACAATTGTGACTGGTGACACTTTGAAAATAGCTGAGGCAGCATGTATTGAGCAAATGTTTTCAAAATCTCTCATTCGTTTCCACAGGCCAGTTGCCAGTGTCTTTGAGTCATTAGCAGCTTTTTTTGTCAATGGACAAACTATGCAACGTCTCCTTTATTGTGTCATAGCAGGTGATAACTGTTTGAAGTGCATCATTTCCGCTTGTCCATCTTGTAGTTTGCATTCTTTTCAGTCTCCTTTTTTGGTTGAACCCTTTTCCAAGTTTGTAGTAAATAGATCATGCCTTGTATGACCTGAGATGAAGACATATAATTCCTCCAAAAGAGGAAATAGATTTTTCATTTTGTGGCATATGTCCATAGATTTTTCCACAATTAAAGCAAATCTGTGCGAAGAACACCATATATAGAGCGCTTTGGGACGTTCTATCTGGATTAGCGCTTTTACACCATTGAATTTTCCTCTCATATTACCAGCCCCATCCATACTTTGACCAATAATTCCACTTGGATCAAGACCAAGTAAATTCAGGCATTTCATTATTCCTTTAAAAAGATTTTGGCCTTTGGTATCTCCACTAGTGAAAACCTTAATGAGCCACTCTTCAGGTTTGACATTTTCCTTTGGGGCACCATGCGGGTCAGTATGCTCAATATAACGAACCACTAATGTTGAACATTTTTTTTACTAATGTCTTGAGTTGAGTCTAGAATAATAGAATAAATGTTAGTCGTTTTTATACTATTTATGATTTTGGAGCAGCGATTTCACTCATTATGCTAATTACTTCATAAATGTTTCGATAACTCAAGAAATTAAACTCCAGCTTTCCTTACCAGTTCTAGCTTTCCCTAGCATCAGAACTATATTTACTTAATAGCCTGAAAAGACCGATGAGTTTTCCTTTTGCTACATCCTTTTTACGAAATCCAAGCATTTCTTCACTTAAATATCGATGACAACAGACAGCACCTCTCGATTGTGATGTGGACTAACTGATCTGATTGTTCAGCTAAACGTGAATCCTCTTTTGAGAGATCCATTGGATCATTGCAATTTGCACTAAGTGGGTTTTAGATTTTTCATGGAGCACATCATCCCGGTCTCCCTATGCTCTGTCCATCCTCAATAGCCAGTTGTTCCCCATATTGACTATTCGCGTGGGAGGGAAAGCAGAGTACATGGCAAGCAAAATACGGCATCTTTTTCTTGGCTATATACCAGCCATTGTCTAACTTTTACACTTTTATTTGGTTAAAACTTCATTCTTCCATGATGGGTTGAATTTTCTTCCACCTGTTGAAGGAAAAGTGTCAAAAGACAAATCTTTATTTTCCAAATATAGTGCTTTATTTATTTCCTCAGCTGACAGTTTGATGCTGGCATATGATGCTGGATCTCTTGGGTTTTCAATCTATCATCAGGAGAATCTTCAGTTGTTAGAGTTTCCTCTTGTTAAATGGAAACTGAAGGTCTTTCAGCAGATAGATTGCTACATGATTCTACCTCTCCGTATCCTAATTCAGTTTCATCAACAACTTCTTCCTGACTTTCATTTTCATTAAGGTTTTCAAAGTCTACGAATTGGGTATTACTTGATGAAGATGGTTGCATTTCTAAATCTTCTCAATGACATTTTCAGGAATCGATCTAAAAGACAACGATTGAAGAACATTATATCTATCATTTTTGCGAAAAATCAATATTTTGCGAGATATTCTCAAAAATCTGTTTTTCACCGACATAAAAAGTACACGAAACAATTAAATGCCGTCCTACCATAGAGAAGGGAAGTTGTGAAGGGGTTTGCGCAGGCGAGTCCGTGCGCTGGAGACCGGGAACTACGTCATACAGCCAAAACATAAAATATTAATGTTTACACACTTTATGTTTACCGTTTGAGTTGAATTTAAGTTGAATGTTTATGTTTACCGGCGGTTTGAGTAAATTTTTCGGAAAAATAGCCTGCGCTTTAAGTGTTAATTAAATAAATCGTGCTTCGTAATTTTTCAACTGGTGTAAAAAAATGTGGGCGTAAGGAATACTGACTTTTAAACTTACTTACCTAGAAAAGTCACCTGATGAATTATCTTGTATCTTTGTTGATGACGAAGCAATAGAACATGCATCGGTCACATCTTCAACTTCCTCCCACTTCCCATCACCTTTCTTAGCTTCTACAACTTTGTATTTGATTTTGATGTTGTTTTTTAATTTATACGTGTGCTTTTTACGGTAATGTTCTAACCATTTGTCCTGTCTATACACAGTGTTACACAATACTTCTAAACACTTATATTTAAATAAAGTGTTAAGAGCCCTCAGCATCTCTTTAGGATTTCCTTAAATAAACACATAGTACTGAACTAAAATTCCTTTCCTTCTCCGAGACAGACCACACAAAATGTACACGACTAGAAGGCTACCTGCATTCAACTGGTGACTTAACTTTATCTTGTCTATGGGACTACTAACGATCCACATGACGTAATGGCGACGGACAGAAAACTCTCAAGGTGACAGATGTTTATGAATGGGCAGAGTATCAGCGCTGCCAACTATGCTCAATAAAAAAATTATGGAAAAACTTCCTACAGGAAAATTGTTGTCATAGCATGAAACAGTAGTCTTTTAAACAAATTCAGAGATAGTCTAATAACTTACGAAAATATACATAACAATAAAAAGGTTTCTTATTAAATAATTTTTTGCCCGAAAAATTTCCACCCTGAAAATTCCAAAAAACGCCGTGAACCCCCCCCCCCCCCCCACACAAAATTCTGATGGCTCAACTTGCGCCATAATCCCCCCTGTGGGCACCCCTGCCGGCATGCATATTCCTTATCTACGGTGTGACAGTAGCCCAGCTATCGATGATACGATGCCGCAGATCCAGCAAAATTGTCGACGGAGCTTCATACACCCGATCTTTGATGTAACCCCAGAGGAAGAAATCGAGAGGGGTAAGATCTGGAAAGGGGTAAGAAAAACTGTATAACACCAGAGAACACGTTTTCGAATTTCTGGACGACGCCTTTTTCAAGGCATGGAATAGTTCAAATTTCAATCACGAATATCTCCGCGAATTTTACAGATAACTCCATGAAACTTTTTCCTGTGCTTTTATTATGGTATTGCACACATTTTTCTAATTGAACGTTTTGGCCGATCTCCTTTAGTTTTCGAGTTATTTTTTTAAACTTTCTTATTTCGCCGCTAGGAGCGCTGTAAGCTGTCTGAATAAATTCAGCATGGTCACTTTACTATTGGTACACGTTACTTCCTTGACTATACGAGACGCTGTTTTAAATTTAAAGGTCTTAAAGGGACTTTACAGGTCACCCTGTATGTACATTTTTATGTCTTGTCTCTCTTACTATTCACTTACAGATAACATTTTTCACAAATAAGTATTTTTTGTAAGCTGAATATTAAAGAGTAGGAATTTTTCCATGAATTTTTTTACAAGTTACTTTTATTTTATTTTCCATTGGTAACACGATTTTTCTCAAAAACAAGTCTAACACATTGATTACTGAATACACAAAATAACTAAAGAAATTCTATACTTTTATTCATATATGTAAAGCAAAAAATTCTGAAAATTTTCTGATTTTTTATTAATTTATAATCTGGTGTTACTGGGATCCCAGCAACCTTACTTATCTAGGTCCAAAAAATTTCATGTCACCAGGTATGGGTTAAAATCAAACTAATCTAAATGACCAGTACCAGATGAGAAAAACATTCCTTGTGTATTGCATTTGTTGTGCTGTTCTATTTACTCTATCATGTGATTAACTTTGCTAGTTCCTATATATTGCGTTTTAATCTTTCAAAAATTTTCCCTGATGTTTTTTTTTATTAATGCTATTCATCATAAATACGATCTACTTAGTCCTTGTGTAGCAAAAAATATAGACCATATAGCGACAAACCAGATCTTTTTTAAATAAAAATATCTGTCATCTAGGGCTAAGATTTTGCATCTTTTTTAGAATATATCGGAACGTTATTCAAGTGAAAATATAGAAATGTGTTTTGCCAAAAAACAAAATTATTATTAGTGCCTTTGACATTTTATATAGCTTTTGTAATTCTTCAGTGTGGGCTTAGAGAAGTGAAGAGTCTATAGTGAACTTAAATATTTGAAACTTTGTTGACATACCGTAGAAAATATTTCTAATTTGAAAATGGCAAACTAAAAATATTCAATTAAATGTTTGTATGTTAGTAAAATCTAAAATCCAAACTGCAATCTGATGCAGGAGCTGTCTGAATATGTAAGTTGCACTTGTAACGTTTTATTTTATTTTATAAGGCCTATTTTTTATTGAGAAATAAAGCCTTCAGTTTGGCAGAGAAACTAAAAAGTTAATTCTATTTTTGTCTTAAAGAGGATGTTCAGATTCTTTTTTCTGTGCTACTTCATGCACTTATTTTCTTCAAGTTTTACTACTGTCATCACAAAAGTCCTAATCACATATAACATCACTATTGGAGTTTTTCTACAGCAGGTTTTCTTTTTTGCATATAATATTTTAGAAATACATAGGCTCACACAATACAATCACTACTCAGCGAAAATTTCCATTCGTCATTTATGTTCACCAAGGTTTATCGACTAAAGACGCGTCATACAGTCTTTTAATGCTCAATTATAAGTATTGTATTAATGATGATAAATATGTGTAAAAAGAGTAAAAGGACAAGTATTTGACAAATTTTTAAAAGTTGAGTGTATAATAATGACCTGAAATATTTAATGAATATTTTCACGCAACTTTGAAATATCTAACAGTCTGAACCAGGGTATGCCGATTTAAATCAGCTTGATTTAAATCAAGTAATTTTTATTCAAAAAATCATTGATTTAAATAAAACTTTAAAATTTCTTTTTTCTAAATTGAAGTTTAATAACATGAACACGATTTATGCTATTTTATTCAAACAAGTTTAAAAATTTGCTCCCAGTCAGTAACACTGAAGAATGGCCTATTTTAACTTAAATTAACTGGATTCTCTTTTAGTAATTGGGATGTAGTGGTGCGCCAACTTTAAGAAATTATTGGGGAAGTGAAACATCACTTGTTCATAAAAAACTGAGTAACAAAAAGGCCAGAATTTTTTTTAATTTATAAAAATATATTAAAATTAAAATTTTATCTTATTAAAATGGTTGTATACATAGGGGCTGGTGCACGTTAAATCTGCTGTGGCCTCAAATGTCGTCACATTGGTGTGGTGTGGAAGTTTGGAGAGTGGGGTGCCAACTCAGGTGTTCTCGTCATCTGAACATGGTTCAAAATTAGGCCTTGTCCTTGGATCGTTCCCTTCGACATTGTTCCCGGACCGCTGCCAATAGTCTGTTGTGTTGCTCCAGTGCGCCGTTAATTAGCACGACCTACCTTATTAAAATTATTATTTGATAATTTAGAATTTTAAATATTTTGGATTTGTATGAAATATAATTCAGATGAAAGAAAAAAGTAAGGACCCGATGATAAATTTTATTGTTTTAATTTAAAAAAAACTTATCCTGCTATATTTTCTAAATCCTTATATATATTGTTTTACATAAATCAATACTATCTAGAAAATATACTGTGATTAGCATGTCTTATATCTAACATATTTAAACATGTGGAGGGAACGAATTAATAAAAATCATAAAATCCGATTTCCATAAAAAAAAATCTGATTTAAATCAAATAAATCCGATTTTTATGATTTTTTTCATACCCTGGTTTTTACTGGTAACTTACAAAAAATAAAAATAATTCACCAAGAAGTTATTTTTTGCAAGCTAACAATGAGAAGAGGAATTTTTTCGAGACATAAATTGGTGACATTTTTTTCAAAAGCAAGTCTTGAAGTAATTCAAAACATTTTATTTATATATGATAAATATATAATACAAAAAATTTTGAAATTTATATGATTGAGAAAATTCATAATATGGTGTCGGTGTAATTCAGCAACCTTATTTATCTAGGCCCGAAAAATTCACATCACTGGTTATGAGCTAAACTCAGTAATCTAAACCGCTTGAGAACCTGATGGAGAAACATTGCTCATGCTTGACATTTGGGGCACTGTTCTACACTCATGTCCAAAAGTTAAGCATAATTGCTGTTTATGTGAATATTTCAGATCGACATCGGAATGGAAGGAAACGCGGTATGCGGGTCTAATAGGGTTATGGAAGAGGAAAACAATGCAACAAGGATAATAATGACTTAGTATCCAAAGAAAAGGGTTGGAAAAGAAAAAGGTTCACAATACGAGTGTCAACTTTAGTGAAACAGAATAATACACATACAGAAAGGTAAGGGCTATCTCTACAGCTATATACAAGAATAACTGCTTTCTATGAAGATCGCAATTACAATAAGATATATCACTGTCAAAAAGAAAATTCGCCCAATAAAAATACAAACTGCTAGAAGTAGAAGAAATTCTTAAAAGTACCCGGGGTGAGGACATTGATTCCTTGCTCAAAGGATAGATGTGTTTTGCATCCCATGAGGTTTTTAAACTTTGTAATAGAACAAAATAAGGAAATATATTCTTTTTAATTCATGGGCTCATCTACAGGGTGGAGCTTAAGTCCCCCAGTTCCGAAGTTTTATTGTTTGGTGCCGTAAGCCAGTACTTCCCAACCGATGCGCCGCGAAAATTTTTACCGCAAAGTCCTGATTATGGGGTGACGGTACCGGAGGGTTATCCATCGGCGAAAAAGCTATGAATATTCTTTTGCCATTTGCTACAACATACATGTGTGAACAAAGTTTCTCTTCTATGCTCACTATCAAGAATTTAAAGAGATCATTGAAAAGTCTGGATCATGAATTGCGTGTAACTCTTTCGACCATAGACCCAGATATAAAAAAGTCGTATTCACAGAAACAAGCCCAAGTATCTCACTGAAATAAGAAGGTAATATATGTATTAACTGTGGCAAAAGAATATTGGAGATATTTATATTAATATATACTTTAAATGTTTATTTTGTCATTAAATTATTATTATTAACATATTTATACATAGTCAGTAATTCTTTTGTGTATAATTAATTTTACTTTTGTATTTCCACATAATTTTATAAAATAAATGTTCTAAAAATTTAATCACAGCTTCACTCAGTCAAATCTGACAATTTAGTTCATGGATGCGATATAAAAACTTTGTCAAATATCAATCACTGAGGATGTATGGATTAGGTATTTTCATTCCATTTGTTTCGTTTATTTCGTGCTTATGATTGCATAAGACTTATCTGAAACGAATGTCTAACTGGAATGTTTGTTTTATAATGCAAAAATATTTGAAAGAAAGATCTTATTAATTGAATCCCTAGTATGAAATAGGAACAAATTAATCATGTTAATAGAAAAATGTTCCACCATAGTGTGTCGTGAAATTATTTATGCTGTGAGGTGCGCCGTGAAATTATTTATGCTTGTAAGGTGTGCCGTGACGTGAAAAAGGTTGTATACAATAACACGCACTCTATTCCAGATTATTCTTTTTCAATGTCATTATTAAACAGTTCCTAAGAAAGGAAAAATGAAAATATACTTAAACATGATTTTTGAAATAAAAATCATTGATTTAAATCAAGTTGATCTAAATTCGTATACTCAAGAAAGACATTTTCGTAAATCATGCTCAAATGTTAAATTTTAACATGAAAAACTGAAAAAATTTGCTCAAGCAAAACGACACAAAAAGACATTATGGAGAATATTGTTGTGAAGGAAAATTCAAATAAATATTTTTAATTGTTTATATAGATAAAATTAATGCAGATATTTTTAGGGCTGTTATGGCAGATATAGTATTTTATTACAATAAGTAAACTTTGAAAGCTTATCCTACTTTGTTTCCTTTTGGCTTGGTGTGGAAGTTTGAAGAATGAGGGTGGCAGCTCAGCTGTGACCTCGTCATCTGACAGTGGTTCAAAATAAAGGTGTTGTCCTCGAATCTTTCCCTTCGAGATAGATCTCGAACCGTTGTCAATAGCCTGTTGTGTCGCTTCAGTACGACGTTAATTCAACTACTTATCTACTTTGTTTCCCCAGATATAACCAAATTAAAACTATCAAAGCCTTTTTAAATGGCATGAAATCACTTGCACTTTTTTTGTGTATCTTACAATTTATGGTTAACAATCTTAGTCCTTTTTTGAAAAAATACAAGAACAAATATTAAAAATAAACAATGTACTCACAGGATAGTCGTTTTAGTTTCACAATTTCAGGTGATGCTACTATTTATTCAAAAAGTAGTACATCTAAAACTTGACACTTAGTGCTTTTCAGTTACAGAGTATATTAAAAAATCAAATTTGATGTGATTTGAACAAGACGGACTTTTAAAGTAGTGAAAAAATTACAATTCTGAAAATTTCCCCACTTAATTCTTAAAACATTTTTTAAATTGTAGCTGATTTACCAGATATTATAAATTTTTGCTTTAAATATAAAAGCAAAAAAGTGGTTTCAACAAAGAATCAAGTGACCAGATCTGTTCTTGGAGCTTGAGTGGAATGCTAAATTATGACATATTCGTGCAATGTATTATGTGTAATGAAATTTGAAAGTAATTTAGTCGGTATGAAAAGGATATTCTTATCGAGTTAGTTATTCATAATTGCGACTTTTTTTTTTGGAACTGGACAAATTTAAACACAAAACGACTCAAAATTTAAGTGTATTAAATAAATATGTATGTGGTAGCTCATATATTCAAATAATGAAACAACCTTGATACTCATAAAGTTTGCATGTCCCGAGGTATTTTTTAACATTTTAACTCCACTTTATATGTTGTGTTAAATACAATCTCCCGTTTTATTTGAAATACTTAATTTATAGCGAGTGATGGTTATACAAACAGCGTATAACTTTGTTTGGGCACCAATTAAAATTCGAACTGTTATTCCACTTAATCACGTATAAGTAAATAATAAATAAAACCAGGGCCGTTCTGAGATATTAGCTGCCTTCGAGCAAATATCATCAAACCGCTTCCTTCTCTCAATCATTTGATTTTCTCAAAGAACGCCTTTCATCAAGCACCTTTCAATGATTTTTTCGACTGCTAACGAAACCGATTTCCTCTCATAACTAGATACTTCTAACGATTTAAATAAAGTATATTTCATTACAGATCTGCAGAACAGTTTATTCATGACTGATGAAAAACAAGCATAAACGCTAGGGGTACCTTTAAATGCAATGAAACACAAAAAAAATGTTTATTTTAAACCATCATAGGTATCCAAGAATGACATCACTAAAATCTTGGACCACTATCTGTAATTAAGAATAAATCAGTTTTCGAATGCAGCGATCAAATTATAATTGCTTTTATTTTTCTTGTATAAATTATTCGCTTTCGAGCAAAACCCTTTTAATCTTACACACACAAAATCAAGTTTGAATATCTTCCAGTTCTTTTAGCTAAAGATCTCTTGACAATGCATGCCTTTTTGATGAGTTAGATAGAAATACTGATTCAATTCAGAACAATCAATTTTAAGCGATGTGTGATAAGCAGAAGGAAAAGAAAGTCGAAAAGCATCAAATTGTCCATCCACTTGCAATCACTTCCGAGAAAGATGCCGGTTCCGAATCCGACTTGAATTCCCTTGTCCACTTACTTTTATCATTCGAAAACTTGGCGTTCTGTAAAATCACCTAAGCGATAAACACAAAATTGCAGTCTCCACTGCGACTACGTTGTCCATCGGATGTGCTCTGCATATTAACTGCATTAGTCTGACCATTTGTGCGCTTTTATCCCTCAGAGTTTTCCTAGAATGAAACCTGTTCATCGTGTTCCTAACCTGCGTTACCAGCAGTCTGAAGAATGAACGTACCAAATTTGATGCTCATTGCGATCTGCCAGATAAAGAGTTTTCTGTTTTGTCTGGTAGGTAGGAATTTTAATTAACGTCACACTGGAGCAACACACCGGTCTAATGGTGACGGTCCGCGATCAATCGCAAAGAGAAAGATCCGATTGAAGGAAATCGTTTGCGAGCAGATTTTTATATAAACAAATGGGAGAGACGATGGCGCCTGCCTTTTGCTGGTAATTCATCTCTTCTCAATTGTGGCGCAATCGTTTACACATTCTCACACTGTTTTCCTAATCATCTAATATTACATGGTGTTGTCCTCGGATCTTTCCCTTTGGGATTGATTCCGGACCGTCACCAATAGCCCGTTGTGTTGCTCCAGTGCGACGTTAATTGAAATTACCAAAAAAATACCTAATCATCTAATCCGAACGCTTGAAGGGCCGCGGTGGCCCGGTTGGAAGAGTAACGGACTTGCAACCGAAGGGTTGCGAGTTCGAATCCAGCCAAACACCGTCGTGTACAAAGGGGGCTGGTGCACGTTAAATCTGTCGTGGCCTCAAATGTCCTCACGTTGGCGTGGTGTGGAAGTTTGGAGAGTGGGGTGCCAGCTCAGGTGTTGCCTCGTCATCTGACCGTGGTTCAAAATTACGTGGTGTTGTCCTCGGATCTTTCCCTTTGGGATTGATCCCGGACCGTCACCAATAGCCCGTTGTGTTGCTCCAGTGTGACGTTAATTGAAATACCCCCCCCCCCCCCCGAACGCTTGAAGCAACCGATTATATCAGGAGTGGTTACCTTTTCAAACCAAGAGAAATCAAAGGATCGGAAACAAAATTATGCATAAGAACACTAATACACTTTGCGTCCAATTTTCAGACTAACATTAAATCTTGACACCCAAACGCTATATCTACTCAAACGCTACAATGTGCGACGTTAATTAAATACCATTAGCATGCAAATGTTCTGGCTATGCCCGAGTAACATAGGCAGCCAATTAAAGTCACACTGGTGCAACACAACGGGCTATTGGCGATGCTCCGGGACCCATCCCGAAGGGAAAGATCCGAGGACACCACGTCATTTTGAATCACGGTCGGATGACGAGGTCACACCAGATCTGGCACCCTCTCCAAACTTCCACACCATACTTTAGGTGATGACATTTGAGGACACGAGATTTAACGTGCACCAACTCCTCTTGTACACGACGGTCCTTGTTTCGAACCCGTTTCCCTCCTGTTGCTCTTCCAAATGGGTTACCGTGGCCCTGCTGTCATTTTGAAAATGTTCTTAAAAACAGTTAGCTAAGGAAAGAACCTAAATTAAAACCGATATTTAAAGTTTGCGTAAGATTGGATTGGATGTTGAGGTTTTATAGCGTAAGAAAGTTTGCGTATGAAAACGTCTTGAATTGTCCATACACAAAAGCTATGTCCTTGAAAAAACCGGGGCCACGGTAAACCGGTTGGAAGGGTAGCGGATTAGCTACTGGAGGGTTGCGACTTCGAAGCTCGATCCAACCAAAGACCGTCGTGTACGTAGGGGCACGTTAAATCTGTCATGGCCATAAATTCCTCACTTTGGCGTGGAAGTTTGGGGGAGGGGAGGGAATTTCAATTAACGTCACACTGGAGCAACACAATGGGCTATTGGTGACGGTCCGGGATCAATCCCAAAGGGAAAGATCCGAGGACAACACCACGTAATTTTGAACCACGGTCAGATGACGAGGCAACACCTGAGCTGGCACCCCACTCTCCAAACTTCCACACCACGCCAACGTGAGGACATTTGAGGCCACGACAGATTTAACGTGCACCAGCCCCCTTTGTACACGACGGTGTTTGGCTGGATTCGAACTCGCAACCCTTCGGTTGCAAGTCCGTTACTCTTCCAACCGGGCCACCGCGGCCCATGGAAGTTTGGAGAGTGGGGTGGCAGCTCAAGTGTTGCCTCGTCATCTGACCGTGGTTCAAAATTACGCGTTGTCCTCGGATTTTCCCTTTGGAATTGATTCCGGACAGTAACCAATGGCCCGTTATGTTGCTCCAGTGTGAAGTTAATTAAAATACCTACCTTCATACATACGAAGCAAAGTTAATCTATTGCAATTTTTCAAAGAACGGAAGGTCAATTTTCAGCATTTTAAAAAAGAAAATCAATGTTTTCGACGAATGCTTGAGATAGTAAAGTTACTAATAGCTTCAACTCGTTAAGTAACAACTTTGATCTTCTGTCACTTAAAACAAAAACCTTTGACTTTTCAAAAGGCCTAGTTCAAACATTTTATAACCGTGATATTATTCCAAGATCAGCTGTTTGAAAAAATTTTAGCTTTACTCCAACTGTCAGTTTTAAATCGATTCACATTTTGTCAATTCAGAGATCCGGTATCTAAATGGAATGTACGTGCCTACTTAGAATGAGATGTTATACCTTAACTATTGCGTACAGCTTTCAATACAATCCAAATAATATAATTTGAAAAACAGATGTAAGAGTTTTATTGATTTTAATTGCTTTGTAATGGGTCGAGGAAATATAATCAAACTTATTTCAACCTAAACACTGAGGACTGGAAATAGAAAACGCAGTAAGAACCAAAAAAAATTTTCCGCTTCAAAACGTAGTAAATATCAAGGTTTTCAACCTGGGAAACGATGTAAGTGTGCCTGAAACTTATTTTGCACTCTCCTGTAAATTTTACAATTTGGCACTTATTGCGTTTTCCATTTCCAGTCTTCATTTAACCATTGAAAATATATCTATATTTAAGTAAATGAACCTTGAATAAATTTACCAATTATCCAAATTCCAACGTTGAGAAAATGACTAACCAAATTTCAGCATTGAAAAAATGACTAGATTTAAGCAAATTAACATTGAAGTAAAGGCTAAATAGCAGCATCCTATATTTCCAAATTTCAAGTGAAACAAGGGTTGATTCCATGTGACATCAAAGTTGATACAGCGAATCTAAACGTTGTAGACTCAAATTTCAACAATAGAAACATCACTAAATCAATACTATTTCAGAGTTGAAATACTTTTTATTTCAATGTTAACTAAACGTCGATTAATAGTGATATATCCACGTAGAATTGGAGAATGCTCATTCAACCAAACTCCTCAATTTTCCTGTACTACTTCAGTAAATAAGCCCTGAAGAAAATCAATTGATCTGAAAAAAATAACTGCTTAATATTCCCAAAAGCAAAATATCTATCTAGTATCAGCTTGTAATTATGAAAATTCAAGTGAAAGCAGATAATTTTTTGGTTTCTTTGAGAACACATTGTAACCCAGATGTCCTTTTGGAATGGGAACTCATTTAGATGTTAATGTTTGAGAAGACAAGAAAATCATTCTTAAAGATATCTAACCGCCTCAACTAGGTCGATTGTTTGGGATTTATGGCGCAAGAGACATTTGGCCAAGCTGCTCCAAGTAAATAGACATAAACACGCAAGTAAAGCTTTATAGGCACAGAAGAGAAATACACACAGGGAGGAATCGAATCGGTGCCTAAAACTCGCCCGTTGCTAACGCAGTGGGTAAATCCACTGACCCACGGAGACCTAATCACCACAGCTATTTTTATATTTGTAGAAATAATAATTTCAACTTAACAGTTTAACTTACCACTTGAAACATGTTGGGTAAAAAAAAGGCTGGAAAATTAAAATTTATTTAATTAATGATTTATAAAATTTAACGTCTCCTTATAAAACCTCATATTTATTAATATTTAACATAAATCAATGACTACAAACTACTCTTGATTTGCATGTCTAACAAGTTTTAAACATATAAGGACAGCGAATTAAAAAATCATAAAAATCAGATTTAAATTTTTTTAAAATTTGACTTAAATAAATTAAATACAAAAATTATGATCTTTCACACCCTGCCACTAGCTCACCTTCTTCCTCTGAAAGTTCTGAGGAATAGCTTTTCTTCATTTTTTTAAAAACTATTTCTTGTCAAATTGCGCATTTCTATTTTCCTCTGGCATAAGCGCAAGTAAAGAGAAATCTCCACCCCTCCGACAGATACTAGGGTTACTTGAGCCTCCCAAGCGCTTCCAAGGTTCAGAATGAGAGAAAGGAAGAATCTGATACATTTGGAAGTTAAAAAGGGTTGAGAAAAATTTATTGATTACAGCAGCAAATGATGTCTGGAACAAACTTTTTATTATTTGAGGTTTTTCTTCCACTACAAACTATTTTCATTAAAAATATAAACTGTTGTACTGCTGATCAACATTAAAACAAGATTCAAAACATGCAGCAGCATTTTTAAGGAACTTTACATCGCAGACTTTTACGTGCTGCTTTGTTTCACAGAATGTCATTTGAATACATGGAACAAATCAGATAAATAATCGTTTGATTTTTCAATAAGGCAGTATATATTTTTAATTCAAATTTTCTCCTACAAATTCCATCACAGCAAACTTTATATTCATATGGTTATTGTGTATAACACTGAGAATTAAAATTTGGTTAGCTTAAATACTTTTAGAATAAAATAATGAAATAAATATTAAAGCATCTTCAAAATTGCTAAAAAGGTCTACTTTAATATTACTTATTAAAATAAATTTAAATAAGCTTATTTTCAGATGTATATGTTTAAAATAATTGAAGAGGAAAAGCTTTAGTTGAAAATTTAGTTTTTTCACTACTCTATAAATAAATATAACTCTAGTAATGTTAATTAAATTTGTATTATACTATCATAATATTCTAAACTTGTTTAAAGTAGGACTTCTGTGATACATTACATACTGTGCTTGGGCTATCTCCATACATGTAACTCACTCATAACCCGTGTTTTATCCGAAAATTTAACAAAATAATTTTGTAACTTGTATCAGAATTTTGAATTGCCCTTTTTAAAATACTTAATCTAGAAATAAATTAAATCTGCATCATGATTCTTAGTTAATTAAAACCCATTTAGAGTGAAACATTGTCCAGATATGTATCCTATCTGTTTTCTAAGAAAATGACAGTAACAATCTCAAGATGCAGTAATTTTCATTAAAATCAAAGCTTAATGTTTTTCGAACAGAAGGTGAAAAAATTTTCCTCTCATTCTTTTTTTCTATTCATAACTAGGTAAGGTCATTAGATAAACCAAGTTTCATCAAAATCTGAGGTCATGGACTAATCAGTAACATGGAATGACTAGTGAAGTCTTGTGAATAAATTATTGCACTTATTAAATGAATAAGAATTACTCAGATTAATATTTTGACATTTTATTATAAAACAAATATTTTTCTTCTGTTCATAAGAAAAATTACATCAGCAAGATATCTTACCTCATAGCAATGAAAAATGATATAATTATGCATTTTTTGGCATATAGAACAGGCACCTGATGCAACTCCTAAAGAACTACACCCTATCGGTACAGTTAATAAAATCTCAATTTGCTCATATCTTGGCCAGCATAAGATAAATAACTATTTTGTTTTTGTGAATGCAGGGAGTTGGAAACCAATGCAGTTTTTGCACAGAAAAAATTGCGAGTTAAGAGATGAATGGTTCTAAATGAGCAATGTAATCAAGAATTGTGATGGGTATGCCATTTGCTAGCTTCAAAGCAATACCTTCTTGCCAATGTTCATTCTATCCAAGTCATCATGACCAACATAGTTTTAAATATACAAATCACTGCTATTCTGTGAATTTCATAGGATATGTAGAACTACGTTTGTTGGAACCTTTCAGCTCAATACTTCTCTTTCCCATTCTGTAGAAAATTGACCACTACTATAACACTAAAAATAAGTGGTGCAGATCCCATTTTTGCTGTTCCTCTGCTCTTTACAACCTGAAAAATATTTCTTTCTCAGTCACTTTTCCAAGCCATTAATTTTTTTATAGAAAAAAATTCTTCAGTTTTCCAAGTGAAGTCATATTTAGATGTGTTCCTCCAAAGAAGTTTTGGAGGGAAATGTAATTGGGGAACAGACACATTTTACATTCAACTGAGTTTCACACTTTCTGATGAGGCAACATAATTGGTATGGTCGAGAATGCTTTATCATGCTTAACACACATAGGAACATTTCAATCATACTGCATATATATCAACAAAAGGAGTGACTGCCTACAAATCAAAACTAATGACTCAATACTCAGTTAATAAACACAAACAATACTCCCTTAATTTACATTAAGTAATGCTTTCAAATCAAAATTAATAAAATAAAACCCCTTAAATTTATCTGAGATAGAAGCACAAGAAAGCTTTGTTTTTGAAAGGAAAGGAAGGACTCGGGAAAAATTGTTAAACTATTTTTAATTTATACCAGTTTCACGAAATTAGATCGAATTATGAATTGCTTTAATTATATTTCAGAATACAGTTAAATTATGAAATCCAATGAGGGAAATTTTATACCTTGAAAAAGATAAAAATTAAATTTACGGATTTGTTGATTCGCGAACAAGAAAATATGTAGAACAGGAAATACAAAATGCAAGTATAAAAGAAATGACATTTAAAATGTTGCAAAATTATGAACCAAAGAATGCTGAAATATTCGAATGAATGTGATGAAAAATAAATTAAATACCGTGAGAGCATTAATCCTAATGTAATAAAACTCTTGGTAATGAAACAAACAAAAAGTAAAACTATTAAGAATATGTTTGAATATCCCCCAGTAATGGAAAGTAACACCGAAAAATCCAAGAAAGTAATGGAATTATGGTATCCAGCAGACAGAGCAAGAATCCTAATGTTAAACTTATGGTAGCCGAGATTTTCCCCATTTTCACGAATATCCTTCCTTTAGGTATTTTTCCCTATACAAAATCACAACTAATGCGCATGTGCTAACCTTCGAAATTTCCTGTTTTAACATTAGGATTCCGCTTGTGAATTGATGTATTCGAATACTTACTCAATACTTGAAAGTACTTGCATGCCAAGTATTCGATTCTTACAGTTCAACAAGATCGGTAAACTTTTCCTAAGTGTAAAATTCCGTAACTTGCAACTAAACGTGTGCCAATAAACGCTCCAAGAGGGTTGTCACCAGAAGAAGATACATCAGTACCCATGGTTCTGTAGTATTCCAGATGTAGGTATTTTAATTAACATCACATTGGAGCAACACAGCAAGCTATTTGTAGTATTTCAGAAATGATAGCAATTCATTTGGCTAAATTTTAAGGCAGGTAGGTAAATTAACATCGCACTGATGCAACACAATGGGCTATTTTCATATGTAAAGATAGGTCTTTCATAGGTAGGTTTTGACTGGTTCTAAATTATGTGAATCACACAAAATTATGTGGTTCAAAACTACTACCTACCTATGGTAGGTATTTTAATTAATGTCACATTGGAGCAACACAACAGGCTATTGGTGATGGTCCGGGATAAATCCAAGGACACCACGTAATTTTGAACCACGGTCAGATGACGAGTTCACACCTGAGCTGGCACCCCTCTCCAAACTTCCACACCATGCCAATGTGAGGACATTTGAAGGCTTTTTTATAAGTCAGTAGCCTTAAATCATTTTAATAAGGTTAAGAATACTGTGTGCAAAAGAAATTTTAAAAGTATACAAAGACTAATACCCAAAGCATTTTGAAACTGCTGTTCCACTTCCCATCTCACTCATCCTCTAGGGTTTGGATTCTCATCTAATTGCATTAAACCTCTGGTTGTGAACACTGATTTAAAGGAATGCCTCAATTTCTACATCCTTGGACAACTTGATGCATGAAATGGTGGGCAAAGTAGAGCTAAGTTAAGGCAAGATGAACAAAAATCATTCAGAATCCAAGTTTTATATATTGTATGTCTAAACACTGAGCTGCTCTATACCTTTATACTATACAGTTGGGTATGTTCGTAACCAAAATCTGCTCAATAAATTATGACCACCATTAATTTTAAGGATATTCATACAGCTAAGCATGAAAAGATTATTTTCCAAAATACAATTGAGACTAAAAAAGTTTAATATACAACTACATGTTAATGAAATCAAGAAAAATTTACAACAGATGAAAGCAAATTCTTTATTGTTTTTTATAAATATACAAATAAAAATTGTCAAGGTGAACAGTTCGCATTTAATAAATCTTTGAGGAATATATACAACTTGGATATAATATACAAGTAGTTTTAGATAAAATACAATTTTCAGTTATATTTTGCAAAGATTTAAATTAATAATTCATAATGGAAAGACCTTTGCAAAGATTTAGATTAATAATTCATAATGTAATCAACCAAAACATAACAGATATTCAAAATACATAAACATTAGATGTTCGAATTAGAGAATTACTAGGAATACATTAAAATAAAAGCTTGAATAACATATCTGAATTATGTTTTGAAAGCAGATTGAAATTGTTAACAAAATATGAGGTATTACACCTCATATATTGTTAACAATATCAATATATTTCATGACAATAAAAATAAATAAGTCATTAATAAAATTAATGTCAATTTATACGAGTTTTCATATTTTCACTTAAACATAAAATATTTTGATAAGATGATTATAAAAAGAAAAGCTTTTAATGCTGTATAATTTCATCAATTAAAATTATCTACAAAGAAAATAGGATGAAATGATAGATATCATTTAGCATTGCTTCAAAAGCCCTAATTGTATAAACAGTGATAGAAAATTGGTAGAATGCTTTTTATAAAATCTCATATTTACCGACCATATCTTAAATATTTAACCCTCATCACTCCAAGAATGCTTTAGCATGCAAAGGATGCTTAACTTTCACTGCCTACTGCGTTGGAATAAGGGTTAATAACGTCATTTTATAGGAAACGTATTTTTATACTAAGTATATATTAAAACTTTAAAATGTTTATTTACTTAGGGTTTAAATGTTTATTTATTCAAATCGCATGTTTTGAATATGAAGTACAAAATAAATTTTTTATTGATTCCAAGATTTAAAAAATTAATTAAAATGAATTGAAGTATATTTACTAAAAAAATAAAATAGATGGTACGATGGATGTGTGCAGAATCATGCTAATACTGAAAATACAAATGAAACAGTTATGCACAGAATAATAAATATGAAAGATTATGTTTTCTTAGAAAACTAAGTTCCAGTAAATACTTTGTTCAGTATGTTTGTAGAATAAATACTTGCTAAAAGGACGAGAAATCTAGGTCCTAGGATCAAAGGAAATAACTAGCAAATCAATTTATTAAGAAGTGGGCCCTTCTGATCTTATAAAAGGAAAATGTTTTTTCATTTACTAAACTAAATTATTGCTACATTATGCAATTAGAATTGAAAAAATTTCAAATATATGTCCATATCTCGAATTCTACAATAAGCAGTTTTACTCAACAAATTTATCACAGCTGTTTACCTTGTGCAAACGAATCTAAAGACACATTAAAAATATGCACCAACCATTTTTACAATAGCTCGTAGACTTTTATATTTCAATGTACATTTAATTTATTTTCACTATTGACAACAATGATGCATAATTTTTAAGGCAAGTGGCAGAGCATCTGTTTTTTCATGGCACAAAAATATAATACACCATGAGCATTCCAAAAACTAAATTCTGTTAGAAAAAACTAAAATATTTAATATTATCATTTAACAAGTACGAGTGCATGGAGATTCTTTCAAAGTGAATATTAAGAGTTCATGCAAGCCTTAAAGGCAATTATTAGTAAATGAAGTTCTTTTTCTTCCATTTAAAATCAGAAAATAAATATTTATATTCAGAGCATCTAGTTTCGATGCACTATGCAATGGAAAGTGATCAAAATTAAATATAAATGCACATCTTTAGCTTTTGCCACAATACAGTAAATGAATGCACACAAATGACTACGAGAAATATTTATACATAATCAGAATCAAAAAACTGTTTTTCAGTTTGTTTACGGAGAAGTGTTCTTTCAATCAATTTTTTAATTTCTGATACAATAAATACTGAAGATGTCAATGCTACCAACATTAAAATATCTGAAAAATGAAAATTTAATGTTAGAAAAGTGGATTAAACCACAGAACAAGCCATGAATAAGTAAGTCACAATTAAAAGTTTGCAAGAACTTACATTATTTTACATAACATTATTTTAGTAACTGAACCAAATCTAAAGTTACCTATTATTGTAAGGAGAAAAATTAGCTACTCTTTCAGTAGTTTCAAAAGACAAAATCCCCCACCATAACTTTTATTTGTTTTGCAGTAGAAATGCAATGAAATATTGATGGCGAAAAAATTTACTAGTCAGAGATTGATGAATAAACATGCAAAAAATAAGACAAAGTTAACAGAACTTATTCATTAAGTTCATACTTCATAAGAAGAGTAAGCATGAAGTTAATTTACTCTCAATAACTTTTATCTTGTTATTTCAATACTTATTTTCTGTTTTTGGTGATGTTCATTTCTTAAAAATTATATACTTTATTTTCAATATGATAGCTCTAGACGGTAAGACAATTTTGGTTTTAATGTGTTCATACTAAATATACACTTTTTGGAATTCAATAAAAGGTTAGATAGTTATTCATGCATGATTTTTTGACTTTTAACAAGTGTCATAATTCTGCTTGAAAGGTACAGGAAATATACATTATCGGTCCTAAATGAATAATTTGTAAGGTACAGCAACTGAGGGAATAGGATCAACTCCTGATTATGTACAACTTTGTATCAATACTATTTTAACTTCATAAAAACACATTTATTTCTAGATCCTAATTGCAATAAAAATAATGAGTTAAAGATGTTAAAGGGGTTATACAATTCTTTGACACAATCACAATGTGGCAAAAGTCTAGGAATCCATGATTATCAGAAGGTTGTGGTTCTTTCTGATAGAAACTGGGCCAAAAATAACTCATGATATCACATTGAGTAAACATGAATGGAAATGATGAACTGACACTGAATGGCTGGACTGTGACATTAATAACCCAGGATTTGAGCATTTTCCTTACATATGGTAGGTGGTTAATTAACTTTTACAATACGGCGGCCAAATTTCGTCAACGCCTCGTAGAAAGACATTTTGCTTAACATCTTTTCCCTACAGAACTTGGGCGAGAGTCTTGAATGACTTTTACAACTCACCACCTAGCGCACTTTCCTTTCATAGTGTTGTCACAATGCCGCTCAATGGAAATTGGGGGAATGGTTGTTTGAAAAATCTCCCGGGTTCCCACTTTTCGCTATATGCGCTCTTTTCTACCTATTTGATTCTTCGTACTAGGAACTGTATGAGGTTTGAATTAAAAATCATTTAAGGAAGTTAGGACAGTAGTAAATGCATACTCCATTTGTTTTACTTATGTTAGTATTTCAATGACTGATTTTGATAAGCACAAGTCATTTTTCAAATTAAATACAAGATTTTGATAGTTCATTTTTAAAATGATCAGTGTGATTTTGTATCTTTTATCTTCTTAATTATCATTCATAATATTCATATTTTGGTACAAAATAGAGTGTAAAGTGTTTACATTACAAAAGAATGACTGATACTTTCTATTTAAATAATTAATAGATAAACAAGTACATAAAGAGTACACTTATGTTTCGTTCTCTTTAGTATTATTTTATTGCACGATTAAAATTTTATTATTTTATGAGTTTGTTAAAAATGATTAAATAATGAAATGAATGTCTGCTTGACCGATGCTATTCAATAGGCTCAATACCCTTATGAGAAAAACTCTTACTACTGAGCTTTCAGAAAACTTTTAACTGAATGTGGAACTCCTGTTAATCCTTGTTTTGAAATTTATTGAAATTTGTACATGCAGGGAAGTAATTGGTTGTTATTTTAACAGATCTTGTAAATGTTTTAATTCACTTCAAAATCAGTTTTAGAATTCAGTCATAGACAAGAAAAGATATATAAAATGACTAAATTTCCTTATCAAGTGAGTATCATATGCACACCAGTCTCCAACGTTTTGATATTCTTACAGTGCTCAAGTTTCCACTGGATTTAAGAAAATAACTTCTTTTGCGACAAAGATTTTATGTCACGAAAAAAGATGTACTACAAACTTTATGAATATTGACCAACAGTTTCATTGGTTATTTTTACATATGGGTTTAAAGATGATTGAAAAATTATCTTTAAATTAAAATAATTTGGAGATCATGGTTCCACCTAAAATATTGAATGTTTAGGTACAATTAAAACATAGTAAAAATAAATTATTGGAACAGTTCAAATAATTTTTGGCTAATAAAAAACATGGTCACATTCTACCATTATGTTAAGGTCATGAAAAATGGATGCTTTTACGTTAAAATAACGCTCTCACGCCCACATCTTATTTAGGTGTGTAAGGGCATCACGACCCCGAGATACCAAGTGATCTTTCCTCCCTTTCATTTTTACCCTAGTCTACCCTTCTGCTTTTTCTTCCTCCCTCATTGTGTTGTTTGTCTAATGTTTGGCACAGCTTGACCAAATATGGCCCTTGCACCATAAGACCCAAAACCAACCAACATTAAAATATCATAAATGCAGCAATTTTGATGCTTAGTAAACTTAGAAATTTAAAATTTTCTTATTCTTCAACATACCCTTGTGCAAATCAGGTAAAAATCAACCAATTCAAAATTAGCAATTTGTAAAGTAAAATATTTAAAGTTAGTGGAAAATTTCCTTCTCTATGCGGCCCATGAGTAGAACCAATCCTAAACATTTATGTATTTCTGAAGCAGTTGTGGGCTTCCAATCTGATGAGTGTTTTCTCTTCGGAGAGTTTGCACGTATGCTCAAAATTTGTATGGCATACTTAATTTCAACTAAACTTCGTAAAACTTCCAAATTGAACATCAGGGGAATATAATCAAGCTCTTGTTTCAGTTCTAACAATTGGACGTTTGAGGAAAGCCCAACATTTCCACTGAAGTCGTAAACAGTTACTTTATCTAATGGTTCGGGAAATTTCCAATTCATATTTGGGATTTCTGTAGATGAGCTATCAACTACAAGTCTCTTGTTTGGACACAAGATCTGTCACAGGATGCTCAATTTCGCATTCTGAATCGTTAACAGCAAAATTTTATTCATCGAATTCCTTCGACCTCATATTTCATTAATGGATAAATGGATTTGAATATGAACAAACTACTGCTGAAATATATAGTAGTGAAAGCAAGTTGGTCATGGTCATGTATTACAATATAAGGGCTAATTAGACCGATTGAAAGAGGAAGATTGAAAATAGTGCTAACATTTGAAATGTTTCCAATCCAAGTGGAGATAAGGAAGTGCTGTACAACTATTCCGTGGTGAATGATGCTTTGACAATACAAAGAAAAGATGCTTCGATGGTCACAGTGAGAACCATTCATGCCCCTCAAGTCAGATTGCTATTGGTATGTTTTAAGCCATTCTACCAATGTGATAAAGGAAGGATCCTCTTAAAGGCCAGTCACTGACTGCTCGTAAATCGATCGATGTCAGCGGTCACTTAAAAGGAGGAAAAATTCCAACAGTCCCAAGCCGCTCTACAAAGGAAACTTCTGATGGGACTCATTTGTCCCAGCGGTAGGGTAAAGGTTAACATTGCACTGGAGCAACACAACGGGCTATTGGTCCCAAATCAGGCGACAGGATCAATTCCAAAGGGAAAGATCTTGAGATGACTCATAATGTTGAACCACGGTCAGAAGACGATCTCGACACCTGAGCCGGCATCCCACCCTCCAAACTTCCACACTATGCCAACGTGAGGACATTTGAGACCAAAGAGATTTAACTTGCACCAACCCCCATGTACACAACGGTCTTTGGCTGGACTGAATTTCAAACTCGCAACCCTCCTCTTGTTCTTCCAACTGAGTTACCACAGCCTCTAGCTGACATAGGGACTCAAAGTAAAAATGGGGAAAAGATAATGACAAGATTTCACAGCCACAGTTAAAACTAATGTGTCAATGTGTTGACAGTCTAAAAGTCTTACTAAATGAGGAAATGCATAAATACCAAAAAAAATAGTTTTGAAAAGTAATAAGAAAAATATTTTTCAAGAATAAGTGACATCTAATTTACCTGAGATGGGAAGTGCTTCTGTTTGAAATATCCTCTGTAATGGAGCAAAATAAATAACTAAGAGTTGACCAATCACAGATCCACAGACTGCCAAGAGAAACATTCTATTGCTATACAGTCCAATTGTGAAGATGGATTTAGTCTGAAAATATGATTATAGCTTGAAAAAATGCTAAACTGTAGTCACACTTAAATTAAATTACTTAAAATGAAAATAACTAAATATAGAAACACAGAATGTTAGGATAATGTAGTTTTTACCTGAGATCTACAACTGAGGGCATTAAACATGTCAAAGAAAACAAAACAAGTGAAAGTCATAGTAGTGTCTCTTCTAGTAACCATCATGTCACTCATCTGAAAATATAATTTGTATGCATTTAAGATATAAATAAAGCTACAAATATTTTTTCATTCAACAAAATAAAAGCCTAGTAGTAATTTTTATTTTTTTTACATGTTCACTTGTTAAAAAAGAAGTTACAACTAAATACATTTCTATTCATGTCAGAACTAATTCCAAAGCACTTGTGAAATAGTAGCTCAAGTAGAATAAATTCCAAAACATCGCAAAATTAATCTTCTCTTAATGCTTACTTTAGTACCAGTTTTAGTTGCTCCCAACAGCAAATACACCCTTAATGCAGGGTCTTTAAAAAAGTTGTGTAGAGTAAAGCATTTGGTAACAAAAATAATATATGCTGTTAATGTCTTACTGAAGTAGTGATCATAATATTTATGTTTACCAAACGTTTTTTATACTATTGGAGTAGTGTAAAAAACTGGGGATGGGTTAATTTTTGTTGATATTTGATGAATTAAAAAACATCATCGAAATTTTAGAAAAGTTTCCAAAAGTGAGAAAATAAGAGCTTTTGAGACCGATTTTGATTAAAAAGACCCCTATGAAAAATAGCAAAAAGTAGCCTTTTAGTCATGTGTGTGGTAGTCCTACAAACAGGAGCTCAAGTTAATCTTGAGCAGTATCACTCAAGTAAAGGTAGTTAAAAATAAATTTTCAGTAGAAAAAGTAAACCCTGATATACATCACTATCAAATTTAATTTCAAAAAGTAGGAGTGCTCATTTAATATTTCATTTCTGAGTTTTCTTGGAATTTCCAAACACTTGCATGTCTCAAACTGAAATAAAAATGAAAAAATAAAACATGAGAATTACAACATATGTCTAAGGCCCTTTTCTCTCGACTTGTGCCTGTGCAGCAGTATGTTACCATTCATTCAAATGGACACACTTTGTATACATCAAAAAGTATTTTGTTAGCAGTTTTTAGTTTTCAAAAAATTAGCAAAATGAAAGCTTGTTCTGCATAGTAAAATTTACTTTTAAAAATATGCTTCACCACTGCAGGCTAATGGAAGAAATAATTAATTTAAATCTGACTCAAACAAAAACAAATTATTATAAAGCATATTACTTCTCTTCTAAAGATCCACATAGTCCCTGTAATGATAATCAGAGCTGATAGAATGACATTTATTATAAGGTCTTTTGTGATCATTGGTTCTTTCACATTTCTTGGTGGTTGTTTTAATACATCATGATCCACTGGCTCAACACCTAAGCTGAAATATCGTCCATTTTTAATTATTTTGAATAGATAAAAGAATACATTATTTTATGCCAAATTCCACATTAAGCAATTTAAACAATTAGAATATTGAACAGCAAACATGCCATAAACTAGTTTCATCTGAATTAATTGCTTCCATTTATTTGAAAACAGCAGAAATGATACTTCACATAGTGTGTCATATTTTGCAATACAAAAGCACTATACTAAAAATAATTAAAAACATCTAAAACTTTTCTTAGATATATAAACAATTAAACAAATTCCTTTCACTGTAGATTTAGTTATGATGCCCTTACTTTCAGTCAGTTATTGGCTACTGAACTGTGGACATTTCATAGTTGTAGATACTAAAGTATTGAAACATGAAAATATTAATAAAATCTGGAATTTATAAATTTCTATAAAGTACATCAGATTTTGCAATATATTAGCAGTTTACTACACATCACAGTAAATTAAGTGAATCTCTAATAAAGAAAGCTTTCATAAATTCATTTAATTGTCTTGAGCTGGATAAAAGTTTGAATAAAGATCATCTTATCGAATTGTTTAAAAGGAATATATTCACAATGAGAAACTAGAAAGCATGTTTGATGTGCATCATGAAAATTAAAAATCTTGACAATAATGCTTTATGAGAGTATATACTAAACTACATCTTGTAGTTGGAGGCAATGAATGTTAATAGAAATGTTTCTAAAGTATCCGAGACATTATAAAACGTTACACCACATTGTAATGACTAATTCTTTACAATGTCCAAGAATGGATTATTTTGGCTTTCTTGCAAGTAATGATCCTTTCATCCCATTTTAACATAAAAACAAAGGAGTTAGATTAAGTTGTTCAAACTGATTACTCTATTCTCATCTTAGAAAAGAAACTCATTCATGTACAATAAATACTACATTCAAAGATAGGAAAGAACTAATTATCACAACTGAAAAAATTAGAAGCAAAGCTTAAATGATGCTGCAGCATACATTACAGGTGGTATGAAAGTTCATAAAGAAAAACCCTTGGCAGTTTAGCAAATCTTTTAACACAATGTTACTCGCTGGAATTATTTATAATCAAATACAAAACATGCTAAAATTTTCAAGATACACAGAATTTAACTGAAAATTAGTATTTAGACAAGCAATAAATTCATAAAATAACCTAATGAAGAATTAGAAGGTTAAGAAAATGGCCTTACAAAAAATGGTAATCAATTTTAGGGAGTTTGACAGAAAGTTCGAGAGAAATGTAAAACAAAGTATAACAGTCATGATATGAAATAATTTAACTCACCTTTGAGCAGGAGGTCCATCCATAATTATATTAATCCATAAAATCTGCATAGCATTCAGCGGGTTTGGTATGTGCATAAAAGTAGAAAGTGCAACTAATGATAAAGCAGCTATACTCCTGAAAGATGAAAACAGCATCTTTAAAGCTGTTAATTGCTGAACATTTAATGTAGTAAAATGAAGTTTAATTGCTTAACGGCATGCTGAAATATATTTGGGTATACAACCATCATTCCAAAATGTGTCTATAAATTTCGGTGTCTAATATTGTAATGTTACAAATCTAATCAGAATATCTTTTTGATGTAACTAATTAGTGTTCTTTCATTGGTGACAAACATTTCAGTTTCGGAAAAAATTAGGCATTTTTACTATTGAAATAATAAATTGGAAGTTAAGAACATGAACTGAAATGAACAACTGCTGATTTTATCAAGGAATTAATAGCGACATTTAACATGTTTCAGTACTAATGTCTGAATTTTCCTTTAGGTTTACTTTTGTGAGAGTAAAGTTACTCTCATTGCATATCCATTTTATAAAAAAATTAACGAAAAGCAAAAATTTAATAAACACTTTTATTCTAGTATTAAAAATACAAACATAATTTAAGTCAGACAACCTAAGAAACAAACACGCAAAAACTAAATATAGAATTATCCACCATTCTAACATGCTTCACTAGTTAAACAAATAAAACAAAAAAATTTATAACATAAAATTTTAGATGGAATTTTTTATCCTAAACACAAGGAACGTCAAACTAAATAGCTTAACTTTGCTTTGGTTTATTTCACAAATGAATTTGAAACCTGTTTCCAACTCATTAGGACTTTTAACCAAATACTGATTTAATCAAGAATTTTATTTTCCAATAGCATTTTGATTCAATTAAAAAAGTTTATTATTTCAAGTACAAAACTTCCAAATCTCAATGCACCAATTCTGTGTATGGTAAAGAAAAAATCTAGGAAACACAGAACTAGATAATGGCAACAGGAATAAGTTTCTTTTACTATTCTTAAACTCAATCAAATGGAAAGATGAGATCTGACACATCACAATATATAGTCTTTATTTCAGATCAAAAGAAAATTGCATCACTTACGTGCTCAGTTGAAAACGTACAAAGTTTCTGATGTTATAAAATATTCCCTTTCCTTCTTCAATGGCAGCCCTGTAATAGAATCAATTAAAATATTGATATTTATCTAAAATGTGTACATCATAACATTAATAACAAAAATCATACTTACATGATAGTAAAAAAATCATCATCCACTAATATCATATCTGCTGCTTCTTTGCATACATCTGTTCCAGCTTTGCCCATAGCGATTCCGATGTCAGCTTTTTTAAGAGCAACACCATCATTTACACCATCCCCAGTCATGCCCACAATAGCACCATTTCTTTGTAATGCCTGTAAAAGGATCAAAATATTTGTTAAAATTTAATAAAATGGAAGATTTTGAAAGTCATTTCTGGACACTTTCTAAATCACTTTGGTGAAAAACGTTATACCAAATTTTATTTCAAATAGAATACTACTGCTTCTCATTGAACATGAAAACAATACCTGAGCTGTTATAAAAGCAATGTATGGTCTTAAAAGAATTAGAAGCAATTTTTAACACATCTGTATTACCAAATAAAACTGTCAATAAGATTAATGTATTTGAATATTTTTTACTTATGAATAATGTATTATTCTAGTGTTAATTTTAATACATGTAGATGCTAAAATAAGCATTACATTGAATCTAATTTCATTGCTACAAATAAAATGAATCGATGCATACAAATCTGAAACATGCTAACTTGCTCATTTCAACAAAATTGAGTTTCAAGATCTGACTTAGCAACATGTTTTATTGTAACAAGATTTGTCATTTAAACTTGAAACAAAATTCTTCCAAGTTTTTCTGGTGGCAATGAAAAAATTCCAAGGCACAAGAAAATATAAATAACATATATATTTATAACCAAACATAAAAAAGTCTAAACATTTCATTCGAAAAATACATGCATTTACTAGGCTAAAGTAAAAAATCTTGTCATTTATGTATTTAGCAATTTTAAAAAAATATACAACACCCTAAGTACAAATATTACTTTCAAGGTCATATTTCAATATTCAAAGCCTTTTTAGCAAAAAAATTATACAAGTTTTTTGTGAATCTCATTTATTTAAAGAAAATTTGCAAGTGTGATCCTGATGAATTAAAAGCCCTGAAATAATAACCACATGACTCATAAAAACCTAAATATAATTATTAAAATTATATATAAAGCTATGTATCAATTTCTTAATAAATCTTACCTTGACAATACGCAATTTATGTCCTGGTCCAACACGATAAAATACAGACACTGAATGAATTATACGAGAAAGTTCATCTTCACTCATAAGATCAATTTTCTCCCCAGACATTGAATTACTTCCTACGGCATAGAGACCAACTCTGGATGCTAGATACAAAATAGAATATTCAATATGAAACCCCAAAATATATTAAACAGTAAAAACTACAGTAGAAATGATTCAAATTATAACCTATTGCACAAGCTGTGTCTTCAGAATCTCCTGTAAGCATTTTAACTAAAACTCCACTTCCATGAAGAGTTTTTATGGCTTCAGCAACACCAGAACGAGGTGGATCCAAAATACCGACCATACCAAGGAAAAGAAGGTCATCCAATGAATAGCCACAAGCAAATGAAAGTACTGGAATTTAAAAGGATCAAAACCAAAAATGAATGACAAATGTGATATGCTGGTAAAAATTTATAGTAGAAAATTTGTTTACAGTGAATAAAATTTGTTATATATACAGAGGCTGTTGGGACATTTTTTGAACGATTTTAATGGACTGAAGCTCAATTTTTTACATGAAATTTTTGTGTTTTAAATGTTCTATTTGATAGCCCTTATTGTTAACTATCTTTCTACACCTTAATTTCCATGATAATAATGACTTTCGTAGTATCGGCAGAGGTATTTTGTCCCATTCTTGCTCCAGTTTTCCAGTCCTCGAATGGTTTTCGGTCGACGTTTTGATAATGCCCTTTTTAAAAGTCCAAAAGCACAAAAGTCCATGGGTGAAACATCTGGAGATTTAGCAGGAATATCAGTAAAGGGTATTGACTTGATATCAGTTTCTTGTTCCATTTTTTCCAGGAATTTAATAGTCGATTTAGATGTGTGGGTAAAGATATGGTATTTCTTTTATGAATATTGGGGATAAAATATGGTCGATAATATGTGGGAGTTGATATTTTTACATTTTCCCCTCTTTTACTTTTAATTTTCCATTATATGCAAAACCGGTGGCAATCATAAATCTCTTAGAGAAAGTTCTCACGTTCACTTTGCTATAGTCCTTTGACTTGGCGTATTCTCTTTTAAAATTAAAGATCTTACCTTACAAATATTCTCAGAAATTTTTTCTTTTTTGGAAGTATTTTCCACTTTTACGTTTTTTCCTTTCTCATTAATATTACTTATCGTACCTTTAGATATCGAAATACCATGACTTTTACAGCGTTTTTGAATAATTGAATAAGCATAATTATCTTCGGAAAGAGAGGAAACATAGCCTTCCATCCATTGCTTATTTAAAAGCGCCATTTTGAAAGTAAACAAAAAGAGTTAGCAGACGATAAGTTATACTTTAATTATTTAACTGCTGTGAAAATAAAATTCTTTCATAGCATACACTTTTTTTACAGTTCATCAAAATCGTTCAAAAAATGTCCGAACAGCTTCTGTATTTGGAAAAGACCCAATAAAAATTTGAAATTATATGGGAATTCATTAAAAGTTGACTATATTTAAATATTCCATTTTGCACCTGCACTCAAAATGAAAATTTATTTCTTCAGTAAACAAACAATTGTATGAAGCTTGAACTACTGAAATCAAACTCTCTCACCTTGAATATTTACTTTTTGAGATTTAGGACATTTCTTACAGTTCAATTTAATAAATTCAATAGGTGTATTGATAAGCTCCAATTGACACAGGAACTTTTAATGTTTTTGATCTATTATAACAGACAAAAGTTTTGCATATTCTTGAGCATTTGGTACATTGACTCTATTACAATTGTTGCCAAATAACAGCTCACCCTATTCAATACTTTTATTTTATAGGTGGTACAAATTTCATTATTTTGATCACAAATTTGGAATGCATGAAAATATTTAAAATATACATGCTCATATCACAGCTTGAGAAGCATTTTCTAAATTGGCTTAGTTATTTTATTAAGTTATGGGTTTTAAAAATTAGTCAGCAGTTATTAAAACAGTAATTTGGGAAAAAATGATAACATGAAACTTATTTGAAATAACTATTTACAGTGCTTTCCATACCTCTTAAGCCTTTCCTGCCCATGTACTGAGCCTCTTTTAAAAACTGCAAATACGTTTCCTTTGACAACACAACAGGAGAACCATGTAAACTGTATTTAGTGCACTTTGGCAGTATCATTTCTATTGCTCCTTTAACAAAGTATTTTTCAGTACCCTGAAAAACAGTATGGACTGCTCAGTGTTTGTACTATATACATGCAAATGTTTTCATGTAAACAGCAGCTTCCTTAAGATTAGGTGTTTACAAATGAATAACTTTTAATAATGACTTCTAATTATAAAACAGGTTCATAATTTTTCTAGAAAAATGTACATTACATATTAATTCAGTTATATTCTAAAATCGGCAAAGAGAATAGAAATGGTTTGAAAGTTCAGCATTCCAGATCCAGTCAATCTGAAATGTTGTTAATGATTGTCATAGCATAAAATTACAAGCTAACTGAAATTCATTTTAATTTCATATTTTTCATGGTTAAAAACTCCAGCATTGTTTTACACTAAGCATTCATTGTCACAAAATGTTAACAAATATTTATTGTAAATTTATTTTATGTATACTTTTTTGATGAACTTGATGTACGCACTTAATATGAAGTACAAAAAGTACAGAAACATACAGTAAATATTGGCTTTATAAATCAAGTATTATCTATATTGGGTGGCTGATTCATTTTTACTGTACAGCTTTAAAGATCAAAAGTTAAAACTATAAACATTTTGATCGTGTTACATATCTTTTAATTTTATTTTTAATCTTTTAAAGAGATTACAATATGACAATGCATTTCTCATTTTATCATGCAAATAAGCATTTACACTCTCCAAAGAAATATCAGTAAATGAGTTTCAGCTAAAAATATATATTCGTTTTTAAAAATCAATTGAAAGTCATTTTAATGAGATAAAAACAAAATAATTTTAACAATAAAATTTAGTTGTTCCTATAAGGTATTTGGAAGTTCATTATATTGTTATCATACGCTTTTCTTAATTACATTTATCATAAAAATGCCTATGTAACACAGTACATAATTTCAATTCTAATTATAACTAATTATTTGACTCATGATTGATTACAAGGACAAGTTTTAAAAACATTTTTAAACAAAAATATTCTTACAAGTCCAAATCTAGGAAGACACTTGACAGCCATAAATTTGTGCTCTGAGCTAAAGGGAATTTCTTGCAGACGAGTAAAGCGCTCTCTTATACCATGCATTTCCAACTGAAACATTCAAAGTTAATTGTTCAATGGATTCTGTTAAAATTTTAAAAGCATTCTAAAATCTTTATTTTGGATATTTTTAACATTTTATATTTCACTCAGTAAAAATGGTTGCTCTATAAAATTAGGAAGTTGTATATAAGGCATATTAGCAAAAATATAGATTTTAAGAACGAAACATTTAAACAAACTTATGGCAACTTTAATTAAAAAATTAAGTACAAATCAATGAAAAAAAATCAAGAATTCTGTACCTTTCTGGCTACAGTTATTAAAGCTCCCTCAGTTGGCTGTCCTCGCAGTTGCTCATTGACAATATCAGCATTATTGCATACCACACTAGCCTAAAGTAATTTTATATTGAATCAATAAACATTTGAAATATTAAAAAAATAACATATATTAAAATAAAAAATACCTCGATGACATTTCGGATTGAATTCATTTGTTGAGCATGATCTCCATTTTCTGCAAGACGAATTTGGCCAGGTTCTGAATAACCAACACCACTCACCTAAAACAAAATTTTAAGTGCTATACATGATGGCAACAAAAATAATTGTTTCATTTTTCATGAGAAAATAAAAATAAGCGGCTTGATTTTTAGAGCTTAAGAAAATATTTCAATTTTAAAGGTTATTTGAATGCAGTTAAAACTAGAGTAAACATTTTTACCAATATTCTTAATGATCATTCTGAAATAATATGAATATTTAATATGGTTGCAGAAAAATAATTTTTTAGCAGAATTAACCAACATTTCTCAACTTGAATCAATTCCCAATGGCAGAAAGTAATCACGAATTGGTTTTCTTTTGTAGAAAAATATCCACAATTAATGTCTGTTATTTAATATTTCTGATAGTCATAGGAGAATCATGCAGTTCACAGTTAAAAAATACATACATGGGATCCTTCCATGCCCCATTCAAATTCATAAACACCTTTTTGAACAGGACAAGGAGCATACTCAAATTTTAGTTACACAACAAAATGGTAAACATAATTTGATTTTGATAACATCAGGTTTTAAATAATGATTTTAAAATGTTTTAAAGGTATAAAGGAAATTAAAATTAAACAGAAATTCAAAGCAATCTTAATAGAAAAACCTTACCTCTGCATGATACATCTCAGAAGTAACTATGGATGTAACTGTCATTTCATTCTTAGTTAAAGTGCCAGTTTTATCACAGCACGTAACAGTAACACAACCTGTAAAAATAAAGAATGTTCATTATAACTAGCTTGTACTCTCTATTATAAAAGGAAGTGTTTGTGTGTGGTGTCCAGACCAATCTATAGCACTTACAGTCATGAAATTCAACACACTAAAGATTACAATGTCTCTCGAAGCCCGAATTTTAAAATTTTATCTAGAAAATTTTATAATTAATTTATTGGCATATTTTTGTATTATTGGTTTCCTAAGAATGGCAACAGTGTGAAAGAGATCCACAGCTTCTCCTCTTGGCAATCAGCCAAGACTGTTTCCTTTGAAACTGTTCACCATCAAACATATTCAAAGCACTTTGGAATCACGATTTTTATTTCAGTAGTGGTTATTTCATAACTTAATTTTGAATTTGTTTAATCTCATTTTTATTTCAGGCAGAGAGGTGGACGATCATCAATCGTGAGTACAAACTATTAACCCTAATTACATTAAACTTTTGTTTGGGTATTTTCGCAAATAGTATAATGTGTTTGTGTTAATAAATTACAAGAAATGAAGTAAGTGTTTATTATTGTTTAATCAATGTACACCTCCTTCCTATCTTCAAAATTAAGGTAATTATGGCCCACTTTCGTTTTTAAATTGGCACTTTCAAAACCTACCCTAATTACATTAAACTTTGTTTTTTTAATTTTTTTTTGTATTGCTTTTTATTTTCGTTTGGGTATTTTTTGCAAATAGTATAACATTTGTGTTAATAAATTACATGAAATGACGTAACATTGTTTATTACTGTTTAATTTGGTTTTGATTTCTCTGACATTGTGATTCATTTAGGTTTGTCGAATCAGTGAGGTGACATAACAAGACTTTTTAAAAGTATAGCGTTATATTAAAAGATTTAATCACATTTCTTTATTTCAGTAATGATTATTTCATAACTTACTTTTCAATTTGTATAATTTCTGTAATTTTAATCTCATTTTTATTTCAGGTAAATAACTACATTATTTTGGTTTAGCGTTATATTTAAAGATGCCCCAGACTCCCAGAAAAAGAAATGTCTTCGAACAAAACAGAGCGATAATAAAGAAATCAAAGAGAAGCTGAATCCACCCCAGAAAGAGAAACAAGACAGCAAGAGAACAGAGAAAGCGAGCAAGGAAGCTGAATCCACCCCAAAAAGAGAAAAAAAAACAAGACTACAGCAAGTTAAAACCGGAAGAAGTGCTGCTCAAACGAGCATCTGTAGAAATCTAGAGCATGCAGCTTTTAATTACGACCCATCAGCAGATAATGTATCTGATCCTTTGTGCATCATTGGATCAATGTCTGTAACATGTCAACACTGTGAAGCAAAGAAGTGGAAAGGTGAAGTTCCAGGTATGTTCTGCAACTGAGGAAAGGTTCAACTGCCACGGTTAATGGATTCAGCCGAGCCCCTACATACTTCACTGATTGGAAATTCAGCAAAAGCTAAACATTTCCTGGCAAATATTAGAAGGTATAATTCCTGTTTCCAGATGACCTCTTTTGGCACGACAAAAGAAATTAGAGTCCGGATACATGCCGACATTTAAGGTTCAGGGTCAAGTTTATCACTGCATCGGGAGTACCAAATGAAGAGCCTAAATTTCTGCAAATATATTTTGCTGGAGATGGTACACAACAAGCAGAGCAGCATTGCAAGCACGTTCCGCAGACGAGACAAGGCATAGTACTTCAGTTACAATATATGCTGGATCATCACAACTCTTACATCCACAGCTTCAAATTAGCCATGGATAAGATCAGCCCTGAATTCAAAGTGGTAATCTTAGCGGACAAAACCCCACATGGTGAACATGAGAGACGGTTCAATGCCCCAACAACAGAAGTGGCTTTAATCATGGTGGGAGAACAACATGGAGCAAGAGACAGTTTTAGAAGAAAGAAGTGGCACCATCAAGAGAATTCCCGATACGCACAGGTCCTACGATGTGCTACAGTAACCACTCATTTTTTGGCAGGGGAAGAATGGATATAATTTTGAACTGCGACAAACAAACCCAACTACAAGAATGCCGCTACCTAAGATTTCTGCTATGTAGTTCTACGCTCACAGGATGATGATACGCTCTTCAAATGTCAACATTTTACTGAGAAACAGATCTGTTCCATGAATTTATCGTTGACATATATGCCAAGATTGAATCGGAAAGGCTGATGTATATACAACTAAATCAGAGGAAGCTGAGAGTAGAACAGTATGCACATTTGAGGGATGCGGTCATGAACGATGGAAATGTTGCAGACATTGGCCAGTTGATCATCTTGCCTTGCAGCTTTACTGGGGGTCCCAGGTACATGCACGAGCATACTCAAGATGCCATGACCTATGTGAGAAACTATGGTAGACCGGACCTCTTCATCATCTTTACATACAATCCAAACTGGACAGAGATACAGCAAGAACTATTTATTGGGCAAAAACCACAAGATTGTCATGATTTGTTGCCAAGTCTTCCATCAAAAGCAAAATATACTGATGAGTCTCATCACAAAGGCAAAGATATTTGGAAGAAGTACATACATAGAAGTTAAGTGTCATATGTACACGATTTTGGCTCAAAGACTCATTACAGCTCAGAGTGGATGACTTTATCAGTGCAGAAATCCCTAATCCCCAAGACCCAGAACTTTTTTGCATTGAAACAAAGCAAATGGTGCACATCCCCTGCGGATGTATAAATCTACTCTCTCTATGCATGAAGGATGGAATTTGCACAAAGCAATTCCCATGCCGTTTTTTGAAAGAGACGCAAACAGGACAAGATGGGTATCCACTTTATCATCGTAGATCAGCACAAGGCGGGGGATTTACTGCAAACATAAATTTTTGGGGATCACAAGTGTCTGACGACAATAAGTGGATTGTTCCGTATCCCCTCTATTAACCAAAATTTTCAATGCGCATATCAACGTAGAGTATTGCAATTCTGTAAAGTCTATAAAATACGTCTGAAAGTATGTTAACAAAGGATCTGACATGGCTGTGTTTGAATTAACCAGTGGTGAGAATGACCTTAATGAAATTCGTCAGTATCAAATGGGAAGATATATCAGCAGCAACGGAGCAGTATGGAGCTCAACTTCAACTTCCCAATTCACGAGCGCCACCTCAGTTATTCATCTAAGTGTCCACCTTGAGAATGGCCAGAGAGTCTACTTCATGACAGAAAATGCTGCTCAACGTGTCCAAGCACCTCAGGAAACAACACTGACGTCTTTCTTCAGACTTTGCACCTAAGATGAGTTTGCATGCACCCTATTGTACAAACAAATTATTGTACAACCAAATTACCCTATTGTACAACCAAGTGTAGTACCAAAGTACTACACTTGGAACAACAGAAACAAGACATGGAACCATCGAAAACAAGGACAAGTTATACCAGAACAAGCAGGAATAAGGTCTAGCAATGCACTAGGCCGTGTGTACACCGTTTATCCGACCAACTCCAAATGCTTTCCCCTGCGTACTCTTGCATGAAGTACGAGGCCCGATGTCGTTTATAGATTTGAGAACATTTGAGGGGTCTGCGGAACTTACAAAGAGGCTTGCCAGCTTAGAGAACTTCTGGAGAACGATGAACACTGGAACAAAGCATTGGAAGAAGCAGTTTCATCTCGATTGCCAAAGATTTTAAGTAATCTGTTTGCTGTTATGCTACAAAGATGCTTGATGTCTTCTCCTGATCAGTTATGGATGAACCACAAGGAGAACCTGTCTGAAGACATAATGCACCAGGCATGCGTACAGCAGCAGCAGAATATGGATCTGGACTATAGTGATGACATCTTCAACGTAGCTCTAATCTACATTAAGGATAAGATTATATTGTTGGGTGGATCGGACCTAAAAAGCTTTGGATTACCGCAACCCAATCGAAACTGCGATTCAGTCCTAGCGAAGAACTTATGGAAAGAAACTATGACGTGAATGTACTCGCAACATAGAGGAGAATGAGTTAAAAATGGTCCAAGATCAAAAGGAAGCATTTGACAAGATTACAAGAGCAGTTTTTCATAGGCGCGGTGGCATATTCTTTTTGGATGCTCCTGGAAGTACAGGGAAGACTTTTCTCATCAATCTTCTTTTGGCTAAAGTGTGACATAGAAACAAGATTGCCTTGAATGTTGCTTCATCAGGCATTGCCGCAACTCTATTGACAGGAGAGCTCTATTACAGCTCACTCGGCTTTCATGTTACCCTTAAATCTGGAAAACGCGGAAACTCCTACATGTAACATTTAAAGAAATTCAGGAAAGGCAAAGGTTCTACAGGATTGCAAGCTCATTGTTTGGGATGAATGTACTGTGTCCCACAAAACGCATTCGAAGCACTTGATGTCACATTGAAAGACATCAGAAGTAACAATGACAGAATGGGAGGCGTCACAATGGTGTTGGCTGGCGACTTTCGACACAATTCCGGTTATTCCACGTGGAATCAGGGAGGATGAAATGCAGGCCTGCTTAAAATCATCTTACGTTTGGAATGGCATTCATACATTTGGACTATAAACAAACATGCGAGTTCATGTCAACAGTGATCCCTCTGCCCAGCAATTTGCAGATAACCTACTTCAACCGTTACCACCGAGATAACAAGGCCAGACCGCTGTGACGTTTCGATCACGTGACTCGCTTACTAGTAGTCATAACAAACATCACCGCATGGCCGGCTACTTGTGGATTACCTTTAATGTAGCGTAAGAAATTAGGGTTTTTTATACTATTTTACCGGAAAGCAAGTGCAGCTGCAGTTAAATATTGTTATATAGCATTTGTGGAACATTACAGTGTCAAGGTGTTAAAGGCTTTCGTCAAACAACACGTTTAACGTGTGTCCAGACCGATTTCTTTAGGCTTAACCACGAGGATATCCAAAATGCCCTTTAGATGCTGTGTACCTACTTGCTCTGGAAATTATAGATATGGTGATGCACCAAAAGTGGCGGTTCTCTCCTTTCCAGAGGATAGAAATATTAGAAAAAGATGGCTCAGGGCGATTCCACGAGCCGACTTTACACCATCAAAACGCAGCAAAGTCTGCGAACTTCATTTTCAAAACGATGATATCGTCCGGAATGTATCGAAATTCAACAAAAAAACTGGTGAGTGTTCTACCTTTTCCATGAAACGTCTCCGTTTAAAAGTTGGTACTATACCAAGTATATTTCCGAATTGCCCTAAATATCTCTCGAAAACTTGTCCCACCGTTCGTAAAAGCAGGGAAGATAAAATTCGTGAAACTGATGAATCCAATTTATTGAGAGCTATCAACGAAAGCAAATCTGAGTTCATTGCTCATCATGAATCTATTTCTTTTCAAAATTTTAATAGGCTACTAGAAATTCTGGATTCATTACCCCATAAACAAAATTGGTTTAAACTAATGGAGGAGTCAAAAGTTACTTTTTTCAAAATTTGTTTTAATCCAGGACCTGCAACAAATTACACTGTTGTAATACATTCAAATCTGAATGGAAACATTTATATGGCCAAGAAATTTCTGTTAGATAACAATCATATCAAAACACCCTGTCACGTTAATAATTTGGAAGTTATTGAAAATTGTTTGGATTTTATAAATGAAATATCAATGAAAAATTCTTCAGCCAACTATGATAATAATCGCTTCAATTGCTTTGATTTCCCATTTTTATAGATTTAATGATGAAGAAAACATTAATTGGATTTCTTTAGACTATGAGAAAGGGTTTTCTTTTCTTTTTGATTTATGGTCGTATTTGAGAAACTATGATACTGGGCGGTATTAAGCTTGATTGACGTGTGTATTTTAGTTAATAAAAGTCATAAGCTAGTTTTTCGCTATTTTTAAATTGAATTTACGATATAATTTTGGCTGGTTTTTTAATAAGTTATTGCTTTTACTATTTACGCACACTCTCTGTTATCGTTTGTAAATAAGGAAGAAAGACGCGGGGGTGTGGAAGTTTCATTCTGAGATTATCATAGTTTTGACTACGGAAAAACCATATTTACAAACTGCTATAATAATTTACAATAACGTATAACAATATTTTCCTGTGGTCTCGACGTATATAGAATATATTATGTATCGTTGTAGACAGATTTCACTGTATTAGGCTTTGAATATTCCAATACGGCGGTGGTCGTTCGTATCTCACGTATGACTACTAGGGAGACGCCATGACGGCAGCGGTCAGGCCTTGTTATCTCGGTGGTAACGCTTCAACAAGGAAATGGTGCCGTTACTTCGGATAATCAAAATGGATGCATAGCAATGCAAAGCATCGGAAGGATTGTGAAAACTCAACGAGAGCTGAAAGAGGCGGTGTTTCCAAATGTGGCACAGCGCTTTACTGATCACACATGGCTGTGCCAAAGAGCAATTCTTGCCCCAAGAAACGAAGATGTCAATGTCATCAATCAGCAACTTTTACAAGAATTGTCCAGTAGTGTTCAAATTTAAATCTATCGACACTACATGTGAAACAGATGAGGCTGTGAACTACACAACAGTTTTTGAATACATTGAAGCCATCTGGAGTACCCACACATATTAGAACTGAAGATTAGGGCAGGTTTCTGAGATTAAGCTTCTCAGAAACCTGCATCCACCTTCAATCTGCAATGGAACAAGACTATCAAGAAACTGATGCCGAATATTATTGAAGCCACCATCATGACTGAACATGCCGCAGGCGAAGATGTATTCATTCCTAGGATCCCAATCCTTCCTTCGGATCTCCCATTCCAATTTAAATGACTTCAGTTCATTGTTCGTTTAAGTTTCGCCATGAGTATCAACAAGGCACAAGGACAATCGCTGAAAAAATGTAGGACTAGATCTCATTAAACCATGTTTCTCCCATGTGATTGTTCAAGAGTTGGAAAAGCCGAGAATCTTCACATCCTAGCTTCAAATGGAAGACCATTCAGCATAGTGTATCATGAAGCTCTCTAAGCAAGAATCAGTGAGGTGAAAGGAATGAGGCGACATGCCCGTGTCATGTCAGATGGTGGGATTCATTCTTAAAATTGTTTTTTCTTTTTAATGTTTTCGGAATGAGTGAGGACATAACAAGAATGATGTCATAGGCAACACCATGCGGGTACTGTAGTTAAATATAAAATTGGGTAGAGTTCAAATCTCAGTCACTGAAGAACATGAATTACTTAATTATATATTTTATAAAATTATTTATTACATAATAAAGGTAGAACTAGTTTATATACAAGGAAATACTAGTTTATATAATTTTCACATCCTAGCTTGGACAGTGGCTTGTTGCCATATTATCCTTTTAAGTGCACAAAACTCATTTTTGGGAAAAAGGATTCAACATTATGAAAAATACAATTATACATTATAAGAAATGAAAATACAGAAGAAAAGTGTAGACACATTTGTATCTACTCTCCCTTTCTTCTTATATACATGTAAGAGGGTTTTAATTATCTACATTACTTAACATAACTACAGTATATCGTTTCATGAATTGCATTGTTTACAATATTTTAAGATTACATATATCAAAGTTTAAAGGATCAGAAAATCCTTAGAAGTAATTAATAAGGAAAAACAAATCACCAAGTGTTTCAACAGTAGGTAATTTCTTAATAATTGCATTCCTTTTAGCCATTCTCGTGACTCCTAAAGCAAGAGTAACAGTCACAACTATAGGTAGTCCCTCTGGAATAGCAGCAACAGCAAGACTAAGAGGAAACATCAAGATAAATAGAACAGAAATACAAAAAAAACATGTGTAAACTAGACTAACATTTTTTCTTATTCAATCACAAATGGATAATCTATTTTCAAAACAAATGTAAAGAAACATGAATATTTCCCAAAAATGATTTACATAACATCGATTTTAATTGGTTTAGCATATAGTCTTAAAGTTTCTTCTCAACGTCTAACAAAGAGCATAAACATGTGTTGCCTTTTAATTCAATAGACATTTAATTTCATAAGTATTTTTTGCAATCAGTGGATTAGAAGGACAAAATTGTTTCTCAACTAAATATTAAAACCTTATGGACATTTGTAATTGTAGTTTAAAAACAAGGCCTTTGTATATATTTTAACACAAAAGCGAAAGTAGTACAATTATTAAAAAGTTATAGAATACCTCACACCGATATTGAACATCTCCATGAGGGGTCTCCCTTGAAACCATCCTACTAACATGATTAATCCAATAATGGCAAATGAATAGAAAGACAACTGTTTTCCTAAGGTGTCCATGCTTATTTGAAGTGGGGTTTTTGGAGCCTGTAAAGAAAATCAGTTTTGTGCACATTTAAGTAATTTGACTTAAAAATTACATGTCCACATCACAATGAGTTTTTACAAGATAATGACACATAATGTTTCTTTAATTCCAGTATGACAACATTTGAACCTTTTTCAAGCAAAATAGATGTCAGAAATCTTAAGTGTTTGATGTAGAGCAATACAAAAAGTTCAAAAATGTCTAATTAAGTAAAAATAGTTTGACATAAAATTCAAAATTGAACACCCTTAACAAAATAAAATTCTTCATTTTAGTACACCTCAAAAAGTAAAATTTATAATTAACTACTAGTAAATCAAATATGCTTTAAAATACAGAACACACATTTGAAATAGCATAACATTCAAAAAGGTTTAAACTTGTTTTGAGAAATAAAAGAAAAATGAAGGAAGAAAATATTTTGATGTTTTTTCATAATTTTGTATAGTAAATACACTACTGTTTGTGAAAATTGCAACACCATAAAGGAATCATGCAGGAAATGCAAAACAGGTTAGATATGCAAATGATTAGAATTGCAAAGCGATCACGCATGTGTGGGCTGAGAAACACCCTCTAAACTCCAAGTGAAACATGTATAAAAAGCACTGTAAAGATGCGTTAAAATGTGTGTATCGTCGTTTGACTGCTGTAAATGATTGATTACAAGTCAATATGCCTCGCCAAAAACGCAGAGTGCCATACGAGCAACTAACAGAGTTCGAACAGGGCCGCATGATACCTCCGTGAGGATGGACTTTTGTATTGTGAAATCGCCACTCGCACAGGGCGTAATGCCACAACAGTGATGGGTGTGTGGAAGAGATGGATCATAGAGAACCGAACAAGTCGAAACCCCTGCAGAGGGCCACGCAATATGACGTCACCATGGGATGACAGACACCTCATCCGCATGGCAGTGACGAACCGTACAGCGTCCTCTTGTGCATTGGCACAATGTCTACAGGTGTGTCATTGTCTGCCCCCACAGTTCGTCGACGTCTGCTGCGCCATGGGCTACGTTCAAGGATTCCCTTGACGCTGAACCACCAACGCCTCCGGCTACAATGGGCTCACCAACACAGCCAATGGCATGCCGATTGGCAACAAGTTGTCTTCTCAAATGAGTCCCACTACAATCTGGACTATAACGATGGATGCGTACTTGTCAGATGCTACAGAGGTGAACGCCTTCTCCTGGAGTGTCTTATTCAGCATCATACTGAACACCTGGCATTATGATCTGGGGAGCTATTGGATATCATGGCCGATCCCACCTACTCCAAATTGTGGGGACCCTGAACAGTGGGCACTACATCGGAGAAGTTGTGGAGCCCGAGGTCCTACCCGTCTTGCAACGCATTCCCGGAGCTGTATTTCAGCAAGACAATGCCCATCCACATGCTGCTCGGAATGTACAAGCCTTCTTCAGTGCACGAAAGGTTCTGCTTCTTCCATGGCCTGTACGTTCCCCGGATATGTCGCCCATTGAGCATGTCTGGGATTACATCGGACGGCAACTCGCTCTTACCACTTGTTGGACAGAGTACGGCTGAACTTTGGCATCAGATAGAGGCCATCTGGAATGCCATTCCTGAGCATGACATTCAGAATCTATATGATTTGATGCCACGTGTATAGGCTCTCATTGCTGCGCGTGGTGGCTGCACAAGATATTGATTTTCAGCATTATTTTTGTTTTATTGTTCTGTAAATTTGAACGTTTATTTAAACCACTATAAGTAATATGTGGGATAAATTTCATTTATTTCTGATAATTCTATCTTTCAATGTTGCAATTTTCAAACAGTAGTGTATAATCACAAGAATATTATGATTGAGATAGCAGAATGTAATATTTTTGTCTAGATGCTTTTTTATCTTATGACTTGATATTTATAATATATTTTAGTTTCAAAAACATTTTTCAATAAAGATCTGCACCAATGTAAAATTTAATTTTTCAGTGACAAGGCATATAATCCTTTCAATTTTATCTCAATGTAAATTATTCCTAGCTAACAATATGCACATTTCTTTAATATTTATCTGATCTTAGTGATGAAGCACATTTTCTTCCCAGTCTCAGAGTTAAACAGAAAGATATTTAGTCATTATTTTGCAAATCATTCAAAATGATTTCGAGTATGTATGATGGTTTGTAAACTAATAGCACAGTGGGGTATGCAATATTATGTGATTCTATGTATCAAAGAAATATAACACAAAAGAAAATAACAAAGTCGTAATCAAAATATGAAAAGCTCGTCCATAGTAAATATTTTTAAACAAGTTATTTACTGGAAAGAAGTTTAAGTACCTCTTCTGCTTGCATCATTTTGAATACTTCTCCAAATTCAGAATTCTCAGCAGTAGAAACTACAATACCCTACAAATAAATACGAAAAAATAGAAAGTTATAATATAAAAGAATGTAACACAATTCTACAGTGCAATGGATATCAGTTGAACATGTTTTCTATTTGAGTTCACTTATAACATTGAATAATTTTATTATTCATAACTGTTTTTGACTATTCTTCAATTTTTTTGCAGCATTTCTGGTTGGAAGTTTATTTTATTTGTAAATGAAGAATTGTTACTTTATCAATTCTCTCATTTTTAGATTTTTGAAATACATCTTTTGCAATTTTTAACTATCTGTCAACCAATGGCTAAAGAAATTAGAGCAGCTTTTAAAGTCACGATTTTTACATTTATGAGGATTCATGTTTCATATTTTTCTGGCTAGAAATGGATAAAATATCTAAAAATCTATTTCTATATATCTATTTCAAACCAGGTCAAGGGATACTACACAAAATAACAAGTGAAAAAATTCCTTGCAACTTAATCAATGATTGTGAATAGTTAACTGTGCCTCCATAACACCTTACATCAGAGAAAGTTTTACTCAATTCCACTCTAATTATACTTTATTTAAAATTTTAGCGATTCGTGAAGATTTTAGATTCTAAATATGTAAGTTTCACCAAGGTTGTTATTTTATCTGATTCCAGGGCTCCCCCTGCAAGTTATATCTAGCAAGAAAATATGTGACTGAAAACGAAGTTATGATTGTAGATTATTCTTAAACTTTGACTGATTCTGTATTGCTACAGGGGTTCCTGCTCAGTGGTGTGGAAGGAAATGGAAGGGCCTCATAGCGAAGAAAGGTAGTCCTACAAAAGCCAAACTTATTAATGATCTTTTATTCTGCTAAACTTTCAATTAAATTGGAGTTTGGAAAAATATAAATTCAATATATCTATTGAAGCTAGGGGGATGAGTTGCTGATTCAAAGTCTCCAATTCCAAGTTTTCCTTGAGGATCATTGTATTATTTCGTTTTCTTATTGGACACAATCGCCTAAATGCTCATTTATTTGAAATTGTACTTGGGAGGTAGGTATTTAACTTACGTTTCACAGGAGCAACACAACGGACTATTGGCGATGGTCAGGGATCAACCCTGAAGGGGAAGATCCGAGAACACCACCACGTAATTTTGTGAACCTGAGTTGGTACCCCTCTCCAAACTTACACACCACACCAACATGAGGACATTTGAGGCCACAACTGATTTAACATGCACCAGCCTCCTTTGTACACGAGTCTTTGGTTGGATTTGAACTCACAATCCTCCAGTTGCTAGTCCGTTACTCTTCCAACCGGGCTACAGCAGCCCTGTACTTAGGAATCCACCAAACTGTAATTATGGACCACCAATGAATAGCAAACATTTCACATTTAATGGTGGCATTAATGGTTAATTGCATTGTTCAGATATTGGAAAGCAAGGAAGTTAATGGTATAGTTGTAAAATGCCTGGCATTTGTAAATAAATAGATCCAAAAAAATAGTCTCTTTTGCAACTAACCTTAGCAACTCCACATCTCACAAGTGTCCCCATGAAAGCTATGTTATGCCTGCTAGTAATTCCATTTGTCTTCTCTAAAGGTTTTATAACCTTAGCAGATGGTTCTGTCTCTCCAGTAAAACTGCTTTCATCAATGGAAAGATCTATTGCCTACTGAAAAGAATGCTCATTAGGTATTATTACATTTATTTTCCATGTATACTAGAACTATACTAGAATTATGTAATCTAGATTCAAGCAACTGTACCTCAAACAGTCGAAGATCAGCAGGAACTCTATCGCCTATGCTAAGTAACACAATATCACCAGGAACTAAATTTTTTGCCAAAAATGCTTCTTGGCGTCCTTCCCTAAGGCTGAATAATTCAAACATAATTTAATTTGTAGGATGGTACATTTGTCAACACTGAAAAAAATAACATTAAAAGTTTTTATATTTACCATGTGCACGTTGGAGGTACTAGTTTGTTAAGTTCTTCAAGTGATTTTTCTGATCTGTATTCCTATAACAAAAACATTAAATTAGAAGTCTTACTAATTAAATTTATAACTTTATATGGAGTTAATAGTAAAAGCATTGAGTAAACATTTTTCTGCACAGATTTTAACTAATCAGAATAATTCAGCTGAAGCTTTTTCAGTTATCTACATGCAATTTTATTAAATACAGCAGAATTCTATCAATTATTTCCAATGAACAATTAATTCTCTTGTCTCCTTAAATTTAATGTCAGAAAAACATACTTTTTGTCATTTTCTGGAAAAAGGTTTTGGTGATAAAGAAAATAAATTATCCTGTTGATTCGTTATCAACTATTTGTAGGCTTTTTGCAACAGATAACAGAAAGTTAAATTTTTTGAAAGATGCAAAGCTAAAGCCAGGAAATTCTTAAATTGAATTTTAAAATTTCAGTAACAAAAAATTAAATGCACAGGTTCAATTTAGATGGTAAACATTACAATATTGAATGAAATTTTTTAAAGTAGTAACTAGGTTAGGCATTAAGCTTTCATTTCATTAATGGAGTTCCTGATACAATACAACTATATTATAGATTTTATGCCTCCATGATATGCAAAACCAAAACATTTCAACCAGATGCTCGAAGCTCATATAATTCAAGTTGTTATTGTACAGAAGTTTCTAGTTAAAACATTGATATTTAGAAATTATAACTATTATAAGCAATGCTAATTTTTTAATTTTGTTCGGAATCATGAAAATTAACCAGACAAAATAAATTCTTACTCATCAAGCAGATACACTTTGACTTAACACAAAACAGCACACAATATATTATTTATAGCTTCCCCTTTTAAATTTTCAAAAATTTCTAATGCCCAACAACTACTCTGGCCATTACAAGTGGCAAACTGATGGCTACTTCTGAAATGGGTAATCTGTCATTAATCTCAACAGAGACAATCACCAACATCCATGTGCTTGCAAATTGGGATTTCAACCCGACTTACTGGGTGGCAGACAAACATTATGACCACTATACTAGTTAGGAGGCTTCCCTTTTTAATTAAATGTAAGATCCATAAATGGGCTTCAAAATAAATACAAATGCAATTTAATTGTCAATATCAATTAGTCATGTCATTGAAAATTATAAGTGTATCAATTTACTTATTAGTTTTTGGAGGATGTGTATATTTTTGCAATTGCAAGTAATTATTTCATTTTTAACTGATAATCATGAAGAGAAGTCAGAATAATAATCATCACTATAAGAGGAGTCAGAAATCTGACAATCTTCCAGAAAACAGGGGAAATGATTGATTTTAACAAATTATAATGTTTACCTGAACAAATGCCACAGTCACTACTATAACAATAGCCTAAAAAAAAAGGAATTTATCATTACATAAATGAAAAGAAGTATATATTACAAAGAGATATGAAATTTCTCAAAAGTGAAATAAACATTAAAATTATATCAAACATAAATGTTTGATAAATTCCAAGAAAATAATCAATTTAACTTACAGCAGTAATACTGAAGGCATCGTCGAATTGCTGCATACATATACTAACTAATGCTGATGCAAGTAATAAGACAATGAGTGGATTCTTGAACTGTGAAAAAAATATACATTTAATTCAAATTTTCTTAAAAATTAAATACTTTCAGACATAAAATTCACTTTTTTGTGCAGCATTTAGTTCCAAGTTGAAAATAACTTTATTTGGTAGTTTTGGTTGAATAAAAATAAATGTGTTACAATTCTTTGTAAAAATTTTACGTTACATAATATATTCTTTGTTTTAATGTTCGAGCTAGCAAATGAAAAAATGCAATTCAAATAGTACCCCTTTGAGTTGAGAGCTTAATTTTTTTAACGCTAAAACTACATTGAAGAATGCATTCAATGTCCTTAGAATTCTTTTGAAATACCCATTTCACTTTCAAACAACAAATTTTTAAAGTTCCCTACATAAAGTTTAAACAGAAGATAAAAAGTTCTTTGAAATGTTAGGTAACTTAAATTTATTTATAGGTCTTTATAAACAGTGAAATAATATACGCAATGAGGAAATAAGAATATACTAATGGTATAAAATGCAAAATTAAAAACAGAATAGAAAGTTGGTAATTTGGGGTGAATTTTTGGAAATTTTATTCAATTTAAAAAATTGAATTGCTTGGAGAAACAACTCAGTGTTCATTTTCAGACACAAGATACATAGCAAACAAAAATTACAATACAATGAACAAAGTTGGATAGTTGGTTTTTATCACGCAATGGCCAGAGGATCTGACCAAGCTGCACCAAACAACGTATATATTTATTACTCAGTATTTCGAAAACAGAAGTATATAAACCTAAATAAACATAAAATACAACACATTAATGAAGAAGGAAAAAAACGAAAGCCTATACAAAGACAAAGGGGTAAAACAAAAAGGAGTACAAGACGACTAGGGTACCTCAGGCCTATACAATGAACAAGAAAAGTATTTAGAATATTATTTAATTTAAAATTTTATGATGGGTAACTAGTGATTGGAATGAGAAAATACTGATTTTATATTAGATAAACTTTTATATAATGAAGCATTTCTTGGAAAATTGCAATGAAAACACATTTCAAATATTAAATCTGATCAAATAAGATTAGTTAACAATTATTTTGCCCCAAAATTATTATATTCAAAACATTTTCTAAGAATTCGCATTTGGTTACTCCCTTAAAATTCTTTTACTTACTTGTTCTATATATTTTTTCCACAATGGTTCTTCCTGTGTCACCTCAAATTCATTGTACCCATGCAAGGACAGTCTATTATTTGCTTCTTGCCAAGATAATCCATTATGGATGTCTGTGTTAAGTAATGTTGCAACTTCATCATACGAGCATCGACATGCTTCATCAGTACGCAAACAACGCATTCCTTCCTCGTCATTCGCTTTTTTCTAAACAGAATAAATGAAAGATATAGATAAACAGATAACTCATTAAGGGTCGAACTTGGTTTAAAATGAAAATAGGGTCCAATGCAGTTAAAAAATCATTATTTTAACATGTCCTTTCATACTGTTGCAAGACTAAGGTTGGTTGGTTTTGGGGTTTTGTGGGCACAAGGGCAATATTTGGCCATGCTGCGCCAGACACCAGACATACAATACCAAGTAATTGACACACAATGAAAGTTTTACTGATACAGAAGATAGAAATTCACCCAGGGAGGAATCAGATGAACATGATATGTTCATCTGATCGATTCTGCTGAAAAATTAATCCATCTGCATATTATGTAGAAGGAATAATTGTTCAGAAGAATAGTAACTACCTCGCTTCAAAGTAAAATTTGTATTATGAAATTCGAAAAACAATTAATAGTCAACATAGATAACAGTTACAACACCAATTAAATTACTATTCTAAAATAGTTCTACTGTATTTATTTTCCAACATCTAATGGTCACATTAAATATTTGATAAGAATTAGCCTAGATGAAAGAAACACTAACATTGGAAACATCACAAAAGTAAAAAATAATTTTAAAAATATAAGATTTCAAAATATAAATACTTTGAAACTTGGTGTGCTGAATAAATCAGCTTGATTTAAATCAGATTTAATTACCATTTATTTTTTACATATTATACAATAGAGTGCAGAAGTTGACAGTATGATGAACATGCTGATTATGTACAACTATAATCAAAGCAATATTGCAGATTGACAAATATCAAGATGAGAGGTGGTAACAAAATTTTGTCATGAAGCCTTCATAAGTGGGTCTGCTCAAATCTGTCTACTATATTTTTGTCTTGTCAGTTTTAAAATAATCAGCCATACCAAAAATTTGTTGTGGTTAGCTTTACTATTTAGTTTTTCAGTTGCATATCAGAAATTTATTGTTTTAGGAAGAAATGCAAGGTAGTTCTTTCCTTTCTCATTATTAGTCACTTCTACTGGTGTGCACTTGTTAAAACATTTATTTATCATTTCTGAGTATCAATATGCCATCTACAATTGTATGTATTTACAACAAGTAATCATTCTAAGTGTTTTGTGGACATGATTCTATAAGGACTACCTTTACACCCTTCCCTTTGGTGTCGAACCCTCAAGTCCCCTTTCACCATGCAATTCCTTTTATCCCTTACACAGCACCTGGATGGCCATCCAAGGGCCTACGTCCCACAGGGATCAAACGGTTACTAGTCTAACATTCTTTCTTGTCTGGTCAGATCACTTCGCAGAATGATTTTGGAAATATATTATGTTGGAGACATTTTATCAATGGACCAAAAATATTTGTATCAACTATTTGAAAGAATTGCATAGCAAATAAAATATTGGTTCACCCTAGTCATTGTAGCTTAAGCAATGCTTTGAAGAAATAAAAACGATGTTAAGTAATTTTATTGAAAAATTGTTTTTAAAAGTAACAGGTTTTAGTTTTCAGAGTAGAATTTTGTAAAAGAAAACTTAAAATAGTTGAGCAAAGTTGTCACTTTTGATGCAATACATTATAAAAACAGTAAATATTTGTGTTTACTGTTTTTCCTAATCAATATTCTAATTGCTTCATAAACATATTTTCAAGTTTTATTTCAGTTCTTGAAACAAAATTTTTAACTGGGTTTACAATATTGTCCAATTTTAATTGTCCCTTGTGTAGAATTCTTTATAATTGTGTATATGCCAATTGACCATTCAAACGACTTCTGAGTAAGTATTGGACAAAAAGGAAGATTTTATCCATTGAAACAATAACACATCTGATTTACTAATTTTTCAAATAGGGAAAAATAAAGAAATTTTACATTGCTATCAAACTGACACAAATTCTGATATAAAGGTGTTAAAAACAAAAAAATCTTCATGAGTTGTGAACACGTTTTACATGGGAAACGATTCTTGTTATTTCAATTCTAAGATTCAATGCCGACTTCAACTTTTTATCACGCAAATACTGTGCAGTCATGTTAAAGAAAAGGAAACAAATAAAATTTGCCATAAAAAACTTGCTTTCCAATATAAATATTTTCATATCAAAATATAAATTCGAATCTCAAGTAGTCAGTATTGACGAATTTGTCAGCAATTTTTGCCTTGGTGGTCATTTTGATTATTTATACAAATAAGGCAAGCAAGCTGACAACATCGCAGTACATCTCATCGGCGTATTTAGTTAATTACATGATTATCACATATACCGCACACATGAAATCCAACAGGTGTTATGCAATTTCAACTTACTGATCAATAAAGAATCAATTTTTTCCGAAACAAGATTACACGTTTTTCATTCAAAGTTTTATTTTTGAATGTGCTTTCTCAACGTGGCAAATGGTTGTAGGTAACTTGTCAGTGTACGCGTTCCTCGATTTCCATGCTTCAATCGTTCGAGCTAATTGATAAACAAAACAAATTCAAAGTAATCCGTGGCCGCAGCCAATACGTTGACGAGAAGAGAAATATCTTCAAATTGCAAACCTCATGCAGATTAACGATCACAACTTGACACATGCATTGAGTAGGGTTACCATATTTACTAGAAAGGCTTGAGTCATCGATTGGTGCCAATTAGTGTTGAAACGTTTAGTCTGATAAATTCAAATCCAGGTCATGAATTTCGCGAAGACACAAGGCATGTTTATTTGGTTTGATAAACATTACGAAATCAAATAGAACATTTTCCATTTGAAAGTTACCTACTCCCTAGGTCGTGGCGCCATCTACTAAACACTTTGATAAATAAAGATTAACTAACTCTTGGTTTCACTTGTAGCCTGTGCGATCATTTTTGCTATGCAACGTTTTGAGTCTGGATTATTCCTTGACCAAGAACACTTCGTACATGAAAATATGCCCGTCTTCAAAATATTTTTCCACGAGAGTAATATTGATTAGAGAGGTTTTCAGTTCAGGGGCGCCAACTCCTGAAAACCCCACCCTTCCTTTGTTAGAGCACAAAAAACCCTTGAACCCTCCAATAATTTTATGTTGCCCCTCCCTAAAAGCGTGACAAAGATACCATGAATAATGAAATAGAGATAAACAAAATAAATAATAATTTCGACTAGTACATATCGTCGACTTGAAGCAGGAACTTATTGACATTTTTGGGAGACACTAAATGCTTACTCTTTCAGAATAAATAAATATTATACAGTAATCTGTTTGAAAGATATATAGAACTATCACGCTGAACATTTTGTTTTGTGAGCTAAAAACTAATAGCATTTAAACAGCTGTACAGTAAAAGAAAATGTTTCATCAGTTAGTGAATTTCTGCTCTAAGCCGGTGATGATTTTTAGGAACCAATTGGGACTTTCTTGGGTCCCTCAATAATTTCCCTCAAGTTGGCGGCATTGGAAAACTTCGTATTCGGTTCATACTTCCATTGTACAGGATTACCAGACATTGCTCAAGTGGAATCATTTCAATTGAGACTATCAATCAATCCTCATATGAAGAGGACTATAGGTCCGGTCCCAGTACTATGAGGACAGGGTCCTTATGTAATACACACAAGTATGTATTCCTAGTATTCAATCTAGTTTACCCTCATCATAAGTTTTGTGTTTAGGATACAAAACGATAAAATAACATTAAAATATCTTATGGATCAATAAATGCTTCACAAGTGGATATGCAGTAGTGAATTTCAGTTATCAGTTAATGACCTGTTGCTCCAATCAATATTGTAAGAATTTAATTTGTAACTGATAAAATGATTTCATAAGAAAACAAAGAAATAGATTTCTAGTAATTCCTCGAACCTCTTGCCACCAATCGGATGGACTTATAGGCTTAAAAATTTACGTATTATTTATGCAAGAGGACCAACAGCAGAGTTAAAATGCTCAAAAGGACGGACATCAAGTTGGGTATGTTCAGAACCGTTTTGAGACGAGAACACGTTCATAAGTCATGGTATGGGCCGCGGCTTTGGTTAATCTTCCGAGGTTGGCATATCCGTTCCACTTGTGATATATTTGTCGTCACCACCCACACAAATAAAAAAAATAAATGAGGTCTACTATAAAGCATTGCAGTGTACTAAATCAAAACTAATGATCTGTAGAATAATAAAGGATTGAAATTTGTGTTAATCTTTCAAATGTTTGTGGAAACAGCGGCATCCAGTGAACGAATTGGTGTATGTTACCGTTAAAGCTTGAAAGCCGTTAATGTGCACATTACCTAGGTAATCTGCAGATTAGCTTATTTATTCCGTTCAAGTGCGGAATCATCTACAAAATAAGTGTTTTCCGCACTTTACCTAGGTAATGTGCACATTAACGGCTTTTGAATCGTTAAAATGCAAAAGTTTGTTTCTCTAATTTTCTTTCCCTCCTCCTTCCCTTTCTCCTTATGCTTACTTTGTGGTAAAACAGAACCTGAAGAGGAAGGGTATGGTAAGAATGTATTGTGCAAGATCTGTAAAAAGAATATGAACCAGAAAAACAGCGTGATGAAGCCAAGGAAGGTTTAGAAAAGCAAGGAAAGAAAATGGTAGTGATTTCTGATGCAGAGCACCCAAATGTCGATGAAGGTGTCAGTGAGAATTAAGTACCTGAAGTAGACAGAGCAAAAACTGATGCCCGCTCGATTTTAGCTGTGGTTCTTGTAAAACAGAGGATGGTTTTTATAAACTTGGTACTACAACGGGTATTTTAAAACAATTATATGCAAGACCTGAATTTAGTATTTGCAAAGACAGATTTTTAACGAAAGAGGATGTCCCTACTGTAGAAATATCTTTACGTCAAACAGCAATAAAACAATCCCTTGGTACTAGACAGGGTTTCAGAAAATGTGACTGCAAATCTAAATGTGCCACAAATAGGTGTGCTTGTTGCAAAAATCAATTGCTATGTAATTCAAAGTGTCACCAATCTTTAGATTACACCAACAAGTAAGCAAAAATAACATTTAGACTACCTTATAGATTGGATTTTATGGCACAAGGTCCTAAGCAGGACAAGCTGTGCCAGACTCAAGATTATAAAATTAAACCACAAATAGCAGCATTATTTGGATAGTTGAATAAGTTCTCGCTGTTTTCCAACAGATGGCGTTACAGGAACTGGTTGCGTTAGTTTATGATAGTGACGCATCTATTTACAAGTACTATAAGCAAGCTTGAAATCCAGTGTATGTTATTTCTCGGAAGTGCAAACAACTTTATTTTTCATTGCGTTAAATATGTCAAATTTCGTGCCAAAAAAAGAGTATTTGCGGGGAATTTTACTGCACTATTTTATTCAAAAAAAAATCTGCAGTTGAAGCTCACAGAATTCTTGTTGAGACTTACGGCGACCATGCTCTGTCTGAAACAACTTGTAGAGATTGGTTTAAACGCTTTAAAAATAATGATTTTGATCTTGAAGATAAAGAACGCTCTGGCGCACCGAAGAAGTTTGAAGATGAACAATTGGAAGCATTACTTCATGAAGACTCATGTCAAACGCTAGCTGAACTTGCAGAATCATTAGAAGTTGATCACACAACAGTTTCGAAACGTTTGAAAGCATTAGGAATGATTCAAAAGCAAGGTCATTGGGTGCCATACGAGTTGAAACCGAGAGACGTCGAACTGCTTCAACGGCAGAAAAGGAAAGGATTTTTGCATCGTATCGTAACTGGCGATGAAAAATGGATACACTACGATAACCCTAAGCGTAGAAAATCGTGGGGTAAACCCGGCCATCCATCATCTTCAGCAAAGCCGAATATCCATTGTTCCAAGCTTCTGCTCTGCATTTGGTGGGATCAGCTGGGTATAGTTTATTATGAGCTGCTCAAACCAAATGAAACCATCACGGGAGATCGCTACAGACTACAATTGATGCGATTAAGCCGAGCATTGAAGGAAAAACGGCCACTATACGAGCAGAGACACGACAAGGTCATTTTGCAGCATGACAACGCTCGGCCACATGTTGCAAAACCGGTAAAAACCTACTTGGAAACGCTTAAGTGGGAAGTCCTACCCCACCCGCCGTATTCACCAGACATTGCCCCTTCCGACTACCACTTGTTCCGGTCGATGACGCATGGCCTGGCTGAGCAGCACTTCCGTTCTTATGAAGATGCCAAAAATTGGGTCGACTCTTGGATAGCCTCAAAAGACGTGTCGTTTTTCCGAAGTGGAATTCAAATGCTGCCAGAAAGATGGGGAAAAGTAGTGGCTAGCGATGGACAATACTTTCAGTAACATGTTTTTTTAAAATAAAACATTAATTTTCACAAAAAAACAGCGAGAATTTATTCAACATCCCAATATTTAATTGATTCTTTGTATTATACTTTGCTCATTGATTGATTCCATCAATTATTCTGTTGATTGATTCTACCAACTTGATTCTTTAGATATCGAAAAATAAATAACATTATGTTTCAACAATTGTCAGTATATTTTATTTACTACTGATTATTATATGAAATTACTTATAACTTTATGGGATAAAAGTATAGCGTGTTTTTCAATTAGTATTACTGAGTTGTTTGTCTGAATATTAATTTAAGCGTACAAAAAGGTGCTGTTGTTCGAGCAAAGATCTTATTTTCACTTTAACGAGTGCGTAGTAGGTAATGTGCAGATTATCTAGGTGATATGCAGATTACCTAGGTAATTTGAGAAATGAAACAATTTCCCGCACTTATCGGATTGGCATAGTTAATCTGCACACTACCTAGGTAATGTGCAGATTACCTGATTTCCGTACTTTAGCGGTAACGTATACACGAGGGAGAATGGTCTTTATTGCTTTTAAGTGACATAAGAGTGTCGAAAGAAATGCGTCCTATTTTTCTCAACAAATTTTATTCACATGAAGAAGTCTTCATTATGCCTATGCCACTGTTCTAGAAAATAATTTTCTATCTTTTTCACCACATTATTTTTATCAGCTTACTGGAAAATTTTTTCATTTGATACAATACTAGTATATACGTAGAATAAACAAATTGCAACACATTTTCATTTTTGCTAATGATTTAAGAGAAAGCTATGCCAAAAAATGCGTAAAACGAATCATCAGTAATTTCTTAAAGTGAAGAAAATGCCTAAAGTGGCAAGTATTACATGTCTAAGGCCCCGTTCACATGGACTTTTTCCAACGCGCGTTTCATAAGAATTTTCGAGCGCTATCATGTGAACACCTCTTGGACGTTTTTCAAGGTCAGTTTCCGTTATGCATTAAATTGCTTTTTTATTCCCTTAATCCAAGTTTCTATCTTTTGAATGGTTAAAGATAGAGTCAAAATTTCAACGGATTTCAAATCAGCGTAAAATTTTACGTTAAATCGATACCAAAATTATGATTTTCTTTGAAAAAATTATTTTTTTATCAATAGTCGCAACTAATCTTTTTTCAGATATTCCTGTTATACTAAGCGTAAGCGGAATTATTGCTTTGTTTTTAAAGAGAATGTCACTTTAATAAGTTATTTTGTTGCCCCTTATCAACTGTTTTAATTTTACAGCCATTAAAAATAGGATGAAAATCTTTCTTTCCCAACCTAAAATTGATTTCTCTGTATTCACAAGAGCCTGGATTTGGTTAACTTAGAAATGTACACTGCTGGCGACCCAAATTGCAACACCAAGAAAGACAAGAGATATCACAACAAAATTTATTTTGTAGATAACATGTTGACCAAGTATCAAATGATTAAATTTATAGACTTCTGTGAAGTGTGGTTCCTGCCAAAATCAGTAGCCAGAGTAGCCGCCATTGTTGGAGATCACCGCTGCCACACGCCTCGGCATTGATTCAAAGAGACTTTGGATGTGTTCTTGGGGTACAGCAGACCAAGCAGCTTCCACACGTTGCCAAAGTTGATCTGGTGTGGCAGCTGGGGATGTATTCTGGGTCAATCGTTGAGCAACCATGGACCACATGTTTTCTATCGGCGAAAGATCCGGAGAGCGAGCTGGCCAGGGAAGCAATTCAATCTGGCGATTGACGAAGAACCCTTGGACAATGCGTGCCACGTGTGGTCGCGCATTATCCTGTTGAAATATGGCTGTGGGCAAGCCCTGAAGGTAAGGAAGGACAACTGGCTCCAACACCTCGGAGATGTAGCGCTGGCTGTTTAAAGTACCGGCAATGCGTACTAGAGGAGTGCGAGAGTGATATCCAATACCGCCCCATACCATAATACCCGGTGCAGGACCAGTGTGGCGGTGCATAACGCAGCTGTTCAGCATCCTCTCTCCACGGTGTCTCCAGACTCGAATCCGACCATCGTGGTGTTGCAGACAGAAGCGTGACTCGTCAGTAAAGACAATTTCATTCCATTCTGCCGTCCACATCCTTCTTTCATCGCACCATTGGCGGCGGAAACGTCTGTGGTTCTGCGTCAAGGGTAGACGAAGCAATGGACGTCTTGCGGACAGACCACTCTGCTGTAAACGGCGTCGAATGGTACGCGCAGACACTGGATGATGCGGTACAGACTGAATGTGCTGTGCTATGGTTCGTGATGTGGCTGAGCGATCCGTCACTGCCATACGCACAATATGCCTGTCATCACGTGAAGTGGTGCACTGAGGTGGATGCGATCGAACACGTCGGTCCGTCGTACCCTTCTGCATCCAACGATCACATATCCGCATTACAGTTGTTTAGTTTCGTCCAACACGACTACCGATTTCCCTGAAAGATAATCCACAATCTCGGTAGGCCACTATCCTTCCTCTGTCGAACTCGGATACTTGATCAAAAGATGATCGCTGTTTTCTACGAGGCATAATTGATCGGTTTTTTTTTTTTTTGAAAAAACCACAAGAAAAACACAATTGCCGTACTTGAAATCGTCGAAATCTCCAAGCCTTAAATAGCGCTTTGAAGTGGCGCCACAGGCGCGCGTGATGTGCGTCTGCGCTGAAATTCTAATCATTTGCATATCTCACCTCCGCTAATGCATGTTATAAATTTCATATTATTTGCATGCTTCCTTCAGGGTGTTGCATTTACGGTGGCCAGCAGTGTATAATGAGCAATAAAATGCCAAAATAATCTAAAAAATATTCAAAACGACATAAAAATTTGATATTCTTTCGATTTGTAAAACATCCGTTCCCTAATTGCCTGTGAATAAAGAGTTTTTGAACTTCAATCTATCAAAAACCAGGAGAATGCTAATAGAATTTGTGTCTACACGTATATACAGGGTGTTATCAAAATAATGGAAACACACTGGATTTATAAGGAATCCTTTACTAATATGGCGTAGGACCGCCTTTGGCATGTAATACAGCTTGGATTCGCCTGGGAATCGAATCATACAAGTGCTGAATAGTGTTTAGAGGAATATTGTACCATTCTTCATGGAGATATTGTAAAAGTTCCGGGAGAGATGCCGGTGGAGGATATCGATTCCGGATTGAACGCTCTAAAATAGACCATAACAGTTTGATTATATTGAGGTCGGGGGACTGTGCTGGCCAAGGTAGATGTTTCAGTTCATCCTCGTGTTCATCAAACCATGATTGGACCAGTCCCGCTGCATGAATAGGAGCATTATCATCCTGGAAAATTCCATCTCCTGCAGGAAACAAAGTTTGCATCATAGAATGGACCTGGTCAGCTAAAACTTCTCTATACTCCTCCCCAGTGATCCTTCCTTTCAGGGTTGCGATTGGGCCAGCAGAAAACCACAACATGGCTGTCGATACCATGACAGATCCACCTCCATGCTTGACAGTTGGAAGGAGACAATCACTATCATACGCTTGTGCAGGTGTCCTCCAAACGTGCACCCATCCTGTTGTGGGGAAAAGTGTGAAAGATGATTCGTCTGACCATATAACTGTCTTCCACTTATCAATTGACCAGGTTTTGTGGTTGTAGACGACGTTTGGCATTAACATCTGTGACAAGTGGCTTGGGAATTGCTACTCTGCCGTAAATGTTCTGTTTATGAAGGTGCCTCCTAACTGTAATTATTGGCACTGGAGAATCCAGATGCTGATTGAGCTCTGCGGTCACTTTGGCTGCAGTTGTTTTCTTTTTAGACATTACAATCCGCTTCAATACCCGTCGGTCTCCTTCACTCAGCTTCTCCTTCCGTCCACTATTTTGCTTTGCCCCGCTGTGTGTACGCTGTCATGACTTTAGACACCATACCTCTAGAAACGCCTAAAAGCTGGGATGTTTCGGTCACAGTTGCTCCAACTAGTCGGGCTCCTACAATTTGGCCTCTTTGAAAGTGTGAGGTCTGACATTTTACGCTTTTGACAAAAATCCACGACGTATACAACTTCACTAAAGCTACCTCATACTACCATGCTATATAGTACTTTTTATATTAAAAAAAAACTGGTAGCTAGGATTATATTTTAATGCTTACGAAGCGCATTCTTAAATGTCACTTTTATTCACACAGGTGTTTCCATTATTTTGATAACCACAAATTCAATGATTTCAAAAGTGATATCACGAATGTAACACGAGGATGTGAAAAATGAATGAAAGTTGAAACTTATCTTACGCATTTCACCCGTTGAGGACAAATAAAAAAATAACTAAAGTTTAGCTTTCAAATTGAATATTTAATTTAAGCTTTATTTTAAAGACGTTTGCTGCACATGAAAACTAGAACGGGCAGTTGTCGGTATACGTTATTCTCAGAAATAAAATTACTCACTATACCCTTTAGTTATTAACTGTTACATTTTTACAAATTTTGTGTGAAAGCAGGGTAAATTTCTTCAATAAATCGAATACGATTAAATTTTCTCATCCTATTTTTAATGGACATAAATATAAATCAGTGGATTAGGACAAAATACTCCAATCAAGTTATATCTTTTCTATAAAAACGAGATAAATACTCCCTTTTGTGTTCGTAATGAATATATTCGTCAAATGAGTATCGCGAAAATATTAAAGTTACAGTTGAAAAATTATTTATTTAAAGAAAATCACATTTCAGGTATCGATCTGGTGTAAAATATTCCGCAGATCTCAAATCCGTTGAAATTTTCACTCTATCTTTAACGATCGCCGAAAATAGAAACTTGGACTAGAGGAATAAAAGAGCTCTAACGCCCATCAAAACGAGTGTCATGTGAACGGTGTAGTAGAAATCTATGCTTCTTCAAACGAGAACGACCGAAGATTGTTGAAGCGCCGAAGCTGTCTAGCGCTGGATTCTCGCGATTTCTGCATGTGAACACTCCAGTAGAACTCTATGTACTTTGGCTACCCGCGTTTTATTTAGACGTAAAACGCGCGTTGGAAAACGCCTCATGTGAACGGGGCCTAAGTACTCAAAGCGAATCAATTTCCGAGTAGTTTTATTACAATTTTCGTAAAAAGAATGTTAGCTTAGCCGTTGAACGCTTTCGACATGGGAGTTTGAAAAATGAACACAATTTTGTTTCTCATAAAACGTGTAACTTTATGAGTCAACGAGGAGATTGAAGTATTCGTTCTTTTTAAAATGGAATTGAAACTACTGCGAAACCCTTACGAATTCTAGATGAAAACCTAAAAAAAGCAATGTTGAAAAGTTTTTTTATTTACATATAAATGAAATACTACTCATCATTGTTCTTATGAAATGGTTCTAGGATAGATGAATTGGGCTTAGAACGAGAAATAAAAATGATGACATATCTCTTGATGAATGTCCGAATATTTCACTATTCGGACTGAAAATCTCTGTTCGCAAAGGTGTCCAAATATCTACCAGAAAGGACAAGCGAATGCTAGACAGAACAAATACTTTGCTTTGATTGGAATTTAAAAATATTAAAAAAATTGTGTAAAGTTCACAAATTTATGGGCTTATGTGAGTGACAGTATATGCTGTCGTTTAAATTTGCATTCCAAGTTTGATTAAGATTTAAATTTTTTTGAACTCAAAAATGCTTTCGAAAAATATTTACAAATAACACTTAATTGATAGAAGTGTCTAAAGAGACAGAGAAAAACGAAAGTTCAGTTTGTCACTCAATGATTATTTTTTAATTACACGTGCATTAGCCTGCCGGGGGCACATCAATCCAGAAAGATAATCTCTAGAGGGTATTTTCTTTTGAGATACGTTTTTATCTTACCGCATATTTCATTAATTTTTTCATTCAAATCACAAAATTAAGAATTTACAGATTTAATTGAAATTTAAAAAACATGTTGCTTTTAGATTAGCAAATATTAAAAATTCGAAAGTTTCAGAATTATGTGAATTCGGTAAGTCACGGGGTCAAACATGAACGTATTTTTGCTGATAAACAATGGATGAAATAAAATAAAATGGAGTAAATTTATAAAACGAAAAATATTTTAAAAATACTATTTAAACACACGCTGTTAAAATAATGTGCATCATTCAAAACTAAAAAATCTTTCGACAGAAATCCAAGAAAATGGAATTTTTACACAACTATGGGAGTGGGCAGCGTCCAGAATAAATTTTGAAAGCAGCTATTTTAGATCAACTGCCATAGAACAGGTGCAAGCAAGGTCACTCTTGGAAGTATCGGTTCCCAAATGGCCATAAAGTCGTCCCTTTTTCTAGTCCATTTTATATTACAAAACACATGTGTTGAGTGCTTTTTGACAATTGTATTTAAAGTTAAGAACAAAATAAGAATATTCACAGGTATCTTATTACAATCGCATAGAAAAACCTGAAAATATTGACCAGTATGCAGTAAAATTAGGTATACTGCAAGTATTAAAAAGAAATTGATAGTTACCTATGTTATGATAGCTTATGTTAGTTATTATTTAAACATGTATGATAGTTATGTATGTTAGAAACAATAACATATCATTGCTTTTTTTAATAGCAAATTTTAATGTATAGCCATGTTATCAATTACTCAGAAATAATTTCTAATTTACCATGAAAGATATTTTAGGATATTATTGGGATGCAATATCCTACTTTCTTTTCAATATGCTAATCATTTTTATCCTAATCTTTCTTGATAATTACAAGCTAATTCAGAGAGACTGACCGCATCCTACATCTTTTTATCACAAAACTTTCGTTTTATGTTGGCCGCACACACATCTTTCGATCGTCCTTTTCTTTCTTGACTACATGCAGCTTCATACACAGCATACCACACAGGCAGGACAAGACTTACCCCTTTAATCAATCGCCATCTGAGAAATCTGGGTCATGATTTTGTGTCAGATCGCGTTCTTCTGTTGAATTAATTACTGTATTGGTTCTGCTTCTATTAGATATCATCAAAATAAACAGTAGCGTAGCGAAACATTGATAACTGGGGATGCCGAGATTGGATCGAAAGCAAAAAAATCTAATTAGCTTTAGGTAAAATTAAAAGTCAATTACATTCGCCGCTGTTCTTTTCCTCGAAGACAAAAAAATAAAATACAGTCCAAGTTAAAAAGAAGTGCAAAAGACGCAATTGCGACCGATTCTAGTAACTACGTATGTGGATGATCTGAGCGCTGTCTTGGACAAGTCACACATTAATCGAACATGCGACAAAACGTCCGACATACGCATGCGTATTCCCGTTTCTGTACAGAAAACAGGTCGGTACGCATGCGCAATTTAGCGTCGCAGGACTGATGTTGGATTAATGTGTGGCTTACCTTAGATCAGTGGTGCCCAACCTTTAGTCTTTCTCAAACAAATTAAGAATTTAAAAATTTTAGGCGAGCCACACACACATAGGAGGACGACCTTTTTTTAAAAAAAATCAGCAACAATAGGTAAAAGAAAACACAATAATATTACACTACTACTGTTTATTACTACTAATCTCTTACAAATTAAATATAATACAGGACAAACAAAACTTATTAATAATCAATGTGAAGACTGACATTGCATGTCCTCGGCCAGTTTATTGTACTCTAGTACATAAGGTGTTACAGCAAGTGTCGTACAATCATTCAGATGTTCATTTGTTATTCTGGATCTGATTTTAAAAATTTCATTGTCGAAAAGCCACTTTCACAAAGGTTAAGTTGATCCAAAGCAGGAGTTTAAACTTCGAAAAGTTTCCTTTTGAAGGGGATATTTTCTCTCATCCACAAGTGTCCAAAAATAAGTTTGTGATATTCTTGTTTTTAATTGTAGGTCAGATTGAAAATCAATTATTTCCATTTCTAAAATACTGACATTTTTATTCAACATACTTGCAATCTTTTGCGATATTTCAGAAATATTAATATCAAGAAATGGATTTAAAATGAATGAAACGATTGGATGAATTTTACGAAAATCAGAAAATCTAATTTTGAAATTATTTTTAAGTTCAGGGAGATTTTCAGAATATTTATGATTCAATTTCCTTATATTTATGAATACAGTTCTCTAAATTTGGAAAATGGATGAAGTTACATTCTTTAATTTGGGATATCCACAAATTTAATTGACTGAAACGCCATTTACACTTCCTATTAATTCAAAAAGAGTTCTTTGTTTAACCTCAGTTCAAGATTTATTCATTTTGATTGTTATATCTGTAAGAAAGGGTAAATCTGACAACTAGCCATCATCATTAAGTTCTTCGTAAGTTTCGTTTCTGGATTCTACAAAGTTTTATCCCTGAAAGAAGCTCTACAAATCGTTGTAGGACTTATCCCTTACTAAACTTCAGAATGTAACATTCAAGTTCCATACTCAGCATCAAGTTCATCAGTTAGTATTTTGAATAATCTGCTCTGAAGTGGTCTGGCTCGAATAGAATTTACAATTTTTAGAACTTTCATGACACGTTAATAATGCAACACTTTTGTACATAATGCTTGTTGATAAATGATGCAGTGATAATGAAAAAAATTTGGAAACTCAGCATCATTCTTACATAATGTGATTGAAGCCAACACCAGAACCAATCATGGCAGGTGCTCCGTCGGTTGTTATGGACACAAGTTTTTGAAGGGGTAGATTAATTTCTTTAATGTAGTTTTTAATAAGTTAGTATATGTCCTTTCCACGTGTATTTCCTTGTAGTGGCAAAACTGAAAGTATATCTTCTTTTACTGAGCAATCGTTAAAGACCATCCTTATAAAAATATTTATTTGAGCAATATTGCAGATGTCTGTTGATTCATCACATTGTAAACTTAAAAAAACCCGCATTTTTTAATCTTTTTTCTTTGTAATTTGATATTTTCAGACATTGCTTCTATTCTACAAGTGACTGAATTTCTTGATAATTGAACATCTTTAATAGTTGTTATAATTTTCTTCTTATTTTTAAATTCTTGAAACCATGTTTCCGATGCAGCAATAATTGCTTTTTTAACTATGCTGCCGTCGTCGTTTTTGTGCTATTTGTGCAATCTTAAATGAAGCAATTGTAGCAGCTCTTGATTTAGTCACGGACTTAGTAAACATAGATTGTTGGGCAAGTAATGCGAACCGTTGTAAAATGTCGTTCTACTTTGCACTTTTTTCCAATAGCAACCGCAAATCAAACAAATACCATTTGTTCTTAAAATAAATAAAAAAAAATTATCTTCCCAATCTTCTCGAAAATTGTAAGTGTATGTTCGTTTTTTCTTTTTCTCTGACAGATATAATTAGGGTAACTATAAGATAAATATAATTGTTAGTATATTAACCCTCAAAATAAATCAAACAAATATTTTTATATCTGGTCGAAACCATCCGTCAGTTCATACACAAATTCAAAGTTAGCTCCGTGTAAATATGGAAACGCATTAAATATTACGAAAATAAAAACATACAGCCACTATAAAAATATACATACACTGCTCTCGCAGCGAATGATAACTAGCTGAATTAAGGGAAAGGAGAGAGATGGGAGGTGTATCTATATATTAATACGTGAAGAAAAAACTTTGTGCCCCTTTTTAAGCACATTGCGCGCACGGAGGAGTATGAGATTTGGCATAATTAAAGTTCACATGGAGAAGGAGTGCAGAAAGATAAAATTAATGTAAAATATGCGTTAAAATATATTAAATTAAACAAAATAAAACATTCATTGTTTACGTTCATATACTGTAATCTATATATTAATACGTGAAGAAAAAACTTTGTACCCCTTTTTAAGCACATTGCGCGCACGGAGGAGTATGAGATTTGGCATAATTTGCCACCACATAAGTTAGTATTGAAAGTTAATTGCATCGTTTTGCCGATCAGAAACTTAAATACAAAGGAAGCATTAGTCAATGGAACAAGAATGCACATCAAATTTATGCATCGTAATACTATTGATTGCGAAGTTTTAACTGGAACCGCACGCAATAAGAGAATTTTGATTCCACGTATAAATTTAACATATTCCGGAACTATTTTACCATTTAACTTTCAAAGAACTCAATTTCTAATTATACCTGCATTTGCGATGACAATAAATAAGTCTCAAGGACAAACATTCGAAAAAATTGGAATTTTATTGAGGCAGCCAGTTTTTACACATGGTCAGTTGTACGTCACAGCAAGTAGAGTTCGATCATTCGATGTTTTGAGATTTTATGTTTCAGAATATAACGGTCAAGGGCATTTAGCAAACGATGAAAGAGTTTTTACAAAAAACATCGTCGACACAGAAGTTTTGAATTATTAAATTCATTGTCGAACTATTTCAAGTTCAATGGACAACATTTATTTTTTTAACCACCCGGTTTTTTGTTTCAATAAAAAATATATGAAAAATACGAAGCACGTATTCCTTATTTCATTTTTTGGATTTATTTTTTATTTAAATTTTATATAATTTGAAAAAGATAGGCAAATTGACTGTGTAGCCTTGGCGAAACCTGTGGCCAGTATAGCAATAAAAAAACCCCAAGAAAATGTCAAACAACGCGTTATTGTTTTTTAGATATGGCTTAACCAAGCTATACCACATTTTTTATATGACGTATTTGTACATGCTCGCAGCTTACGTAGTAGAACAAAATTTAAAAAAATTATATGCAATGAATATAGAGGTATACTCTTTGACAAAAGAAGCTTATTAACGTTCAAACTTAAAAATTAAATTAATTATGGTCGAATTTCGACCACTGGGAGACCACTAGTATATATATATATAATTTTCAAAATTATTTTATTTTTAATAAACGTGATGAATCTGAATAAGCGAACAACACGTTGCTCGCGAGCTACGGGTTGGGCACCGCCGCCTTAGGCCCCTTTCACATGAGGCGTTTTCCAGCGCGCGTTTTACGTCTAAACAAAACGCGGGTAGCCAAAGTACATAGAGTTCTACTGGAGTGTTCACATGCAGAAATCGCGAGAATCCAAGAGCTAGATAGCTTCGGCGCTTCCACAATCTCCGCCGTTCTCGCGATTAGAAGGCGTTTGGAGAAGCATACGTTTTTTCTGCACCGTTCACATGACACGTGATTGGAAGCACGTTAGGGCTTTTTTATTCCCCTTATAAAAGTTCCTATCTTCGCGATCGTTAAAGACAGAGAGTGAAAATTTCAACGGATTTGAAATCTGCGGAAAATTTTACACCAGATCGATACCTCAAATGTGGTTTTCTTTAAATAAATAATTTTTCAACTGTAACTTTAATATTTTCTCGATACTCGTGACGAATATTACGAACACAAAAGGGAGTATTAATCTCGTTTTTATAGAAAAGATATAACTTGATTGGATTTTTTGTCTTAATCCACTGATTTATATTTATGTCCATTAAAAATAGGATGAGAAAATTTAATCGTATTCGATTTATTGAAGAAATTTACCCTGCTTTCACACAAAACTTGTAAAAATTTGAGTTTTTTTTCTAAAGGGCATAGAGGGTAATTTTATTTCTGAGAATAACGAATACTGATAACTGCCCGTTCTAGTTTTCATGCGCGGTAAACGTCTTTAAAATAAAGCTTAAATTAAATGTACCATTTAAAAACTAAACTTTAGTTATTTTTTTTATTCGTCCTCAACGGGGGAAATGCGTAACATAAGTTTCAATTTTCATTCATTTTTCACATCCTCATGTTACATTGAACTCGATATCAGTTTTGAAAATGAACTTAATTTACTGTGAGCTTATTTTTCATAGAATTTATATTTTAATCTTGCAGTTAGTGTTCTTACTACTTTAATCGAAATTTTTATATTATATATACGTGCAGACGCAAATTCTATTAGCAATATCGTGGTTTTCGATATGTAAACTGTTTTTTGTTTTTCTTTGAGATTTTTTTAGTTTTAGCATAATTTTCTCGTTTCATCGTGGGGTTCAATCAAATTTTACTTGAAATATTTCCCAGTCATTACTCCATTCGTGGTTCCATTTGTGCTACAAAACCCTTGAAAGAGGGTAGGTTGGAGGGTTAGTTTTCGTTTTGGATAGTCGGAACTCAGGGAAAACTGTGTTTTAAAATTAAAAAACCAATTATTGTTATATATGTTATTGGTGCTGATACATTAAAATGTTTAGAGATAGGTTTTAAAAAATATAGATTTATTTGAAGGAAAATTAAATAAAAATTAGCTATAGATCGTAAGAAACACGATCGATAAAACCTGCAAAAATAGCATAAAAAGGAAAGGTTATCACCAGTGCCGGATTTTGTTTGCGTGTCATCTTTTTGATAGTACTTCGTAGACAATGCCATATAAACAGAAATTCCGTTTCCAATTTCCTGGTTCTAGAAATGTAGTTTTGGGGATATATTTTTACTTTACACTGTCAATTTTAATATTTTAAGGAAATTGTTTGGTCGTTTTCCAGTTAGTTCCGTTTTTAATCGATTTTTTGGGCTCAAGAAACTAGCAGATGAGTTATTTGTAATGTGCTTAAGCGTAAGTAAAAGCGAAACTGCGTATGAAAAACTAGAATATTTCTATAAAACTTTGATTAAAACGTAACTAACTGGAAAATGACCAACCAATTTCCTTAAAATTTTAAAATTGACAGTGCAAAATAAAAATATATCCCCAAAAAACTACATTTCTAGAAGCAGGAAATTGGAAACGGAATTTGTGTTCAGATGGCATTGTCTACGAAGTACTATCAAAAAGATGACACGCAAACAAAATCCGGCACTGGTGATAACCTTTCCTTTTTTATGCTACACTGCTGGCCACCCAAATTGCAACACCAAGAAAGACAAGAGATATCACAACAAAATTTATTTTGTAGATAACATGTTGACCAAGTATCAAATGATTACATTTATAGAATTCTGTGAAGTGTGGTTCCTGCCAAAATCAGTAGCCAGAGTAGCCGCCATTGTTGGAGATCACTGCTGCCACACGCCTCGGCATTGATTCAAAGAGACTTTGGATGTGTTCTTGGGGTACAGCAGACCAAGCAGCTTCCACACGTTGCCAAAGTTGATCTGGTGTGGCAGCTGGGGATGTATTCTGGGTCAATCGTTGAGCAACCATGGACCACATGTTTTCTATCGACGAAAGATCCGGAGAGCGAGCTGGCCAGGGAAGCAATTCAATCTGGCGATTGACGAAGAACCCTTGGACAATGCGTGCCACGTGTGGTCGCGCATTATCCTGTTGAAATATGGCTGTGGGCAAGCCCTGAAGGTAAGGAAGGACAACTGGCTCCAACACCTCGGAGATGTAGCGCTGGCTGTTTAAAGTACCGGCAATGCGTACTAGAGGAGTGCGAGAGTGATATCCAATACCGCCCCATACCATAATACCCGGTGCAGGACCAGTGTGGCGGTGCATAACGCAGCTGTTCAGCATCCTCTCTCCACGGTGTCTCCAGACTCGAATCCGACCATCGTGGTGTTGCAGACAGAAGCGTGACTCGTCAGTAAAGACAATTTCATTCCATTCTGCTGTCCACATCCTTCTTTCATCGCACCATTGGCGGCGGAAACGTCAGTGGTTCTGCGTCAAGGGTAGACGAAGCAATGGACGTCTTGCGGACAGACCACTCTGCTGTAAACGGCGTCGAATGGTACGCGCAGACACTGGATGATGCGGTACAGACTGAATGTGCTGTGCTATGGTTCGTGATGTGGCTGAGCGATCCGTCACTGCCATACGCACAATATGCCTGTCATCACGTGAAGTGGTGCACTGAGGTGGATGCGATCGAACACGTCGGTCCGTCGTACCCTCCTGCATCCAACGATCACATATCCGCATTACAGTTGTTTGGTTTCGTCCAACACGACTACCGATTTCCCTGAAAGATAATCCACAATCTCGGTAGGCCACTATCCTTCCTCTGTCGAACTCGGATACTTGATCAAAAGATGATCGCTGTTTTCTACGAGGCATAATTGATCGTTTTTTTGAAAAAACCACAAGAAAAACACAATTGCCGTACTTGAAATCGTCGAAATCTCCAAGCCTTAAATAGCGCTTTGAAGTGGCGCCACCGGCGCGCGTGATGTGCGTCTGCGCTGAAATTCTAATCATTTGCATATCTCACCTCCGCTAATGCATGTTGTAAATTTCATATTATTTGCATGCTTCCTTCAGGGTGTTGCATTTACGGTGGCCAGCAGTGTATTTTTGCAGGTTTTATCGATCGTGTTTCTTACGATCTATAGCTAATTTTTATTTAATTTTCTTTCAAATAAATCTATATTTTTTAAAACCTATCTCTAAACATTTTAATGTATCAGCACAAATAACACATATATAACAATACACCTAATTCTGATTTTGTACGAACTTTTTTTACACGAATTTGATTTAACACGAATTCAAAATAAATATTTCATTCTCTTTTTACGCGAGTCATTTTGATTTAACACGAGCGGTCCAATCCAATTTCTAACAGTTTTTTTGCCTAAATTCTAAGAAAACAAAATTTTATTTGTGGCCTAGATCATTTCTATTTTCTATATGAATAACAGCTAGTGTATGTGTTTTGAAACGCGTGCTTTCCTCCAGATACATTATATAGCGTTTTATTATTAAATTTGGTGCACATCTACCATATTCGTGCATTGTATCTTCGGAAGACATTTAGTATGTAGCTCTATTTCAAAGTGAAAGGATCTATAGTGAAATTTGTGCACATATAAATTTATAAATTTTGCCTAAAGTCAATAAATTGTAAGTTCACAAATTTTTCATACCTTTACTTATTAATTTTAATTTGAGATATTTTTCGGTAGCCCTTATATGTCACATAATTCACCCATTACCAAAACGAAATGGAAAGCGATTTCCTTGGAACTTAAAATTCAAATTTTAGATCGTCTTAAAACTGGACAAGGTGCTACGTCTGTAGGAAAGCATTTTGGTGTACATGAAACTACCATAAGAACAATTAAGAAAAATAAAGCTGCAATTAGGAAGTCGGTATGTTCTGGAACAAAAGTAAGTGTTAATTCATCATCATATACAAGAGATATTGTCAAGGAAAAGATGGAAAAGGCTCTGGTAATATGGATAGAAGATAAGTCACAAAAAAGAGCACCAGTAGATGGAAATGCCATCAAACAAATAGCACTAAGAATTTATAGACAGATTAAAGAAAAGGAGCCAAGCACTTCATCTCAGTTAGACAGAAAGTATGAATTTTCTGTAAGTACAGGTTGGATGACAGGGTTTCTTAAAAGGCATGCTCTTCATAATATAAAAATTAAAGGTGAAACTGCATCTGCAGCTGAATCGACTGCTAAAGTATTCCCGCAGGGACTTGCTAAAATTATTAAAGATGGAGGATACACTCCTGATCAAGTGTGGAATACAGATGAAAATGGTCTCTTCTGGAAACGAATGCCGAACAGAACGTACGTAGCCAAATCGCAGAAAACTACTGGTGGTTTTAAGGTAGCTAAGGATTGTGTGACATTATTATTTTGCTCCAACGCTTCAGCAGATCGTATGTTGAAACCACTGTTGGTAAATCAAGCCCTAAACTCACGTTCAATGATAGGTGTAGATATCAATAAATTGCCTGTTCACTGGATGGCAAACAAGAAGGCCTGGGTGACCACTGCTATCTTTACAGAATGGTTCACAAAATGCTTCGTCCCAGAAGTCAGATGTTACATGAATGTGAAAGGTCTCGAATTTAAAGTTCTTCTGATTCTTGACAATGCATCCGGCCATCCTGTTTTGGAACACCCAAACGTACAAATTTTATTTCTGCCCCCTAATACTACATCTTTGATACAACCGCTGGACCAAGGTATAATTGCGACATTTAAAACATACTACGTAAAACGAACATTCCAACACGTTTTGGACAAACTGAATGATGAAACACTAACAGTCATTGATGTATGGAAGAAATTCTCAATTATGGATTATATCAATCAAGTTGGATTAGCGTTAACTGAATTAAAACCAACAACTTTGAATGCGTGTTGGAAAGCGGTTTGGCCACAATGTGTAAAAAGCAAAGATCCCATCATCCCTAATGCGACCGAATTTCCCAACATCATTACAATGGCACACACAATTGGTGGAGAAGGATTCGATGATCTATCGTTTGAAGATATTGATGAATTATTAGTCGATAAAGTCTTAAGAGGAGATGAAATATTAGAAGTTGTCCTTGAGACTCCTAATCTCACAAAACGTAGTGATAATGAAGAAAATTATACTGTTCTAAATACAGATTTAATAAAAGAAGGTCAGGAACTGGCCAAAAAATTGGGTAATCACTTTGTCAAACATGATCCTAATGAGGAACGCGCTGGGAAGTTTCAACGTGAACTGAAGTTGTTGACAGCCTCTTACAGAGAATTATATAACGGCCTAACCAAAACATGAACACAACGTTCGTAATAATTCGTTCGTAAAACCGGAGAAGACGATGTCCACAACATTTCTGGTGATAGCAGTGATATTCCAGTCGTACGCAAACGTATGCGCCGTTTATTGTCAGAAAGTGCAAATGAATAAACAAATTTTTTGTGTAAAACAGATTTTTTTGTTCATGAAGAATTTTTTTCATTTCCATTACATATTATTACATGTGTATTTTGTTAAAATAAAATAATAAGCTTAAAACGAATATTTCCATGTTTTTTTAAATTATTTTTATTGATTTTTTAGATCCGGAACCAACCTTCTTTTCTTCCATAGATACAATGTCTTTTTTTACACGTATTTTTCAGGAACGTATCTATCGTGTAAAAACAGAATTAGGTGTAATTAGTTTTTCAATTTTTAAACACAGTTTTCCCTGAGTTCCGACTATCCAAAACGAAAACTAACCCTACCCTCTTTCAGGGGTTTTGTAGCACAAATGGAACCACGAATGGAATAATGACTGGGAAATATTTCAACTAAAACTTGATTGAACCCCACGATGAAACGAGAAAATTATGCTAAAACTAAAAAAATCTCAAAGAAAAACAAAAAACAGTTTACATATCGAAAACCACGATATTGCTAATAGAATTTGCGTCTACACGTATATATAATATAAAAATTTCGATTAAAGTAGTAAGAACACTAACTGCAAGATTAAAATATAAATTCTATGAAAAATAAGCTCACAGTAAATTAAGTTCATTTTCAAAACTGATATCGAGTTCAATGTAACATGAGGATGTGAAAAATGAAAGTTGAAACTTATCTTACGCATTTCACCCGTTGAGGACAAATAAAAAATAACTAAAGTTTAGCTTTTAAATTGAATATTTAATTTAAGCATTATTTTAAAGACGTTTGCCGCACATGGAAACTAGAACGGGCAGTTGTCAGTATTCGTTATTCTCAGAAATAAAATTACCCTCTATGCTCTTTAGAAAAAAAACTCAAATTTTTACAAGTTTTGTGTGAAAGCAGGGTAAATTTCTTCAATAAATCGAATACGATTAAATTTTCTCATCCTATTTTTAATGGACATAAATATAAATCAGTGGATTAAGACAAAAAATCCAATCAAGTTATATCTTTTCTATAAAAACGAGATTAATACTCCCTTTTGTGTTCGTAATATTCGTCACGAGTATCGAGAAAATATTAAAGTTACAGTTGAAAAATTATTTATTTAAAGAAAATCACATTTCAGGTATCGATCTGATGTAAAATTTTCCGCAGATTTCAAATCCGTTGAAATTTTCACTCTCTGTCTTAACGATCGCGAAGGTAGAAACTTGGATAAGGGGAATAAAAAAGCCCTAACGTGCTTCTAATCGCGTTTCATGTGAACGGTGCAGTAGAAATGTATGCTTCTCCAAACGCCTTCTAATCGCGAGAACGACTGGAGATTGTTGAAGCGCCGAAGCTATCTAGCGCTTGGATTCTCGCGATTTCTGCATGTGAACACTCCAGTAGAACTCTATGTACTTTGGCTACCCGCGTTTTGTTTAGACGTAAAAACGCGCTTTGGAAACCGCCTCATGTGAACGGGGCCTTAGACCTTGATATCAGTCTTTGCAAAGGCGGGAAAATGGAAAGAACAGGGAGAGAATGGATGACCATGGGCAAAGAACAGCTGCGCATATTATCTGGACTAGATGTTAGCCTCAGTACGAAGCATGGGATAGGAGAGAGTGTGGTGAAGGTATTCATTGCGCATGACAAACGCCATTTACCAAGCATAGTAAGAAAGCAATTGAGGCTGAATGGATGACCATGGATGTGGCATCAGTAGTCCGAGGTTGACTTTTTCCGTGAAAATCAGAGACGTTAAAAAAGAAATTGACGTCTCTCATTTATGTTTTAAAATCGTCATTTTTGCTTCGGGGTTGTTTTTTTAACTATGACCCAGACCACCTAGACTATCAACAAGGGTTGAAGGCCGTACAAGGGATGCAGGGGTGCTTCAAGGGTCTGTCGATTTTTACTGGGTTTTATGCCACATAATTTTAATTTCTTTTTATTTGGGGATGTCAGGCTTCTGTAAATAATAACTGACAATAAAATAATTTGTTACGTGTATTAAAAACATTTTTAAAAGTTTGAAAGCATTCATTTTTTACTCCAAAAGAATCTCAAAATCGTTGTTTCAGGCTAGAGCACCCATTTAGAAATCAAGGAACCTACTCAGGAAAGGTCATTGTGCACTTATTCTCATCAGAATCCAACTAAATGACGAAATTATTTATATTGTGTTACACTCGCGCAGAGCTTTCAGTATTTCATCACTGGATTACTGTTTTAACTGATCTAATATACACACAATACTTGCTTCCTGAATCAATAATCAGACTGATACAAGGGCAAACGTGTGAAAGGCGCTGGTCTTTTCCTTCGTGGATAACAATAGATAATAATTTCCAGATTTTACTACATCCACATCCAAAGAAGCGAAATATGCATTTGCTTAAATCACAGATGTCTGTCTCCGGACATGTAAAAATTCCGCGTCTGGTGAAACAATTCGATTACAAATTTGCCATCGTTTTATCATTTTCGCAAATACCTTGGTTTTAGTTGGAATTGGAGAGGAAAATAGTTTTAAATGCCATTTTCTGGTACCAGAACTACGTGATAACACATTTTAAGTCTTTACTCTTGTTTCCTTTGTTAGCGAATCCATTATTTAACTGTGTTGTAAGCTCTTTTAAAAGCTGAGTACTCAGGTGTCAATAAACACAATTCTAAATTGTAACTACTTTAAAACTAATAGTTTGTTTTGGGTTTATTGCGCAAGAACCATATTTGGGCACGCCATTAAAACTAATTAAATTTCCTATGCGGACACAATTTATTATTGGTGCATTTATTTCATATAGTATATTTCATAAACATGTTATACAGCGCATGCCACGTTAAGAATGCATAATTAATTTTATACATGGAAAATAGAAAAAAAATTTGACAACTCTGAAGCAAAATGGCTCTAATTGGAACAGCAATATTCTACCAGTACAAAGCAGGTGCTATACTTCATGTCTATCGACGTGATTTAGAAACGTTACAATTCTTTTCCAACGTAACTATAAATTATATCGCCAGAATAGAGCAGAAACATTAACTGAGATTTTTCTGTGGCACTTTTTAGTTCTCAGAAAACAGTATGTTTATTTCATTTTGATGAGAAATACATTCTCAGATTGAAATCTGTTTAGAAGATTCTTAATCCTGTCAAAATGCTAATATTTTTTATTTTTAACGTAAAAACTAGTAGTTAGTCTAAAGATAGCCATACAGTAAAATTTTATTATGTCTATTAATGTGTTTGCGTTCTGAGCCGATGATTATAAATGGAACAAAATAAAACAAATGTATGGGGAATATGTCTAACCTGATGATCGGAAACTATTTGGACGCAGTCAAAACTCGTTAATTCAGCAAAAAGTTCTCTAAATTTAACAGCACATATAGAAAATGTGCGAATTAAGTAAAAAAAAATTCCACTGAGCATGTGATCAGTAGAAGAGATTCACTTAGCTTGAATGCAGAGAAAATGAATTAAGAAAGATCAAAATAGTAACAAATGGCGAGCCGGATATCCCATCAGAAATTAAACGCACAAAAAGAAAAATCCGGAAGTACTGGCCAAGAGATTTGTGACCTAACAAATGCGCTAGTCTCACTGCAAACCGATACTCAAAAGTAGCGCTCAACTGTCCTTAAAACATGTCAGAAATTTTTTTTTCAATACTACAATGCGTTCAAAATTAATTAGGTCAGAACATCTTTTATCTTAGAAGTACAATACAAACATATTTTATGTTCAACCAACTATGGAATAAAAAGAGAAAAACGTTCGGAATAAAAAATGAACTTTGCATTATTGATGATTTTGATTTTTGTCCAATGACTTCTTTAGCAAGGGTCATTCACATTAAATTCTCACAAAATGTGATTCACCCTTCAGAATTTTCTTAAATTTAAGAGATGCTTCTTTTGCAGAAGAATGAAACCCAGAAAACAATTATATATAAGATCTTAAATCTTAATTCTTCAATGTTGTTTTCTGTTTAGACTGATTCATAATACCAAAGAATGAGAGAGTAATTATATTTAGACAATCATTAAATACAGTTCAGTTTGTACAATTTGTATGAATTTTATACATAGATGTTTTCAAACATAGCTCATTCGTCAACGTTAAAAACATCATTTAGACTCAACAACTAAATTAATTTCAATACGCAATTTTCATGACTAACCTATTTTCAAAATTTTACTATTTGTCTCGTAACCCGAGATAAGAAAAATTACCTCAAATTTACCAAATAACAAATTCTAGTCGTACATTTCAGATTTTTGAAAACACGGATGTGTTCCAATTATTGACTATTTCCTCCGGGTTTTCTTAAAATGTACTAGTCGAGTATCTACTAGTTAAGACATTCAAAGCTTGCGTTCTGGTTTGTCGCTCTACGGTCAATTTTTGCTACACTAGGACAAATTAAACCAGGACCGAAAGCTTAAAGTGAATTCCGAACCACTACGAAGATAAATGCCTACTCCGAGATTCGAACTCGGGCATCAAAGCTGCACGTCCGATATTCGAATCCACGTTGCTTCCAGGGGGGGGGGGAGTCATCCATCCTTCCCAAAAGCCTTGTCCTCTATACGCTGGATAAAATCACCATTGAAACGGGTTAATGGTGACTGAAGGCCAGGCGAGGGTAATCAATGGTCTAATGCAGTGGTGCGCAAACCGTGGGTCGCGACCCCTCTGGGGGTCGCTTGAAAATTTTTGTGGGTCGCCAATTTCAAAGAAATTTATCCGACAATAAAAAATATAAGGCTTTTCTTCAACAAGTATCAGGTACCAGTAAAAGAGTGAAATGAGATAATGTTATTTATCAAAAAAGAACTACATTTTTTTACGAAAACAATTGTCTGTATTAATATAGGACCTATACTTCGGCAACCGGCAGGCGAACATAGTGATAAAAGATAATTGTCAATTTGAGATGCCCTTTACCTGCTCTCCGGTGTGATTCATATGCAACTTGGGGTCGGTCTGACGTTTAGCAGTGGCCATCTTGACTACAGTTCTTTTAATCTAGGTGTGCACCCCTGCTATTTAGTCTTTATACTGTGATCATAGCTAGGACCGTGCAGTTCTTTCCGTCTGTGCCTCAGTAGTTCGGTTTTGCTGCGTCTTACGTTCATTCAGTAATTCTGTTTATATACTGCTTTTGCTAATTTTAAGTAAAATTTGCAATCGGGTATGTACATAACTTATTTTTTAAGTATAGGACAGTTCAGTAGCGTGCTCGGAGGGCAATAATAAACAATTAATTAAAAAATCAATATAGATATTAAAATGTTTATAAAGAAAAACTGTCTTTTTTAAATATTTTGTATTATTTTTTCGTTTTTGATTTTTTTCGAAAATCAATTATCATCAACTGATATTTCGTTGGAAACGTTACCAGGGTATTTACTATTTAAAACGTGTAAGGGAACAGTTAGTTCTGTTTTTGGATTACAGATGGCTGCTCACTAAACAAAGCCTGCTTTTGCAGTTTAAATGCGAATACAAATTTAAGATCACAGTAAGATGAATTTTGAAAAATAAACACTAATTGTAATATTTTTAAATATATATTTTCCCATCTTTGGAGCAAGTAATGTTAAACATAATTATATTAAATCACTATAATTAATTTTATACTTGTTTTGTATTTTTTTAAGTAAGCTCCAATATTTGTGTGTTATGATTCACTGTAACCTCTGTGTACAATATAGATGTGTGCTCGACTGGCAACACCAGTTGAGATATTTATTTACTTGCCTCGATTACCATGTGTAAATTTTTATTTAAGCGTTGTATTTTTTATTTTAAGTAGCGAGCATGTGCAATTGGTATAAAGAGATGTTTCTCTTATAATTAAGTTTTCTTTAATTCTCGTCTGATTAAGCTACAAATAAATATGATTTATACAGAGTAATCACGTACTTTATTTTCTTCCCACGTGGTAGCCGCACGTGATTGAACAAACGCAGATATGAAATATTGTATATTTATAATTTAGTCTTAGTTTTAATACCCTCATGATGAATAAATGGCTGAAAATAGGTACCAAACGTCCAGAAAATGAAAAGAATGACATTACAAATGAGAATGATGGACCAACATCCGATGAACTTAGAAAAACTGTGAATGAATCCAATGGCACTGTTTTGTTTCTACATAAAACAATATCGAACGAAATGTGCTGTCTAATAAAAAATTGAGAAAATATCAAGAAGAGTTTATTAAATATGGATTTACATATTTGCGTTGTTAATGGGAAAGAACATGCGTTGTGTTTTAATTGCAGGGATAAACTAGCAAATGATAGTATGAAACCTGCTAAATTAAAAAGACATTTGGAAACCAAACAAAGGATTAGCAAATAAATCTGAAACATTTTTTAAAAAACGAGCTGAAAGTATGAAAAATCAAAATGTATTTTTGAAAAAATACACTATTCCTGAGAAGGCTTTACGGGCATCCTTAGAAGTTTCATATTTAATAGAGAAAAATTTGAAACCACATACAATTGGAGAATCACTCATTCTTTCTTCAGCAATTAAAATTATATCAATTATGCATGGAGAAAAATATGGTAACGATTTAAAAACGATACCATTGTAACGTCTTGGTTCACGGGTAGCTTTGACTAGTTACCATTCAAAAGTATCCGTTTCTAGACTAATGAATTTATTTTACAATTTGTACAAAAGTCGGAAAAATGAATGAAGAGTTTAATGTTAGTTCATTGGAAAGTTCTATCGAGGCGCTTCTTATGGCTGCTGTCCGTTTCCCTAGCCGCCGTTACACCATTATCAAGAGATACCGTTTCTCGCTGAATTTCTGCCATATCACGTAATATAGAATCAGTTCTGTTAAATCGATTACAAAACTCTCCTGTATTTGCTCTACAACTTGACGAAACTACTGACATTTCTAAACTGTCTCAATTAATTGTTTATGTGAGATACGTTTATGAAGACATATCAGAAGATTTTTTTACGTTGTAAAAAATTGGAAGGAAAACAAATGGAGAGAAAATATTTGAAATTATTAATAGATATTTTGAAACAAATGACCTTACCAGATAATGAATTAGGTTGGATACGTGATCCATTTTCGTTTGATATTTTTAAATCCAATATATCTTTAAATGAAAAAGAACAGTTAATTGATGTTTCAAGCGACGAAACACTGCGCATTCAATTTAAGTCTCTGTCTTGCCAAAAATTTTGTTTATAGATTGGAAACGGATATGCCGATTTGAAGAAAAAGGCAATTAATATTTTGATTCAGTTTGCATCGACCTACTTATGTGAAACTGGCTTTTCAAAATTAGTTGCCATAAAAACAAAATATCGATCTCGATTGGATCCAGAGGATGACTTACGGCTTGCGATTTCCAATACAGATCCGAACATAGAAGCAATTATGAGCTCTTTGCAAGCGCATACCTCACATTGAATTCTTATGTTGTAAGTTTTTTGAAGTATTTTCCATTAAAAAATATATATATACCCATATGCATAAATGAAACCATTGCTTCATAAAATTATGTGTTTTATTCAGTCCTCTAATAAGGCACAAACGTAAGCGCAAATTCCCAAAAGAATTCAACTTTAACTATGTTGATGATTAAAAAAACGTCAATTGTCTATCCAGGGGTCGCGACAAAATAGTACACAAAATTGGGGGCCGGAAATGAAAATAGTTTGCGCACCACTGGTCTAATGCATCAACGGTTCCGAATCGATAACCCTTTCTGTATATTCAAAATTATACCTGAATATTGGTAGAGCTATTTTCCCCGTTGGATCGTACGCCATACATGGACCATAGATCCGTTTTGCAATGAAAGACTCGATTTTAGATTGCTGAACACCGCCATTGGACCCTCGTCTGTCATTTGGGCGAGAAATTCAGATTCAACTTTTTAATGTTACATTCATCTTATTCTCAACACAACGAATTTGTTTTTGTTGAATTTTATATTTTCACGTCACATAGAGTGATATTCCCCAATTTAAATTTCATTCTTATTGTTAAATTTTTTGATACCTTAATTTTAAGAAACCCAAAATTGGATTAGATAGTAATGTATCCGATTCTACAATCAAATTAATTTTAGAAAATACCTATTTGCCAGAGTACAAAGTAATACAAAATATGGTTGATTTTGATAGCTTATAATACAAATTACAAAGAATTTGCATTGTCTTATATTCGGTAATCAAATGCCCTTATAAAATTCGTTTACTCCTATCATTCATGCTTTCTGCACCAGCGATTACGATTTTCATTTGAACGCAAGATTAGGTAAGTATTGCTTAATATTAACCTTACGTTTTAGAACATTTGATAAAATAAGAAAGTAATTGAGTTGGAACGACATCTCTTTTAAGGCATATTGAACCAAACATATCCCTATGTTAAATTTTTACAAACGTTATTGAAAGTTAATGGGACAAGTTAAGGATAATTTTTTACCCGTTTGCTTGAATTAATTTCGTGAATGGTTTAAAAAAGTTTGTTGGTTTTTTCATGGCGCAAGGCTCAGATCTGGTCAAGTAAATGGACACACAAAGTTTTACTGACACAAAAGAGAAATATATCCAGAGTAGTTAAAGAAATCGAAATTCCGGCGCTTACAACTCGCAGGCTGCTAGTGCAGTGGGAACGACGGACTAAAAGGAAAAATAGAAAAATTCTTACTATTAACACCGACGTAACTCCTATTTTGAAAATTCAAATTTATTTTACTTTTCAAGAAAACTCATTTTGAAAACTTCAACAGAAAATGCTTCGGAAACCTTTTCAGTTTAAAGATTAAGCTATTTGGATAAACATACTTGTGAAACGTGTGTAGTGGTTATTCAGTCGTAAATTCTCGGGGTAATTCATTTCACAAAACAAAAAAGCTTCCAATCCTATAACGCTGCGCAGAAACACTAATTTAAAGAGCTTTTCCTGCCCATCAACATATGCGTTGTGGATGCGGAAATTTGAACTAAAGATACATCACATGCAAAATTTATCTAAAAATACAAATACAATACAACAATTGACAACACACGAACAGTGGAAGATTGATAAACAATAAAAGTGAATTACATGAAACGTCAACTGAATTTTGAATGGATGGTGAAAAAGCTATAAAACATCTTAAGAGTGAAATGCGAAAAAGAATAGCACTTCAGTATGTAAGCTGCTCTTATTTTAATCCCAGACTATAGGATTAAAACAAAGATGGATTCAACAAGAGCAAAACAGTTCACTTTTGACGTAAGACCATACTTGGAACCCAGTTCTGTAGAATTTGCTTTACATGAACTTATAGTTCCAAGTCAAAAACAGTTTCATTTGGTTCTATAATTTTAGACTTCAAGCTTTCTACAGATTACTTTTGTAATGAAGAATATTGCAATAAGATAGAACATTTAAAAATAAACTCAAGAATAAATTATTAGAATTATTCGCACTTTCAGAAGAGTCATTCCTCAAAATGTCAATATTCTTGAGGATTTTTGTTAAAGGCTTTTTATCTACCTAGTTTTTCTGCTGATAATGCGTCTTTATTCTGTAAATTATGGAGATCATAATTCATCACATCAAAAATGACATCTAAATATCCATAAGCAAATATTATAAAATGAGAACTGCAGTAGTCATGCATTTCATAACAAATGACGAAATCCTATATGATGCTCTTTGATAGAGAAAATTTCGTTTTAAAAATCGCAGGCAGTATTAAATTTTTAAAAATATATCTAAAATTAATAAATACGAAAAAGAATAGGGGCGATTAGATCGCTGAATTTTTTAAAATCTGTAGAAAGTTTTATTTTTATAAAAATAGCTGTAAATTCATATTTTCATCAGTCCAATAGTTGCCAAAAATTTAAATAATTTGAATACGTGTATCAATTTCAATTGTCTATCATGATCCATTTGCACTAATTCAATCAAATCTTAGTTCGGTACCTAAGACCAAATGAAACATTTGTTATGAACTCAAATTTTATAATTAAAAAAAAACAGGATTAACCTCATATGTATAACATAACACCATTTTCTGGAGCTGGTAAAGGTAAAGCTAAGATTTTGCTTCTATATCAATAAATCCCTAAATGATTTAAAGTCTGATTAGGCAGATGGCTTTAGGCAGGACTTATGAATGGCTCGACAAATGTAATAATACTCTTCATTTCTGCTCGTAAGATATTTTCTACAAGTTTTTATTGATAAAGTGTTACGTCATTCTTCCCATCTTACACATCCCGGTTTAATCATCCATTATTTTTAAAATACTAAGTATTTGGTGAGGATCGAGTTTTCATTTTATTTCTGTTAATAACCAATGTTTTCTATGCCACTAAAATTAATATAATGGAAAACTACTGATGTCCACCGCCTACCTAGCCTATATGTAATACTCGTCCCACGTTCCTGTTAGTGTCGGAAAGGCCACTTAATTTCAGTTACTGGACTAGCAGAATGATACTTTGGCCTTCCTTGACTTGTAAAACATTGCTTCCTTTATTGAACTTTCTGAGGATGGCGGAACATTGCATTCTTATTAGCAGAGGCCATGCCATGTGTTCACTTGCCTCCCATGATGAGTGTTTTAATTTATTTACTATTCATACTCTTTCCATAACGTTAACATTTTTATATTCATCTTTCTGCTCGTCATCTTATTCATAAGAAACACTTCTCTTAACTGAGAACCTTTCACGTTTGTACTAATGAAAATCTTGACAAGATCCAAACGTTTTTGTGCTTCTTTCTTTAGAGCTTTCTTTAAAAATAGATTTTGAGGTCATGATTAATCTTTCTTTTGATCTTATCCCTTACATCCAACAGCTCTTCAATGGGGGATTTGTTGATGCAAAAGCAAAATATTTAATTAGCGACACATTTACCAGTGCCAGGATATGCTGTTGTTTTAAATAAGAGGATGATCTAGGTTCCTAAAAATTAGACTTTTGATCTTAGAAATGAACAAAATTTTGTTTGCTTGAATCAATGGCATATAATCACGGTAAACAATTGGAAATGATACTCGTGTTCAGATACCTATTAGTTTGTTTTTTCGGCAACACAGATTTACCCTTTTTGGATGACGAAGAGTGTTTTAGGTCAGGCTCAACAAATAAATGGGACATCTTGATATGGTGATACAACATTATCATGTAAAACTGATGGTGAAACAAAAATAGGGCAGGATGTTACGCTTTTTTCACATTACAGTGATTAATCTCATGGTTATCACTCATTTCCGAAGATTTAACTCATCTAAGAAACACTTAACTGACCAATATTATCGCTTGAAAAGCAAGCCTTCCATCAGAGATCCAACTTCCCGATTAGGTGACTTTCCCAATTTAAAAAATCAGCTCCCTTAAACCTCTGGCCAATTTCAAGGCCCTTTTTTTCGAAAAATCCGGTAGTAAAACACAAAATAAAAATCTACATTTTGAAAAACGCGTATCTTTAAAGAACTTTAATTAAATAATCGAATTTAACTCCCTGAAATTTCAAAAAAGAGCCAAATTTTCAAACTTTTGGGGCTGCTATCCCGCCAAATCATGGAATAATTTTTGAAATTTTGCAGATTGCCCAACTATTAGACGGAGTAACTTTTAGTCACTATTGCGTAAAGGATTTTGGAAGGAATTTTTTTTCGGCCCACCCTTAATGCTTAATCTCTGATGTAAGCGTTTCTTTTCGCCATGCGATACTTCAAAACGGTAGACGCAGATGAAATGACATCTTGTCTTGTCTTATGTGTGAGATGTTACGAGGTTATGTGAGCAAAGATAAAACATTTTATTGCTCTCTACGGTCATTTTTTGCTACATAAGGCTAAATCAGACCAAGACCTGTGGCGAAAAGTGAATTCCGAATAACAATGAATAACCAACCCAAAACCAGTTGAACCGAGCGTAAAAGCGTTAAACATTCGGCTAACCAAGCCGGTTAAATAGAAGATATGTATGTAGATTTGTTTCATACCAAGAAATATGAGGTCGGCTCTAGATATCGCAAAAAAGCATTATAATACAATTTCACTGAACTCGTTGCATATCTTAGTACAAATTATTGATTTTTAAATTACATCTGTTTTGCAGAATTCAAAAGTAATTTATCCAGACAAATGTAATGAAAAAACGTAAATGAAAAATTAAAATTATACAACGCGTTTCAAAACTTCCTGAACTCTGTCTCTCTCTCTCTCAGGAGGTAGAAAACACAAAATTAAACCATACTCACCATGATGTATGCTCGCAAGGGTACTTTTGGGACTCGATGCTATTGGCAAGAGTGAACTTAGACACCACAATCATCCAATTTAGCATGAACTGATTTCTTCTGTGATACCTCAGAAGTATCGAGTACGCGAGATCCCATTCACTACGAAACAAACCTCATCGCCGGCTGCCCGTGAAAGGCCAGGAATTTTTGAACATGTAAGAAAATCCACGCTGAATGGGGACCACGATAGCCCTGCGCTGAATTACTGATGATGGTCTCAACTTCGAGCACCTACTGTGAAACTAAATGTACAACTACTGTCACACTGAAATTACGTCTGGTAAAAATGTTGTTCACATACTTTCGTTTCTGCACCTTAGATTAAACACATCCGGGTGACGATTGCGGGCATACTCCCTTTTAAATGCAGTTTAATTTTGGGTTCCCTACCTACCCAAAAAGATTGTACAGGAAGTTTTGAAACATCCTAGATATTTTTCTACAAATCCATTCTTAAATTCACTTCTGAATATTTTTAAATGAATTGGAGAAGCCTCCTATGTTTGTTCCTCCAAAAATATTCGTTGGGATATACACAATACCTGCGGGGTCGTGGTGTGCCTATTACCGGAAGCAAACATCCATTTTATATTTAACGAAGGTGAACCAACTTTTCGACGTAGCAAATATGTGAATTCTTTTCAAGATTATTTTCAATTTCAAACTAAACGAGTCTCCCCATGAGAACTTCAAAAATTTCAAAGCCCAAAATTAAAGTATAATGACAATAGTATTTCGAAATTCATAAAAATATGAAAGCATAAAATGCTATAGAAATCATTAGAATAAAACAAAAGCAATTAAAAAACTGAAAATGAATTAAGAATTTTACCTGCAGAAAATCCATACCACTCGAAATTAGAAATACAGGTCGTTTGAAATAAACAAACGCAGAGAAATCATTACGTTTCAAATTAGAAATGCATAAGCTGAAGTATGTAATGTTATGATCCATGAAGGTCATGCTGTAAGTTGAAAACGAGTAAGAAAACATAAAAAAGAGCATTTCTAACTTTTGAAGGTCGATGGTAACTACGTAAGAGTTACACTCAGACAGTGTAACACTTTTGAGGCTTACCGCAAAAACAATTTATTCAAATCTGATTAAAACAAAATTCCTTGGAAAAGCTTTTAATATTGAAGAACATGGAAATAAATTTTCGAAAAATAATTAGCACAAAATAATCTGAGCCATTGAAACAATTACAAAATTAATTTTCATGGAGTGAGTTAAATGCCTTTAAAATAACACATGGAGAAATAGTTCTCAACCTCTTTACGATTAGCGAACCTAATTTCAATGGATCGCTCCCAATAGGAGCGATCCAATGAAATTAGATTAGCTAATTGTATTGGGGATAGTATTGGTTAAAAGATATTATATCGATGGTTCTCTACTGTGAAACCACGTACGAGAAAAAAATCTTAAAGGTGGCAAAAATGAACACATTTATTTTAAAAAGAAATATTCAAATTGTAATAAAATGTGAAATATTCTTTTCGTAGTTCATTTAACCCTTGTTTTTGACTATGCTAGTATGAGAAATTTCTGTCGGAGAAATAATGAAAAATAAATACACTGCTGGCCACCGTAAATGCAACACCCTCAAAGAAGCATGCAAATAATATGAAATTTACAACATGCATTAGCGGAGGTGAGATATGCAAATGATTAGAATTTCAGCGCAGACGCACATCACGCGCGCCTGTGGCGCCACTTCAAAGCGCTATTTAAGGCTTGGAGATTTCGACGATTTCAAGTACGGCAATTGTGTTTTTCTTGTGGTTTTTTCAAAAAAACGATCAATTATGCCTCGTAGAAAACAGCGATCATCTTTTGATCAAGTATCCGAGTTCGACAGAGGAAGGATAGTGGCCTACCGAGATTGTGGATTATCTTTCAGGGAAATCGGTAGTCGTGTTGGACGAAACCAAACAACTGTAATGCGGATATGTGATCGTTGGATGCAGGAGGGTACGACGGACCGACGTGTTCGATCGCATCCACCTCAGTGCACCACTTCACGTGATGACAGGCATATTGTGCGTATGGCAGTGACGGATCGCTCAGCCACATCACGAACCATAGCACAGCACATTCAGTCTGTACCGCATCATCCAGTGTCTGCGCGTACCATTCGACGCCGTTTACAGCAGAGTGGTCTGTCCGCAAGACGTCCATTGCTTCGTCTACCCTTGACGCCGAACCACAGACGTTTCCGCCGCCAATGGTGCGATGAAAGAAGGATGTGGACGGCAGAATGGAATGAAATTGTCTTTACTGACGAGTCACGCTTCTGTCTGCAACACCACGATGGTCGGATTCGAGTCTGGAGACACCGTGGAGAGAGGATGCTGAACAGCTGCGTTATGCACCGCCACACTGGTCCTGCACCGGGTATTATGGTATGGGGCGGTATTGGATATCACTCTCACACTCCTCTAGTACGCATTGCCGGTACTTTAAACAGCCAGCGCTACATCTCCGAGGTGTTGGAGCCAGTTGTCCTTCCTTACCTTCAGGGCTTGCCCACAGCCATATTTCAACAGGATAATGCGCGACCACACGTGGCACGCATTGTCCAAGGGTTCTTCGTCGATCGCCAGATTGAATTGCTTCCCTGGCCAGCTCGCTCTCCGGATCTTTCGCCGATAGAAAACATGTGGTCCATGGTTGCTCAACGATTGACCCAGAATACATCCCCAGCTGCCACACCAGATCAACTTTGGCAACGTGTGGAAGCTGCTTGGTCTGCTGTACCCCAAGAACACATCCAAAGTCTCTTTGAATCAATGCCGAGGCGTGTGGCAGCGGTGATCTCCAACAATGGCGGCTACTCTGGCTACTGATTTTGGCAGGAACCACACTTCACAGAAGTCTATAAATTTAATCATTTGATACTTGGTCAACATGTTATCTACAAAATAAATTTTGTTGTGATATCTCTTGTCTTTCTTGGTGTTGCAATTTGGGTGGCCAGCAGTGTAATTTAAAAACGCAACTTACAGTATATTTTAAAATGACAATAGTAATGTTTCAAAACAATCATAATTGACAGTACACAATTTTTAAAACTAACAGATATGTGCATAGCATCTGCGCTAGTTTCTTAATTGATCATATCGATGTTGATGGCAGCATCGTTACTCACATGTTACACACTTCATACCTGAAATGGAATAAATTCTTACTGGTGATAATACTTATTTCTTATAATGCATGGCAAAATGTGCACACCTCAGTCAGTTACCACGATTAGCTTCTGAACATCCACTTCAATTGCATCCCATTCACTTGCTGAAAACGATTCGGTAGTTGTGTTTTTTTATTTTGATAATCTAAACCTAACTTTTTCGCGTTGATTTCTCTTTCAGATTTATCAATGCCTTCTGTAATCCAACTTCTGGAGAATCTAATCAGAGCTGCAAGTTCTGACGCGTTTTTTGGGAAATTTTTGTCCCGTACATAATTTTGGTTGATTTTTTTTATCTTAAAAAGTTTTTAAAAAATTAAATATTTTCTGCACAGCAGTCAAGGAAAACATGTAACAAGCAAGGTATTTTTCCTTTCTACCTTTGAACGAATCGCAGAAATTAGGAGTTGAAGGCAATGCCGAAAGTAGGTTGGTTGATTTGGGATTTTATGGCGCAAAATCCAAAAAAAGGATAAGCTGCGTCAATATAAAATACAATAAAATTTAATATAATTAGATTTTAAAGACATCAGAAAAACAGCCAGATTAGCATTAAGAGGGAAGATAAAATGAATAAACCTAGATGGAGTTATCTGAAATTCAAATATGAAAGTTAAAATTGTAATCACAAGGGGAAATAATAAAAGCTTATTATGGTAAACTGACAACTAAGATTGCATGTACCCATTTTAGTTTTTAAAACTTCATGAAATTAATTTTTTAGCTGATTAATTATAAATATGATAAAAATCATGAATGATGAAGGAAAAAAGGAATGAATAGGGGGTGATCCAATAAGTCCGATAAAATTGGTTGGTTTGGGGGTTTTATGGCGAAAGGGCAATATTTGGCTATGCTGCGCCAGACACAAGACATACAATATCAAGTAATAGACAGACACACAATGAAAGTTTTACTGGCACAGAAGAGAGAAATACACCTAGGGAGGAATGCACCTGACAGGAATAGAACCTGCGCAGCCTACAACTCGAAGGTTGCTAGCGCAGTGGACATACCCACTAAGCCACGACGCCCCCCCCCCGATAAAATTAGTAACGAGATATTAAAAAATCGACGGTAAAAAGGCTTATGAATGGAACAAGGGGTTAAATATGGGATTAATGTGAAAAGTTGGCAATGATAGCACGATGGAGCAGTTTCCTCCATTTATAAATGTCTCCAAGTGAATAAGCAATGCGAAGACGAGAAATAAGCATCGACCTTCTAATGAAATAGACGGATCATGTAGGCGGAGTCGCTGTCGTAAGATCTCTGAAGGCTATGGAAGCGCAGACTAGTGTTTTTGATCACGGTGGATAATCACTTTAACTAATCAATAATTTAGGATTCATGCTCTTACCCACAGCCACGTGACAGATCTTCAAGCCGAGCAACTGGAAGAAATAACATGAAGCTGCGGGCACATGATCTGTCTACTTCATTTTAAGGTCGATGGTAATAAGTATATCGAGCCGTCTAGATGGTAACGACGGCAGAAATTAAATGGATTGCAGAACAGTTTGTGCAATGCAGTACGAAAATCAAATTTCTGTCTCTTTCATGATCGCACTATATTTGTAAATTTTATGTTTCTAAATGAATTTATGTTTTAGTTTTTTTATTAATAAACAAAATGGTTGGATGTTTTGGCGTTTTAAGGTTCCAGGACCATATTTGGCCAAGCTGCGTAAAAACACAAAAAAACGTCCGAAAAATGTCATGAAAGGGGAAAAAAGGGATTGGAGAAAAGAGTTGTGGGATGAAAGCAGGAAAAGATCGCTTGGGTATCCCGAGAGCACGAATCCCGTGTTTACTAAAGACAGAAAACCTCATGGGAAAAAAGATCACTAGAGTACCTCGTGTCCGTGAAGCCCGTACACACTTAAAGTAGAAGTGCCCCGATGGCAATAAACAGAATGGTTCTTTGTCTATAGTCATAAAAATCTCCAATCACAGTAATGTTTTCAAAATAGCAACAGTGAGAACTTAAGTATTGTGAACTGTCCCGTGCGTCATCAGAAAATCCCCACACTCCTTTGAAAATAGTTATTAAGACGATTTATCATACTTCCGGAATTATAGATTGAGGGTGATTAGATAATGTCCAAATACGAGTATCTTGTTCTTCAATAGTTTCCATTACAGGAAGAACAAAAACTTTTGGGAATTTCTTGCTGCCAAGCAGATTATTTCCAAACCAGAAGCAATAGACCAGACGTACAAAAGCATACACAGGTGTTCGCAATATGTCAAAAGAATTGTTCGAGATTTTCTGGTTTTAACTGAAATAATATCCATAAAAGAAAACTGAACTTGGAACAAACTTCAAATAAAGAAATATTTGAAAAAAAACTCAACATTTTTCCTAGGGGAAAATTTTAATTTGAGATAAAAAACTCAAGAGACTACTTTGCAGAAAAAATTTTATAAATTAATTGATGTCTATCGATTGTGTTGACACAAAAACATGTTATATAAGGTTGGTTCTTATTATACAAAGAAATATCTTAGCACTTACTCTGATCATGAATATTAACTGGAACCGATAAATATTATGTTCTGATCAAATAATGTTAAGAAAATATAACATCGGAAAAACATTAGAATGACAACAAGAATTCTGTTACGTTAATTCTACTCTAAATATTTATCGATGAAATTATGATAAATACCTCTGATACGATGCTACGACGCATAACAGTTCTTATTGCAGCTAGTGGAGGCTCCACAACATACTGATTTTTTCTGTTATAATTGTTGTATTGTTCAGAAAATATAATCGTTCACGTACAGTAATATGTGGTATAAATTTTATACTAATCGCATGATTCTTTCATGGTGTTGCAGCTTTCACAAACAGTAGTATAGTTGGAAACGTGAGGTGGCCGAATACTTTTGTGATCCACTGCATATTTTTTATGGCGGCAGGATCCACTTTGTAGAACAAACACATTCTAAATAAGATAATGGGCAGCGGTAGCCCAGTTGATAGAGCAACGGAATAGCAACCGAAGGGTTGAGAGTTCGAAACAAGGTCCAGCCAAAGACCGTCGTGTACACGGGGGCTGATGCACGTTAAAACTGTCGTGGCCTGAAATATCCTCACGTTGGCGTGGCGTGGAAGTTTGGAGAGTGGGGTGCCAGCTCAGGTGTTGCTTCGTCATCTGACCATGATTCAAAATTACGAGGCGTTGCCCTTGGATCCCTTAGGGATTGATCACGGACCGTTGCCAATATCCCGTTGTGTTGCTCCAGTGTGATATTAATTAACTACCTACTTACCCTAAATAAGTTAACTTGACCTGAAGTATGGTACATTTACAAGTAGTGAGAAGTGTAGAATTTTTAGCATATTTATGTGCATTTATTTTCTGTCTGCTTTAAATAGATGATAAAAATTGAAAGTTCATAACGCTGAGTGGAAAACGATGTGAGTGCCAAACTTTCCCGAAATATGTTTTTGATTTACAGTGAAAAGTTCCCTTTTGGGAATTACTTCATCTACCGTTCTCTTCAATTGTTAAAATAAATAAAAGTTTTAAGAGGTTACTTTCGTTCAGCATCCAATCTGTCAAACAAAAAATGAAATTGGCTGTTCGATAGCTTTTATTTCCTTTATTAAAGATTATAAAAAACGATATTTTGATTAAAAAAATTTTCACTGCTAGTGGTGTATAGAGGTAAAACGTTAAAGTTTAGAATAAACATTACAATTAGGACGCTACTCAGAATGGACAAACCCTATTCTAAATTTTTTTATTTTGCTTGCAAACCAATACCTTAAACTAGTCTCAACCTTTTGTAATTCAGCCATTCTCTACCATGCGTCCTCAATTTGATGGATTAACATATAATTTTATGGGAGACGGGGATGATAAAGACAGGGACGATTAACGGTCATTTTTCAAATTTTTCATTTTTTTCGAAACATACGATTCGCAACATTTTGTTTCATTCCCGGGTACCAGATATTTTCATATAAAAATCTAGAGAAAATAACGGTCAACAAAAGAGCGAAGTTCACGTGTATTTTTTTGTTGACTGAAAAAAGTCTGGAACCATATTTTCTTGCAATTAGTTAATCTTTATTATTTTATCTTAAGTTTAACGTTGATAACAAGAAAAAGCCTCTCATAGTTACGCATACAAAGGTGTCACTGCCATTGGATGTAATGGCAAGTGAAACAGCATTTCGCACAGACGGTGGTACCCTCCAATGTAGGACGTGGCAACATTATTATGGCAATTGTCCTGTTTCGTTCTCGTAGCAACCGAAATTGACAGGTAGTGTACATATTCCGGCCGTGACGGCACTTGGTTATCGAATACGATTTCAGTTCGTCGTCCCATTCAGCACCCCCAACGGTACTGCATTCACTGACAAAAAAGCCAGCACCTTCCCACTCACACTTTAAAAACCACATTGATGACTAACCATATCAATATTGTAAACCACGCCGTTAATTTTTCCTTCTAACCAACCTTCCAGCACCACTACCCTTTCTTACCTTACCTACTGAAATTCACAACATCGTAAAAAATCTTCGGAATCTGACCGTGCTTCAAAATTACGTGGTGTTGTCCTCGAATCTTTCCCTTCGGGGGTTGATCCCGGACCGTCGCAAATAGCCAGTTGTGTTGCTTTAGTGTGACTTTAATTAAAATACCTACCTGCCGTCAAAAACCTAAATAGAAAAGAACCGGATGCAGATTAAATCCTAAACAAAGCTCTTAGATTTATACAGCCTAACGCCCTAAAACATCTCACCAAAATAATTAACAAGTGTGTGCTCCTGAATTATCCCCCCATTTGGGTGGCCTCATCATTTTGAACTACGGTCAAATGACGAGAACACCTGAGCTGGCATCCGACTCACAAAAATTTCCACACCACGCCAACCTGAGGACATTTGAGGTCATGAGATGTAACGTGCGCCAGTTCCCGGGTACACGACGGTGTTTGGATGGACCGAGATTCGAACTTGCAACCCTCCAGTTGCTAATCCAACTCCCCGCCCCCTATCTGGAAACATGAATTGATTGTTCATTCCCAAACCAGGCCAAGACAGTAATTTCCACAAAATTACCCCTATCAGCCTTCTTAGCGACCTCTAAAATTTATAAAAAAATTTCTCACACACATACTCAAACACTGTAGTGATCACAACATCCACTAACCAGAACAATTAAGATTTAGAGTGGAATACAACACAAAACACCAACTCCTCAAAGCAGTGAATATAATTACCGAAGATTTCAATCAAAATTTTTATACAGGAACTGTTTTCTTAGATATTACCCGAGCTTTCGACAGTTTGGCCCAACGGCCTTCTCTATAAATTAATCCAACTAAACTCTTCTCTAGTTCTATAATTATAATTTTTAAAACATTTTCTTTTGTACAGGACCTTTAATCAAGCAAAGTCATCGTTGAAATATTCATACCATAATGCAGGCACACCAAGGGTCAATAATTTCCTCTATACTTTATATCTTCACCTGTGATTTTCCTTGTCATCCCAATATTATGAACTGCTTTTTAACAGACGACTCCGCTGTTTTATTATCATTACTTCCAAATCTACATTGGATTACAAAAATTCCTTGAAATCCGGCTTACCAAATGGGGTATTGGTGTACACATCAATAAAATTAAAGCCCTAATGTTCTACAAAGCAAAGCATTAATTCTACCCCATCCCCTCGTACTTTTCCACGACTCTCTTCCTTGGGCTACCGATTTCTCGGTGTTATATTAGATGAAAAGGTAGGTATTTTAATTAACGTAACACTGAAGCAACACAACGGGCTATTGGCGACGGTCCGGGATCAATCTCCAAGGGAAAGATCCGAGGATAACACCACGTAATTTTGAACCACGGTCAGATGACGAGGCAACACTTGAGCTGGCACCCCACTCTCCAAACTTCCACACCACGCTTAGATGAAAAGGTGATCTTTAAATCCCACTGCGAAAACCCAAAGAAAAATTCTGGACTAGATACCACCAAGTAATAACCTGCTACTCTTGAAACAAATCTCAAGACCCATCCTTCCTACGCAGCCTCAATCTGATGCCTTGTAGCAAAACCTCACATTAATAATACAACTATCCTCTAAAATAAAATGCTTCAAATCATAGCCGACGTCTCATAGTACAATTCAAATGCTGTCCTCCATCACGGCCTTAATACTGACCTCCTTCCCACCCATATTGAAAAACTCTGCATTAAATTCTTCAATACTATCTCCATCACGCTACCAATGCAATTCAAGTTATATACTACTCTTCGATCCCACCCCAGCCAGATATAACTATCTATTCTCCACAACCACCCTAAACGATCCACTAATATCAAGAATCCGCCCCTAGAAAAGCTGATAATTCACTGGTCCAGGTCACAGGTAGTAGAAGCATTAATGTCGGATTTCGCGAGTCAACTGATCCTTGAATTGTTCCTCTTAACGGCAAGTGCTTGAGCTTAACAGCGTCACTGGCTTCAGCGCCGGCGATCCTATTTGGTTTTACCATTTCATCTCCATCACTTGAAATGTTCCAAAAATTTTTGGCAGAAACAAAATCACTTGATAAAACTACCCTTTAAACTTACATTTTTGTTTCCCGGCTGATGGGTCTTATTTTTATTTTAAGCCCTGAATTCCTTTCCCAAAAGATAATTCTCCCACAATAACCTAATGCGGGGAAAAGCGTCTGATATGCTGAGGTTTTCAGAAGCATGTGATTTACACGTTCGTCGCAAATAAAAATGCCAATGAATGAAATATGAATTGATATTTGGCCAACAATAATTAGACTAAACCCCAAGTGTCGCTAAAACGGTGATAAACAACATAAATTTCCGATCTTCTGTCTGGTTCGTTTGCACTGAAAGTCCTTCATTGATAAGAAAAAAATTTCCAATAATATTTTTATTTTTCAATATCGTGGGCATACCCTGCATATTTAATCTGTAGGGGACTACAATGGTTTATAAGCTAGTAATTTAAAACGATTTAATCTATGCTAATAGATTTTTAAATTAAAAATTATTTGTTTATTCTTTTGAGTAGTTTTATGTTCATGTACTACTACATACTAGTCCGAAACAGAAACTGCACAAAAGGCAAAATGTGGCCAACTCCTCATTAATTAGGAATTTAAATATTTTCAGTGTTTATATTAATTTGCCTAACTTCTGTAAATAAATTATGAGATAAATTTGCAAATGGAAGATAATGGATAAACATTTGTTGTTTGAAGGAAATAATGTCAAAAACATCTACATCTATGATTTTTAAAGGTATCAATTTTTTAAATAAGGAAAGGTGTACCATTGAGAAATACATATTTTCAAATATGCAATTGAGCATTTATCTGTAAACTTAAACACAGAAATATTTTCATAGTGCATAATAGAACCTTTAATTTAAAGGATAAACAAATTTTCTTCTCTAAGAATACTTGCAATAAAGATAATTTTCAAATGTCAAAATATTCTCAAGTAGGCTTTAGTTTCCAGAAAATGTTTTAGAAAATCCATCCCTGTCGCCACAGGAAATTGATAGCTCCCACTACTTAAAAATTCCTATTTTAAATTAGAGCTAAAAGAATCTCTGCTGTTTATTAAAGAAATTCAAAAATAATTTTTAGTGAAATACATGTTATACTACATCATCACAAGACCTGCAACTAAAAGTTATGAGATTAAAATTAAATCAACTCAGTCAGAAATAAATAACTGAAAATAGTAAGTGAAGCGTTAAAGTGACACTATTAATGTATATATCCCACAAACTTACTGAATAAGAAAGAACATTGTGTCAAAAATATTCTATTAAAAAAATAATATTAGCAAATATAAAAATTGTGTTTTTAGTCAACCCTAGTTAGTACTGTTTCCAGGTGTTCACTATTTTTAAATATTGTAATTTAAAAATAGGTATTTTAAAGACATTTATCTACAAACATATTAAAAATGATTTGAAAAAATATATTATTTATAGTAGAGAAACCTAATATATGGGTCTTTTTATCAACTAGGAAAAGAGCAGGATCCTGAACTTTTATTATACAAATTTCCGTTCTTAGAGATCAGCAAGGAATTATTACTAAAATAACGTGAGAAAGGCAAAAGTAATAAAAACAATTTAATTTTTTGAAAAATAATACATAATATGTGGATACGTATCCCTGACCCACTACTTGTAATTGATTATTTCCTGTCTCATGTAATTTTGTTCATTCCACAAAAAATTCAATTTATATTCTTAATTCCTATATCCAATTGACTACTGGAATAAATGGCAACTAATCTGAAGTTTACTAATTTGTCTTTTTATTGAAAAAATAACAAGTCAGTTGGAATCAGACATTACAGTATGGTGGACTTATTCTGAGGAATGTCTCAATCTTTTGATTCATTTAAATTCTTTCTTATTTGGAATTAAAATTTGACATAAAGTAAATAATATCACAAATTTTGATAGTTAAATATTTTATGATCAAATATTTGGCAATTGTTTAGGGTAAATTAAATATAAAAATGAGCCTGTATTCAGAATTTGACCAAATGATCAATTACTGGAAGAGGTGATCGAGGATAAATGCAGGAGCAATGAAATTTTTAGTAATGAAAGATTGGATACAGTATCCCAATTTACAATAAACCTTTTCCTGTTGATCCTGCATTCTAGATCATTTGCTATATATCCTACTGAGTCTCCTTGAAAGAAATGTTCAAAATGGAAGGGTTTCCAATACATCTGTATCTCAAAAGGGTTATTATACTGTGAAGAAAGGATAAAATGAGCAAAAGTTAGGAAAAAGAATGAAGGCAGGAAACTTCAAACTAAAAGAGAAAATAATTCCCCAAACTGATAGTGGAAAAAGAAAGATACTTCCGAAGAATTTGTGAAAAATGTGAAGGTAGTTGGCAAAACGAAAACAAATATGATGTAAAAGCATGTGTGGTAAATGTGGTAGTTGCTACAAAACATGTGTGTGTGTAAAATGCATTCCACAAAAGGCATGCTTTGAAGTTTGGATTGGATGATTTGTCTGATGACAAAGATGTCAATTTTGTGTGTGATGTGCTTTTGGAGAAACTGATGGAATTTGCAGTGACTGACTTTAGATTCTGTTATAATTAATGACAAAGAATTATTTATTATTACAGCATTTATTTACTTGTTCAGCATTATTTTGTTCTATATTATAACTAGTTTACTAAGTTAATAGGGAGTTAGAAAGAGGAATGAACTCGTCAAATTTCACAAAAATAATTTTTTTATATCCTGAGAAACTCATGATGATCGATGACTTATGATGATCCTCACTCGAGATGAAGTGAATTTCTAATTTTGAGCAGAAAATTCACAAGTAATAAGTTTTGTAACAAAATATACTGTTCTAGTTTTCAAAATTTGTAAAAATGTAGAACGATTAAAACATTCGATACAATTACCAGAATTTCAGAATCTCGCACAAGAACTAAAACAAACGAAAAAAAAACAAATAGTAGCCAAATTTCTTACTTTATCCAGTTGAATCAAAGCTTTACAGTCACTCAAAGAGTCTTTACTTATGAGTTTATCATAAGCGGTTTGTTTCATTCCGGAAAATATAAGATCTTTCAGAATCCAAATCCTGATATAAACATAACGCGATCGGTGCCGTTACCACGAGTCACAGATCTTTGCCACCAGGCAAAAATAACGTAGCAATAAAATTATTCCAGACAAAAATAAAACGATATTTTTACCGAATTTAGTATAACGGTCGTTTACGACAAATTCCTTTGCCTGTCGCTTTTACAACAATTCTGTTTCTGTCATGAATGCAAAACTTGTAGCAGAAGGAATTTCATACGGAATCTTCTTCTGTACTCCAACTGTTAGAAAAATAATGTGAGGCTTTAAAAATAGAGCAACTCTTATAAAAAAAATTCGTAACTAAACCGTTTTGACAAAATGTTTTATTGGAATAAAGTATGCATTTTTAAAACTTTAAAATAATAGTTTAATAAATATATAATATAAAATATGTAACTGATTGAATGTGATAATTATCGATTTTTTCCATCATTAAATAGACTTTGAGTATTAATAGAAATATGGCATCATACAATTTGCTTTGTTTATTGCCGGTGATTTTTACATTTAGCATTTGGAATTAATTGATTTTTAAATCGAGAATTATTCCATGGCCCTGGATTTGAGATCAAGGTAAGAAAATTATTTTTCCACGAAAGCGTTCACTCTTCTGGAATAATCAACAAGAATAAAAAAGGACCACTTGATATGAAATATTCTCTAAATTATTTTTTACGATTGCTGGAAAAATCAGGTGCTGAAATTAATGACGAGAACTAATCTGAGTCATTTCGTTACATTTCTGAATCTGAGAATTTATTTGTTTACAAATTTTGATTTTTTTTTGTTTCACAAACAAAAGAAATATATTTTTTTGTACAAAATTGCGAATACGTTTTAAGTTTAATTTTAAAAAAGTATTTGGGAAAAATCCTGGTTTGCGACTCGTTTTTGGCGTGTATCACTTTTTGTCGCCAATGCCAAATAGTGATGTCACGCTGAAAAGAAAGAAATTAGCACATGAAGATCACAGAAATGAGAAAAATGCATTTAAAGTTTCCATTGCAGCTTACAACAGTACATACAGTAAAAAAGTTATCCATGTTTCACATTAAAGTGTGAAACATGGATAACTTTTTTACTGCTGAGGTTTACTGCTGCTTTTTACTACTCAAAAAGTACTAATCTCCCCTTAAGATTGTTGATAAGATGTGAACTTTGCCACCATTCTAGGATCCATTGCTAGGATTTAGTGCATGTGGTAGTTACCCTTTTTAAGGTTTCGTTGTAATTATTCTCATATAGTAAAAGAACTACTCAAAGGTTTTGAAAAAACTAAAATTACGAAAATTCAAAAGTAAGATAGGTTTAGAAATGAGTTTTAAGATAGTCTTAAAGGAAAGTTTTAAATTACTAAGATTTTCTATTTTATTTTATACATGTATGTACTATGTGACAACCTTCTAGATCATAAAATCAGAGGTTTTTCTCTAAGCTTATAAACAGTGAATACCTGTAGTATGGATATTTCTGGTTTTCAATTCAAGCTTTTAATATGTTTTGTTTGAAAGGGAGGAAAATAATAAAATATCTTAGGCAACCACTCAACTTCAACAGATGATTCGAATTCAAAAGATCGTCAAGAGCTTATGATCCTTTACTGTTGCTCTTCGTTCATATCTGAATAATGATTTGTCTGTTCTAGGTACTTGCACATATTGATATTTGTTTCAATGTATTATAATTTTTCTGAAATTGAATGTATCTGTAAAGATTCTTTTTAAATATTCACCAAATTGAATTTTTGCTAAAATAGTTACAATTGATCTTTGTCCCCCAAAAATGTGTGAATGTGAATATTTCCTCTACCCAATATTCTCTATTAAATTGTATTTTATTTTTCAGTGAACTTGAGCATGCCTTCATCAAGGATAGAATAAATAATGTGGAAAAACACTTTTCAGAAATAAGTTCAAAACTCGCAGCTTATATTAAAAAGACAGCTCATGTGAGAGACAGTGGAGATGATTTTGCCAAATGCATTTTGTCATACGCTTCCAAAGAAAACCTCAACCTTTCATTAAGGAATTCTCTTACCCAGTTTGCTGACATATTATTAGCTCTTCAAGAATATAGAGATGCTCAAGTAATCTTTACTTTTCAACTTCACATTTTATAATTTCAATAATTTTTTTCGCATGCTGATTGTTTTTCCTAAAAAAAGATAATTTACCCCATTGGAGAACTTTTGTGCCTCTAAACAAGATTTATTCACTCACTGTAAATAAAGCTCAATTTAGTTTTATGTTGTAGATATCATTTTGAATTTTATCCTCAATAAATGCATAGACTGCATTCAAAATTTGGTAGCTTTTTGTGTAACAATTAACCAATTAATTTAAAACAAAACATCCTTGGCATACTACTGAACTAGTGATTTAGTTACACCTGAAAATGTAAATGAACATTAGCTTTCATAAATTGTACTGAATATTAATGCTATATGTATCTATACATATAGCATTAATATTCAGTACAATTGTACAAGTAATGCTATATGTATCTATACATATAGCATTAAGGCTATACATAGCTTAAAGGCTTTTGTTGGATCAGTTTCACTTTGTACTTCCAAAGAGTTTTTTCTAAATCTCTCCGATTGTCAAGGCTCACACAAAAATACAAACTTTAGGGAACTGTAATATGTTTATTTACATGGATTGAAATTTGTACTATCCTAAGTACAGAAAATAATTGTACTACCCTAAGTACACAAAAATGGTTCCTGGAATGGAACGCTAGTGATATCGTCTTATCGCGTCAAAAAATCAGACACAAACTGAGAAGTTGGCAACGTTCTTGACGCTCGTCAAGTACATGAAAAGTTACACCAATTAAGGAGTAGCGCCAACAACTGTCAGAGATATGCATTGTGTGAACACCAATCATTATCAAAACCATTTTATAAATATCAGACAAGGTATGAAAAAATCAGGATTTTTTTTAAAAAAATCCAAAACATCGGATTTATTTGATTTAAATCAGATTTTTTTAAAATTTAAATCTAATTTTTATGATTTTAATTAATTCCTTGCCCGTACAAGTTTAAATTTGTTGAACATGAGACACAAATTACAGTATAGATTCTAGATAGTTTTGATTTATTTAAACATTAATACTTTTATGTAAAATATTAATGTATTAGGAAAATAGCTGGGTAAATTTTTGAAAGATTAAAACTCGACATAGGAATTAGCAAAGTAATTCACATGACAGTAAATAGAACAGTGCCCCAAATGCCAAGTATGAGCAATGTTTTTCCATCTGATCTCAAGCAGTTTAGATTACTTTGAGTTTAACCCATAACCAGTGACAAGTATTTTTTGGACCCATATAAATGAGGTTGCTGGATCCCACCGATACCATATTATAATTTTTTTCAATCATACAAATTTCAGAATTTTTTTGCATTATATATTTATCATATATGAATAAACTGTTTAGAATTACTTCAATTATTTTGATATAAAATAATTAATTGGTTCAAAACTTGCTTTGAGAAAAAAATCATGTCACCAATGGAAAATAAAATAAAAGGAATTTGCATCTTGAAAAATTCCTACTGCTCATTAATTTTTAGTTTGCAAAAATAACTTATTGGTGAAAAAATTGTTATTTTTGTAAGTTAACAGTCAAAATTGAGACAACATGAAAATACATAAATTTGAAATCAAATATGTCTAGTTTTCAAATTCTTTGAACATTGACAAGTATTTCATAGGTATATTCGAAGCACACGAAAAGGGTTTATATATAAAACAAAAAAAGGAGCTTTTCTCTATGAACAGCATGGAACAAGTGTAATAGCATCCCTTAGAATATGACAATTCAATGAAATTTTGAGCTTGCAATAAAAGATTTTTCAATTCGAATAGCTTTCTGCTTCAACTCATAATCTTTTCTCAACATACTCACTCAATTATCAGATGAATCAGAATTAACTTTTACATTCCAATTCCATAAATATTAAATAGTTATTCTAGCAGTGTAAAAATTTCTAAGGGATCAATGCACAAAATTTCCCAATGAATTGAAATAAAAATTAACCAATATATTACCCAAAACAAAATGAAACTATTAAAATTACCAATTATAAAGATTTATGTGCAAAATTGGAATGCTTTTGGGGATACTACAGAAAATCTTTCTGTTGTGTCTTTATATTTTTTATGAATAGACTACAATCTATGTATAAAAATGTGTGTGTGGGGGGTGTTTTGTTCTCCACAAATCTACACCGTTTGACCAATCCACACCAAATTTGGTACACTTATACTTTGGAACCCTGAGAGCAACATAGGGTACATATTAACCCCTGTTCTCTTTAACCTAGGTGTGTGTGTGTGTAGAGGGTCTAAAAACAATTCCAAATCGCCTTAGGAATAACATTGAGCATAAAACGATTGTGGTATGCAGCTCAGTTTGATTTACCAGTATTGATCAAAATCAGGTTTTTTAATAAAATTATTTTACCACAGTATTGCTCGAAAAACAATTTTTTCCAAAACAAATTAAATTATAATATTTATGTTTGAACTGACTTTTTATTTCTTCCCATGATATAAATAATTTATGAATATTTGATTGATGAAAAAAGGATATTTAATTTTGCATAACTTACATTTTTTGTAATGGAACACAAAAAGCCAAAGCGAAAAATTCATTGATCATAAAAGCGTAATTTTGCTACTCTGTATCTGGCAATGCCAGAATTAAGGTTTAACTTTTTATATAATTTGATTTAGAATTCTGTGTTTGTGTATTTGAGTTGACAGTGAAATGTTGTGGTCATATTTGAGCATTTCTAAGTTTTGTAAATTTGTGTTCTTTTTGTAAATAATTTAATATTGTCTATCAGTATTTTTCAATCGTCTTTTTCGAATTTCTCTATAGAGTTCTATTCATTTCCACAACCTTCTAGAAGGTTCTACCGAATTCTATTCGTTTCCACAACCTTCTAGAAGGTTCTACAGATTCTATTCGCTTCTAAAAATTTCCAGAAGGTTCTACAGAGTTCTGTTCGACTAAACTTGGACTTAAATGTCATCGGGACTATCACCATAGTGACCCCGAAAACTTTGAATTCGACACTAATCTCGGTCATTTTGCACATTTTATTTTTCACCCCTTCTTACCCCCCATGCCGATGAGGGCTGAACTTGGACTTAAACGGCATTGGGAGTGTCACTATTCATGTCAGCAACCCGAAAACTATGGATTTGACACTAATATCGATTGTTTTCACATGTCATCCCCTTCCCATCCCTAAGGATATCTTACCCTACAGTATTTTTTCCAGGTAGTAAGTCATGTGTACCAAGTTTGGTTGAAATAAGCGTTCCAGAGTTATGCTGGAACATACAAACATACACACACGTCTATTTTATATATGGTAATTTCTTGGTGGTATATGTATGTATATTTCAATGAACTTTCCTTAAGTCTTTGGTTAAATATGTTCTAGTTTGTAGAATTCTGTTTCATAAATGGAAACCTTTTTAAGTAAGGTGTATAACTTCTTATTTTAAAATGACTGGTAAAGTTAAAATAAAGTTATTCTAAAATAAGATATGTTACGTTAAATCAAAACAGGTAGCCATACGTTGTAGTTCAAAGATTTTTCTAAATTTTGACATTTTCATTACAAGACGATTAAAATCAATTTAATTTACATTTGTTTTTCAAGGTTCATGGGTATTATTTAAAGCTGTACTCTATAGTCAAGTAACTACATCTATCATTCTCAATAGGTACGTGGTTTCCAAATAGAAACGAGTCTCTCAATTGAAAAAAGTACCTTGAGGATTCGATTTAAAACAAAAATTTTCTGTTAGAGGAAAGCGAGTTTTAAATATGACTTGGAATACTATCATAGTAAGGAAGTATTTAAACTAGGACTATTGAAAAATAGAAATATTTTGTCTTAAGTGGCAGAAGGTCGGGGTTGCTTACTTGAAGTTGAAACTGTTCGCATACAACTTAGGTACCTGTGAAACATTCATTGAAAGCAGTGATTTTGTAAAAAAATGTAATCGATTGAGTTTGCTTTGTCTACACTGATGGCATTTGTTTTAAACAAGCCCCGTTATTCCACATTCTGCTGAATAGAATTTTCAAGAAAAAAATGTGTGCTTCAAAATAAATTAATCATAAATGCCGTAACAGTTTAATTTGCTATCCTCTCACAATGATGATGTAATTCAAAAACATCAAATCCATTGCAAGAGTACCACAAATAATAAATATTGATTAAAAAACTGAGTGTAAGACTATACACTGGAAGTTCCTCATTTTTACTGAAACAACTTAATGGGTATTCATAATCACTCTAAAACTCAAAATCAACTTCTGAAGAAGTCATCTCGAAAAGGTTTTGTAGTTTATCTTACAGCAAGAGTGCGATGAATATGAAATGGATTATCTGGATGGATATATCATGTATACATATTTGCTTCCGAAGTAAATTGTAGAAGCTATGAAAAAGTTAAAACTATGTTAAAAATATTTTCTGTACTTAAGTGATGTTTGCATTTTTAAATGAAATAGAATCAAGATTTAACGAATTCAACCTGAGCAACGCCAGGTAATTCTGCTAGTACTAAATAAACAACTAAAATATCTTAAAAAAGAAAGCAAGTTACCACAATTTTAATTTGAGTGAATATATTTCGAGTATCTTCACTCATCACATGGAGAATTATTTAAAATTGGCCATATGGCGATTTACGATTTATAGTCAAATGGAATGTTTAAAATAAAACTCACGCTGATGAGCAGGCTTGTGAGTGACACCTATTGGTTAATGGCCCAAGATGGAAAAACGTGTCTGGTAATATGATCCCAATCAGCAAATACTGTTACTTAGTGTCTTCAGAGGGAGGATGATTTTCAATATAATTTTGGGGTGTTGGGGTTTAATGATTTGGGGTTCAATATAATTAATCTTCTCACTACAAGTGAGAAGTTCTTAACTTATATTTGAATGAATTGAACATGCATCTTGTTCAGTTATTTCATTTTCAATACTATTAAACATAACAGAAATAAAAATGAAATTTAAAATTTTGATTCAAATCAATGATTCTTTTAATTAAAATCACTTGATTTAAATAAAGCTGATTTAAATCGGCATACTCTTATCAATTATATATTATATACTGTAAATCGATGTTTTCTGTCTAGTTAAGATCACAACCAACTCTTATCACATTGTCATTTAAGTCAGATTGAATTCAAGGCTATCCTATTTAAAGTCAGCGGCTGATTCATTAAACTGATTCTTACTTTGTTGGTCTTTTAAAACTTACTGACACAATGATGCAACAAGAAATCCAGTCTTCACTTTTGTCTCATCAAACTTTTTCTGTATAACCCTTTAATATATTTTACATATTTCCCTTTAAATAACATTGCCACTACTTTTTTGAGATCTTCTAATTTAATCTACAATATATACTTTTTACATTTTCAATTATATTTGAATTTTAATATTTTAAAAACCCTATCTATTATCTAAGAATATGTATATACTTCTATCTCCATAACTTTTCATCTGTCCTCATTTCAACAAAACTAATTATAGAGTTCAGCATAAAATTGTGTGAAATTGCCTCAACATGATATTTGAATTAGAAAATCATTTTTTAAATTTTAGATCCAGCGAACTGATGTGAAGGTAGTTCTGGATTTTGCAAATTATAATACAGTTTGTAAGAAGGCAAAGGTATGTTCGAATTGCTAAAATTATGTATAAATGCCAAAACTAATCTTAAATAATTTTCCCCAATTCCTCCACTAACCTCTTAACATTAAATAGTTTAACGTCTTTGCAGTGTAGAAATGTGCCTTTAAACCTTTTTAGTCAGCTTCAACAATATAAATTTCCTTTGCCATAATCTGCTCTCACTAACAGTAACAAATTAGCTCCCCTTTTTTCCCCACAAAAAGCTTTTCCAATACCTAAAGAACTGGGTTTTTAATCTATCATTTGGATGTCAAAGGTTTTTTATTTCCAATATTTTTTTTATTTCCAGCAGAAAATAAAATACTCAATACAAAGGTTAGTAACAAAAATTTACACAAAAAATTGATTTAAAAAAGGTAAGACAAGAAAGAGAAAGAAAAATTAGCTGCCCATCTATCCTCTCCCCTCCCCTCAGGGTCACATCTTTGGGTGTGTACTGGCTTCATGAATCCAAGGTACCATAGTGATCTATTCTTTTCCCATGAAGTTTACTGTCTGGTAAATATGGGAGTCGTAACCCCAGGATGCCCAAGTGATCTTTCTCCTCTCCATCTTTTCTTTTCGTAATTGACATTACCTGTCTTGGTGCAACTTGGCCAAATATGGCCCTTGTGCCATAAACCCAAAATCAACCAACCCATCCATTCTGTAGCCTCCCAGTATTGGTAACAGATGTAAAAAGCGCTGTACAAATTTGCAGATGGCGGATGTTCATTTCTTGGGATTTAGAACAAAGAGGCAGCAAAGGCTATGCAGAATTTTAAGGCAGTAGATATGTTTAGCCAAGCAATTGCGACCATTAGAAATCAGGTTATTGCAACAGCTTCTGCTCTTGTAGCATCTGGGATACATTTATGGTTACTAAAATACTGACTATGTCTGATTTGATGTGATTAATACTCATTCCATTAATACGCAGCAACTCTTTTCTGAACTATGAGATTTAAAGATATTCGAACAATGAGCAATTTAAAATTTGCATTTATTTATTTTCAATCATTTGAAGGGGTCACCAGTGGTGTATAACTGGAACTGTATGTGAAGAATTTGTACAAAAAGGGACTCAATGCAGAGAAAAGTGCTGATTGCACTGTAAAATAATGCGATACAACTTGAAAATTAAACATTCATGAATACTAAAACAAAATACAAGTTTTCTCATTTTACATTTCATGTTTCCATGTTATTCCATAAATTAACATAACTAACTAATGAAAAATAATTGCAAAATATTTTTCATTGCTTGCATGACTAATATCTATAATGACAAATGTATAATTACTTTAAAAGGTTTATGCAACAATTTGCCTTTTAAAGTAATTGTGCATTTGTTAAAGTAATACATAAATATAATTTAAATATACATACTTATGAATATCTGTGACTAATGCTATTAATCAATTGCAGCATAAATGCACAAATCAACATTTGTTGCATTGAAGGTAATTAATATATGAAAATGCTTCACTTCAGAATGTTGAAAATTATCAAGTTAGGAATTGTCATGCACACTAGTGAAAAATGTATTGTACGAAATATATGAAATTTTCAATCTGTTTTAGGGGGATTTGAAATCAAGCTTTGAAATATGTACTAAAGAAATAAGTAAAAAGAACCTGTTGGAAAAGACAAGATCAAAGAATCCATCAAACTGGCAAAAAATTGTATCCTTAAAATGTGGTTCTAATATTTTACATATTTTAATTTGCTTCTAGGATTAAAATTGCATTTTTTGAAAACTGAATGTATCTGATTTTCATTAGTAGATTTATCTATACTTTAATTGAAATGTATTTGCATACATACACATTGCACATGTATTTTGATTTCTTAATTATTAATAATTTTAAAAATCATTATTTGTTTAATACTAATATAGTATAGAATAAAATTCTAAAATAACTAGGGCAAAAAGGTGATAAATTTTATTCACTTTTAATCTTCAAAAGCAAATTGATGACTGACAAATAGCTAGTTAAGCTAGTACATGGAATAAATAAGAGTAATTTTTTTATAAAATATGTGAAATATTTTAGATTTGGTTGTTTTGTAAGCATTAAAATCAAACAAATTAAGAATTTGAAGGAAGTAATAGATCTTATCAAATACGGCTATGTTATAGATATAACAATAAATTAGTTTCAGAATTCTCAAAGATAAAATAAGCCTGTTTACTGATATTCAATAAAACTAATTCTTAATTTAATTATAATTATTTTAAAGTGTTTTTCCTTGTTTTATATCAGTTACCCTTATTTTCCTTAATGCACTCAAAGGCCCAGGTAAGCATTGGAAATGTCTTAAAATATGGGTTTGAAAGCAACTTTTGTTTTCATCAAAATGCATGCATATTATCTTTATATTTTTCATGATAATTTTATATGTATGGATGCAAGCAGATTTCGTTTGAGTAGTGTATAATGTTTTTCAGGTAAAATATGTTTTATCATTTTTAACTTACCCATCATAAAGCCCAAGTAAAAAGTTGTATTCTATAATTTATAAGTCTTTAATTTATTCTATAATTTGTAAGCCTCTTTGAAATAAAAATATATTCATCTCTTACTTGATTTGAACAATTTTTCTAATTAAAGTATGTTTGTGTGACTAATTTTGAAAAATACCATGTAACATCAGTTCTGAATCACCTTGTATACATACATATCAATAGTAAAACATTACATTTATTTTGTGAACATTTAATAGGCCGAGAAAGCAGTTAGTCAAGCAAAAGATGAAGCTTCAAGGGCAACTCTTGAACTCTCCAGAAAAATGGATCGCTTTGAAAAACAGAAAATAGACGATATTCAGGTATCTTATTTTCTCTACTATTAACTATTTTCCATTCAATGACTTTAAACCATATCTGAAGGATTTCTAGACCTGCCTAATTTTGTCACTCTTCATATAACCATATAGCACTGATTGATAGATTCTATCCCAAGTAAACAGTAAACATTTTAGTTAAATATTTCAAGAGTTATCTAAGAAAGCATTTACTCACAAATTTCCTTGATGGTGGACATGTTGGAAATAAGGAGGTAGAAGGTCCATGATAATAAGCATTTGCAATACTTAAAACACAAAAAAAAATCACTACACTTACTGTATATATATTTTTTTAACAAAAAGACAATGCCACTTACTGAAACAAATAGATTAAAGGAAGCTACTAATTTAAAAGTAATCTTAACTGTCTTTAAGTCCAATTTTTGCTTTATGTCTTTGCAGCTTAATAAGTCACTTTATCTAATAAAAAACTCAATCTAAGTTTGTGAAAAGAAAACATCTGTTAATTGATCTGAACTGGCATTGGTCTGAAGATCATCACTGCATAGCAATATGTAACAGTATAATTTAGAACTCATGCTTCTGCTATGAGTACCAATAAAGCTAGTTAAGTCATCAATTTTACAGCTCATATCACAAATTTGTATAATAATGTATTATGTTTGCCACTTAAAATATAAAATGTAGTTGAAACTTGTTTTATTGCTTTAATTTTTCGGAGAGAAAATAAATTTACCATTTTCATTATAACCATATTTAACTTCAAATGAAAGTAAATCAGTAATATGTGCAGTTTCTGGCTCCAATGTTTCCTAGAATTAGATTTTCAAAATTATTTTTGTTGCAACTGAGAAAAAAGCCTATTTAACAAGTATGAAAGTAGTTCGAATGATTAGTGAAGAAAATAGTGATATAGTCAGCTGAATATGATGTAGTAACTTCTAAATTTTATTTGGAAAGGCAAAGGCTTTTGTGACAAATCTAAAAATGTGTTGAGAATAAATTTTAGGAATACTTTTGAATATTAAATTAAAAAAGGTAAAAGGTTCATAATTTCAATTCATAATCAGTAAAGGATTTTTTTAAATACAAATTCAGACTTGATTGTTTCTTTGATTATTTGTCACCTAAAGTTAAAAAAACAAAAATAAGCTAAATGCATTTCAGTTAAATGCTTAGATTTTCAAGATTCACAAGTTTTAAATGCTTTTATAAGAAACTATTGCACTGTTTTAGTCATCAGTACCAATTCGAGAAAAGATCAGTGTAGTCAAATGTACAATGTTTCAAAACAGGATACAATGAAAGATACAAAGTGTTACAGTGCTTTCATATTACTAGAGTATCAAATATTTTTTAGACTTTTTCGTTCTTATAAGAACTCTGATCAAAACTGAAGATACAGCTATTATTTAGTTGATTGTGTAGTAATATGCAAAATAATGACAATTTCCCTACATCAAAAGTCAATTATTTAATCTTTGTTTTAATTTTTAGTTCTACCTTTAATCATAAGTAGTTGATGCTTACACATGGAGCAGACTGTTGTCACTACCTCTAGATGATACTTTCTTTGCAATAGGAAATAATTTTCTTTATTAATTTGTGATTTTAAACCTGTTTGGAACCCTCTGTTATCAGTAAAACATGTAATTTTTTGTGTAAATTATGTACTAAAGGCCCATTATCTCAAATCCTGCTGATTACTACTGTAAACTAACCATGTGGTATTTCATCTGATTTATTTAAAAATACAATACATAATCTCAGACAAGTAAATGCAAAGAAATAATTATTTCCATTTACTTGCGTAATTTTTTTGTCTGTAATACATCATCGAAATTTTAATTGATTTTGTTCTTACACCTATAGTTTTCACTAATTTAAATATTTTTCCAGTTTGCATTTCTCGAATTCATCAAAATAGAAATGATATTTCATGCAAAGGCAATTGAGCTATATACAAAGGCATATAATATAATGAAGAATACTAAGGTTGAAGATGATTTAAAAGTATGTATGTTTTCATTGTTATAAATTACATACTAAAAAAATTTGACTGTTTCCTATGATAATTTTTGCCGTACACCATTTCAAATTTTATAAAAGCAAATAATCATTTACATTAGTCACTTCAAAACTCTTGGAAACACTAAGGCCATTAATATCTTGATAGGACTTTTTCTTTCTAATGAGGACCTGACCATTTGCCTCTAAAGCACTACGTAAACAGATGGCTATTTGTAAAACGGGGGCTAATGGGTAAGCCATCATTAATCTTAACAGGGACAGACATCCATGTGTTTACAAACTGGGATTGAAATCCAGGACCTACTGCATGGCAGACAAATTTTGTGACCATTATACCAGTTAGGAGGCTTGATAGTATTGTAGTATATTTTATGGCCCTCTTCGTAAAATTTGCATTGTGCAATACTTAAGAGCAAGAAATTTTTGAGCTTAGAGGCTTAACACAAATATTTAAAATAACTGCCATATTACCTCTTAATAAGTAGGATAACAATTCTAAACAGTATATAACTTGGAAGTTTAAAAACATGGTAATTTAAATTTCTGAAAAAGTCTTCCTGTAATGTTTCACCAAAACATTCTTTTTTTGAGAATGATAAACAGAAAAGTAAAGAGTACTTGTGTTTCAGGAATTCAGGAGCCATTTCAGATCTTATTCTTTACCTCTGGAATATGAGAACTCTTCTCATGATGTTGGAAGGAATAAGACGAATATTCTACCGTCTGGACATACTCTAAAGCCAGATAAAAAAACTAATCTGTCGTGCAAAAATCGAGACAATGCAGATGAACTTGATTTAGATACAGTGGATGCAAACAAAATGTTGGATATTACTTCAACCTCACCCAAAAGTTATATTGAGTCTTTATCTTTGAAAAAAGCCCAGGGGTCACAAAAATCTGACCAATCAAGTAAAACTAGTAATTCTAGAAAAGAAAATTCTAACACTAGTATTGCTGAATCAAAATTCGAGTTTTGAGATGTTTAATTTTTATTTCTTTTTGTTAGAGCACTAATTCTCCATATTGCTAGTATTATTGCAGCTTATCTATATAACTATTTTATTGTTAGGTGTACTTAATTGTGATTATCTAGTCAGTATACAAACTATTTTAGCAAAGTTGATGTTTATAATCAGTGCTGTTGCATGTGTTTTTCATCTTATAAATTGTCCTGCCTGGCACAAAACTTGTACTGTGATATTCCATTTTCTGGAAAGGCTTTTGTAAAATGTGGTATAACAATTGTCAGTTTTCTTAATCAAAGATTAAATTTATTCAATTTGCAGAAATTAAGTGTTGAATTTAGATATAAATTTATTGAAATCAAATTAATCAAAAGATGTCTACATTTTACTATCTTCTAGTCTTTTCAATTAATTTTTACACAATTATATTTTTTTAAAGTAGGTTTTGTACTGTGACTACTCATTGCACCAAATCAAAATTGATTTTAATAAATGAATTTTAATTAACTTTGTATAAATTGTTACTTTACATTGTAGTTCTTATTTCTATTATAATAGCCAGTTGTGTTGCTCCAGTGCGATGTTTATTAACTGCCTACCTTATTTCTATTATTGATTTTTTACTGAGTGAAGTAGAAGCAAAATAAAAATTGTTTTTGTTAAATCATAGTATTAGCCTAACTAAAAAAATGGTATCAGTATTTTTCATAATTCTTGCATTTAATTTCACTATTATTTTTAAATATTAATTTTCTGAATTATGTGTAGAGGTACTGGTATATTCCCTCTCCCAAAAAAGGCCTCAGTATTACCTCTATATAATTATATTCAAAACTTAGTGCACTAAATTATACTTCAATTTAGAAATTTCACTAACTTAAAATTTAGGAATGGGCAATAGTTTAAAATAAAGTCTGGTGTTATGTTAAAAAATACAACTGCACAAATACCCACAATATTTAATCACAACTGCATAGTACAGAATATTTACACCTTTATAAACAAATTACAATATGCACAATATTTACACAATGAAAACATACAAATTTAAATCAACATTGCACATGGTACCTAAAACTATATAAACAAATTTTAAAATATTTCTTTATCAAAATGATCAACAAGAGTACACAGTAAAATTAAAAATATCACATAACAGGAAGTTTTAATAAAATATTCTTTTTAGACTAAGATGCATAAATTTTCCTAAAATAGCTTTTAGCTACATAACTATCCTAGCTTATTTTCATTTTATACACATAGTAATCAAAATTTATACATACACAAAATAGATCGTTCTTCCAAATTTTTCAAAAATGCAAAATACGTATCTTATGACAGAATGACATTTAACAATGAAATAAACCTTCAGCAACAAAATATATCTTTAGGTTAATGTTTTAATACTGCAATGCTGACAAAACAAGGGCAAACTGTTTCCATTAGCATCGATACTTCATATCTTCCAAATTGTTTCTTTTTGCATATGAAATTTCCCAGTAGAAAATTTATTAAGTCTAAAAAACAATACACATAAAATTAAGTCTTGGCATTACAAAAAACAGTGTTTAATAGAATAAAAATTTTAATTTGAAAAGTTGCAAAATTAATCAAGCAACAATAAACTAGTATTTTAAGAAATAATAGGTCAAATATAAGGATCTTGGCTTCTTTACAAGCAGAGTACATCATGCATGACAAAACATTCATTTAAAAGTGCAGGTATTAATGAAAATTTACATTATAAATTATGTGTTCTTTTTCTACCTGGACCAGACCTCATCTTTTGCTGCTAGAAGGCAAACCTAAATCCTTCACTCCCAATCTGATTACACTTTAAGCCACGGATCTAGTCTAATTAGCTCTCATGTAAAAAATGCCCAACCAACCCCCAATCTGATCTAAAAAATTGAGATACATGTCATGATTATGTGTTGTATTCATCTTACTAAGTTAGTTATTGCGATTGGTCTTCTAAATACTTTACTTTCTACTTTAATAAGTTTTTATTACAATGAACCTATTTCAAATTTTAATTTTATTAATTACTTTCAATTATAATATATATTTCATGCTTAAAACAAGACATGACTAAATTTAAACTATAATTTTATTAGATTAATTTGCAGTCATTAATCAAATTCTGGGTCCTTGCCCATAACAGGAGGCAGCTTGATTTTGAGCTCTTCACATGATGATGGGAATGACCAGAAAAGATATCTTGATTTGTCTATGGGGCTGAGGATGTAAATGAAGAGTCTGGTAAAGGATTTACAATTAGTCCTGAGACAGCAATATTCAAATGAGAGGGTTCTAAGGGAGCATGAGAAAGAAAACCAAAGGCAAAATTAATATAATACTAAGTGAATTATGCTGAAATGAAAGGGAAAGACTTCAAACATGACAAAAATTTAGTAACCCCAGAAAACGGGATTACTATTTAGCAGTTGTAATCGAGAACCAGATTCTTTAATCCAAATGGTAAGGTTTTTTAACAGTAATGGAATATTTACAGTGATGGTCAGATCCAAGGACATCCACCAAAGCCTTTGAATGCCTAGTGAAGCTCACTTGGGGTGAAGGAGACTGGGTCACAAAAGTAAGGGCACATCATATGACCTTGTCATTGGGGTGATTTAAAGTAGGATAGTTTCGGTCAGAGAAGGCTCGAATGAAAGGGTATTCGGGGAGTTTTCAGGTGGGGTTATTACATATATATACACAAAAATTGTATAGTTAATATTAAATGAGTTCATGATTAAATACTTACATAATGTGAATAAAGTTCATCGAAATTTCCTAACATTTCTGGAGTTGGAATACTGCTTGGAGTTGTGTTAGCTAAAATAAACAATTTTAAAATTTTCATTCAAAATGTTTAAAGCAGTAAAATTATTTAATTACTAAAATGTGAATTGTTTGTAGATTTTCATTAGTCAAAGAAGGTATACAAAAAGCATTACAACTGTTACCTGTTTCATACATAAATGCATTTCCATCAACTTTTGGGAGCAAATTATAACTTTCTAGACATAGAGGTTCCTGGTAGAAAAAAGAATATAAACTTAAATTATGATCATAGTTTGGTAAAAGTGAAAAGGTATAATTTTGGATGAAATTTGTGTTCAATGAATTTAAAACAATTTTTTAAAAATATTGTTTCTTACATTCGTAAAATTGACATAAAGAGGTGGCTGACTAGGCTGCATGAATTGGTCATGGTTATAAAATGGTTTCTCGTCAATTGGGTCTATGTTTTGGCAAATACTTTTGGGAGGTGAGTACAATGAATAGCGTTGAATAGGATAAAGAGATAGCGTGTCATCTTCATTTTCTAAAATAGAACAAAATCCAATTCAATACAATCAAATGCTCCAAAATAATTAACACTATACAAATACAATAGATACTTTTAATGGAAATTTTGTACAAATATTTAAGTCAATCACTAAGTGTTACTAGAAACCCAAATCCTCAATTAGAAAATATAGTCCATATTATGAAGTAATAGAAACTATACACCACCACCATGTCAAAACTTGGGATTACAGGTCATCTGGAATATTAAAAAAATTAACAAATGTATAGCATATTCATAAATACTAAATAATAAAAGCCTTTGATATTTTGTAAAAGGAAGAATGCAATGTAGATGAAAAGTATCCAAGACTGCTAGGTGCAGTGGAATGATTCGATTTCTATGAACAGGATTTTCCAAGTTTAGGTTGGGCTTAAAAATGAATTTAAAAAAACTGGACATATCATTTCCCAAATGGGGATTCGAACTCAGGACTTGAACCAAAATATTTTACTGGGAACTGCTTTCCTATGACACGGTTTTTAAAGAGGTTCAGGATTTGTTGGCTAACATAACTCTTCTAACTAAACTATTTCACTTGAATTCTTTTGAGGGGTTCTCTTGCTTGAAGATTCGACTTGAATTAAAACTAGCCTGTTTAAGAATATTTGCTTTTAAGTACCCTATAAAGCAAATCTTATTGCAGCCTAAATAATCACTAATCAAGAAAAGCAATTTTATTGTTAAGATATTAATAAATCCAGAGGGTTTTACATGAGTTATCAATTTGTTCCCTTTATCGACCATCAGTCACTTTCGTATACCACATGTGTGAAATCAAGTAATGTATCAGTTATACTTAAAAATGAATTTTACACTTCAAAGTCAACAATGAATTTTGAGACATTGTAACCACTCCAAGGGTTAAAATTTAACTTTATACACTTTCATCACTGTTAAGAGGACAAATGTTGCATTAGAAAGACTTCTCAGCTGATGATTTTTAAATCAAGCATGTTTTAGGACTGGCAAAAGAACTTTTGATTCTTATAAAGCGATTTTTAAAATTTAGATCAATCAAAATTACTTTTTACTGAGAAGAGTATTTTTTATTACCCAAGTACTTCAATTTTTCATATTAAAAAATTAAATTGAATTATTTTAGTTCAAAAATTAATTTCAAAGCTCTCATTTTCTCATTACAAATGATGCAGCATTTTTCTTTGGACCACAAATAGGTAATAAGCTATACTTGTAGGATGAGAAAAACAGGATCTTTCAACAGTTGCTTCAAAAATCCACTTTTTTTCTGTAGATTTACTTTTAAAACACAAATCGATTAAAATTGGTTTTTAATGTTATTTCTTCAAACACATTATGTAATCTCACATTTGAGGCTATCACAGCAAGAGTGGCCTAACCCAGGGGTCTCCAAACTACGGCCCGCGGAAACCCGGCCGATGCAGCATGCAATTTTTCGTAAAATCGTACATCGCAAAAATAATTAAAATATAGTAGAGTCGCGGAAATTCGAGGTTCTGTGTAATTCGAACCGGTTTTATGGAAAATACACTATTACAAAATATTAATAAATGACTCGTTACTGAATGCCTTCAATTTAATAATGCTTTCCGCTTCTCATTAGTGTTTGCCTTGTGTTCTTTACTAAGGTAAATGAAACCCTTTCTAAACTTCAATTAGATCTAAAAAAAACTAAAAGGCGTTACCAGATGGAGGTAAAAGTATGTGTGGCAGTAAAACAGGATTAGTAGGGTATGTATGCAATTAATTCTATTCAAAATACTGGAGGGGAGGAACCAATGGTTTTTCATTGCATTATCCATCAACAATCCTTGAGGGAAAAACATAAATGTGTCATAAGTAATGCAGGTCATTGTTAAGACAGTAAATTACATCTGATACCACTCTTAAATTGTTCGGATATTGAAAGTCAGTATCCAGATGTCCCATATCATTGTGAGGTACATTGGCTAAGCAGAGGAAAGGTGCTCCAAAGGTTTTTGAGCTGCGCCAAGTTATTGACATTTTCATGATTGAACAGGTAAGCCTGTAGAAGAGCTTTCAGATCATCAGTGGCTGTGAAAGCTTGCATTTGATGCTGATATTACCACTCATCTTAATTTTTTAAATTTGAAACTTCAAGGCAAAAAGTCCTTTGTAAATGACTTGTTCCAACACGCGAGTTTTAAGAACAAAACTTGCTCTTTTTGAAAACCAACTGGGAAAAACAATTTTGGACCTCTTCGAAACTTGTAAGAAGTTTGCTAGTGAAACTCGAGTGCCTTTCCCATCACATTATGCAGTACAAACTCACAAAACTACGTGAGGAATTTGAAAATCGCTTCGCAGGGACTTTGATCATGCAGCTACAGCAAAAAAGATCAAGCTATTCCAAAATACATTCCAATGTGAAATCGAAAATGCGCCAACAGAACTTCAACTTGAATTAATTGAACTTGCGTCAAATGAATACTTGAAAGAATATTTCAAGGAATGTTACAAGAATGCAGACCTTTTTTCATTTTACAGGTGATTATATTTAGTTTATTTTTTTAATTTTAAAACAGTAAACTTCTGACAATTTCTTTCATTGCAGGTCATTGGGTGATGATTTCAAAGAAATAAAAAAAAACTTTGAAAGATCAGTGCTTTCAGTGTTTGTATCGACCTATATCTGAGAGCAGACATTTTCAAAAAATGACCTTTGTAAAATCAAAGTACAGGACTAACTTGTCAGACAAACACTGAAATCCATTCTAGTGATAGGATCACTGAAATTTAACCTAAAATGGACAGACATTTATGCCAGAAGCAACTCCACACGTCCCATACGTACATAAGAAAGCCAAAGTAATATTGTTGAATGTTATTTTTTTCCCTTAGGCCAACTTATGAACATTTACATTATTTGGAATAAATTTGATTTCTTTGGATAAATCTTCTATATTTTTATTTAAACATCTATTTTATTAACTAGTTTATTTCGTAAGCTTAAAAAAAATTGACGTTGACCCAATGTCCATCCCCCACATACATACACGTGTGTATATTTATTTATGTGTGTTGTTGGCCTGCATGATTTCCAGGATTTTTCAATCTGGCCCTCGTGAAAAAGTTTGGAGACCCCTGGCCTAACCCATCAACATACCCAATGGAGATAAATGCGATTTTCTTAACATCATTTTTTTATATTTTCATTTATCCACAATGATTTGAGGAGGGTTAAAATCTATATTGAAACTCATTAAAAGCCAAGAGAGTGCACTATAGGTACCAAAAATAATTTTTGTGGGTTAGGTCACTCTTGCTGATAGCCTCATTTAGTAAACGATTAAAATACTACTTTATATGATATTGTCAGTGTTTATAAAGTTCATAGATGAGAAGATTTAAACCATTGAAATGTTAATCTTTAACTACTTGAATACAATAAACCGAGAGTAACAAACATTATTTGTAATTATGTCAATATAATCTATTAGCACAACAAATTTAATGTTTGGTCTAAAAATAATCAATTTAAATTTTTTAGATATATGCAATGCATAACACAGTAACCCCTTGGTATACCATGCTTCTTGTGGTTAAGAAAAGTTCAATATACAGAGGTGAGCAATATAGCGCTGGGGAAAAGTTGCTTGTTGGAAATAAAGACACAACTTATGCTATAAATTATGTTGGTTTTTTACTTAAAATTATGTAAAGCTACAAGTGAACCAAAATTCTGAGATAAAACCTTTCAAATAAATACCAGATATGGCAGAACATTTTTGCTCATGCTTCTAGACACTCAAATCTTTTATCAACAGTATTGCCTTTTCCTGATGGCTGAGATACACTGTCAAGTAGTCTAATGTTCTAACCAAAGGCTTGGAATACTTTTGACTATTGGTGGATAGTGGTTCATATTCAAGGTCCTGTCTATTCAGTCAATAAGTTCACTACACTTCGCTGTCAACCATGTGCTCACTGTTTTCTTCAATACGTGCGACTCTTTATTTAAACTCTGCATTTTTCATGCCAAAAATATAGCATACCCTGCTATGGAAAGATTTACCGTCTTTCATTCCATGTAATGTAAATGCGAGCTGGAATAAAAGTTAGGGCACATCCAGTGTTTGTCAAAACTAGTATTGAGCCCATGGCATATTTGTCCAAGTTAGTTAATATTTAATGAGTTAGGAAGCAGTTTTCATGCGATTTCCTCCATATGCCTGCCACATTTATTGTTGTGATGCTTATCTGTTGCCCACTCATCTAAATTTTTGTATTTGTCAGGGGCCTTCATCTGTTAATCTGTAGTGGCTTCAACTCGTCGGAACAGAGGGCTGCACCCCAGTTAAAAACAGTATAGCATGTTTTCAACCCCAAGCAGTACCAATAGTGAGGATTGTCTTAAAGCTGCTTCAAATAGAGATCACTTGTGAGTTTCCTACCTTTTTAGGATTCAATAAAGATCCTCAACCCCTCGACGATGTCTGTACATGCATCTAAGAAACCTCACAATAGGAATTGAGATTTTCTCTGCAGCTTGCAAAACGAAAATTCATTGAGGGACAAGAAAGAGTGAAAAAGCCAAATGCTTGATGTAATGAGGTTATTGTACATGATAAAGAAATTATCTAACTTAAGTACCTGAAACTTGTTCACTTTGGGAATACCTGTGATCTTCAATAACACTGTCTACTGGATTCTATAAAAAATTAATTCATTAGTTAGATTGTTAGACATACCTCATGAAGTTCTTGAATAGCATGACATTGGTTAATGAAAATTTGACATTGAACTTGTGAATTTTTTTCACTCAATTATATACATCAATTTACTCATGAAACACAGGACATGAAGAAATAGAAGTATTTACACCACCTGTACAATTTAAATCAATTAGACAATTTTTCAGAAAAAGTGCTTAAAATGTTTTTCATTTTAATACTGGTCATTTAAGCTATATATATTTCCTGCATTTTAGTGAAACGATTTATTAAGAAATTTCTATCCTCATAAAATCTTATTTCTGTAAAAAATTTCCTTAGCATCCAATTTTTCCTTTAAATCAAGTATTTTTGTAATAAAAACATTTTCTTTTCAGTATTGCTAAAAATAACTTCTTGCAAAACCTTTATTGCAATCAATGTATATGCTAGGTTGGAAAACTAGGTTTTGGTTGGTATATAACAAGGATTTTAGACAGGAACAATAATCTATTTACTTGGTCACAAATTATTATCATAATGTAGATTTAAATGAAGGTACTAGCTTATTAATAAACCAGATTTTTAAACATTTGTGGAAAATATATCAGACAATTTGTGATCTTTTTACTCTGTTAGAATAGAAAAAATTACATAGCTAAAAAACTAATTTGAGTACTTTTATATTTTTAATTCATATAAGTACTCCAAGATAGTCATTGCAAAATAAATAGCAACACACCCAAAAATGTGAAATATTTTTAATGAAATGTCATAAGAAAAATATCTCCATGCAATTTTCCTAGGAACCCAAAATATTCTAAAACACAATTGTAAAACTAGCTTTTCATGAAAAAGCATGCCACATCAAAGGAACTGCCATTATATATATATATATATATATATATATATATATATATATATATATATATATATATAAGTTGGTACAAATATTGAAAATACCACATCTCTATCATGTAACATAAAAATTGAAAGAACATCCTAGTCCAGGGGTGTCAAACTGGCGGCCCCCAGAGGTAGTTTTTTGTGGCCCACAATACTCTGATATAAAATGAAAACAGGACAATATGTTTTGACGAAAATAGCACTTAGGGAAGATCGAGGCAATAACACACACAATTTCGTCATGTTAAAAGTGTGTGAGCAGTGTGTTTTCATACATGAAATTAAATAAAACGGCCTACAGTTCAAGATTAACTGATAAACACCTATCTGCCATAATGAAGATTGTCTGTTCTCAATCTTTGAATTCAGATATTGGAAAACTAGTAGGAGGAAAGTGCTGGCAAGTTTCTGGTAAAAAAATAATAAATTTTAGTTTTATAAATACATTAAATTAAATCAACGTTTAAATAAAAGCAATTATAGAGCAATATTATAAATTATTATCTTAAATTCACTTAATTACATGTGTTTTAATTATCCTATCCATATTCCTGAATCCTCACTTCAAAATATAATTTTAAGAAAATTTGTAATTGTGATGTGGCCCACGTGAATCTTACCAGTTTCATTAAATGGCCCTTGTTTTAATTGAGTTTGACACCCCTGTCCTAGTCAATACAATTTTGGAATTAATGGAAAAACAAATTGTTAAGACAAAATACATAGTTACAGCACATTCATGAAAGCATTCCCCTACTATGTATACCAAAATAAGATATTTACTTCCCTCTTTCCCAAACTTTAGTTCAATATAAGAAATAGAATTTAGATGAATTAAGATTAAGACATCAATCCTCAGAACAGGTCCATCATACAGTAGTTTCATAGATTCCAATGACTTGACAACTGACTTTTGCTTATATTTCTTTATCAATAGACAGACTAGTGAACTTGGTTTGGTTATTCTAGTTGTCCCACTAGCAGTAAGAATATCAATTTGATTTATAGTTAGATAGAACTAGTTTGCTTGTTTAAATGAAAAATATGAGGAAATGGTCAATTATTGGAGTGGTCTAAATTGGGCCCTCCAATAATTTCCCTAAGTATTTGGTTTTCATACACTTAACAAGCAATACAAAACTACAATTCTATCACAGTAAATAAAAACATCTGTTACATTTAAAAACAGTTACTAATGATAAATTATTTTTAATACCTCAACAGAATAACTCTGAGGTTGGTGGAATTTGAAGCTCATAATATTTTCAAGTTCACATTTTTCTCTTTTGCCTAAAGAAAAAGTAATTAGCATATTAGAATTTTATGTTTGTAAATACAGCTTTTAAAAATAAAAACACAATTCACCAATGCAGTATATCTTTGTGCTTTTGTCTTTACAGCATATTTCCGTAATTTGATCGTCTCGAATCAGCTTATACAAAACAGCTCTAAAGCGTTGTTTGCTTTTAGTATAATACTCCTTTTCGTCAGGTCTGTAGTGACCTTTCATTTTATCCCACTCCTAAAAGAGAAAATACAAATTTATTCATAGATCCAGCCTAAGTCTGAAACTTTTAAGAATAAAACTGAATGCTTTAAAGATTTCTTAAATTTATTCTAAAAATCAATTTTAAAAAATAGGAAGTAAGCACTGGCCATTATCTTTTGTCTGTAAAATCAAAATGTTCAATTACCCTCACTAAAATTAAGATTTAATTCAAATTTTGATTTGAAATTTCTTGTCACTGTTTCACAGGTTAAAACATTTTACAATAATTAACAATTATTTTTTTGGAAGTGAGGGGCACAAAATTCTAACTAAATCAGATATATGGCTTATGCTACGATGTCAGATAATTTTATAGGCAACTGAAAGGTAATTTTTTCACATTTGATAAGAAATTCATTTTACTTAGTTTTCAAATTTCTTGAAAGTTGAACTTTGACTTTAATTTTAAGAATTTAACTAGAGTATTGTATTTTTATGCCATTATTTGCTAAAATGAGAACAGCAAAATAGCATTTTGAATCCTTATATACATCTGAGAACATTTACCACATGTGTCAAGTCTTAACAAGATAATACCCCTTACACACACTTGCCTACATTAAGTTGAGGGATAAAATTTTTTGTAATAATCCTAAAAAGGCAAATTGTCTATTCTGATGTGAATATATAATATTAACCGTTACTATTGCAATGAAATAGCTAAATGCAATAGTTAAATACTGTATATTAAATATTCTGATTTATCCAATGTTAGATCAGTCATTTTTTAGTATTCTTCAAATAACAAACAAAAATTTTCAATTCATAAGAATTGATTATATCTGCAAGGAATTTACAATTAATCAAAATAGAAATGGGAAAAATCACAAAGACAAATTAAATAGACTTATTGTCGTACAACTATTTTTCTTTGTAATTTATGATTGAATATAAATATAAATTCTGTTTTCTTGGTTCAAAAATTTATTTTAGTATTTTATCCATGGCTGAATTTTCCAAGCCCAAGGATGTCTTGTCTCTTAGGGCACTGCTGCATTTGAGATAAAAAATAATAATCAGTACAAAATTCATAATTTAAACTAGTATATACTAGCAAACAATGAATACCAGAGATGCAAACTTTTAAAAAATAAAATGCCTTCAAAATAAATTATCAGTAAAATGCATGACAAAGCAGCATTAATTTAAAATCATGTCGATTTGCAGAGAATATCCTTTCATCCTGTTCTTATTCACACACTGTGGGAGAATATGTGAGCTAACACATAATTTTCTCCACTTAAAATTAACATTCACCACTGTTGTACAGGGTATGAAAAAAATCACGATTTTTTCAAATCAAAAACATTGGATTTATTTTATTTAAATCCAATGTTTTTATTTAAAAAAATATATTTAAATATTTTTTTTTATTTAAATTGGATTTTATGATTTTAATTAATTCCTTGCTCGTACAAGTTTAAATTTGTTGGACGAGACGCAAATTACAGTGTAATTTCTACATAGTTTTGATTAATTTAAACATTAATTTTTTTTATGTAAAACATTAATGTATTAGGAAATATAGATGGGTAAAATTTTGAGAGATTAAAACGTGACAGGAATTTGCAAAGTAAATCACATGACACAGTTAAATAGAACAGTGCCCCAAATGCCAAGCATAAGCAATGTTTTTCTATCTGGTTCTCAAGCAGTTTAAATTGCTTTGAGCTTAACCTACAACCAGTGAAATGAAATTTTTGGATAATTCTTCAACCATACAAATTTTAGAATTATTTAGCATTATATATTTATCATATATGAATAAAATGTTTTCAATTGCTTTAATTATTTTGATATAAAATAATTGGAACTTGCATCATGAAAAAATTCCTACTTCTCATTAATATTTATATTTAGCCTGCAAAAATAACTTGTTTTCGTGAAAAAACGTTATTTTTTGTAAGTTAACAATAAAAAATGAGACATAAAATACATTAATTTGAAATCAAGTATGCCTATTTTTCAAATTCTTTGAGCATTAACAAGTATTTCATAGTTACATTCATAGTCCACAAAAATGGTTTATATATAACACAAGAAAATGAAGCTTTTCTCTATGAACAGTATAGAACAAGTGTAATAGCATCCCCAAAACATGCTAATTCAATGAAGTTTTGAGCTTGCAATAAAAAATTTATCAATTCGAATAGCTTTCCACTTCAATCCATAAACTTTTCTCAACATACTAACTCAATTATCAGATGAGTGAATTAACTTTTACATTCCAAATTTCAATTCCATAAATATTGAATAGTTATTCTAGCAGTGCAAAGGATTCTAATGGATCAATACATAAAATTTCCTAATACATTGAAATAAAAATTAACTAATATATTACACAAAATAAAATGAAACTATTAATATATTATAAAGATTTATGTGCAAAATTGGAATGGTTTTGCAACACTGCAGAAAATCTTATTGTTGTCTTTATATTTTTTTATGAATAGACTGCAATACTAGATAAATAACTAGAACATCTTAAAAAAGAAAGCAAGATGCCACTATTTTAATAATTTGAGAGAATATATTTCGAGTATCTTCACTCATCACATGGTGAATGATTTAAAATTGGCCGTGTGAGATTTATAGTCACGGAATGTTTAAACAAAACCCATACTAATGACTAGGCTTGGGAGTGACATATTGGTCAATGGCCCCAGATGAAAATACTTGTCTGGCAATTATGATCCCAATCCGCAAATATTGTTATTTAATGTCTTCAAAGGGAGGAGGATTTTCAATATAATTTGGGGGTGAACTCGGTATGAATGAAGTTGTCAACGAATTTGAATAAAATAACATGCATCTTGTTCAGTTATTCCATTTTCAATATTATTAAACAGAAAAATTTACAGAAATTTAAAATTTTAAAACAGAAATTTAAAATTTTGATTTAAATCAATGATTTTTTTAATAATAATCACTTGATTTAATTAAATCAAGCTGGTTTAAATCAGCATACCCTGCTGCTGTAGGACATGAACTGATGATAATGCATACTATGACAAAAGATATAACTAAAATCTTTTGTCCCAAGGAATAATTAAAATTAAGCCCCATCTTCCTTTTTCTGACTAACTCAAGCTGTAATAAGTAATGAAACCCAAAGATTTATGTGTTTTTCACTATCCATACAAATTTCTTTCTTAATCTAGTTTGGGCAATGTTTTCCATGGTTTTACATCTATCTGAAATTACAAAACCATACTTAATAAGCCATGAAAAATACCATGAATAGGATAGAATAAGAAGATATCAGTTTAGATTCTTTTAGAAATTAGTACTTCCCATAGGTATACAGAAAATAATTGAACCCAGTCTATTAAATTTAAATAATACTGTAACTTCCTATAATTTACTGGTCTACTTAGCCCTTGCTTACGAAAAAATGTTTGTAGTAATAAACTAGTAGAACCTATAACTTACTATAAAAACTTCTGCATCAGTCTCTTTCCAGTGTGCAGCAGATTTATGATTCCATTGTAGCTGAAACACAGACTCTTCAATATTGAGCCACTTGAGTCTTGAACCAAACTTTTTCTCATCTAAGTTGGGAAGCAAAAATTCAGTGATGAACTTTCTTCCCCTAGAGGGCATCTGGGGATGTACAGAAATTTTCCATTTAAAAATTACAATTGTAGTAGAATGATTGATGAAAAAACAAGTTTCACTGTAAATATAATTTTAATTAGAATCAAATCATTATAACTAATATCATAATTTGTTTTAAACTGTTAATTTTAATACCAAAAATCTAATTTTTAAAGTTCAATAATAAAAGTTAACAAAGAAATCACACAACTGTATATGGCATAACAAAATACTACTAAAATTATTCTATTAAGCAACAATGTTTTCACCTAATTTTTAATTATACTTCTATAGGTTTATGGAATAAATGTGGCTTTCTTGAAGTATAAATTTGTTTTTTGATACATTTCAAATGTTCTTAGTATTATTGGAATTATTTAGTATTAATAAGAAAAATGTGAACTTACAATAAATAAAAATCTAAGATTATCCATTCACTGTGCTATTTTATAAGGAAAATATGACAATTAGTGGTTTAATTAAATTTGGGTATCCACTTTGTGTGGAATCCTGGTGCAATCAACAAATCTGATGAATAATAGAAGGTGGTCTCTTAGTTCTTGAGTTCAAAAAATTGAACAATGAATACAGCAACCATGATTCATAAAAGATGATTACCTTGCCTTTCTGTCTTTAAACAAATGAAAATATTAAGTACATTACTTTGAATGAATATTGAATCATTAAAAATTGCATGATTATTTTAAATTAATAATTACAATAATTCTAATACAGTGTCAATAATTTTTTCTGCTGTATTAAATGTGTGCAATGAAAGAAACTGAAGACTTCTGAAGGCATCTACATTTTTGGAGCAAATATTTTTCAGACTTAAATGCTTGAATTTCAGGTAGATATATCTTGCTCAGTTGAACCACCAACAATGCAAAATTTGAATTTAACTGATTAAAAGTTGAATCGGGGTTAAAATTCTATTTGACACCTAAAAACTCGATTTTACTCAAAAATTTAAAACATTGTTCTTAAATTAAATTTTAAAAAATTAACACATGGTTCATTTTCACGAAAAAGCTGTTGAAGAATCAAAACATTTATTTAAAACTATGCAAAACAAAGGAAATTACCTTTGATTTTTTTTAGATGAACAACGTAACAGCGGCATCAATTGTACAGAATTTTGGATGCTCCTCAGAGTAGGCGATGAAAAGCAGTTCTGCCTACCGTGCGTCCAAAGAAAGGGAAAAGTCCCACTAAGATGCGCGCATGGATATTTTTGTGACGTCATAAAGAAAGTCACGAAATCGAACATAACGAATTCATTAAGAGCACTCGTATGTACACAATATACACAAATTTACAATTACATTTCAGCGAAATCCACTGATTTCTGTAGTATTCCACTTTCTTCAAAGAGTAAGTGTTTTAGAGGCATTGTATTTCAGGACTCGAATCGTCGCGAATGTTTTGTCTGATAGCATTGAGGGCGTAAACCGTCCTTACTATCAACATTGCTCTGTTGTTTTCGTTCCTTTCTTCTGTTCGTTTTTCGGTCTGCATTACCGGACGTACTAGGAAAATACTACTCTTGTCACTATTTAAATGGCGTTTAAATATGAAAACGAGTGATTGCTTTGTTGCCATGGGGAAGCCTTTTCTGTAGCAACAACTGAACTTCGGCATTTGTTTTCAAAATACTATTTCCGTGTGATAATAAACTTGAACTTGACATTAGTTGAAGCGCAAACCAAGATCTTGGCCGGGGACGTTTCTAGGGTCCCAAGCCCTCCCCGAAATATTTTTTGTGTTAATACATGTCGAAGCTAATATAAATTCAAGTTTCATAAACTGTGGGTCATACACAAAAATTTTCACTGCAGTGTTCATTTTTTATCGTCAATTCTATCAGAATAAAGAACTGAAACAGATGGGGACCACTCTGAAATTATTTTATGAATACGTTCATACTTCCGTCACATGTGGTACTATTATAGCTATTATATTATGGACCATTATATAAATTTAACCATCTACTGGTCTCGGGGGGACTTGAAAGAGTCGAAAGTAAAATATGCAATTAAAAACAATTTGTCGCCTTGTCAATCAAACCAGGATTTTAGAAATGACATCTTTTCGGTTGATATCTAGTGGAAAATGTTTTCATTTGCTTTTGTCCTAAATATTGATTAAATATTTACAAAATAACATTGTAAAATTCATCCAAGTTGTCTTTTAAGACTGGTAAAATTATGAAAACAATTCCAAAAAACTACTATATTTAATTTAAAACACCTTTTTTAACTAAATAAGGGTGGCATATATCCGCAATCTTTTATCAATATAGCAGTAATTTCTCATATCACCTAACATAGTACCATGAGTTAATTTTTTCTGAACTGAGTCTTCTAGTATTGCTAAACAGCTTAATTTAACCATTATCAGAGATTGCTTTCAAGCAAGGGCGTTTCTGAGTGACGTGCTGGGCATGCAGCACTTGAATGTAGTCAGAAAAACAAGGGGCGGCTGAAAGACAGGGCGCAGTTGTCTCTAACTTTTAATAAACGTTTTTCTCAGCAATAAAATTTCCGATATTATTAACTTTATTTTCGGTCTTTGTACGGTACTTCTGCGCTTATAAGAAAAGATAATTTTGAATCTGCATAGTTGGATTTTAATTTACAATTTTTTTTTCAAAAAGCATCCATCTCAGAGATAGGTATATTTTGAGAGGGGAGACCGAGGCCCGAAACCTACCAGAAATGTTTTGGAGCTAAAAAGCTGTCACCGACCGTCACTGTACACTCAAATGTTTAAAAAATTGCTGCATAGATTTCATACTCTATAGTTTCATGCTTTATTCGGAACCTCACATATGAATTGTAACAATGACTCTGAATAAATTAGTATTCTCACGCGAGTTTTTACTTGAGATGCGAGTTGTTTGCATTATCCTACAAGCACGCACGCCTCCAAATTCTATCCTTTCAAGTCTTTGTCGAACTGAATAGCACATGTTACAGCATCGAATTTATAAATTAAAATATTAATATGCGACATTAATCATTAATAACACAGCATTTATCCTGTGTTTTATATGGTTAATTGAAAAGAAATTACTGATTAAAAACTTTATTTTTAAATCAAAACCAAACTTGCTACCTTGTCCAAATTACAACTAGAAAGTTCACCGAATTTTCCAAATTGTTCCGGCACTTTAGACCGTCGAGATTTTACCCTCGGAGTAGCAAAAACTGGCCGTAGAGCGACAAACCAATATCTATGAGAACTGTAAAGTGTTCCGATGTTTCACATCTATCTGTCGAGAAATTGGCTTCTGGGCACATTATTTTGTTATCTACCGATCAAGAGCATTGGATGACGGGAAGTAAAATCATTGCTTTTTTTTGTTCACACTGGAAGTTCGTCTCATTGTAGGTTAAATTTCTAGTCACAATTCATAATCACTGGGAAGCCAACGAGAGAGCGTTTTCAAGCCGTTTTTGCAAATTGCAGATAGCTTGTTTGAAATAGCTGTGCAGTGGATCCCCTTAAACGACACTCCCTCAAGAATGAATGTAGTTGTGTGCACACTTAAAGAGGCATACGTGAATGCCAGATATTTTCAAGGCCGTTCTGTGTGCTAGACTTAAGAGGTGTCCACATGGTAACGCTAGAAAATTCTTATCAAATGCGCGTTAGAAAAAGTCTATGTGAACAGGGCCATAATGAAGCTTTTGGAAGCTCTTATCTTAAATTTGTTTATTTGCTTTCAATTTTAAATAGGAGAATAGAAATCTGTATATTTGTATTTTTTAATCAGATTATTCTCTGTGCCCGTTTCGCTCAGTCTTGATATTTCAATTTAGATAGCGTTTTTCTGTTGCGAGTTCAAATCTGATCCCATGAGCATTTAACGTTTAAGGACCATGCGCCCTCCCGGAGGAGGTGTTGACCTGACCACCTCCTACAACTTCGCCAATGGAGTATGTTGGTCAGGCCTCCTACATCGACACTCGATCCCCAGTACCACCTTTGGGGCCTGCATCCCCTAAAAGAAATAGGTAGTCAAATATACCCGGTGACTCGATCTTATACGTTAGGTCGTTTGGCCTCTTGCGGAAGACAATGGCGCCATGTCCCAAGAGGGACCGCCGGGACGTTTGATAGGGAGGACAGGGGATACAGAAATACATGGACAATTGGAAGTTGAATTTACGTCGCACAGGAGCAACGCAACGGGCTATTGGCGACGGTCCGAGATCATTGTGGCATATTGTACTGATGACAGATGCACAGAACCATATACCCGTACTCTTTAGTAGATATTTATTTCCGATTAAAAAATTATGATTGTTTATTGCACAAGAATGTCGTCGAATCAAGTCTCAGCTACGCCGGAGTCACAGACGAGTCTGGTTCACTCTGCAGGAGGGCACAACAAGTTCTCGTCTCTGCCGCTGAAAGGCCGTAGTTCTCCAAGATGGGATGAGCTACTTCTAGAACGGTTGTTCTAATCTGACCGGGATGGTCTCAATCTGGTAAGATTCGGTGATATGAATCCCCCGAAAGTATAGGCCACAGATGATTCTGCCTATCTGCCAATACGGTAAAGATCGCCTACGGATGAGGCTCTGGGCTCACACGTCGAACGGACGTTCGGACTATCTCAGCTAGGTCGAGAGTTCGGGATGCGAGTCCTCGAGAGATGACTTTCGATTCACTTCCCCGGCGCCTGTCTGGCCAACTTTTCACCTGCGATGCTGCTGGGCGTGACGGGTGCTGTGTTCCAGATGTCGGGCTTCGCTCGTTTATCCAGGCAGGTGTCACCTGGTTGGGTCGGCGTCAAAACAGGAATTGCGTCGGCATGGTTGGAACCTTTGTCCGTGTGGCCGAAATGCCATATCATTCCCGAAGGAAATGATCCAAGGACCACCTCGTCATTTTGAACCACGGTCAGATGGCTAGGTAAACAGCTGAGCTGGCAATCCACTCTCGAAACTTCCACACCATGCCAACATGAGGACATTTAACGTGTACCAGCCCCCATGAAAACGACGATCTTTTGTTAGATCGAGTTTTGAACAGCAACACTCCGGTTCCTATAAATACATGGAGAGATATGTCTGAAAAATTAATCGAAAAATCAACAAACACAATACTCGTTTGATATAACGACAATTAGATTGGAGTTTTGGGTATCGTCAGAGAAGATTGAGGCCCCAAAATTATTTTCTGAACCCATGCTTGTGGACATGGATTCTAACTCCAGTGGTTCATAACCTTATTTCCATTTGCGTACCTCTGAACATCCCACATTTCCATAAATAGTACCCCTAGTATATCTGTTGTAATTTAAAATTTGTAGATTACAACGAGATAGAAAATAGATAACAAATGAGATTAAAAGAACAATTTCTTTCAATAAACACAAAGAATTTGTGTGATTTGATTTTCATAACACCAATCTATTTCTATCATGGTATAACATCTCTCCTCGGCTAATGACAAAAAAAATCAAGATTCGAAAGATTTTAAAACACACTTTATGAAAAAAATTCTGTGTATCTGAATAAAAGTTCTTAGGTCTTCCACTTGTGACAAAGAACCGCTGTGCAACCAATATTTATGTTACATAGCAACACGATTTCCAAATGTAATACACCAATGATCCTTCCAATATGAACACATAGTAACATGTGATACATACTGCACATAAATACTATCTATATTCGGAAGCCAAAAAATAAATCCCATGGTGAGGCTTTCCCGAGGGGTGGCATTTCAGTTATATTATCACATAATATATGTTTCATAGAAAAATATTTTCCAATGTTACATGTATCTTTTCTTGTATCAGTCATATAGTGGTTAAATTAGTGATAATTACTTTTCGGGATTCATTAGGCCCTTTTCATTATAGCTAGAAGTTAATATGATACGCATCCGGAGAGAGCCACAGCTATATAGCTAGGACAGTAGTGCTAAAGAGAACTCGATCTAAAACGGACAGCAATTTTAAGTAATCTAAACCATTAGAAGTTCTGATTTAAGCTGTAGGAAAAATAAACAAAAATATGTGTTCAAAATTGACTCGTTATTTTTAAAGTTGTGTTTGCAGGAAAATTAGCTTCGGAAAACGCAATTTTTCTGTTTTTAGAAATTGTATAAAAATAATTGTTTATCTAAAGGCAGAAAAAACATTCAAAATTAATTATCGAAAACACGTTTTCGATAATTAATTTTGATAATTTTTGATGAAACTGAAAAAATAATTTCGATTATTTTCCAAAGTATTTTTAATTTATTAAATTCTTTGCACAGCAAAAAAAATCCTTTTTCTAAATAGGACCTAAAATGTTTCGCAAGAAGATTTACATCCGCATCATATTCCCCGGACACGAAAAACGGCAAGCTTCGACACTGATCACATGAAAGAATAGTGTTTTCATACATATATGCAACTCATCCGCATAAAAACAGACATTAATTCATCACGAGTATTGAATCTATAAATTGAAAAACATGATCTGCCTTGTCATCAAAAAAAGATATAGCAGCACCATTTTTGTTGATGGATGCATTAGTCATCGTGAAGGATTAGAATCAATGTCCTTGAACGAAATTACTAGCGTTCGCTGAGAAAAGAATGCCCTCTTTGGGTTGTTGGCAGAAGTGCGATTTGACAACGCTGCAATTCATATGAAGATAGGACTAACTCTTCCAATCGAATGGGCACATAAATTATGCAAAAATGTTTCATAGATTGCATCAAGAGTGATTATCATCCGAAATTAACCATTTTTTTCATTCCTCATACGCATCGCAAATTTTTTATTTCTCGGATCCATCTATCACAGAAACCATTCATTTATATAATGGTGAATGGAAATGGAAAGATATTTTGAATTAACACTTGGATGAACTTTCAGCAGGAGTAGTAGTAATCATACGAAGTAGTGATTGCACAGTTTTAGTAAAATGCAAAACCGGTTTTTCGGTTTTCATTTTTTCCAAAACTCGAAAACCGGTTTTGTAAAAAATACGAAAAACGCTATATTTGTGAAACAAACATTAAATAAATTTATTTCTTAAGTATGTAACTTATATACATACATAAAACTATTATTATCTAACATTGAGAGCTATAAAATCACCTGCCAGTACAGTTAGCATTTTTTTCGCCATTAAAGTGTGCTCGCAGAAAACTTAATTTATGGAGACATCATTCAACCTCGATCTTATTTTGATTACGAATTGACCTGACGATGATAATGCACGTTCCGACTCCACGCTTGTCGGTGAAATAGTGAGCAAGTATTTGTAGGCACAGCTCCATAATTGTGCTTTTGGCTCCCCTCCTTCCAATACTGCAACATCTTTTTCAATTTCCGTTTTAAAATTACTTGTACTTGTACAATTACTCGTACTTGTACAATTATCCAGAGATGCCGAACCAGCAAGCTCCTTGTCAATTGCCCTCTGCAGCAATTATCCCAAGTATAAAACAGAAGATTTTTCGACAACATCATCGGGGGGCTTTGCATCGAAGTGCCCTTGCATCGGATTGTGCTGGTGTTAAAGAAGACGGCGATAAACGTTTTATCAGGTTATTTATAAACCGACAGATAGCCGGTTTCCCCAACTTTTTAAACACATATTCCGATCTTTTATCACCGGTTCGATACCCATTATGTAGAAATTGAAGTACTGTTGACGCGTTAGTGCGTCTTTCTTGAATTCTTAATTCTAGGGATTCTTTCAGTTCATTTCCGAGTGTAGTATGAAGATCATTTAAAGACGTCAACATGAAATTTAAAGCAGCGCAAAAGTCAATAGATTTGCATCTGCTCTACATAATGCTTCCACTGTAAGTTTTACTGGCAATAAGACAGAAATAGTATCCACTAATAAATTAAAGCCCTGTTCAGAGAATGAAATTTTCGATGACAAATCAATTAGGGCTTTCTGAACACATGAATTTAATTTGTTGAACCTTTCCAACATGTGAGTAAACTATTCCATCGTGTTTTTTAATCTAAAATCAATGAGTACTCTCTACCAAATTCCAATTTCACGTATTTTCGCAGTATGTCAACTTTTTTTGTTGGGGATTTGCGGAACAATCGTACTACCACTCTAATTTTTGTAATAAGTGGTAACATGGTTTCATGTTTAACACATCTGAAGCCGAATTTCAATCCACATCATCTGAGTAAGCAATACTGAACCCACTTTCAAATGAATTTTCATCTTCCAATTCCGAATCGTAATTCAGTGTTAATATCCAATCCAATATTCTCTCCTTCAGATTCTGAGTCACATTCCGATTCAGGTTCATTATCCGATTGTGAGTTATTTTTCAACTTCTACAGGTACTTTTTGTATAGCACTTTGATTACACCAAGTTGAATGGCATGCGCTAGACAGAGCTGTTGCTCAGCTTTAATCAATTTGCCTACTTTTTCATGACCGATGCTCCGTCTGTAGTGATACATACTATATCTTTATCTCTCAAGGCACAGACCAAAAACTTCCAATTTTCTTCAAAAAAGCTTAGCTGGTAAACTTCCGTGTACACGAACCAGACCTAGACTCCAAAATGGTTTTTGACAATGTACATTGATGTTCAAAACTCGTCGATTCGTTACTGATGTCCATTCGTCAAGAGAGTTAGACTCGCTCTATATCCTTTAACTTTAGCCCATTAAATTCACTGACAACAGCTGTCCGCACTTTGTGTGAATAGGCGAGCACTAATTTCTGAATGGTATTTGAGGATTTTGGAATATTTTCAAATCCCCTTGAAATGAGAGATTTACGAAGATCGGTTGAAGTGCAAAATACTGAAAAAGGAAGTCCATCCAACGTGGTCATTCTTGATAAAACTGCTGGTAAAGTGTCATCAACTAGTTTATTAAAATATGTTGTTATTTTTGTCGAAGATGATATTATTGGACTTTCTTCCGAAATAGGTACTTCTTTTCAAAATGGAAATACTATGCATCTTTTTTGGTGTGTATGTAATGCACCTGTTGAGCTGCCAACATATTTTATTTCTTTAGAACATTTTTTGCATTTGGCTAGTTGACCGCTGATCATCACCGCTGCTACGTTTAAACTTCTCGAAAATAATATGACTGGTCATGCTCTATTATGGGTTGAAATATAAAAATAATTATTAATTTTATTTCTAGCCGGTGTAGGATTGTGAAATCAAGTTTGTGAAGTACACCTACCTCTTATTTCTGAATAAATATGTTCATTATAAACTATAAAAAGGTTGAGCAAACAAAACTAATAATTCTTCAAATCAGAATTACTTAATGAACAGCAGTAATTGAGACAATGTCATTGTGGCATTACGCGCAGGGAGCCGGCCGAAACGTAGAAAGTCTTCAACTACGTTGGTCGCTGTGGAGTAGGAAGGGTTTTAATAGTATGATTGTTTATTGTTGGCGGCAGTGTAGCCGATTTGAGCTGCTTCCTAAATGACATGTGATATAAATTTATTTTCTATTTGTATTTTTACATTTTATTGGTACCAATGAGGATCCACTGTCTGGTTCATTGGTACTGATGCTGAGAATCCGTCTACATGTTATTATGATTGGTCAGCGGAGAAGTAGGTCATGTTGTGTCACATGAAAGTGATGTGTGACTCATGTGGCATTAATACCACAGACATGTAATAATGCTTTTGTTATTCTGATAGGGTAGTAAACACTAAACACTTAGTTGTTTGCATCAGTGTGCGAAGAATGTATATCTTGTTGTGGTGAGTTTCTCTTATGGGTTGCCAATGCGTAAAACCGAAAACACGGTTTTCTTCTTTCATAAAATCCGTTTTTCGGTTTCGAAATTTGGTCGGTTTCCTGGTTAACCGGTTTCACCGAAACCGGTTTTGCAATCACTAATACGAAGCACCTGCAGGTGAATTTGAACGTTACCACCGAGATAACAAGGCCAGACCGCTGTGACGTTTCAATCACGTGACTCGCTTACTAGTAGTCATAACAAACATCGCCGCATGGTCGGCTACTTGTGGATTACCTTTAATGTAGCGTAAGAAATTAGGGTTTTTTATACTATTTTACCGGAAAGTAAGTACAGCTGCAGTTATATATTGTTATATAACATTTGTGGAACATTACAGTGTCGAGGTGTTAAAGGCTTTCGTCAAACAACACGTTTAACGTGTGTCCAGACCGATTTCTTTAGGCTTACCACGAGGTTATCCAAAATGCCTTTTAGATGCTGTGTACCTTCTTGCTCTGGAAATTATGGATATGGTGATGCACCAAAAGTGGCGGTTTTCTCCTTTCCAGAGGATGAAAATATTAGAAAAAGATGGCTCAGGGCGATTCCACGAGCCGACTTTACACCATCAAAACGCAGCAAAGTCTGCGAACTTCATTTTCAAAACTATGATATCGTCCGGAATGTATCCAAATTCAACAAAAAAAACTGGTGAGTGTTCTACCTTTTCCATGAAACGTCTCCGCTTAAAAGTTGGTGCTATACCAAGTATATTTCCGAATTGCCCTAAATATCTCTCGAAAACTTGTCCCACAGTTCGTAAAAGCAGGGAAGATAAAATTCGTGAAACTGAGGAATCCAATTTATTGAGAGCTATCAACGAAAGCAAATCTGAGTTCATTGCTCATCATGAATCTATTTCTTTTCAAAATTTTAATAGGCTATTAGAAATTCTGGATTCATTACCTCATAAACAAAATTGGTTTAAACTAATTGAGGAGTCAAAAGTTACTTTTTTCAAAATTTGTTTTAATCCAGGACCTACAACAAATTACACTGTTGTAATACATTCAAATCTGAAAATGGAAACATATTTATATGGCCAAGAAATTTCTGTAGATAACAATCAAATCAAAACACCCTGCCACGTTAATAATTTGGAAGTTATTGAAAATTGTTTGAATTTTATAAATGAAATATCAATGAAAAATTCTTCAGCCAACTATGATAATAGCTTCAAACAAATTATACATCATTTAAGAAATGTCTTGGTTGAAGTAGAGTGTGATGACCTTGATAAACGTGCTTCTCTCAATTTTCTTTCACAACAGTTAAATTTTCTTGTTACTCCAAAAGAGAGATATCGTTATTCTGCAAATACAATGATTTTTTCATCCGTTATGCACTCAATAAACTCACATGCATACAAATATTTACGGCACTACAGTTCGCTAATTTTACCTCATCCATCAAAAATAAAAACTGTTTGTAATAAATTTTTAACCGATCCAACCGATGAAGATAGAAAATTGTTTCTCGCGTACGCACGTTCTCTTTTCAGACTTTTAGAAGAGCATGAGAAAAATGTCATACTGCTTATGGATGAAATTCATGTTCAACCTTATTTGGACTTCAAAGGTGGAAATATTGTAGGGAATGCATTTAACGGCAATTCTTTGGCTACATCCGCTTACGCATTCATGCTATCCAGTGTCACATCGAAGTTAAAGGAAGTTATTCATATATTTCCAACTTCAACCATCAGCAGTGACATTCTTTTTGATTGTATTCGAACAATTGTCACTAAATTAGAAGAGATAGGCTACAAAGTATTTTGTATTATCAGTGATAACAATGCACTCAATGGCAAAGCTATGAGGAATTTTTCACCGAAAAACCAATCAAGCGTAGTTTATCCACATCCATGTGACAACACACGCCCTATTTTCTTCTTGTACGACTCTGTTCATTTACTAAAATGTATAAAAAATAATTGGTTGAATCCTAAGAGTAACAAGATCTTAACCTTCCCAGACTTCGAGACAGGTGAGAAAAAAATTGCAAATTTCAATTCCTTAATATTGTTACATCAATTGGAGCATGATAAATTATTGAAATTTGGGTATTCTTTATCGCTGAAAGCATTATTTCCAACTACTTTTGAACGTCAGAATGTCAGTCTATCTTTAAAAGTTTTCAATCCGTTTGTGAAAGAGGCCCTATTGAAATTTGGAACGAAAATAGAAAATTCTGAAGAAACAGCTGAATTCATAGATATTGTATCAACCTGGTGGAAAATTGTCAATGTGAAAACACCATTGAAAGGACAGCGACTTAAAGATAATTTCCAAACCCCTCTACTCGAGAATCCAGATGACCCTAAATTGTTATTTTTGCGGAAAATGATTCTCTGGCTTGATACTTGGAAATCCTGTGATTTTCCTCATAAACTTTCACCCCAAACCCATACCGCTCTTTCTCACACAATTCATGGAATGTTGGAAATTACGCAATATTGTTTACAAGAACTTAAAATGAATTATGTTTTGTTAGGAAAATTTCAAACAGATCCTTTGGAATATCGGTTTGGAAAATATAGACAATTATCAGGTGGTCAGTACAACATATCGATCAGGCAATTATACGAATCGGAGAAAAAATTAAGAATTCAATCTCTTTTGACCTTGTCATCACAAACTTTTGGAAATATACCCATAACCAGTTTTTCAGAAAACTTAGAGTGTTCTTATGAAGAACAAAAACAGTGGGACAACTCATTTAATCCGGACATACATCTCGAAGTAAGTGATTTTCAACAAGTTGAACATGAAATGTCAGTGATAACTTATTTGGCAGGCTATTGTTGTTATAAAATTTTAAGAAACATAAAGTGTGAACTGTGTAAAACAGGGTTGGTGTATGATGAGCAAATGGTTGTTGAGGAAAATTATGATTTAATTAAAAATTTGAATCGAGGTGGTTTATCGTTTCCAAAAGATGGTGCTGTTCGTGTGGTTTTAATTAATTATATATTGTTCAACAAACTACTTAAATATTACGAGGATGAGTTTCTGAGTATTCATTACAAAAGAGATTTTATAATAAATTTTGTTTTTAAATACTGGCAGCTGCATGAATCAGAACATTACAAATTCAATACATGTGCAAATCATAAGCATGAAACCATTTTAAAATTCATTATTAATAGCACAACAAACACTCTATTGAAAAATTATTGTGAAAAATCCAACGATAGATTGGGCAAAAATAAAAAAAGGAAGCTGGATACTGTTTCTAATAAATAATTTTATTTTTATATGTATTTTTGACATTTTTTATAATGGTTTGCTTTGAAATTTCGTTTTCCATTTTACAAAAAAATCGAATGGGGTGCGACTGAGGGTTCAGTTCACGACTGGCAGCCCCGTTTAAACAGGAAACCCTCATTTACAATCTGTTTATAAGAATAAAAGAATAAATTTATTCAACTTATGTACAGTTTTTTGTAGTACATCTGTTATTTCTGATGTTATATTGACATTTTTGAGGTTAAAGTAATGTTGACTGGTGATTATGTTGGAAATGTATGAGAGCAGAAAACTATAGCTTGTTATGAGACTCTCCTCCAGATAGGTAACATACTACATAAATCGTATTTTACAGTTCAATTGCTTTGATTTCCCATTTTTACAGATTTAATGATGAAGAAAACATTAATTGGATTTCTTTAGACTATGAGAAAGGGTTTTCTTTTCTTTTTGATTTATGATCGCATTTGAGAAACTATGATATTGAGCGGTATTAAGCTTGATTGACTGTATTTTAGCGATTTTAGTTAATAAAAGTCATAAGCGAGTTTTTCACTATTTTTAATTGAATTTACGATATAATTTTGGCTGGTTTTTTAATAAGTTAGTGCTTTTACTATTTACGCACACTCTCTGTTATCGTTTGTAAATAAGGAAGAAAGACGCGAGGGTGTGGAAGTTTCATTCTGAGATTATCATAGTTTTGACTAGGGAAAAACCATATTTACAAACTGCTATAATAATTTGCAATAACGTATAACAATATTTTCCTGTGGTCTCGACGTATATAGAATATATTATGTATCGTTGTAGACGGATTTCACTGTATTAAGCTTTGAATATTCCAATACGGCTGTGGTCGTTCGTATCGCACGTATGACTACTAGGGAGACGCCATGACGGCAGCGGTCAGGCCTTGTTATCTCGGTGGTAACGATTTGAATCCATTGCTGTTGGGTTATTTCTGTCTTTGTTTACTTCACTTCCTTTTGTTCCTCTCTTTTCTTTCCAGGGTACACGAAACACGAATGGTATACAGTACAAGAATCGGAAAAACTCTTCATTCCTTTTGTTATATTTCCATACACAAATATTTAGAATCTCAAAATAGAATTAAAATTGTTCTTTTGTAAAAAAAGATATCGGGTGTCATTTTCTCGTTTAGTTTGTTCAGGGAAAGAAGACACCCAATCTCAAAAGGCTTGCTGCAATGTTGCCAAAATATTCTACCCATTGCGCATGAATCTTTATGGCAACTTAATTTTCCCATTTTATTTTGAGGGTATTTGGAAAACTTATTTTTCTAATTATTCCTGCAATTTTATGATTAGTTTCTGTGAGCCAATTCAAGCGGATTAGAATCTCAGTAATCAAAACAACCTGTGAAATAAAGGTAAAGACACTACAACTCGGCTTTTGTGGCGACTTTTTAATTGCTCTCTCATGTGAGAAATTTCGTCAACTTTAAATTATGTGTTTGCTTTTTCTCTTTTCGGTGAAAGTATATCTGTCCCATCAAGCTGATAAAATGGATGCTATAATCGCAACATAAAAAAGAAAAAAGTTTCGCTTTTGCGTGCACACTTGAAAGTTTTTCCAAATTTGTGACTTTGTTTTTGTTGCTTCTCTCCAATTTGAAATATGGAACTGGGAAAATGGCTTGTTTTGCTTATAACCACTTTTCTCCACAACAGGAATTTATTTTATGGATTTGCCCAGTATCGTAGAGTAATCTTGTTAAGCTCCATTTTTAGCTCCAAGTTAAAAAGTAGCCCTAAAGGCACAATTTCGCCCAATCTTGGCAATGTGTGGATGATTCAAACGCTGTCTCAAATCTTTAACCGTCTTCCAAAAAGGTTGGAAATGAGAAGAAAACAATAGATCATGCGCAAGATAAACTGCACCTATTGTCTGGGCTCGATGCTAGCCTCAATAAGAAGCATGGGGAGAAGAGACTATGTTGAAGGTACCCATCCACTGCCCCACCGCGCATGACTAACACCATTAACCAATCACAATAAAAAATCATTCGAGGCCGAAAGGATCGGGCTTCCGTAAGAGTTGACATTTTGCGTGAAAATTAAAGACGTTAAAATATAAACTGACTTCTGTCTTAGATTTACGTTAAAAATTCGCTGCGTTTCCTTCGGGTTTTGTCGATTTTTATTATTTTTGTTGCCACCGAATTTCAACTTTTTTTTAAATTAGGGTATGCCAGGCTTGTGAGCTACCATGGAATCTATGCCATTGGAGATAACTACTGTTTCTTCTCCAGTTTAGTGTCATTTTATTCATATTAGAGAAAGATAAACAAAGGGAAATCAGTCAATATCTATCCTAGAGCAGAATTTGTGGTAATTTTTTTTATAATGTTATGAAGCTTAAGAAACTTAATCCACATAGAAGAAAAGAGAATTTATTGCAACCATAGACGTGAAATATAGAGATAAATGTGACGTGACGTGTAGACGTGAAATGTTAGACAGCATTGTTAATATACTCCGGCGCACTTAACGGAGGGAGTATAACACCATATAAAATGCAAAAAGTATCATTACATAATTAATTGCTTTTTAAAAATTGTCTATAGATATATTTTTGCCTCATAAAAACATAATTTTGAAAGACTGTTTTCTCATTGTAGTCAGCAAGTGTTTATTCATTATTTTTAGCCCCATTACAAGTGTCCCATTTCTAATTTACAAGGATTGAATTAATAACTTTCCCCCTTCAAAATGCAGCTTCTATTCGTCTTAGAGAGTCACTCTAAACTAGTTTAGTAATTCACTCTAAAACTAGTTTTTAGGTAAGACATTCTAAAAATATTCCTCTCATTATTATGATAAATGTTTCCTCTCGGCAGACGAAAGTAGTCAAAGGGTCACGTTACTACTACTTTTGGTTACATGATCCTGGGCATAGAAAGAGGTTACTATTAATCACTCTGCTTTTATATTTCCTCTATGATTGCAACCAGGCACAGCAAATTTCAGAAAGGGTACAAAATGATAAGAGACGAGTTACTTTCCACCCTTTTTTCGAATTATTGTTATTATTACTGAACTGCTTTCTATGTTTTTCGGAATGAAGTTTAGACTCCTAAACTATTAAAAGTATTATGGTGTGTTCAGTCTTAATCCGTACCAAAAAGGATCATAAACATATTTTTCAGTTCATAGAAATAACATGAATTAAAAGTTTCTTTTGAATATCCAAAGATCACTTTCAATATTCGCAACTGGAAGAATAAGTTACTTCCATCAATGGACTTAAACTTCTAATTTATTGACGGCACTTACAAAAATGACAACAAATTTCAATACCACAACGTTTAGGGAGAATCGTGGAAGAAAATTTAAAAAAAAATACAACTTTGTAAAAATATCGTTCTAGAAAAGCAATAATAGGTCAAAAAAGTGAATTAGCTTTTCATGTACTTGCATAACAGCATAAAGTTATACCAAATTAAAAGACAAAACCGAAGCAGACATTTTAAACAAACTTAAAGCATGCTCCTATCACACAGATATTCATATCCAATGGATTCCATCTCATGAAGATCTCAAATATAATTAAATTGCGAATAGACTTGCCAAAGAGGCCACGGCCGGGCCTTTTCACACACCTTGCCCACTAAATTGTCTAAAGTTATTCACCATAAAGAAGAGCTGAAATAAAAAAATGAAGTGCCCCGACAGCTCATCTAGTACCATACAGACCACCCTGAAGCCTCACTGAATAATACAGGGTGACAAAAAATGTCACCCTGTATTATTCAGTACTGTCAGACTGGGCCCTTTTCAGACTTGTGAGCGGGCACATCTATCCTTCCTTCAGGGCCATATGGCATTTTCAACTTGCCTTAAATGTAACACTAAACAAGCCTCCCAAGTTATCCTCTGGCTTGTGTTGGAAAGGATCTTTATGGAAGTCCTGATCTAGTGTTGACTTTTTTTGAGCGTGTTTGGACTCATGGACGTGGCTGTTTGTCTAGATATTTAGCTAAGTATTAAGGAATAAGTAACAATACCAAACTGTTTTATTTCAAGTAGTCACACCTAAGACATTTCTGATTCTAGACAGATAAATAGAACACTTGAAGACATGTCAGCAAAAGAACCCCAGGTTATATGATGGGACATATAAGATTGAGCAATCCATGAGTTTAGGCCCCGTTCACATGGACTTTTTCCAACACGCATTTGATAAGAATTTTCGAGCGTTATCATGTGAACACCTCTTGGGCGTTTTTCAAGGTCAGTTTCAATCATGCATTCAATTGTGTTTTTTATTCCCCTTGTACCGTTGCGGTCTAGCATTCCCACATCTGGAATTCAGATTTTCCCTGACTGCAAAACAAGTTGTCAACTAAATTATCTTGGGCCCTCCATGAGAGGAATGCAGATGGCCACCCCCAGGAAAACACGTGTTTTTCAGTTCTGTGGAAGCCCAGGCTAGAGAGACATTAAATCTGTCCTCGGGTCGGGAAGTTGTCGAGGTTCTCATGACCTTCCGATGCAGGGGTGTGAAACTCAGGGATTAACATTCCAAGACGGAGACGAACTCCCCCGCAAGAGAGGAGAGTAGATTGAAACCACGAAGGGAGTAGTCGCATCCTTCAGACTCTCAGATTTTGGCGAGCCTCCGAGCTCCTTGGAGATGAGATTGTTAAAGCTGTTCCCACCTACCTTTCAATTAATCTAATATGTAAATAATCTTTAAATTTCTCTATTCTAAATAAATATTTTATTGTGCTGTAAACAGTCTTATGCTTAATTAAAGACAGGAAACGTTACAGCTAGTAATTTGGTGGCAGCAGATTGGGATTGATTAATACAGCTTTAACAGTAAATCGAATCTGCCAATTTTGCCTCAATCTTAAGGCAAAAGTTTCGGAACTCGCACCCTGAAGTTCGGAGTACGGCAAGCATCTTCGAAAGGACATCGACCCCACTGTCCCCTCTGCGTAGAAGCAAGCGAGTAGGAAGGAACGGAGTCCCGACCCCTCTTCATCATCGTCAACGACTTTCCTGGAATCTCTGCGCAGAGTCAACCTTTCGGTTTCGTTTTCAAGTGACCGGTTTTCTCTTCGACGGAAGTTTTGGAAAGAGTCTACGGAGACCGTTGCTGTCGTCGCAAGTTCTGAAATCCAGCCGTTTTCAACCGGATCCCTGATCCAGAGCTACGGAAGTTTAATGTAGCTAGGTTCCTCGGGAACCGTGGTTCGTCCAGAGGTCATCCTGACCGCTTTTAGTGCTACAGGTTTAGCACTCTGAAATCCAGCCGATTTCAACCGGATCCCTGATCCAGAGCTACGGAAGTTTAGCGTAGCTAGGTTCCTCGTGAACTGTGGTTCGTCCAGAGGTCATCCTGACCGTTTTAGTGCTACACAAGTTTATCACTCTGAAATCCAGCCGATTTCAACCGGATCCCTGATCCAGAGCTACGGAAGTTTAACGTAGCTAGGTTCCTCGTGAACCGTGGTTCGTCCAGAGGTCATCCTGACCTGGTTTTCGTGTGCTATACAATTAGAACGGGAGAGTAGTGGGACCGCTGCTGGTCTAGTGTTACTCTCTCTGTGAAGGTAATTAAGAACCAAGTCTCGGACCCAAGATCATCAGATCGAGTTTTCGCACCCGAGTGTTTGCGGTTGGAGAAGGAGGTCGAGCCGACCTACCCCGATTGAGACTCACCTGTGGTCCGGCTTGTGGACAGTTGTGCCGAAGTGAAGTGAAGTGGCCAATCTGAACGGTTGAAAGAGCCAGAAATAATCATTACGAAGGTTAGTGCCATTCCCTTATTTTGTTATTGTGACTCAAATTTTGAAAAGGACTTTTAGACCTCTAAGTATTGTTAATTATGTGTAGTCACTCTAAGGAAATTTTATTCTTAATTAAGTACCTCTAATCAAAATTGTGTATTTTAAGAATTATTGGGCAAAACAGAAAATAACCTTGTATTTTCATAATGTCGTACCTAACAAAGGGAAAGAAACAGGACTTAAGAGAATTAGCTGAAGAGCTAGGAAGAACTGTTACTCCAGGTTTAATAGTAGGGCAACTTAGGGAGTTAATAATCACGGATGATTCCTACGATGAGGAATTCACAAAAGGGCTGTTGGATCGTATTATAGTGGAAAGGCAGGATAAAGAAAGAGAACGGGAACAGGAAAGAGAACGGGAAAGGCAGGATAGAGAACGGGAAAGGCAGGATAGAGAACGGGAAAGGCAGAATAATTTCGAACTGGAAAAATTACGGATTGAGGCATCCTTACGAGAAACCCTCGAGATCCCCAACTTATCAAATTCCAGAGGGAAATTACAAATAGCTATCTTAAAAGTGGTTCCAAAATTCGATTCCGACCAGACAGATATTAGTCTATATTTGATAATGTTTGAGCGGCAGGCAAAAAGAGCGAGCATTGAACAGAAAGATTGAGTCTCTTGTTTACAACGAGTATTGCCCCTGGAAATCGTGCAAATCATCGCACGCGAGCCAGACGAGGTAGCAGAAAATTATGACCATGTAAAACGACTTCTGCTAAAACGATATAAGCTGAGTCCCGAAACGTTTAGGCAAAAATTCATGCAGCATTCATGAAAGCCTGAAGGCACTTGGAAAGATTTCATTTTCGAAACCCGGAATTATCTTGAGGAGTGGTTTAGAGGGTTGGAGGTGACTGATTTTGAATCGCTAAAAGACCTAATGATAGCAGACCAAGTCAAAAGACTCTTTGGAAGTCAGGGAACACTTTATCGACGATTGGGCAAAAATTAAGGACCCCCGCAAATTAGCCGAACTATTAGACTCCTATGAAGACCTGCGGAAAGCAAAAAAGAAATCGTTCGAAAAACCAACTAAAAATGCACACTACTCATCGAAAGTGAGGGAGGGGAAATACGGATCGACCCCCGCTCGAGAAAGAAACCCCGATTCTAACCCTCCAAGTTCCCGCGAAAGGAAATTCGATACATTTGAAAGGAGACGCACTCCCCGCTGTTATGAGTGCAACTCGAGCAACCACTTACGTCCTAATTGTCCGAAGTTGGAGAAAAGGACTTCGGTAGAGCCTGTAAATAGACTGCAAGGGGTTGTCGAACATGAATTTTTGACGCCGTATATCCAAAAGGGATTTGTAAACGCGCAAGAAGTAAACATACTTCGAGATTCGGGATCAACACTGGATTTAGTACACAGAAAGTACGTGGACCCTAAATCCTACACGGGAGAGACAGTTTGGGTTCAGCAACCGCTGGACCCCTATCAGATTTCGTTGCCTCTAGCTGAGGTAAAAGTAGAAGGAGGTTTCGGGTTAATTACAACCAAGGCAGCTGTGTATTCAAACACTGCCGATGTTCGACGGTACATCCTTGGGAACCGAACAGCTAAGATGATTCGCGAGTTAACGGGGTACGAATTCTCGGAATCAGAGCAGGTTAATGCTGTTCAAACCCGCTTGCAGAAGAGGCAGTCAGAAGCGAATATTTTGGGAGGGGGAGAGAAAATTCCCCAAGTAGTTGCGCTTTCGCCCCCGACGGAGGAAAATGAAACCAATACAGAGTTGCGGTCGGACGAGCCGATTATGATTCCAATGGCAGAGGCTAGCGGCACGGAGTTGAAACTCCTGGAAGTGAAAAGAGATGATTTTAGCGAAGCGCAGGAAAATTGCTCTAGTTTAAAAGATATCCTAAAGATGGCGTCCGATCCAAAAAGATCTCAGGGAAATAAAGAATATTCCTTTGAGAAGGGAATTCTAGTGAAAGGTCGAGAGGACCGAATGGGACACGGCTAAGAAATTGTTAGTAGTGCCGAAAGCGTTAAGGTCAAGGGTTTTGGCGTTATGTCTCGAAGCCGGACCAGATTGGGAAAAGCACCTTCCACTGGCACTGTTGGCGCTCCGCACGGTAGTGCACGAGAGCCATGGTTACGCCCCGGCAGAATTAGTGCACGGAAAGAATTTAAGGACCCCCGAAACCTTACTGTACGAACAATGGTTAGGTCCCAACGAGGAGGACAATGCCTTCACAGAATATGTGTTTACCTTGATAAACCGACTAAAACGATGTCAGGAAGTTGCGATATCCCGAATGGAAGTGTCACAAATTAAAAGAAAAACTTGGTATGACCGAAACGCAGTTAAGCGGGAATTTAAAAATGGGGATTTAGTGCTGACCCTAGCGACCCATAGGCCAAACAAATTTTCCGTCCAATGGGTAGGACCTGGGACGATTAAGAGTAAGCTTTCTGACACAAATTACATCGTGGAGTTAACGGGAAAACGGGAAAGGTCGCAGATTTACCACGTCAATATGTTAAAACCGTATTATAAAAGACCGGAATGCGTGAACTTATTGACTTTGGAAACTGCTGACGAGTCTCTTGCGGACGAATTGATTTCCCGTGTTTGGAGAAAGATCCGAACGTTTACGATTTCCAAGACATTACTGTCCAGTCAGCTAAATGACCTTCTTGAACCCGGACAAATAGAACAATTACGGAAATTGTTAGATAAGCATGCTAATAGTTTTTCAAATAACCCTGGATTAACGGACCTTGTAATTCATGATATCGAGTTGATCGGAAATAAACCCGTAAGAGCAAAGCCGTATCGTACCTCACATAGGCAGAATGAAATTTTAAAAGGGGAAATTCAACGTATGTTGGATCTAGATATTATCGAGGTAGGAGAGAGCGATTTTACATCACCCATGATCCTCGTAGAAGCCCCTGGGAAAGACCCCCGACCCTGTGTAGATTACAGGAAGTTAAACGAAAGGATTCGAACGGAATATTTTCCACTACCGCACATCGAGGAGCGAATCGAACTTGTTAGCTCCGCTTCATTCATAACGGTTTTGGACTTTGCAAAGGGATATTGGCAAATACCATTAAGCCCTAAGGCACAGCGATTGGCGGCATTTTGCACAAACTTTGGAACTTATCGGCCCCGACGAATGAGCTTTGGACTAAAGAACGCGCCTTATTTCTTTTCTCGTCTTATGGCAGAATTACTAAAGGGATGCGAGTCGTTTGCAGTGCCGTATTTGGACGATATCGCGATTTTTTCCGATTCATGGGAACAGCACTTGGAACACCTCGAAAGCGTGCTCCAGCGCATATCAAAGGCAAAACTCACGATCAAACCTTCAAAATGTAGGTTCGCGCAAAATCATCCAACTTGGGACACATTGTTGGACGAGGATTCCGATCGCCGGCAGACGCCAAAATCAGAAGCGTACAAGACTTTCCAACCCCTAAAACAAAAACTCACATTCGCGCGTTCCTGGGTTTAGCCGGGTATTACAGTAGATACATCCCTATGTACTCCGTTATCGCGGCACCGTTAACTGATGCCCTAAAAGGGAAAGCAAAAAAGGGAGAAATCGTTTGGACCAAGGAATGCGAAACAGCATTCCAGGAATTAAAGAATAAATTGACGAGCGAACCAGTGTTGTTTGCACCCGATTTCGAACGCGAGTTTATTGTACAGTGCGATTCTTCTGACCTCGGGATGGGTATTGTACTCACGCAGTTGAATGCTAAGAGAGAAGAACACCCCATTCTATACCTGAGTAAAAAATTTTCCAAAGCAGAGAAAAATTACTGCACCACCGAAAAAGAATGCGCTGCCATTATTTTTGCAATAAAAAAATTGCACTATTATCTCGATGGGAAAAAGTTCGTCGCCGTCACTGACCACAACCCACGTCTGGTTGCGAGCCAACGCCAGTTCGAATCCCAGATTAATGCGATGGGCACTGGCACTCCAACCGTATAATTTCGAGATTGTCCACCGATCTGGAAAAAAAACACCAGAATGCCGACAGTCTTAGTCGTGCTTTCCATGAAAGTTCAGAGAGCATTTTATGAAACATTTTCTGTAGACGTCAAATTTAAAATTGTGAATCATGTTTTTGTGTATCGAGTATAATTGATAGTTTTGCATATATAGTAGTCCACTTAATTATTTCATTATGTGTAGTGTATATATTTCTTTTTTAATTGGTACTTGTAGTTCTTTGAGTGACTATGCTGTATGGGAGTAGAAAACTACTCCGTTTTATAACTTTAAAATTGAGTAACTTAACCTATTGCATGGTGTATATTCTTGAGTCACGGTTTCAAGATATGGTGATGGTAAGTGATGTTGCTCTTTTAATCTGGTGTTTGGGTGTTGTGTATTGGACACTCAAAAACGAGCAGTGGTGATAAGTGCGTCTGCGTATATATGTGACCCAAAACTTTTCATTCTTGAGAAAAGTTTTTCTCAAGAGGGGAGGAGTTGTACCGTTGCGGTCTAGCATTCCCACATCTGGAATTCAGATTTTCCCTGACTGCAAAACAAGTTGTCAACTAAATTATCTTGGGCCCTCCATGAGAGGAATGCAGATGGCCACCCCCAGGAAAACACGTGTTTTTCAGTTCTGTGGAAGCCCAGGCTAGAGAGACATTAAATCTGTCCTCGGGTCGGGAAGTTGTCGAGGTTCTCATGACCTTCCGATGCAGGGGTGTGAAACTCAGGGATTAACATTCCAAGACGGAGACGAACTCCCCCGCAAGAGAGGAGAGTAGATTGAAACCACGAAGGGAGTAGTCGCATCCTTCAGACTCTCAGATTTTGGCGAGCCTCCGAGCCCCTTGGAGATGAGATTGTTAAAGCTGTTCCCACCTACCTTTCAATTAATCTAATATGTAAATAATCTTTAAATTTCTCTATTCTAAATAAATATTTTATTGTGCTGTAAACAGTCTTATGCTTAATTAAAGACAGGAAACGTTACACCCTAATCTAAGTTCCTATCTTTTGAATGGTTAAAGATAGAATCAAAATTTCAACGGATTTCAAATCAGCGGAAAATTTTACGACAAATTGATATCAAAAACATGATTTTTGAAAATATTTTTTCTCAATTGTCGCAACTAATCTCTTTGAAGATATTCCTTTTATACTAAGTGTAAGCGGAAGTATTGCCTTATTTTTAAAGGGAATGACACTTTAATAAGATAATTTGTTGCCCCCTATCAACTGTTTTAATTTTACAGCCATTAAAATATGATTAAAATCTTTCCCAACCTAAAATTGATTCCCCTATGTTCATAAGAGCTTGGATTTGGTTAACTTACAAATGTATAAAAATGACCAATAAAATGTCTAAAATGATCTAAAAAATATTCAAAATGATGTAAAAATTTGATATTCTTTCGATTTGTAAAACATCCGTTCACTAATTGCCTGTGAATAAAGTGTTTTTGAATTTCAACCTTTATACATAAATAAATGCAATATAATCGACTTGCAGACCAGAAGTGACAACCTAAACAGGTAAATCTTTCGTAACGTATAGTACACGATGCGTTCCGGTGCATGCCATCAACCTCCATAATAAATTTTTGCACATTAGCTTTTCGTACGTTTTTCAAAATTTTTCGAATGACGGGATATTTCGGACCTAGGAACCGGTAAGAGCCAGTGGATCAGAGAAACAGTGCTTTATGTAGTTCAAATTGTGGCATTATTAAACATTTTCATTAACTCTAAAATCCTAAAGTATTCAAGTATGTCAAGACGAGGAAAAACTCTATAACTTTCACTCTCCAGTGTCGATGATTCACCCACCAATAAAAAAATGTAAGAAGGATTTGTTTTGTGTTACGGGGTGATCACGGATTTTTTGGGCTCAAGAAGCTAGCAGATGAGTCATTTGTAACGTGTTTTATCGTTAAAGCGAAACTGCGTATCAAAAATTGGAATATTTCTATAAAACCTTGATTAAAACGAAACTAACTGAAAAATAAATGACCAAACAATTTCCTTAAAATTTTATAATTGACAGTATAAAATAAAAATATATCCCCCAGGAAACTACAATTCTAGAACCAGGAAATTGGAAACGGAATTCCTGTTTATAGGGCATTGTCTACGAAGTACTATCAAAAAGATGACACGCAAACAAACAAAATCCGACACTGGTGATAACTTTTCTTTTTTCATGCCATTTTTGCAGGTTTTATCCTGTTTCGTACGATCTATAGCTAATTTTTATTTAATTTTCCTTCAAATAAATATCTATACTTTTTTGAAACTTATCTCTAAACATTTTAATGTATCAGCACGAATAACACATATATAACAATAATTAGTTTTTTAATTTTTAAACACAATTTTCCCTGAGTTCCCACTATCCGAAACGAAAACTAACCCTCCAACCTATCCTCTTTCAAGGGTTTTGTAGCACAAATAGAATAACGACTGGGAGATATTTCAATTAAAATTTGATTAAAACCAACGATGAAACGAGAAAATTATGTTACAACTAAAAAACATCCAAGAAAAACCAAAAACAGTACATATCGAAAACCAGGAGATTGCTAATTTGCTAATAGAATTTGCGTCTACACGTACATATAATAAAAATTTCGATTAAAGCAGCGATAAAACTAACTGCAAGATTAAAATATAAATTCTATGAAATATAAGCTCACAGTAAATTAAGTTCAGTAAATCACACAGAAGTTATTTTCAAAAGTGATATCGAGTTCAATGTAACACGAGGATGTGAAAAATGAATGAAAATTGAAACTTATCTTACGCATTTCACCCGTTGAGGACAAATAAAAAAATAACTAAAGTTTAGCTTTTAAATGGAATATTTAATTTAAGCTTTATTTTAAAGACGTTTACCGCGCATGAAAACTAGAACGGGCAGTTGTCGGTATACGTTATTCTCAGAAATAAGATTACCCACTATACCCTTTAGTTATAAACTGTCACATTTTTACAAGTTTTGTGTGAAAGCGGGGTAAATTTCTTCAATAAATCGAATACGATTAAATTTTCTCATCCTATTTTTAATGGCCATAAATATAAAGCAGTGGATTAATTCAAAATACTTCAATCAAGTTATATCTTTTCTATAAAAACGAGATGAATACTCCCTTTTGTGTTCGTAATGAATATATTCGTCAAATGCGTATCGCGGAAATATTAAAGTTACAGTTGAAAAATTATTTATTTAAAAAAAATCACATTTTAGGTATCGATCTCGTGTAAAATTTTCCGCAGATTTTAAATCCGTTGAAATACGAAGATAGGACTAGGGGAATAAAAAATCCCTAATGTGCATCAAAACGCGTGTCATGTGAACGGTGCGGTACAATCCTATGTATCTCCAAGCACCTTCTAATCGCTAGAACGATCGGCGATTGTTGAAGCGCCGAAGCTATCTAGCGCGTGGATTCGGTATGTGAACAAACACTCCAGTAGAACTCTATGTACTTTGGCTACCCGCGTTTTGTTTTGACGTAAAACGCGCGTTAGAAAACGCATCATGTGAACGGGGCCTTAGATGACAGGCCCTTCATGAAATAAAAATTCGTACTTCATGAACTCAATTTTCAACTTGCACAGCCGTATGTTGGCATGTATTGCCGCCGAAGGGGCTTTGTAACTAATTTATAACCTTCCTGATGTAATTCTACAATAATAAAGAGTTCTTTACATTAGATATTTTGATCATTTCTTTATCATGTGCATCACAGACATGCCAAGTTTCATTTCGATCGGAAATACCAGCTTGGGGTGTCGATTCTTTTTGGCTCAGAATGTATGCCGCATTTATTTCCCTCCGCTCATTGACAGAACATTGTTTATTTTACTTAATTCTGTGGAGATGAATAGCACATGGCCAGAAAAACGAAGTCGGAGTTGTTTATTATACCCAACTGAAAACATTAAAATTTCCTAAGCTCGTTCTTCTAACATACATAAATATAGTATATCAAACGGGCCAATTAGGAATATTTAATCGCATGCTCTTCAATTAAGGTTGCAAAGGTCGGCTGCTTAAATTCACGGATTCAATTCATCAACCTTAATGAATGAAAGAATGGACAATGAAGTATTTTTGTTTAATGTTGTGTAAACACAGGGTTGAAGCCACTGTGACGGACTGGTTTGTTGGACCGGTCTGGGAAACGTTATCATCAACGGACCTCTGGTATGGGCTCAAGATCACACAAAAGGAATTTTTGAGAAAATGTTTAACTTTTATTTTGCATTTTCAAACAATTTCCCGCGTTTTCTTGAGCACAGAGAAGAAAGATGTTATGTGCTCATGAGAATTCACAAAACGCCTTACAGAAATGCAATCATGTTTAAACTGTATGCCAACCAGTTAATTTTTTAATATTTTCACAGCAGCACAAAATGAGTTCAAAGCAAATTCGATTTAAAAATATTTAAAATTCAATAATATAATTTTAAGACATTAATTTTAATTTTAGAGATACAAAATTGTTCGATAAATTTTACTTCAAAACCACTCGGCATTTAATAGAGTATTGTACGCCGTTTGGAAGAGGTAGGTAGTTGAATTAAAGTCTCTCACGAGCAACACAACGGGCTATTGGTGACGGTCCGGTATCAGTCCCGAAGGGAAAGATCGAGGACAACACTTCGAAATTTTTAGCGTTGAAAGAAATGGACTGAAATTATCCTAAGCTCAACAACACTAAAACCATATTTTTGAAAGATATTTGTATAATATTCACTGACGACTCATCTTGAAACACATCAAAGAAAAAGATAAAATTTTCAACTTACTCTTCTTTAAGGTCAAAACTCCATGGAATGTAGTGTGGAAAATCCAGACTGTTCAACTGTCACATCAAAAATCTAAATCTGACGAACTGACCACCGTCACTATAGAGCAGTTTTCAAACTAATGTCCCACGGAATACAACTCTGATGCTATTCTGTGTTTCGTGAAAAACAATTGCGAAAATCTGTTTTAACCATTTATATTAGTGTATTTAGTTTTATCTCAGTTAAAATTATTAGTTCCAAATACTTTGCAGCATAAAATGACCGTAGTGACAAACCTAACCATAGAAACTTCAGTTTGAATCGTCTCATCGTTCGTGGATAGATTTTTGCTTTAACCCTTCTTGTGGTTCGACGAGGTATCTCATCATTGGCAAAACCATTAGTAGATCTTGATGGACAAGTTATCTCGCCATTAGAAGAATTTCGACTAGATCTTGATCTCGTCAGCAAAAAATCGGCAATATTGGTAACGAAATATCGCGTCATTAGTAAAGTTAGTCAGATTATGATGGACGAGATATCTCGTCGAAACCACTTGGAGAATCATCGATAATCTAGGTTCTTTAGTTATTTTGACGTTATATGGAGCAAGAGCCATATTTGGAAATTAGAGATCATGAAACTAGAGGTTATGTTAGGTAGTTAATTAACGTTGCTCTGGAGCAACACAACGGGCTATTGGCGACGGTCAGATGACGAGAACAACGCCTGAGCTGGCACCCTACTCTTCAAACTTCTACACCACGCCAACGTGAGGAAATTTGAGTCCACGACAGATTTAACGAGCACCAGCCCCGTGTACACGATGGTCTTTGACTGGACCGAGTTTCGAACTCGTAACCCTCCGGTCGCTAACTGTTGCTTTTCCAACTGGAATACCGCGGCCCTGGAAGTAGAGACATTGCATGTGTTCATTGTGGGTAGCCTTTTGGGTTTTAAATATAAACAAATTCATTTTGTAAAAGAATCCTAAAACTACATTCAAATTTTGTTTTCCTAGTGGGCTACAACTGGAAATGAAAAATCACTTCATATGCGTCGAAAATTACACAATTCCGATTCATTGCATAGCTTTAAATTTATGAACATTTCTTGATTTCTTCTTAAAATCATGAGAGTGAAAGCTTAAATTAAATATTCAATTTAAAAGAGCTAAACTTTAGCTATTTTTATTTGTCCTCAACGGGTGAAATGCGTAAGATAAGTTTCAACTTTCATTCATTTTTCACATTCTAGTGTTACATTGAACTCGATACCACTTTTGAAAATGAAATTAATTTACTGTGAGCTTATTTTTCATATAATTTATATTTTAATCTTGCAGCTAGTGTTGTTACTACTTTAATCCAATTTTTATATTATATATGTGTAGACGCAAATTCTATTAGCAATCTCCTGGTTTTCGATATATACTGTTTTTTGGTTTTTCTTTGAGATTTTTTTAGTTTTAACATAATTTCTCGTTTCATCCTAGGGTTTTAGTTGAAATATTTCCCAGTCATTATTCCATTCGTGGTTCCATTTGTGCTACAAACCCCCTGAAAGATGGTAGTTTGGAGGGTTAGTATTCGTTTCGGATAGTAGGAACTCAGGGAAAATTGTGTTTAAAAATTAAAAAACTAATTATTGTTATAGATGAGTTATTTGTGCTGATACATTAAATTGTTTAGGGATAGGTTTTAAAAAGGCAGAGATTTATTTGAAGGAAAATTAAATAAAAATTAGCTGTAGATCGTAGGAAACACAATAAATCCTACAAAAATAGCATAAAAAAAGAAAGGTTATCACCAGTGCCGGATTTTGTTTGCGTGTCATCTTTTGATAGTACTTCATAGACAATGCCATATAAACAGAAATTCCGTTTGCAATTTCCTGGTTCTAGAAATAAAGTTTTTTGGGGGATATATTTTTAATTTACACTGTTAATTTTAAGATTTTAAGGAAATTGTTTGGTCATTTTCCAGTTAGTTTCGTTTTTAAACAAAGTTTTACAGGAATATTCCAATTTTTCATACGCAGTTTCGCTTTTACGATAAAACGCATTAACGCAACAAATGACTCATCTCCTAGCTTCTTGAGCCCAAAAAATCCGTGATCACCCCTTAACACAAAATAAATCCTTCTTACTATTTTTATTGGTGGGTGAATCATCGACACAGGAGAGTGAAGGTTATAGGGTTTCTTCCTCTAGTCTTGACAGTACAAAACGAATACTTTAAGATTTTAAAGTTAATGAAAATGTTTAATAATGCCACAATTTTAACTACATGAAGCACTGTTTCTCTGTGATCCGCTGGCTCTTACCGGTTCCTACGTCCAAAATATCCCGATATTCGAAAAATTTTGAAAAACGTACGAAAAGTTAACGTTCAAAAATTTACAACCGAGGTTGATGGCATTGGCATTGCACTGGAATGCATCGTATACTATAGGTTACGAAAGATTTACCTATTTAGGTTGTCACTTCTGGTCAGCAAGTCGATTATATTGCATTTATTTATGTATAAAGATTGAAGTTCAAAAACTCTTTATTCACAGGCAATTAGAGAACGGATGTTTTACAAATCGAAAAAATGTCAAATTTTTATGTCGTTTTGAATATTTTTTAGATTATTTTAGGCATTTTATTGCTCATTATACATTTCTAAGTTAACAAAATTCAGACTCTTGTGAATACAAAGAAATCAATTTTAGGTTGGGAAAGAAATATTTTCATCCTATTTTTAATGGCTGTAAAATTAAAACAGTTGATAAGGTGCAACAAAATATCTTATTAAAGTGACATTCTCTTTAAAGTGACATTCCCTTTAAATACAAGGCAATACTTCCGCTTACGCTTAGTATAACAGGAATATCTGAAAAAAGATTAGTTGCGACTATTGACAAAAAAAAATTTTTTTTCAAAGAAAATCATGATTTTGGTACCGATGTAACGTAAAATTTTAAGCTGATTTGCAATCCGTTAAAATTTTGACTCTATCTTTAACCATTCAAAAGATAGAAACTTGGATTAAGGGAATAAAAAAACAATTTAATGCATAACGGAAACTGACCTTGAAAAACGCCCAAGGGGTGTTCACATGATAGCGCTCGAAAATTCTGATCAAACGTGCGTTGGAAAAAGTGAACGGGGCCTGAAAGTTTAGGCTCGAATTATGAGGTCGCGAAGAAGCATTTTGACAGTTTGAGCTGTAGATTGAATAAGAACAAAGGTATTTCGGAACAGTATAAGCAGATAATTGATGAACAATTAAAGTGTCAAATTGCAAGTAGATGCGAAAATGAGGACCCTAAATTAGGATATTACATGCCCCATAGAGCAGTCGTTAGGAATGACAAAAAAACAACTCGAGTTAGGATAGTTTATGACTGCAGTAGCAAAGCTAATGAAAAATTATATCTTTGATTGTTTGGAGTCTGGACCTAATCTTAACCCTAATTTAGTGGATATTATTCTGAAATTCCGTGAAAATCAAATTGCGTTTACAGGCGATATAGAAAAGGCTTTTCTTATGATTGAAATTTGTCAGGAAGATAGAGAATATCTAAAATTTTTGTGGTTTCATGATTCTGTAAATGAGTCTGACCAAACTTTATGTTTAAATCGTCTTCCATTTGGTTTAACGACATCACCCTTTGCATTAGCTTGTGTACTAAAGTTTCACATTGGCAAATATAAGGAAGATATGGCTCAATGTTTTGAAATGCTTAATTCTTTTCTTTATGTAGATGATTTGTGTCATGGGTCTCAAAATACCGATGAGGCGTATTTGTTAACTTACAATGCAATTAATATTCTAAAAGATGCTGGATTTCATTTGAGGAAATTAAGAACAAATTCTCTTAAACTTCAAAAACTTTGGGTAGATAATAGTTTTGAGGAAAATATGGATTTTGGTCTAGGGACTGGGTTCTTGGGACTCATTTGGGATCATACTGAGGATAAAATTAAGTTAGACTTAAAAACTGTAAAAGGTTCCATTCAAAAAATGCTACAAACACCAAACGATTTGTTCTCGGAGTGATCTCGAAGTTATTTGACCCTTGTGGTGTAGTGAGTCCTTGTGTCATGATGTTGAAGATAGTCATGCAGAAGATATGGGAACGAGGTTTAAAATGGGATGAAGAATTGCCAAGTGAAAGTGAAGTGGAAAGACTGGTGCGACGAACAGTTTCACTTGGGAAAGCTATCTTTTGATAGAAAGTTCTTTGACAATCAGTGCGACGATATTTATTTGCATATTTTTTCCGACGCTAGTTCAGCAGCGTACGGAAGTGTAGTGTATTTTAGATACAGTGATATTAAAGGTGGAGTTAAGATTACTCTTGTCATTGCGAAAGGAAGAGTAACCCCTTTGAAATTAATTTCATTGCCAAGATTAGAGCTTATGGGGGCGGTGATTAGTGCGAAACTGGCAAAATATTTGAAAGAACTGTTCCCTGAGCTATGTAAACGAACATATTTGTGGAGCGATTCGCAAATTACCATTCACTGGATTCGAGGGAACGCCAAAGACTGGAACCTTTTGTTTGCAATAGGGTTTCAGAGATACAAGTACAATCCTTGACTGATCAGCAGTAATGGTTTCATTGCAAGGGTGATGACAATCCCGCGGATTTGATCTCAAGAGGTGTGCGTGCTTCGAAGCTTGCTACTGATCCCTTGTGGTGGAGGGGACCAAGTTGGATCTTGGAGCCAGAAGCGAATTGGCCATCTGGTCCTTCGGCACTTGTTGATGAGGAGAGTGATAACTGAAAGACGGATTAAAAATCTCCCTTCAGGTGTCTGTCATCGAGCCATCACCTCTGCCTTTATTGGACTTAAAAGGGCATAACTGTCTACAGAAACTTTATCGTGTGACTGCTTATGTGAAACGTTTTGTGTTAAATTGCAGAAACAGACAGAAATTGTATGGACCAATAGGCGAATCAGAAATCTTCGACTCTGAACGTTATTGGTTGAAAACTGTGCAGCGGAAACATTTCATGCATGAAATTGATTGTCTATCGAAGGGAAAACGTTTGGACAAAACTTCTGTGCACTGTTTGAGCCCCTTTTTAGATGAAAACGGTCTTCTTAGACTGAAGGGAAGGCTTCAGTTTTCCGATTTTGAGATCGGGGGAAAACGCCCGATATAATGCCTTGTAAAGACAAATTTTGCGAAATTGTGATTGTGGAGTGCCACAATAAAGTGTTCCATTGCGGAGTTGAAGCGACTCTGGCCCAAGTCAGAGAACAGTTTTGGATTATTAAGAGTCTCCAGTGTGTTAAAACTGTTTTGAATAGTTGTGTCGTGTGCAGAAGGTACAGAGTAAGTCCTGGTACGCAGGAAACTGCACCTTTACCACCCGATCGAGTGCTTCAATCTCCTCCGTTTACTGTGACTGGTGTGGACTTTGCTGGTCCATTCTTTACTAGGGACAGTAATGCCAAACATTACTTGCTTCTTTTTACCTGTGCCACTTCGAGAGCTCTTCACTTGGAGAATTAGTTCCATCTAATGTCAACAGAATCATTCCTTTTAGCTTTTCGGAAATTCATTTCACGACGTGGTCTGTGTACCACAATTTATTAGGACAATGCTAAAGGTTTCAAGCGTGCAGAAATTGAGCTCAAAAAGATCTGGAGTCGCATAAACCACCCATCTGTTCAAAATTTATTTGCTTCCCATGGTATTAAATGGAAGTTTATTGTTGAGAAAGGAGCATGGTGGGGAGGGTTGTGGGAGAGGCATTTTTGAACCATTAAAACCTAAGAAAAATTGTTAGCCGCTCACATGAATGAGCTTGAAACGCTTTTTATTGAAATTGAAGTCATGATTAACTCACGGCCAATAACTTACATTTATGATGATCCTTCAGAGCCCTCACCATTAACTCCTGTACATTTCTTAATTGGGAGGCGATTAATTGGTCTTCCTGTTTCAAAAATTTCAAGGGAAGATTTGTGTAGTTCAAGAAGTGCTACGGTAAAACGATATAGACATCAGCAAAACATTGCTTAATCACTTTTGGAGATGTTGGAGAAAACATTATCTCCTCTCTTTAAGATCTGCAAATGCGTGTCCTCCAACAAACGTAACAACTCATTTTACGGTTAATGATATTGTGTTGATTCTTGATGATCGTTACCCACGAAACTTGTGGTCTATGGGTAAAATCATAGAAGTATTTCCAGGAAGAGACGGAAAAATCCGTTCCTGTCTAATTAAAACTCAATCTGGGAATATTAAAAGACCTATACAATTATTATGTAATCTTGAAATTAATGATGAAAATTAACCGTTTATATTTTTATATTCGCTAATTTAGTTAATTTCTCATGAATCCTAAAAATTAGTGTTTGTAGAATGTTGTAATTTGAATAGTTTGATTATTCATAATTGAATTGAAATGATATTGAAAAATTTACGTGTATAGTTCAACATCTTGCTTTAGTGTATTTCTGTGTTATTGAATTGGAAAAAATACGTTCTTGTTGTTAAAATTGCCTAATCTTGAACTGAAAAAAGAAGTATTAAATTTATTAACTTGAATTTATATTTATGTACATATTGAATTTATTTGTTTGTGATTTGTATCTAATTAATATTTGGAGTATTATATGTTCAAGAGGTAATTTATGTGAACTCTGAAAGAGTTCAGGTGGGGAGTGTGAAATACCCCAGACGGCGCTAAGCGCGCCAAATGGTAAGAAGTTGTTGGCAGCCAAACGTTGGTAGGCAAACGCAAAAACTGAATGCAAGTAGGTCAGAGCACCTCATAATAGTTCCAATCTCTGAACTTGTCAAATTTAAAATAAATTTGTTATCGTTAATAGAACTGATTGATTACTGAACAACTGAACACACCAATGCATTATACCCCCTCCATGCCTCAGGCTCGGAGTGGACAGCAGATCCTTTTACCCTAAAGAATGTTCGATGTTTCCTTTCTTGAGTTGTGAATTTGCAATTGTTGATTCTTCCAGAAAGTCACTTAACCGACGTTCGATAATCTGTTCAATCCGTTCGAAGGTATTTGTATGGCGTTATTTTGGATATCTAAGGATACAGCATTCCTTGTGTGCCTTAATTTGAGTCTTTGAGGGGAAACGTTATTGTCAAAACAGATGAGAACCACATGCAAAAATGCTGTCAATCAATTGCTCATGGAAAGATCATCAGGAATGGGGCACTCACGACAATCACCTTCGTGATCTTTTTCAAAAGGAGGGTGTAACCTGCAGGTTATCTCTTTTTGGACCGTGGGCAAGTCTGTACCAAAATAGGACAGTTTTTTTCATCTCGACGAGGTACCACGTGATAGTAAAATTGGCCAGATCGTATTGGACAAGGTATCTCGCGGAAACCTGAGGGCTGGCTTTTAAACTATAGCATTGAGAATTTTTGAACGGCTTACAGTTTAATGTCACATAATGTTTTACCAACGGAGACTTTCCTACTCCGTTTGTACGACTGCATAAATATATCAGCCGTTAAGTTACATGAATCCAATAAAATCATTTAAGAACACTGCCAATAGTTCAGAATAGGAAATCAATGATGAATCAATCATCAATAAAAATAAATAATGATTTTTATTGATGAGATTTAGAAATTGCGAAATCACCTAAAAGAAGGTATCGAACACGCCGGACACTCCTTGCCACATGTATTGTAAGATTTGTACAAGTTAGAGTTGATTTCTGAAACTGCCTGATTACTTTTCTTTACAAAACGGACTACCAAGTCCAGTAAGGGTTAAAATGACATTGAAGATTAGAATTCTAAATTTTAGTGGAAAATTCTTTGCCGACCAATGTTATTAAAAATGTAATGGAATAATTGGAACTTAAAATCATTTCATCAATGTCTTGTAAGGTAGTCAAAGTTATAAAATGGGGTGAATTAAATTGTAATTATCAGTTGGAATTGCATATTGTCAATATTCCTTTTGTGAAAATACTCGGAATAAACACGATTTTTGTGTGCCATACATCAGTAGTTTAATCAGACGTTTCATTATACCGCGTAGGTGATACGTCTCGCAACCAGGGTTAGTTTATGGTTACCTCCCCAAACACGAGAGATCAATATAACAAATATACAGATAATTTTTGTAAAGAAGGTACGTAGGTATTTTAATTAACGTCGCACTGGAGCAACACAACGGGCAATTCGCGACGGTCCGGGATCAATCCCGAAGGGAAAGATCCGAGGACAACACCAAGTAATTTTGAATCACGGTCAGATGACGAGGTCACACCTGAGCTGACACCCCACTCTCCAAATTTTCACACCACGCCAACGTGAGGACATTTGAGGCCACGGCAGATTGAACGTGCACCAGCCCCCTTCATACACGACGGTCTTTGGTTGGATTCGAAATCGCAACCCTCAGGTTGCTAATCCGTTACTCTTCCAACCGGGTTTCCGCGGCCCTTCTTTATAAAGAAATGAATGAATTATTCAGGAAACACTCATAAATATATAAAGCAATTGGTTCATTCTATGTGAAATGAGCAAAAATCAAAAACCTGTGGCCGTAGGGTGACGGATTTTCATGAAATTTGCTACAGAGGTTAAGTTTATGCATAAATAACGATATCCAAAATATTTTGGCTCAAAATGGGGGGAAATATTTTGGAAGTTTAAAGTATTTTAAGGACTTGCAACTTTGAAGAGCTGTTGTGAAATCGCTTGATGTTGCATGTTTGAAGATCTCTTTCTCAAAAACTATTTAACGTAAACAACAATATTTTATATTTTTGTAAGCTATGAAGAATTCTCTTTTTATCTATTTGGAAACAACAATTTTAAATATCATATTTAAGCTAAAAATTAGCAGCGAATAATGGAAAATAGTCGATTTTGATAGAATTAAAAAGGTTTCTGAGATAAAGGAAATCAAATGCATCGTTGAAATTCATACCAGATAGGTATGATAAAACTACTGCTGAAGTTTGGAAGTCGGCTTTTATTTCCTTCATCTTCCAAACAGCAAAGGAAAATTATAAAATGACGATTTTCCACTTAAAATAGGCACACAAAAAAAATGAAGGACAGCTCTGACAAAAACTATATTTTGGAAAAATATAGTTTAACATGTCTATTACTTGTAAAAAAAATTCAGGATTGTATTTTGAGTCCCAAAGCAACACTAACAAAATTAGTAAAACGCAAAAACACGTCCTTGCCCTTCCATTCAATTGGCGACAGAAAGTTTCGTCGTCAAACGACTATTCGGATATTCAACGACGGGTTACCATATTCCATCAGTATCGCACTAACTGGAAATGTTTACTATCGCCAATCATAGCATTTCCTTCCCATTCTATGTACACTACCTGACATTGAAAATGCAACACCCAGAAGGAGTGCGCAGAACTGGATGAAATTTACAGGGTAGACGCAGCTCACCGAGATATGTAAATGATGCAAACTGCGCAGCTGTGCCGCGCACGGCGAGTGAAAAACCAGGGAAGGAACCTGCAAAAGTGGTCAGTTTCGTACCGCTCTGTTTGCCAGGTAAATCAAGTTGAAATTTGTTTTTGTGTCTCAGAGGAAACATCTAGTAGCGGAGAATGCCAGGACGCCGCCAATCAAGACAGTTCCAGCAAACAGACGACTTTACGAGGGGTATGGTGATTGGCCTCAGAAAGGCAGGTTGGTCCATACGTCATATCTCCATACGTCACATCAGCCAGATACCCACATACACGCGTCCACGGTGCACCGGTTGTGGCACAGATGGTTGGATCAAGGGAATGTGGCACGTTTGAGGGGTTCCGGTGCAGCCAGAATGACGTCAGCACGCGTGGACCGACGCATCTGCCGGCAAGCATCGGCGGCCCCGCAAGCCACGTCTGTCGCCCTTTTGCAGCATGTGCAGGACACCCTTGATGCTCCTATATCGTCCAGGACCTTTAGCCGCCGATTGATCGCTGGTGGCCTGCACTCATGGCGCGCCCGTTGAGACGACTACCATTGACCCAACAGCACAGACGTCTACGTTTGCAATGGTGTCGGGATAGAGCCACGTGGACGACGGAATGGCACAGGGTGGTGTTCTCAGACGAGTCACGCTTCTGATTTAGCAATGACAGTCGTCATGTACGAGTCTGGCGCCGACGTGGTGACAGGGCCAATCTGGCCGCATCTGTGGAACGCCATACCGCGAGACAACGCGGTATAATGGTTTGGGGCGCCATCGCCTACGATAGCAGGTCACCTCTGGTCCGTATTCAGGGCACTATGACGGCCCAACGATACGTGGATGACGTGCTGCAGCCGGTGACACTACCTTTCCTTCAGGGGGTGCCCAATGCCATTTTCCAGTAGGATAACGCCCGGCCGCTCACGGCACGTATCAGCCAACATGCCCTGCAAGGTACCTAGGTGCTTCTCTGGCCAGCTGTCTCCCCTGATCTCTCACCTATCGAACATTTCTGGGACGTCATTGGACGTCGCTTGCATGCGTTGCCACCGGCAAGTTCAGAAGACGAACTCTGGCAAATGGTTGACAGGGAATGGGCAGCCATCCCTCAGGACACCATCCGCATGCTCATTGCGTCTGTACCTAGACGTGTTGCTGCCTGTATCGCCGCTCGCGGTGGTCCTACAACCTACTGATCAGACGTTCTTGCTGCTCAGTGGCAAGGTGTATAATATTGCAATAAAGATCACTTATTGCTCGTTGCTGTCTCTGTTTGCCAAATTTCATCACTTTCTGCCAACTCCTTCTTAGTGTTGTATTTTCAATGTCAGGTAGCGTATATTCCTCGTTTCAAATGGCAACAGTGAAACCCCAAATCAACAATGAAATACCAAATTATTTGTAACTTTTGAAGGAAATTTTAAAAGCAGGACATCAAATCACAATTAAAAAAAGGTTAAACATTTAAAACTTTTACTTGGTTGTCTTCAAATTCACTTTCAATCTGATAAAGGTCTTGTTCAATTTCGTAGGTGCTTAAATTGAAATTTTCCTAGTGCTGTAGAATTCTTGAAATCTTTACTTATTTCACTAGTGATTGTGATAAATATGGGAAAAGGATTCGTGTGAGTTATGTAGTTAGGAGAATCGAGTTTAACAACGATGTTTAATTTTTTACTCTCAAAATTAGTGTTTACCTGACTAATAATGCTTAATATTTACAAAACGCATTTCATATTCACAAGTAGTAGTATTTAATATTTACGTTTCCAAAGGAAAAGCAAATCGAAGACTTCTCTAACATAATTAACTTTCCACTAATTATTTCACTGATGGAAACACTCCTTGGATTAAGCAAAAAACACTTAAAAAAATTCCATGTGAAATTTTGCACGTGCACCATAATAATAGTTATATTTCATTCTTATACCGCATTTCTTATATTATCGGAGGTTATAACTCATCAGCTGCGATAAAAAGAAAAATTTACGTCTAATTAAAAATTTTCCCGAGACAAAACTAATCAAATTACAATTATGAAATTTCAGGACATATAATAGACATCTTGCTCTTTTATGTTGAAAAGTTTTAATGTTCTTGGAGCTTTCCCTCCCAGTGAAATATGTATTTTTAAAAATTGAAAAATCGTATTTTTCCATAATTTTTACTTTTAAATGTTTTTTCTTTATAAAGGAGCAGAAATATACAATCACCAAATTACACCACGCTATTTGTTTGGAAAGGCTCTTCATTAAGAATAATTTTTAATATTGTCTTTCCATTTCTATAGATACCAGAGCAATATTAAATTTGTAGCAAATTGGCAAAATTTATATTTTAGTCGATCCCTCAGATTCAGCAATGACGGCTATTAAATTATATTCTGAAGTTTCCTAAGAGACCCTTTTCTGAAGAATGCAACGATATAAAATTTTTAAATTTGTGTCAATAACTTATTAAAATATAGGGTCGCAAACAGGCCACTTTTAGTGCTAGAAAATCTAAATTTATGTGACCTTGAACTTTAAATGTCAATAATTAACAAAATATAGATTTCTGAAACCTAATATTTTGCAGTTGGTCATAACTATGTGACCTATTTAACACTAGTTATACCGACAATTTGACTATCCTTTTTCTACCGATACCAGTCAAAATGACTGGTCTTAGAAAATATGGTTGGTGGGGTTTCCAGTCTTTATATATTTTTTTATAAATGATAAATTACTTCAATTAGGTTAATTATAATATATTAAATTAATTATAAATTCATTCATTAGTTAATTGAAACATAAATAAAAATAAAAAATTCGTACAAGTACTTCTAACTATGTACAAGTTCTTATATGTTCCAAAATAAAATGGTCAATTACTAATAAAAATGCGTTACTTATTTCCTCCTTCATAATATTTCTTTTTGCATATGCTGTAGGCCCAGGAGTATCCTTGAAAATTCTGTGAACTGATAATCTTCCACCAACGCCCCCTTCTTTTATTTTTCTCCAAATAGTTCCGTCTGTAGAAATTTCTGTTTCACTTTCATCTTCGTCACTGGAACTGGACGGCAATGGTAAACATCTTCGTTTACGTATGTTTGAAATGTTTTCGTATTCACTGTCGCTTGAATCATCTTCATATTGCTCTTACCAGAAATATCGCTATCACTACTCTCGATATCAACACGTTTATTGTTCCTGCCGTGTGGATCACTTTGGTTATCTAATAATTCGCCTTTCCTATCATAAATAGGGTGACCATATTTCGAAAACACCAAACCGGGACACTAAAAAAACGCATCAGTCTCATTCTCATTTATTTTCACAAAACAATACAATTAAATACAACAATACAATTAAATCTAAATCACAGAAATATATGCACATGTGTTTATATGTAATAAGTACATAAATGGTTAGAATTATCATGTTCTAATGGTTTATGCAAAACAAAATAAATTATAAATCGTCAATTATAAATAATGTGTCACTTATTTATGTTTTTTGGTTGACCCGACTTGCTTTAATATTTCTGGTTTGAGATAATGTATTCATGAAATTCTTGGCAGTTCAAATCATAATTCGTCAGCACTTGAAGAATGGACTCTACGGTTGAAATGTCCAATCGATTTCGCTCGTCTGTCCACTGTACATTCATTAGAGAAAAAATCCGTTCAATATTAGCGTTATGAGGTGGAATTGAAAACATATACTGACATATTTTCAAAATTTCGGAATATTCCTCAGCGTGTTCACTGCATTTAAAAAAATCCACCCATTTTTCGTAACAGAGCATATTCTCATTCTTCCATTCTGTGGATTTTTCAATCATTATTTTCTTTACGTTACTCATTTGATTAAAGAGTAGTGAATCATTTAATTTAACTCCTCTTTCTTTGAGATACAAACAGGTGGTCTCAACTTTCTTCCAAATGGGTATTTCTAAAAGTAATATCCAAGAAAATACGGATACACTAGCATTTGTTTCCTTCCACATAAAAAGGTATTCGTACGCTGTTTTGTAAAAGTCGTCAATTTCACGCTTATAATTAGACAACATCGATTGCGATATTTCATCTTTTTTCTCGTAAGACATTTTTTACACTGATAGTAAGAAAACGTTCGTCGGACCTTTCCTTAATGATGGTTAGCGTCTCTTCCAATATTGAATAAACTTCGATGCAGCATTTCTTGTTACCTTCTATTTTTTTAATTCCTTTTTCAAAAACATGCAATTGAGTATGAATAAACCATAGATAGGCTTCACTCAAGGGATTATTGAAAAATGTTAATAAGGTTTTCGGAGCTCTTTCCTCAGAAAGAAAAAAACTTCTTAATCCCTCAAAAATTTTCAGTATCCTTTCAACTGCAGGAAGCAATGAAAGCCAACGTGTGCCTGAATGGGACAACACATTTTGATATTGGAGTCCCACGAAATCGCAAAATTCTTTTAGTCTCTCAGTCCTCACAGTATAAATTGAAAAATATGTAAATATTTTAACGACTACGGCCTCAATATCACAAGAGAGTCTATCTGCGGCTGTTTGTATAGTATTGTGCATGATAAGCGCCGGGCAACCGATACCCTCTATATTTTCATTTATTTGTTTCAATCTATAATAAATATTGTACGTTCCTTTTCTTCGAATACCTCCAAAGTTCTTATTAGCATTATCACCGCAGAAAGCTACACATTTACTTATGTCTAATTTAAATTCTTTTAACGTGTCAATGCAAAAATTGGTGATCGTCTCGGCTGTTTCATTTGGCAAAGAAGTGACCCTTAACAATTTAAATTGTATTCCTTTATACATGTCAAAATACTGGATGCCAAAAGGAAACATTTTTGTCGATTTATGATTGCTAGCGTCTGTAGAGAATCCATAAAAATTATTTTTTTCAATAATGATATTAATATTTTGAAGAGAATGTGGAGCAATAATTGATTTCATTAATGCAGTCGTCTTGGTTCGTGCTGACGAAAATTTACTTGCAATTACTGAATCTGAGTATAAAACTTTTATTAACTTATTATTGCAATCTATACTGCGAAATGTATAATGATGTTTAATTGTATGATATGCAGTAGTCAATTCAGCTGCATTTATTTTATATTCTTCATCGGAACTAGGTTTGCTAAAAAAAGAATCTACTGTTCGTGAAGAACTTGCAGTTGATATGTTGCAAATATGCTTTTTCGACTTTAAGTGGTCCTTAAAGGACTGCTCGACCGCCATGCCTAATACACTGCTGGCCACCCAAATTGCAACACCAAGAAAGACAAGAGATATCACAACAAAATTTATTTTGTAGATAACATGTTGACCAAGTATCAAATGATTAAATTTATAGACTTCTGTGAAGTGTGGTTCCTGCCAAAATCAGTAGCCAGAGTAGCCGCCATTGTTGGAGATCACCGCTGCCACACGCCTCGGCATTGATTCAAAGAGACTTTGGATGTGTTCTTGGGGTACAGCAGACCAAGCAGCTTCCACACGTTGCCAAAGTTGATCTGGTGTGGCAGCTGGGGATGTATTCTGGGTCAATCGTTGAGCAACCATGGACCACATGTTTTCTATCGGCGAAAGATCCGGAGAGCGAGCTGGCCAGGGAAGCAATTCAATCTGGCGATCGACGAAGAACCCTTGGACAATGCGTGCCACGTGTGGTCGCGCATTATCCTGTTGAAATATGGCTGTGGGCAAGCCCTGAAGGTAAGGAAGGACAACTGGCTCCAACACCTCGGAGATGTAGCGCTGGCTGTTTAAAGTACCGGCAATGCGTACTAGAGGAGTGCGAGAGTGATATCCAATACCGCCCCATACCATAATACCCGGTGACGGACCAGTGTGGCGGTGCATAACGCAGCTGTTCAGCATCCTCTCTCCACGGTGTCTCCAGACTCGAATCCGACCATCGTGGTGTTGCAGACAGAAGCGTGACTCGTCAGTAAAGACAATTTCATTCCATTCTGCCGTCCACATCCTTCTTTCATCGCACCATTGGCGGCGGAAACGTCTGTGGTTCTGCGTCAAGGGTAGACGAAGCAATGGACGTCTTGCGGACAGACCACTCTGCTGTAAACGGCGTCGAATGGTACGCGCAGACACTGGATGATGCGGTACAGACTGAATGTGCTGTGCTATGGTTCGTGATGTGGCTGAGCGATCCGTCACTGCCATACGCACAATATGCCTGTCATCACGTGAAGTGGTGCACTGAGGTGGATGCGATCGAACACGTCGGTCCGTCGTACCCTCCTGCATCCAACGATCACATATCCGCATTACAGTTGTTTGGTTTCGTCCAACACGACTACCGATTTCCCTGAAAGATAATCCACAATCTCGGTAGGCCACTATCCTTCCTCTGTCGAACTCGGATACTTGATCAAAAGATGATCGCTGTTTTCTACGAGGCATAATTGATCGTTTTTTTTTTAAAACCACAAGAAAAACACAATTGCCGTACTTGAAATCGTCGAAATCTCCAAGCCTTAAATAGCGCTTTGAAGTGGCGCCACAGGCGCGCGTGATCTGCGTCTGCGCTGAAATTCTAATCATTTGCATATCTCACCTCCGCTAATGCATGTTGTAAATTTCATATTATTTGCATGCTTCCTTCAGGGTGTTGCATTTACGGTGGCCAGCAGTGTACTTATAAAGGACATACATACTGTACATTCTACTTCCTCTACGTGTCTACCTTTTCTTATAAACTTCCATTCTTTCGAGTCATCTTCTTTATACGTACATTTACGCTTCGGCATTTCAAAGGATCTAAAATTAAAATAGTAATTCATGAAATTTAATTTTATAATAATTTTCTAACTTATTTAATATACAAACCAATTATCAATTTACAAATTAGGGAACATATAATTTTAATGTGGATTGAACGAACTTGATTTTTAAAAATTAGGTTAAATTTAAAAATTATTTAAAAAAGGAAAAACATACCTTATTACGCTAGGAGTCGGAAAACTGGCGTTTCGAGTCTTGAGCAAACAGTGTACTCTCAAACGATGCAAAAATTGACCAAAGCGCTGTTATCTGTACGAAAGCGATCAGCAAAGGGAAAAAACATACGAAACACATGTTCATTACCCCCACTACTGTATGGCCAGCGCCACAAGGAAAATGTAAACGAGTACGTTAGTGTGTTTAAGCTTACAACCACTTACATCTGTTTCGTAAAACGAGTGAGCTGCTTGCTCACGTATAGCAGTATCTTTTTCGAATACGAAATTTGTAAAATATGTAAAACCGGGACAATAGACCGTCCCGAAGACATTTTTCGGGACGCCGGGACAGAGTACCTAAAACCGGGACAATCCCGGAAAACCGGGACGTTTGGTCACCCTAATCATAAAGCTCATCATTTTCAACATCCGAACATTCCCTAGGTATGTCGGTGATATTTTCCAAAAACACGGAAGATTTCTTTCGTGTTGTCATTTTTGGGGCCTAACGATAATTATAAAAATAATTTGAAACTAATAATAGGATAATATTTCTCTCTGTATTTAGTTTTCTTACCAAAGAATATACAATATTTCAGTATCCAAAGAAATGCTTCTTTCCGGTTTTCTAAACAAAGGTCCACAGCCAACACCCCTCAAAATTCAATCAACGACTGAAAATTTATCACGAATTCTGTAATTATCACCCGAATGACATTTTTTTGTATCGTGCTACAATTACGCAGTATTTATAATTTATTATTACTGCGCAAAACTCATTCCATCACATAGAAAAATGCACCAGTCATTTTGACTGGTTTGGTATAACTACCGATGATATTCAAAACCTTTTTGATTTTGAATAAAAATATAAAACTAATCGCCTAATAATATTCATTTAATTATCGCTACAAATGTCATGACAATCGTTTCAAAAAAAATTAAGGTGAAGTAAGCATTTTAAAATAAAATTGTAAAACCAGTCAGTAGTATGGGGGCCACTATACCGCCTTTTCCAAGATGGCCGCCGTTTGATAAGGAGTTGACTGCTGATAAGGAGTTGGGGGTTGACTGCTGATAAGGAGTTGGGGAGAATTGCTGATAAGTGGGCTTTGAGGTGGTGACGTCGTTGTAAAAATGGCGTTGTTGTGTTGCCATGGTAATGAATCAAAAGTAGCTCCATCTGGTGGGGGGAATGAGAAACCCTAAGGAACTTAATCTAAGGAACTTTCTTATTTTTGTCATTCATTCTGGGAATGTGCTATTTTTAGAAAATGGTTTGAACAATTGTGGTACAGCCATCTGGTGGTGGAAGAAGTAACAATTAGTTTTAAAAGATTTATTTTCTAGCTCTAGACTTGTAGCTTGATACTTAAGAATTAACTGGAGAATTTTTTTAAAGAAAATTTTATAAAGACAGATTTGAACCCGGCAAAAGGTAATCGCGGCCGCCCGTTTTACACAAGCACTTTAACCGTTCGACCACGATCACCTACTTTGTATAATACATATAGAATACTAACTCGTGAATTTACAGCTTAAGGGAGTGAAAGTGTGTTTTTTTTTCCTTGAGAATAGTGCCCTTATGAAGAATGAATATGAATATAAAAACAAATAAAGTTGAATTTATAAACCTTAGCTATATAACAAGTTTATTACCAAGATTTTAAAGTATGCGAATTGTATGTAATGACAGGAAAAGTATCAGAATATAGAAGATTCTGGAACTTGTGACAATATGACTAAGGATTTATGTGTAGGTTAATTAAGATAACAGAAGGAGTTAAACACGTAGTCACCGATAGGATACAAGCTTAAGTAAATGAGAAAGCTTTTAAACGCATTGCTATTTAGGAGAATGGTGTTGTTTTTCTGATTGTGAGAAAAGCAAATGAAACTACATTATGCCAATGAATCACATATGACATGCCCGAACTGGAACTTTCTATAGGGGTTTTAGCTATGAAATAGTGACGAAGGGATTATCTTAATACTCTAACGTTGGAACTCGGAACATAAGTAATTGAGGCCAACCAATATATGCGAAGATTTTAAGCGTATGAACACTACATGTAAGATAGAATTTATAATACGGAAACCTTTTTTACATTTTAATGAATTTATATACAACATGAGCTTGAAGAAAATGTGAATGTTTAAGGGTGAATGTTTTGTAGGGAAAATTATTATTATTACAATTTGAGGGGAGGACTTTGAGATATGAATAGGACACACAGGCATAACGGTGTATGAAACATTACATTTTTAGGTAAATAAGAAGTAACTAACCAAAGATTTATAGTATACATATTATAAGCGATGGCAAGGAACCGTATAAGATTGATATTATTAGAAGCCTCTGGAACTTGTGAGAATATGACTAAGGATTGTTTTTGCACGTGTAAGTTAATTAAGATAACAGAAGGAACGGAGTTAAACACCGAGTCACAGATAACGATAGAAACTATTTGATAATAAGAGGCTTTTTAAAGCATAGTTGGAGCATCTTGGGTCTTTGAATTACTTTGCATCTTGTTTTGGGGTTTTTCTGCCCTTTTTTACTGTTTTTAAATAAATCATGGATTCTAAGGACATTAGACCTGCAAAGAAAATGCGTGCAGACAAAGAACTGTGTTTGCAGAAATATTGTAAAGATTCTTTATGTTATGAGTATGGTAAACTGTTTACAGATCGTGAAGGCTGAGCATATTTTTGTCGATTGGAAAACGAATTAACGTACTTAAAGAAAGAGGAAACTACTATTGAAATTTATGGTAAAAAATGTACTGTGCCTCGGCAACTTGTAGCATACGGAGACGTAGGAATAAGCTATGCCTTTAGCGGATCTTGTATTGCAGCCAAGCCTTGGTCTCCTTTACTATTGGAAATAAAGGCAGAAGTGGAACGAATAATTGGCACAAGATTTAATTTTGTGTTGGTGAACCGTTATAAAGATGGTAAGGACTGTATAGGTGCCCATAAAGACAATGAGAAGGACTTGGATCTTAATGCACCCATAGAGTCTGTTTCATTTGGACAGAAAAGGCAATTTGTGTTTTCTAGAAAGAACTACAATTCTCTAAAAATTGTTCTGGAAAATGGAAGCTTGCTTGTGATGAAATATCCAACAAACCAATTTTGGTTTCACAGCTTGCCCCGTGGGGATGCATTATGGCCTAGAATAAACTTAACGTTTCGTAAAATTCTTGTATAAAGCAGCGATAAACCACTTATGTGCCCCCGAACTAGAACTCAGTGTCGTACACTAGACGATATTTGGACAACGTTGCAATTTATCTTTGTCTTTCTGAATAGTATTTTTATAAATGCTTATATCTTGTTGTTTTTAAATAAATTTTTTAGCGTGTCTTACCACATATTCTGTATTTAGGACTTTTTTATTACATAATTTTATAAATTGTTTTTAAAATGCAAGATCTGAAATGAAATTTTTCTTTGCTATAAAGATTTATGTTTTTAAGTTAGATGTTTTTACTCAAAAATTAATTATACATTAGATGTTATAGCACATATTTTCAATGCAGAAATTTTGTTTTAAGTATTGTACACACTTAAGTAAGAGTAAACTTTTGAAAACTTTACAAGACCCGTACTATGAACGTACACATTTTGAATAAGTTGTAATTGTATTGAAATCATTTATGCTATAAAATCCAAACCAACTGTTATTTTTTAATTAATCTTTCCTTGCATATTTTTTTTAAATAAATCTTCCTAAATTTTAGTGATTTAATTTTTATTATACAGATTTACAAACTGTTTTTGGTTGAAATATAAGGATTTATATTTTTAAAAATTAGATGCTTTTACTCTTAATTATATATTAGATACTATTACACATATTATTATTACATTGAAGATTTTTAAAAAACGTTTAACAATTGAAAAAATATATATACTTTAAATATTATTACAAACATTTAAATGCAATTTGCTTTTTATTTTTTATTTTACAATTAAGACATTTTTTAAAAGTTTGATTCTTAAAGTGTGTTTTATGCATAGTAAAAAAAAACAATACTAAAAAACATGTAAGAGTAAAAATATTTTATACATTAATTTGAAACTTTGCAAGACCCATACCATGTTTCCTTGCACATTTGAAGTCGTGAAAAATAGTTTATTAAAACCATTTGTCCTTGAAGTTCTAAATTAAATGTCCTTTTTCTTTTATGCTTTTGCAAACCACACATTTTACTAAATATGAACTTCCTTTTATTTGAAAACCTTATGCATATTGTGCAGTTTAAATTGCAGAGCAAAATTCCAATACTGTACGAAGCTATAAAGTATTTTACAAGATATTTCATATTGTTCTCTTAATTTACATCTAATTCATTACTACGTTAAAGTGGATAGCATGTGAGTTTTCTGTTTTTAAAAATAATGTGTGCACATCTGTACTGCTAAGCAAATTAACTTCTGCCTTTTCTTGATATTTAATGCATAATCTAAATATTTACGCACACCGCTGATAGTTTTACACATGAGTAAAATTAAATAATAACTGAAATTTTAAATATTAGTGTGAATTTTAAAATGAACAAATATTGCTGACATATTGGATTAAATCTGAATTCTATGTATTCTCAAAACAACAATGCAAGAAAAAACAGAGACACTTCTTAAACAGATTGAAGGAAGTCACATGGAAACAAAGTAAATTAGAACACTTTTTAATAGAAAAAACATTGATTCATATATTTTACAAAACCAATACATTGTAGTAAAAAAGAACTTATTTTTACATACTTGCATTTTTTAAGAGACACATGTTTACGACGAGCCAATTATTAAATGCCATCACCTCAGCTTTGGGGCAATGCAAATTATTTTTGTGATGACCACATGATAGTTTTTGGATCTTTTTGTTGCTACTTAGTGCACATAGTACATCGAATTTGGGACACCCGTATTGTTCCAAGTTGATATTCGGAATATTCAATGCATCTAGGCGTTTCTTTTCCACACAACCACCTTTGTAAGCAACTAGGTACTGAGTGGCACTCTTGGTCTGTTCGTACAATTCTAAAAGCTTAGAGTCTAAACTTTCTAAAGGAGACACACTTTCCCATGCCACGGGACAGAAAGGGAGACCACATATGTAATTTTCAACATATCGAACAGTTTTTTTATCTTTTGCACTCAGTTTATGCTTATAAGGCGATAAGTTAAAACGAATACTTGAAGCTACTTGCGATTTTATGGCGATGTATCCGTATTCACGTACTAAGAAACCCTCTTGAGTCTGAAATCCGTCAAAATCCACAATTGCACAAATATTAAACATTGCTATTGAAATGTGCTAGCTGTTCTTGGAAAAAGAATTGTAAACTAGAGGCACGAAGAACTGGACTATATACACTTACTAATCAGTGAATAACACCATACACTTACTAATCAGTAAAGTTAAAATTTATCTTAGTCTTATCTTTTGTGAGTAACTATGAGCGCATAAGTGAAGAATGTACTCAGAAAACATGTGCTTGTGATAATGCGCCAAGTAAAATTGTGTGTTGTAATGCAAGAAGATTTTAACGAAAGGATATACTTAAATGTGCATGTGATTTTTCTTTTTACTCTACCACTAGTATCTTAGACAAGTATCAGATTTAAAAAAAATGACGAAGAGAAACTTTTCAACACAATCTGTACTATAATTTTACACTTAAGAGTAACAGAGCATAATATAATTTTAAGGAAAATGAGTAATCAGTATGCAAATTTGAAGCCTAAAGTTCCAAGCATGTCTATGCTCAATAAACGCCTATCTACGTTTAGAGATTGGCCACGCACAGATGTTGACATTAGGGACTTGGCCGAAAATGGATTGTATTATACGGGTGTCTCGGACGGGGTTAGGTGTTATTGGTGTGGAGGAGGGCTTGAAAATTGGCAAAAGGAGGATATAGTCAGACACGAACACATAAAGTTTTATCCAAAATGTTTGGTAGCCCAACAAGGACCGATTGTTGACCCTAGATTAAAAGGAACACCCATAGATGAAATTGTACAGGTGTTGGATGAAACAAACAATAATGCCAATGTTTTTATAAAACCTGATGTAAAACTTTACTGCTCATACAATGACAAGGACGAACGACTTTGTAAAATTTGCATGGAATCGGAAATGGATGCTACTTTACAGCCTTGCGGTCATTTGGTTACATGCATGAGATGTACGAAGAGTCTCTCAACGTGTCCTATGTGCCGAACCAATATTTTACGTAAAATTAAAACGTACATTTGTTACTAAACAGTCTATTTATTAGTACATGTAGTAGATGCAATTTCAAGTGATTTATTGAACACAGTGTGGAAGAATTGTAAAAGGGTGGTTTTGAGTTGAATGTCATGAAATTAACACTCGTACTACAGCAAAAAAGACTAATAAGGGACTTGTGGAAAAAATCTTGTAGGAAAGACCTTTTTACCCCTTAGATATTGACTATTTTTATTATTATTTGTTTGTTCATTACATGTTAAACCTATTTACTAAAGAGGAATTTTAAAATGCCTTAAAAAAGGAGTTACTAAATGCTTTAGGAAAAATGTGTAAATGTACTTTAATGCAAGAAAAAGAACGCTTGAAATAAATATTCATCTAGCTATTATTTTTAGTACTTATCAATCATCTTGGTGTATTGTTTATTTTCTAAATTAAACCTTTCGTACTTTTAAATCTTAAAACAAAAAGAAAGGAAAAGTAACCATCTAGAATAGTAAACACCAAATTAAAAAAAAAAAAAAAACATTTTTAAAAATATTTTCTTATAATTTTTTACCTTTGCCTTTTTTTGTTGTTGAATAAACATTGTCATACAAAATTAGTATATTTGTTGTGTAGAATATTTTTTGAAAACACTGAATTGAAGAAAAAAAATCATTTATTGAAAAAAGAATCAACAGTTTATATATATTTGTAACAACATATCTTACAGGTCTTTTACATACATCTCTCTAACAGTATTGAAAATATCTGTGGTATTCAAATTCTCAAAAACATTTTCCTCCATTATTATGTAATAAAAGTTTAACAGTTTATTGCTCTGTCTTACAAAATTAATAGCAAACTCTTTCCAGTTAACAACACATAAAGCAAGGGCGAAAAATTCGCAAAAGCGTTCGTCAACGCTCATCGTCATACATTTATGTACAGATTGATTGACAATTTCATTCTTACAACCTAAACAGTCAAAAAGAATATTTATATTTTTTGACACAATATCCTTTAGGCACTTGCAGAGAGAAGCTATGACTTCTCTACAACAATCAGATTTAATGGTATCACTGCAGTAAGGTTTGTAAGATGGTATCATATAATCTACCAAGAGATTATATGATTCTAGATTTGATAATAATAATAAAAACCGATAAACTGAAATTTCAAGCAACGTTAATGAACTCGCCTTTATCTCTTGGTTAAGTTGAAGCTTTATTGAAAACGTGTACCTCAAAGTTCTGAAAATGATGTGTTTTACAAATCGACCCAAAGTGTGTGAAAGAATGTATTTCAACGATCAGGTGTTTCCAAGGGAAAGCTTAAGTTTGACGATGCAATCACTTCCTGACAATGCTATGTTATACTTTTCACCTTGGTGACTATTTATTCGTGCTAATCAATAACTTCAACGGTTCCACACGTGTCCACATACGTAAATTTGCTTTGCATGAAAACAATGTCTTGAAACCAACGAAGGACTGTGTTTCCCTGCATCCAAAAACATGGTACATTCTAATGCAAAAGTTGAGCACATTTTTCGCTTTTGCAACTGCCTCCAACGTTAAAGTTATAGAAAAAGAAGTCTGCCTTTCTAAAGTGTTTGATGTGGGGGAAATGCACTTAGTTTTACAACGTGTATTTCAGAAAAGAAATTATACTTTTAAGTTCTCGCACAACTGTGTGTTTATGAATTCTGATCAGTATTTTAAACTGTGTGAAATCTACGGCAATGTGTTAGATGTATTGAAGATATCGCTTTTGACGTATTTGTTGCCATATTATGTGAAACTGGAAATCAAAAAATGTTTTCCTGGTGAAAGTTACAAACCTTACTGCAGTGATACCATTAAATCTGATTGTTGGAGAGAAGTCATAGCTTCTCTCTGCAAGTGCCTAAAGGATATTGTGTCAAAAAATATAAATATTCTTTTTGACTGTTTAGGTTGTAAGAATGAAATTGTCAATCAATCTGTACATAAATGTATGACGATGAGCGTTGACGAACGCTTTTGCGAATTTTTCGCCCTTGCTTTATGTGTTGTTAACTGGAAAGAGTTTGCTATTAATTTTGTAAGACAGAGCAATAAACTGTTAAACTTTTAATTCATAATAATGGAGGAAAATGTTTTTGAGAATTTGAATACCACAGATATTTTCAATACTGTTAGAGAGATGTATGTAAAAGACCTGTAAGATATGTTGTTACAAATATATATAAACTGTTGATTCTTTTTTCAATAAATGATTTTTTTTCTTCAATTCAGTGTTTTCAAAAAATATTCTACACAACAAATATACTAATTTTGTATGACAATGTTTATTCAACAACAAAAAAAGGCAAAGGTAAAAAATTATAAGAAAATATTTTTAAAAATGTTTTTTTTTTTTTTTTTAATTTGGTGTTTACTATTCTAGATGGTTACTTTTCCTTTCTTTTTGTTTTAAGATTTAAAAGTACGAAAGGTTTAATTTAGAAAATAAACAATACATCAAGATGATTGATAAGTACTAAAAATAATAGCTAGATGAATATTTATTTCAAGCGTTCTTTTTCTTGCATTAAAGTACATTTACACATTTTTCCTAAAGCATTTAGTAACTCCTTTTTTAAGGCATTTTAAAATTCCTCTTTAGTAAATAGGTTTAACATGTAATGAACAAACAAATAATAATAAAAATAGTCAATATCTAAGGGGTAAAAAGGTCTTTCCTACAAGATTTTTTCCACAAGTCCCTTATTAGTCTTTTTTGCTGTAGTACGAGTGTTAATTTCATGACATTCAACTCAAAACCACCCTTTTACAATTCTTCCACACTGTGTTCAATAAATCACTTGAAATTGCATCTACTACATGTACTAATAAATAGACTGTTTAGTAACAAATGTACGTTTTAATTTTACGTAAAATATTGGTTCGGCACATAGGACACGTTGAGAGACTCTTCGTACATCTCATGCATGTAACCAAATGACCGCAAGGCTGTAAAGTAGCATCCATTTCCGATTCCATGCAAATTTTACAAAGTCGTTCGTCCTTGTCATTGTATGAGCAGTAAAGTTTTACATCAGGTTTTATAAAAACATTGGCATTATTGTTTGTTTCATCCAACACCTGTACAATTTCATCTATGGGTGTTCCTTTTAATCTAGGGTCAACAATCGGTCCTTGTTGGGCTACCAAACATTTTGGATAAAACTTTATGTGTTCGTGTCTGACTATATCCTCCTTTTGCCAATTTTCAAGCCCTCCTCCACACCAATAACACCTAACCCCGTCCGAGACACCCGTATAATACAATCCATTTTCGGCCAAGTCCCTAATGTCAACATCTGTGCGTGGCCAATCTCTAAACGTAGATAGGCGTTTATTGAGCATAGACATGCTTGGAACTTTAGGCTTCAAATTTGCATACTGATTACTCATTTTCCTTAAAATTATATTATGCTCTGTTACTCTTAAGTGTAAAATTATAGTACAGATTGTGTTGAAAAGTTTCTCTTCGTCATTTTTTTTAAATCTGATACTTGTCTAAGATACTAGTGGTAGAGTAAAAAGAAAAATCACATGCACATTTAAGTATATCCTTTCGTTAAAATCTTCTTGCATTACAACACACAATTTTACTTGGCGCATTATCACAAGCACATGTTTTCTGAGTACATTCTTCACTTATGCGCTCATAGTTACTCACAAAAGATAAGACTAAGATAAATTTTAACTTTACTGATTAGTAAGTGTATGGTGTTATTCACTGATTAGTAAGTGTATATAGTCCAGTTCTTCGTGCCTCTAGTTTACAATTCTTTTTCCAAGAACAGCTAGCACATTTCAATAGCAATGTTTAATATTTGTGCAATTGTGGATTTTGACGGATTTCAGACTCAAGAGGGTTTCTTAGTACGTGAATACGGATACATCGCCATAAAATCGCAAGTAGCTTCAAGTATTCGTTTTAACTTATCGCCTTATAAGCATAAACTGAGTGCAAAAGATAAAAAAACTGTTCGATATGTTGAAAATTACATATGTGGTCTCCCTTTCTGTCCCGTGGCATGGGAAAGTGTGTCTCCTTTAGAAAGTTTAGACTCTAAGCTTTTAGAATTGTACGAACAGACCAAGAGTGCCACTCAGTACCTAGTTGCTTACAAAGGTGGTTGTGTGGAAAAGAAACGCCTAGATGCATTGAATATTCCGAATATCAACTTGGAACAATACGGGTGTCCCAAATTCGATGTACTATGTGCACTAAGTAGCAACAAAAAGATCCAAAAACTATCATGTGGTCATCACAAAAATAATTTGCATTGCCCCAAAGCTGAGGTGATGGCATTTAATAATTGGCTCGTCGTAAACATGTGTCTCTTAAAAAATGCAAGTATGTAAAAATAAGTTCTTTTTTACTACAATGTATTGGTTTTGTAAAATATATGAATCAATGTTTTTTCTATTAAAAAGTGTTCTAATTTACTTTGTTTCCATGTGACTTCCTTCAATCTGTTTAAGAAGTGTCTCTGTTTTTTCTTGCATTGTTGTTTTGAGAATACATAGAATTCAGATTTAATCCAATATGTCAGCAATATTTGTTCATTTTAAAATTCACACTAATATTTAAAATTTCAGTTATTATTTAATTTTACTCATGTGTAAAACTATCAGCGGTGTGCGTAAATATTTAGATTATGCATTAAATATCAAGAAAAGGCAGAAGTTAATTTGCTTAGCAGTACAGATGTGCACACATTATTTTTAAAAACAGAAAACTCACATGCTATCCACTTTAACGTAGTAATGAATTAGATGTAAATTAAGAGAACAATATGAAATATCTTGTAAAATACTTTATAGCTTCGTACAGTATTGGAATTTTGCTCTGCAATTTAAACTGCACAATATGCATAAGGTTTTCAAATAAAAGGAAGTTCATATTTAGTAAAATGTGTGGTTTGCAAAAGCATAAAAGAAAAAGGACATTTAATTTAGAACTTCAAGGACAAATGGTTTTAATAAACTATTTTTCACGACTTCAAATGTGCAAGGAAACATGGTATGGGTCTTGCAAAGTTTCAAATTAATGTATAAAATATTTTTACTCTTACATGTTTTTTAGTATTGTTTTTTTTTTACTATGCATAAAACACACTTTAAGAATCAAACTTTTAAAAAATGTCTTAATTGTAAAATAAAAAATAAAAAGCAAATTGCATTTAAATGTTTGTAATAATATTTAAAGTATATATATTTTTTCAATTGTTAAACGTTTTTTAAAAATCTTCAATGTAATAATAATATGTGTAATAGTATCTAATATATAATTAAGAGTAAAAGCATCTAATTTTTAAAAATATAAATCCTTATATTTCAACCAAAAACAGTTTGTAAATCTGTATAATAAAAATTAAATCACTAAAATTTAGGAAGATTTATTTAAAAAAAATATGCAAGGAAAGATTAATTAAAAAATAACAGTTGGTTTGGATTTTATAGCATAAATGATTTCAATACAATTACAACTTATTCAAAATGTGTACGTTCATAGTACGGGTCTTGTAAAGTTTTCAAAAGTTTACTCTTACTTAAGTGTGTACAATACTTAAAACAAAATTTCTGCATTGAAAATATGTGCTATAACATCTAATGTATAATTAATTTTTGAGTAAAAACATCTAACTTAAAAACATAAATCTTTATAGCAAAGAAAAATTTCATTTCAGATCTTGCATTTTAAAAACAATTTATAAAATTATGTAATAAAAAAGTCCTAAATACAGAATATGTGGTAAGACACGCTAAAAAATTTATTTAAAAACAACAAGATATAAGCATTTATAAAAATACTATTCAGAAAGACAAAGATAAATTGCAACGTTGTCCAAATATCGTCTAGTGTACGACACTGAGTTCTAGTTCGGGGGCACATAAGTGGTTTATCGCTGCTTTATACAAGAATTTTACGAAACGTTAAGTTTATTCTAGGCCATAATGCATCCCCACGGGGCAAGCTGTGAAACCAAAATTGGTTTGTTGGATATTTCATCACAAGCAAGCTTCCATTTTCCAGAACAATTTTTAGAGAATTGTAGTTCTTTCTAGAAAACACAAATTGCCTTTTCTGTCCAAATGAAACAGACGCTATGGGTGCATTAAGATCCAAGTCCTTCTCATTGTCTTTATGGGCACCTATACAGTCCTTACCATCTTTATAACGGTTCACCAACACAAAATTAAATCTTGTGCCAATTATTCGTTCCACTTCTGCCTTTATTTCCAATAGTAAAGGAGACCAAGGCTTGGCTGCAATACAAGATCCGCTAAAGGCATAGCTTATTCCTACGTCTCCGTATGCTACAAGTTGCCGAGGCACAGTACATTTTTTACCATAAATTTCAATAGTAGTTTCCTCTTTCTTTAAGTACGTTAATTCGTTTTCCAATCGACAAAAATATGCTCAGCCTTCACGATCTGTAAACAGTTTACCATACTCATAACATAAAGAATCTTTACAATATTTCTGCAAACACAGTTCTTTGTCTGCACGCATTTTCTTTGCAGGTCTAATGTCCTTAGAATCCATGATTTATTTAAAAACAGTAAAAAAGGGCAGAAAAACCCCAAAACAAGATGCAAAGTAATTCAAAGACCCAAGATGCTCCAACTATGCTTTAAAAAGCCTCTTATTATCAAATAGTTTCTATCGTTATCTGTGACTCGGTGTTTAACTCCGTTCCTTCTGTTATCTTAATTAACTTACACGTGCAAAAACAATCCTTAGTCATATTCTCACAAGTTCCAGAGGCTTCTAATAATATCAATCTTATACGGTTCCTTGCCATCGCTTATAATATGTATACTATAAATCTTTGGTTAGTTACTTCTTATTTACCTAAAATGTAATGTTTCATACACCGTTATGCCTGTGTGTCCTATTCATATCTCAAAGTCCTCCCCTCAAATTGTAATAATAATAATTTTCCCTACAAAACATTCACCCTTAAACATTCACATTTTCTTCAAGCTCATGTTGTATATAAATTCATTAAAATGTAAAAAAGGTTTCCGTATTATAAATTCTATCTTACATGTAGTGTTCATACGCTTAAAATCTTCGCATATATTGGTTGGCCTCAATTACTTATGTTCCGAGTTCCAACGTTAGAGTATTAAGATAATCCCTTCGTCACTATTTCATAGCTAAAACCCCTATAGAAAGTTCCAGTTCGGGCATGTCATATGTGATTCATTGGCATGATGTAGTTTCATTTGCTTTTCTCACAATCAGAAAAACAACACCATTCTCCTAAATAGCAATGCGTTTAAAAGCTTTCTCATTTACTTAAGCTTGTATCCTATCGGTGACTACGTGTTTAACTCCTTCTGTTATCTTAATTAACCTACACATAAATCCTTAGTCATATTGTCACAAGTTCCAGAGTCTTCTATATTCTGATACTTTTCCTGTCATTACATACAATTCGTATACTTTAAAATCTTGGTAATAAACTTGTTATATAGCTAAGGTTTATAAATTCAACTTTATTTGTTTTTATATTCATATTCATTCTTCATAAGGGCACTATTCTCAAGGAAAAAAAAACACACTTTCACTCCCTTAAGCTGTAAATTCACGAGTTAGTATTCTATATGTATTATACAAAGTAGGTGATCGTGGTCGAACGGTTAAAGTGCTTGTGTAAAACGGGCGGCCGCGATTACCTTTTGCCGGGTTCAAATCTGTCTTTATAAAATTTTCTTAAAAAAAATTCTCCAGTTAATTCTAAAGTATCAAGCTACAAGTCTAGAGCTAGAAAATAAATCTTTTAAAACTAATTGTTACTTCTTCCACCACCAGATGGCTGTACCACAATTGTTCAAACCATTTTCTAAAAATAGCACATTCCCAGAATGAATGACAAAAATAAGAAAGTTCCTTAGATTAACTTCTTTTAAAATCACTAGATGGCATCACCAGTCCAACACACTTACAACTAATTGGAAAATAAAAAATCATCAAATAAAACCATGTCCCATAACGCATTCCTAGTACTAAGAAAAAGCGAACACTACATTAATTCACCACCTATAGTTAATTCTCTTACAGCCTAACGGATAGCGCACTGTACTACAGATCCCATGGTCCCCCGTTCGAATCCACGAAATTCCTTTTTAATTCAAAATAATAGGGTTTCTCATTCCCCCCACCAGATGGAGCTACTTTTGATTCATTACCATGGCAACACAACAACGCCATCTTTACAACGACGTCACCACCTCAAGGCCCACTTATCAGCAATTCTCCCCAACTCCTTATCAGCAGTCAACCCCCAACTCCTTATCAGCAGTCAACTCCTTATCAAACGGCGGCCATCTTGGAAAAGGCGGTATAGTGGCCCCCATACTACTCCAGTCATTTTGACTGGTGTGGTAAATCTAGTGTTAAAAACTCATTTTCATTAAAATCGGTGATATGTCAGCCGCAGCCGATTTGCTCATTTTTCGTGGAAATGACCCAATTATTACTTTACATCTTTCCAATAATTTCACCAAGTTGGTGCCATTGCTCTCAACCATTAGAGCACGTTGAAACTTTAATATCTAGGTTTTGCGAGATATTTTGTTTTGTAGATCACAGGTTAATTAGAGTCATAATATTTATGTTTAGCAGTTTACTTAGTTGCATGATCATAATTAATGAAAATCTAACATCTTATACGAAGCTCATGTAGATTTTTCATGTAGAAGATCATAAATTTTTTAATGACTCACATTAAGTAGAAAATACTTTTCAAAGTAGTAAATAAATTATCTCAAAATACGTAGATACTTGAATTAACGTCCCACTAGAGCAACATAACGAGCTTTTGGTAACGGTACGGTATCAATTCCGAAGGGAAAGATTCGAGGACACATCGTTTTGAACCACTGTCAGATGACGAGGTCACACCTGAGCTGGTACCCTTCTCTCCAAACTTCCACACCACGCCAACTCGAGGACATTTAAGGCCACGACAGAATTAACATGCACCACCCCCTGTTACGGCCAATGAGAATTTGAGCAAAAGAGGGCGCTGTGCGCGCCTCTGACGTTTTGAAGTGTGTAGAGAATTGGCCAGCGCTGTTGTGCTGAGAGAGATCATGAAATGATGATGTAACAAGTTAACTGTAAATGTCTGTTTCTGTTCTTGTCCTTGTTTTGTGAAAATAAATGTTGTGGCTGTGAAATTCGAATGCTGATCTTTCCAAATGAATCCACATCAAATAATAATTTGAGAAGACGTCAATTTTGGAGCGTCACACCCCCCACGTACACAACGGTCTTTGATTGAATCGAGTTTCGAATTCGCAATCCTCCGCTTGCTAATCCGCTACTCCTCCAACTGGGTATCGCGGCCCAAAATACAATTGCACAAAATGTAATTTGATGGTTTTAAAAAATAGAAAGGTGTAACGTAATATATATGACTATAGTGACGAAATTTTTGTAGGAAAGTGAATAAAATATTAAAGAAAAATTTCGTCGTCAATTTTCGTCAAAGCTATATTAATCAAATTCAAAGCTTAGAAAAAATTGTGTGTTTCAAAATTGAATTAGAAGATATGAAACGAACACGGCTTTATTCTTGCACTTAAAAATTTTTGTTATCGAGAAGATGATAAATTCATTTCTGAAAATTAGATAAAAAGTTTTCATACAGTTCATTTAATGCATCAAAAGTACTGCCCAATTTTAAACTCAACATTTTATGAAAAAATTCCAAAAAGAAAAACTAAAGAATAAATTCAAAGCAAGAAAATTGAAAGTCTTTCAACTCGAACCGAATCAAGAGTTGACTCCCTAAGATCCGAAATTGCCCATTGCGTTGCTCTAGTGCGAGGCGACCTTATTTCAACCTCCTACCTACCCAAAGAACCGAAGCAAAAGTCACACGAAAATCCAAATCTCAGATTCGAATCCCAGATGATTCGTGAGTCAAAATGATCCGATGAGTCAAATGATCCGATTCGTTCACGAATCGAATCAGGTGGCTCCTGCTGGCGATTGGAAAGACGCGCTCTTTTGCTCAATCGTGTGGTTCGGCGTCCATTGTACGTCTCAGAACCTGTTCAACTACTTTTCAATGAGAAAATAATAGCTAAACCTAAAAATGTGGTACCCATACAATGGAAATTAGTAACCCTACAGACTACCTCTCGTAAAAAGATAAAACAAGAAAGTAGGGAGTCGATGAATCGATTCATTTTGAAGGGAGTCGGTTGACCGATTCGTTCACTTCAGAGATTCGATTCTATTGAAAGAATCACTCATTTTCGTCCCATCACTACCGGAAGGCTAAAGTGAGTTGTTTCTGGTGAACGACTCTTTTGAACGAATCTTTCTACTGACTCGATTCAAATGAACCGAACCTTCCAAAAGAATCATTTTGCCCATCATTAGTGAGAACTGAAATGCACACTTCGCTTCACTTCATTTGAGAGGCTTCTCAACAGTCCCATTCCAAACAGTACGGAATGGGAAATACTGTTCTTTTCGGTGAACAGTTCTTTGCTGTTCCGTTCTTTTTAAAAGAACTGTTCTTTAACCTGCTCTTCTATTCTCATGTCTCTCTACTCGAAATGTGCAAGCCCTGTTCCTCTTCCTAGATTATGTGGCGCCAGCAGTTTTCGCGATAGACAGACAGGGACCGAATTTTGTTGACATACCATCTTTGTTAGTAATTTGCAGGCATATACAGTGCAACTTGGATAATTCGAAGCTGAAGGGACCACTAAAAAAATTCGAATTATCCAAAATTTCGAATTAAAAAAGTTACATCTTTTAACTTTAATTTCCGGTCCACTGAATGCTTGAAAAGATTATTCTGTCAATAAGTAAATATTTATTCAGAGAGATCATGGTATGAAAGACTTAAAACATTATATGTATGTAAACAAAATAAGATTTACATTACGTAAGCTACAGTACATATTACATGTTCTGTAGCTTACGTAACAGGTGGCGGGAAGGGGGTCTCAGCTGTTACGTGTTGAACAGGTGGCGGGAAGGGGATTTCAGCTTTCACGTGTCGTACAGGTGGGGATATTCCGGTGATGATTTAACAATGAAAGGCCGAAAAGTCGTTATGGTTCGAAAGTTTTTATAAAAAACTTCGAATTAAGGAAGTTGAACTTCGAATTATCCACGATTTTTTAACATTGATTTAATGAGAAGTTCAAGGGACTAAGAGAAATCTTCGAATTAACGACGATTTCGAATTAGAGACGTTCGTTTTATCCAAGTTGCACTGTACTATAAACAATATACAAATAACTCTTCTGCTAGCTTTTTATTGGTAGTTTTTTCTAGTTTTGACAGGAAGAAAACAAAAGATTAAATAATTTGGAGTCTTCCTATTGTTAATCGATTGATTGAATTATTTTTATGGCGCAAGGGGCAAGTCTGTCCAAGCTGCGCCAAAATATCAGTAATTAAGAAAAGAATATATCCGTAAATCCCGGCAACTAATGTCCCACATCTGAACCATCTCAAGTTCGGTTTCCCAAAGAGATATGAGGCTAGGACAAAACAAATTCGCAAATGAAAGTAATAATTTTTTTAGATTTTTATGTCATTTTTAAGTCAAAATGGTCATTTAAGTCAACAAAACGACGGTCCGTGATCCATCCGGAAGAGAAAGACCCGAGAACAACACCACGTAATATTGAATCACATTATGCAATAGGGAGTTACCCTTTAAAAGATTATAAACACTTATAAAACGCATACCGGGATTACCACTTCGATAATAAAATTTGTTTGTCAGAAAAAACAGGCTAATTATATATAATATATCTAAACACGTTTAAAATATGAAAAATACAAGTCAAAAAATCACTTTCGCTTTTCAACACATTAGAATGCTTGTTTCCGAGATGTCTTTAAAATCGTAATAGCTGACTTAATGATATCCCTTTTCAACTTATAGAAAGAACATGACACCCGATCCGAATCTCCCTTTCACAATAAATATGTCCACACATTTGAAATTTTTGTAAAATTTAGTTTCAAAATAAAGTTAAAAGCATTGCAAATCCTACGAACGAGTAGAGGCGACACCACCAGAGAGAAAGCTGGACAACAAAATCTTATTCAGTAATATTTAAACAAAAATTTTAAATTTGTTTAATACTAAAAATTCATCACCAGGTCATTGCCTAACAATTATAAAATTTCACAATTATTACGCTAATCTCGCAAATTCATCAAACGTCGGGGCTTGGTTCAGTCGAGAACAGATTGGAAGAATCAGAGCAAGAATCAATTCCCGAACAGGAAGCAGTTTATGGACAGAGAATGGGTGAATGAATCAACAGGAAACAGTGTCAAGAACTGTAGGATGAACAACTGTGTTTCAGACTTAGCATAATTTAGAAAATACGAAAATTTTTTAGCGAACTTTAGAAAATTCGAGAAAAGAGAAACTACTTTCTTTGCAAAATTCCCATTTCAACCCGTAATATTAAAATCGAAGTAGAAAAAAAATTCTAATGTTTCTTTTTACAAACAGAAAGGAGAACAGGGTTTTGTGGAAAGTGGGAACAGGCTGTTCCCGTTCTTTTTGAAGAACAGGTGAAAAATAACAAGTTGTTCTTTTCCACCATTCCTAATCGTATCTAAAACAATCGGTAACGGTAGGTAATTCTCACTACTGGAAATAAGAAATGGAAAATAATTGAAATTCTGTACTTACCCCGACTTGTCTCGAAATAATGTAACAGGAATAATAATAATCTATGAGGTTGATTGTTTCACTGAGGTATCTTAATGTCACACCAAAACAAATTGGATTGTCTAGATTTTGTAACAATTAATTTTCGGATGAATAATAAAAAATAATCACATTTTGCGGTGAACAGATGTACAATATGAAATTTGGAATCACACAGTATAATTATTCCGACACTCCTTTCCCGAATCGAACGAATAGTTCAAATGATAAATTCAATAGCATCTCAGCCATGACGGTAAGTTTCAGTTCTGAATTAAGAGTTTCAGTACGCAATTCTACGTCACTTCTTATCCGAGTCTTGTAAGTGGCTTTTTCTATTGCCTTCTTAAATCAACACGTGGATCGTCAGTGGCAAATAGTCGGTTTTTCGATTTCGCATCTTTACTCAGTTGACTGCTTGGAAAAAAGGCTCAATTTAAAAATACAAGTATTTATTTGCAAAATCTCATGATTTAACTTAAAACAATTCTTAAAAATTCCAGCATATTCGTGCTCTTAATACAAAAATTTAGAATATATTTGCAGAATACAACTCAGGAATACAGTAACTCAATAATAAATTACACAATAAAGCAACATAAATTCGAACTAAAAATTGAAACATTATATCTGTCGTTACTTTTAAAATAAGATTTACTGATTCATATTGCTTGCGCCATATTCGCATTAAATCGACCCTTTTCCTTACCACGAAATACGGGCAGGTGTGATGTTTCGCTGAGACCCTAAGGGTATACTTAAACACACTAATTTACAAATTAATTGGAAGCATTATTAATTTGTTTGAAATGTAATTATCAAAACAACATTCGTAACCAAACACTTAAAACAGTAATCTCAATCCATATAATTGCTATATAAAATAAATAATAATAAATAATTTCGCACATAAAACATGTGCAAAGGATAATCAAGAATAGGATGAAGTATGTGTTTTTATTTATAAAGTTTTTCTGAAACAAATTATTTTTCTTGAAAATTTAAGTTTTAAAATAACTTGTAGAAATATTGAAAGGGTGCATTTTATTAATAAAAAATTGAATAGGTGTGGGTGAACTCGATCATTTAACCTTCCCTAGTCGCTCCAGTACGTATTATTTATATTTTAGCATCTTAGTTCAAGCTCAGAAGGAAGATAGTTAGGAACAAAGTTGCTTTCATAAGTTTCATTTAATTAACAATGCTTCGTAAACTACAAAAATGCTATTGGGGAAAAGAAATTTTAAAAAATTGCAGAGTGGAAGTGTGATTTTCTTCTAAATTTGTTCGGAAGTTTTCAGGGAAGTGTATTTTTCTTTTTCAAATGAATTAGTCTCCAAAGAAAACAAATAAGCCAGCTACCAGAAGGAACGCGATTCTTTCTTCATCGTTCAGAACCAGAAATTAAAACTTTAGATTTGCAGATTCGTTTGAATTGTCACTACGGTCATTTCTTACTACAAAGAGCTAAACACAGATTTGTAGAGAAAGAAAAAGCTGCATATAAGAATACAATTTTAAAGACAGTTTAAGCCCAAATATAATAAGTACATAAAATTATGTGAAGGAAAAAGAGAAACCTAAATTGTCAGCATTTGAATCGGAATTGGGACAAATTTAGAATATTTAGCTTGTTGGATTCGGAATTCATTTTGTCAAACGACTTGTGTCAACCGTAAATGTGTTTAAGATTTGTCTCATGTGAAACAATTTGCCGTTGCGTGTTCGGTGGAATGATATTTCATCCGAAAATGTCATATCTGAATGGATCGGATCGAAAACTTTATTTTTAAGCATTGTTGCAGACATCTCAACGGCCAACCGCTGCACTTGCGACCATACATTCTATGGTGAAAAATGTTTGCTTCGTTGTGTTCTATCACCAGTTCAGTTTATATTATTAGTTTAGACTGTATACTGTTCGTGAAGATTTGTTTTGCTGTTAAATAGTTAGTGATATTTTTAGTTTGAGTGCAATTAAAAGTAAACATTGAGTTTTAGTTAAAGTTCATTAGAAAATCCGTTGATGGGAAATTGAAGTAGATCATTAAAATAATAAATTTGTTTATGCAGTAAACTGAGCAATTTTGGTATGTATTTTTCTCAATAAGGAAAAAAGAAAAGTTTATAAAATATTTTTAAAACTATTTTTTTCGTTGTCCGCGGGAAAATTGTTGCTATTCAAGGTGTTCCGTCGAGCGACTTGGATTGGTCAGTCTAAACAGTTCTCTTTATTTCAAAAACAGACACATTTGTTTAGTATCAGTCTCTGGATTAATTCTATTGATCCTTCCTTTAGAATAAACTCTTAACAATGATTCTATTTGTCCTTTCCGTATAATCCCTTGGAAAGCTTCTATCGGTTCTTACCGTAGAACAGAATCACTTGGAAAGATTCCACCGATTCATTCCGTAGAATAGAATCCTTTGTAAAGATTCTGTTGGTCCTGTCTTTAGAATTGAATCACTTAGAAAAGAGAGTGAAGTGAATCCATATTCAAATTCAAGCAATAAAATTAAAATATTCACCGCACTCTTCGATTTTTTGAAAATGATAGCCAATGGCCAATTAAAATGTTGACCAATGGCGTATGTTGAACTATGCCACATTTATTTTTTTCAAAAGAATTTTTTCATGGAAATACGACTCTGAAAGACTGTGAAAAATGTGTCAATAATGTCGCGTAACACTTAATATTTTGTAATGCTCAAACAATTGGAGATAAGCTTGTTTTGTTTGTAAATGTACTGTTCGTAATTACAAGTAAAAAAATATTTTTTAAATACATTAGTCTTTTAACAATTTGTCACGGAATTTGCTGAAGTTTGGTTAAGATTTTTTCAAAAAAGTCATTGTTAAAAATTCTGAAAATTTTTGTGAGTTTATTAGAATGTTGTTAATTTAATCCCTTACAAAGCAGATGCAGTTTCTCAAAGATTGATTTTTAACAGCCTTCAACGTAAAATATCATCAAAATTTCAACCTGATGCGCGAGGGTAAACGATATTCCCCACTCAAGTAAGCCCTCGAATCCCACCAGTCCACAGCTCAAGCACTTTTTTCGATGCGATAGTTTAACACGATTCATTGCTTCCGTACATATAGTGTGATATGTAAGATTTTTTATGGTTTTACAGCACTATAGTATATAGCTTATAAAAACGATATTAGTTTAAATCTATCAACAAATATTTACAGGGGAAAAACATTTGGGATGCATATTGCTTCAGGGCTCTGCTTGAGTTTCCACTTGGTCATTAATACAGCACCTGCTGCAACAAATGATAAAATAAAATAACAAGATATACTATTTAAAGGATTTTTAGGCTACTGATTATTTTTTATCTTATAAACAGTTGAATCTACCCAACTGTTCACGTGGGGGAGGATTATTTATTATCCCCACGAGAGTAAATTTAATGTGCCAATCTTTACTCATATAAAGTAAAGATTAATTGATTAATGATATTTATATAATTTTAAAACGTTTAGTCACACATACAGTTTAGTTTACTCTTAATTCATTCTTGGATTCGGGTATATGTTTATGTTGGAAGGGCTATAATTCATTCTAGAGAATGTCGTGAAACTAATCTCTAAAACAAACCATAGTAAGTTAAAAGCAATTTCCAGGATTCAGAAGAAAAAATAAATTAAATGTTCTATTATATGGAGGATGACATAAAATTTTTCCTGCGACATTAAAAATAGTTTTGATAACTAACAAATTCACCGTTGCGGTTCTATAATGGTGCATTTATGTGACAAAGTCGGCCTCTGATCATACACAAAAATCGGATCTCCGAGTATTGTGACATAAGTGCACCGTTTCAAGAATCGAAGAGGATTGAAAATAAGTAATTTATGAATTGCATTCGTAAATTTCCACACTGAAAGTGTCATTTATTGAAATTTCTGTTTAATGTTTTCTTGGAGTTCTCTCTCTCTATGTTGGAGGAAGGGCAGACTAAACACTTGCCGAATTTAAACGAATTTCTCAACATCTTTTGAAAGCGTCACTAATATTCGAATGTGTAACTTTTACTTTTTGTTTTAAGAGGAATTTATTTTACCATTTATTTACCATTATTTTTATCCGCTATCGGAAAAAGTACCGAACTTCCATATTTTTCTTATCTATGTAGTTCTAGAAATGTTTTATGAGGATTTATTGGTACTATGTTTATTGGTTGCATTATTAATGCAACCAATAAATAAAGCATATAAAGTGTATATACACATATAAAATGCCTTACCAATGCAATTATTGCATTGGTAATGCATTATTAGTTTCAATACTGCCCAAGGTAGGTAGGTATTTTAATTAACGTCGCACTGGAGCAACACAACGGGCTATTGACGGCGGTCCGGGATCAATCATCAAGGGAAAGAACTGAGGACAACGCCACGTAATTTTGAACCATGGTCTGATGACGAGGTCACACCTGAGCTGGCACCCCACTCTCCAAACTTCCACACCACTCAATACTGTCCAAATATTTTAATATTGTTGTAAAGAATTTATTAATATTTGTATAGAAGTTTGTAAATATATAATTCATATTACTTGCTCTCTGTATAAAAATATTAAAATTAGTTTTTTTTAAATATTACTTAAATTTATACAAGTGTATTTTTTAAAATTTGTGGCGAGGTGAGCAACAAAATTCTGATTGGTTTATGAAATTCTGTGTGCCTATTTAACATATAACTTTGTACTTGATAATTTATTAAAATTCAGTAAATGCTGAAAATCATTATTCATATTATTCGGTTAGAATTGAGTACAAAACTATTTTTAAACAAATATAGTAAGCATATATTCCCACTTGAAGTTAAGAGGGAATCCCAATAAAATTTAGAGATTTTGAGAAATTTTTCGTCGGTACAGGGAATTTGACATGAGCTTAGGTATTTTTCGTTTTTCGAAAGAGATTTTGACGGTATTTCATTATTTTCTGATCGCGTTGGGTTTTCTGACCAGTTTTATCGCACAAACTGATTTATTTAAACATCACTGTTTGGAAACTGCAAGATGTGCTGATAGCACTTTTATACGTTCCTTCTGCAAGTGGCGTTTAGCATTGATAACGTAGTATGGAATACGAACCTACTCGACGCCGTTCATGTTTTAGCGCATGGCAGCCATATAATAACGAGTTTTCACATTCATTCGAAAATCGATTGACCCAAGGTCGACTGCCAACACGTTGGAGCCGTACTATACTGATATATCTAACATTGCAAGAAAGATTTCCTTGGCTGACTAGATGCACAGCTGCTGGAAAAAATCGAAACATCCTTTTTATTCACACACCGTTCATAATAGAGCAAATTCAATCTCGTCATCCCCAGTTGCAAATGTAACGCTGTTGTGCGGCATTATGAAAAGGCAATCGACCTTGGATCAGTCGATTTATGAATTGGTGTGAATGAAAGCTCGAAAGGAGGACTGCCACACAAAAAGTATGAATGGCAATCGCCATGGATGATTTCCTCCGAGCCAACTTGTTATCACTGCTATCGCTTTCGGCACCGAACGATAAGCTTAGAATCAGAATCAGCGTTAAAGACGCCAATTGTGGAAGCGCTTTGCCTTCGCTTCTACCTGTCACATAAGGGTTGGAAGAGTAACGGATTAGCAACCGGAGGGTTGCGAGTTCGAATCCAACCAAACATCGTCGTGTACAAAGGGGGCTGGTGCACGTTAAATTTGTCGTGGCCTCAAACGTCCTCACGTTGGCGTGGTGTGGATGTTTGGAGAGTGGGGTACCAGCTTAGGTGTGACCTCGTCATTTGATCGTGATTCAAAATTACGTGGTAATGTCCTCTTATCTTTCCCTTGGGGTTGATCTCGGACCGTCGCCAACAGCCCGTTGTGTTGCTCCAGTGCCGACGTTAATTAAAATACCATACATACCCTATCACCTAATTTAAAAGTTAAACTCGTTCATCCACGTGATTCAATTGCCTTCTCTCCCGGACTATACTTCAATTTGTAATGTTCATTCCTATGTTAGAGAGAAGTTGCGGGTACTAACCATACAAATATTGGGGCCCGAAATGTGCGAGACCAAATATAATTTTGTGCTATTTCCTGATTTTGTGGCCAAACGACCCAAGTGGAAAGAGTTATTTTGCATATTTCGTTACACTAGTATTATATACTAGCAGATCTACGCATAGCATCTGCGTGAAACTTTTTCAATTGCTATTATATTGGTGACAGTGCCACACTAATGTCACATCTATCAATCACATTTAATATCCTTATTTCAATCCATTTATAATGAATATAAGCATCGATATGCACATTTCATACTTCGAAATGAAATAATCAAAAATATAAAGCAGCATTTTATTTACATTTTTCCACATGTACTCTTACTGTCATTTATTTATATTTCCAATAAAGTGCATTTTTGAAAGTTCACGCCTCATGTTACCACAATTAACTTTTGAACGCCCACTTCAATTGCATCTCACTTGTTCAAAGGCAATTCGATATATTTTATGACTTCTAAACCTATTTTATAGGGTTAACTCAGATTTTCTTTTCTGCGCTAATTTTTCATCTGCCATATTTCTCATTCCCTTCTGTCATCAGACTTCTGAAGAATTTCATTAGAACAGTGAGAGCTCTTCCGAACAGCTAGCTCTAGCAGCGCCTACATCAAATTAAGCATATTTAAATTACGGCAAAATGTTTGTTGCCATTCGCCAATATGCAAATAACGCCGATTTCTGTGCTACGTTAATAAAATATATATAAAGATATGTAGTTATTATAGATAACCAAACATGCAGTCTGCAATATGCAAATAACGCCGATTTTTGTGATACGTTAGTAAAATATACATCGATCTTAAAATGAAATAGATGGAGCATGTGCCCTCAGCTTCATGCTATTTCTACCAGTTGCTCGGTTTGAAGATCTGTCACGTGGTTGTGGGTAAAAGCATGAATACTAAATTATTGACTGGTTAAGTGATTATCCACCGTAATCAAAAATACTAGTCTGCGTTTCCATAGCCAATCGGCTAAATCGATTTGTGATTAATCCTTCAGAGATTTTACGACAGCGACTCCGCCCACATGATCCGTCTATTTCATTTTAAGAAAGTCGATGAAAATATATATAACGATATACAGTTAATATGGATAACCAAACATACAGTCTGACCACATGGACCGGTGGCATTTCAGGACAATGTTACGCTCTCGACCATTTTGGGTGCACGATTTGGCGAGAAAGGCCTTGGCGTGTTAAATTGGAGTAGAGCGATAAATGATTAGAATATGGGTACCATGCAAGACGTTATCTCAGTGCACCGTATAACGAGTGTGAAAATCGATTCTTTAAGAATTCGAATCTTTTGAAAGATTGTTCGTGATATTAGCCAGTGTGTCCATCTTTCGGTAGAAAGGGAAAAGAAAAATAAAGTCCCAGATAATTAATTTTCAATAAGGCTTACTTCTATATAAATGTATTTTGGGAGAAAAATTTATTTGGAGACGCTTGCTTTTGTTTCTGAAATCTAACAATTTTTTTTCAATTTTATTTGTATCGATACGTTAAAGTTTTTTGCATTTGATAAAGAAAAATTAAGTTTTCTGATTTTCTTAACTTAGTTCATTTATCAATAACCAATTGAGTAGCTCCAGTGTGACGTTTTTCAACTACTTACCTACCTAGTTCATTTATAATTTTTTTCGTACTGCTTATAAAGAATTGTGTTTATAAAATCTGAAAATGTGTTCCTAAAAAAGGACAGCCCCACGTGATGGTTTGAACGGGACAGTAGCGTTTTTTATCATGTTTTCCAACCTTCCAATCGTTTTATTAAAAATGTGAATTTTTTTGGTCAGTTTTAATAAAAACTATCTTTAATATTGATTAGTCATAATAAGCAATAATCGTTTTCATTATCAGGCAAACAAATTACCTGAATATCATAGATCACAATTCCTGTATGTGAACCGGTGGCTTTGTTATTCAGTGCGACGTTTTAAATTTCATTTCTTTAATTCTTTAATCATTTTTAAAGCTTTGGTGAAACTTCAGTTTTAATGACGATCTCCTGAAAGAATTTATCGTCTGACTTTTTCATGAATACAAAATAACCCCAGTACCGTTTTTGCCATCCCGATGTGATTTTTGTTTCAAGGAATATGGTCTACTATGGCATTTAATACTTAGCAACGAAATCGGAAAGCTAACGATTTTTAATTTCTTTTGTCCCAAATTATACTTTATCCACAGAAGAATGTTTTTGTAAACTTTTATGACTGCAAGCATTTTAAAAAGTATATTTTTCAAATGTTTTTACTAATTAAAGTTTGAAATTTTTCCCACTTCTATCGCTCGCTTATTCCATAAAGACTGTTTAATTCCAAAATTTAAGCCCCCCAGACCCGATAAAGCAAGTATCCCTTGGGGGACCCGAAAAAATATTTTAATTCATGAGCCCGCCTTGGGGGAGCGGGGGTGACAGGTTTAAGCTTCCTAGACCCGAAAAAATAAATGTGTCCTTTTTAATTTATGGATGTGACTACGGGGCTTAAGCGTCTTAGACTTGCAATAAGCAAATATATCCTTTTTACTTCATGAGTGAAGGGCTGGGGAACTAAAGCCCCCCTAGAAAAAGTAAATACATCCTTTCTTTAATGCATGGGTGAACTACGGGGGCTTAAGCTCCTTAGACCCAAACTAAGCAAATTTATCCATTTTATGTCATGGGCCTATGTACAGGGTTGGTGCTTCAGCCCCTAGATCCGTAAAAGCAAAGATATCCTCTCTTTTTTTAATTCATGGCTGCACTTAGGGGTCTCTGTGAGCTTAAGCCCCTTAGATTGTATTTTCTTTAACAAATATTTGTCGAACAATGCTTGTAAAGTCATTTCTGTTCTCAAAACAACTGAGATGTAATAATTTTAATACTGTATGTTTAAGTTCCTTAATTTATTGTCTTCGTAATCAAATATGTAAGTATAAAAGAGCGCTCCAAAAGCAGCGGTAAAATGAAAAACAAATTTCAATAAATAAATTTTTGAATACTTGTTAATATTATTAATTGTCGTGATAACAATCTGTGAACACGATTATTATAATATTATTCCTGCATTCAGATCTGATGAAATGCGCTATTTTCCATGTCTACAATAATCCCTTACTTTAAAGAAGATATAAAAAATTAAGAAAACATTTTTCAAAATAAATCTAAATCTTCAAAGGCCATAAAAATAAATTTCTATTTTGGACCCCTTCCGAAAATCATTCCTGAATGAAATACATTTTCAATACAGTTTTATAAATCATACTAAAATTTACTAATCGATTTCATTTGAATTGGGGTTTGATTGTCGCTCTATGGTCATTTTGTTCAATACGGCCTTTTCAACTGGAAACATTGCTTTCGGTACCACAAATACCTTTTTTACAGATATAGCCAATATTTTGGAATGGCTAATTCTCACTCGCACCACTGTTTCTCTTTTTTTCCCCGCATACAAAATGGTGAGATCACACCTGTTTATGGGGCGTTAGAGGTAACGTCCCCTTGACAAAGAAGGCGACAAAACAAGTCTCCGTTACCATCGACCTTCAAAGTAACTTTGAAGGTCGATGTCTGTAACCCTCTCAGCGTCGCGAGATTTCCGAGTCGTGGAGAGTGTTGCTTTTACCCCACAACACACATGACTAGATAACCACATTTTTATAAAGAAATCATGGATTCTTTCAACCTTTAGAAAAATTCTATTGATCATTTCCTTAGAACAGGATCTGTTGTCTTTGGACCGATCCTATCGGTCCTTTCCTTGGAATAGAATCCATCTTTGGAACAATTTTGATGGTTCTTTCCTTGGAATAGATTCCTTTGGAACGATTCTTTTGGACCTTCCCTTAGGTCATAAGCGTTTTGAAAGATTCCATTGCCCTTTCCTTAGAATAGAAACCTTTGGAAAATTCTATTGCTCATTTCTTTGCGAGATTTCCGAGTAGTGAAGAGTGTTACTTTTACCCCACAACACACATGACTAAATAACCACATCTTTCTAAAGAATCCATGGATTCTTTCAATCTTTAAAAAGATTCTATCGATCCTTTCCTTAGAATAGGATCTTTCTTTGGACCGATTCTATGGATCCTTTTCCAAAACATGTCCTTGTAGTAAAAAAATTGTCCTTTATTACATAGAAAAATGCTCAAAAGATCCTATTAAATTCTTTTAAAGTTATAAATTAACAAAATGAAGATCAGAGGTTTTCCAACTCTCCATGTGTAGTACTCATGGCACCCGCCTGACCTGCAGAAAGAAAAGAAATATAATTTTCCTTGTGCATGTTAAACATTGAGTATATACAGGGTGTCCCAAAAAGGTTGTTCCGCAATTTATCTTTTTACCATTTGGAGATAGGTAGGCAATGTAAATTGCAAAAGTGCACCAATTAAGGTAAGTAATTAAGATATGTGAATAAAATTATCACGTGATAACAATTTAAGCGGATACAGTTCTTAATTTGTATACAACCCTCTAGATAAAAATCCGAGATAGCAAAAATGTTCCTTACCTGTATCCCTATCGTTAGTAAAAACCATATTTCTGTAGGTTGAATAGTAACGGAGATACAAGGGTTTCCATTTTAAGGGGGCCGTATCTAATTTAGAACGATGGCCAAAAATGAAGAGCGAAGTTCTGCGTTGCTGCAGATGGAAAACATTTTGAACATGCGTCGTAAATTTACTTTTATTTTTATTGAAGATTACATTGTCTACTATTATTCAGTGCGCTTTTCATCTGCAGTTGCAATACTACATTACTTTGCACACTGTTGCACTTTCTGACCGAAAAAAAATGCTTTTTAGCATTGTGTATACGGTACGTAATCTGACTGCTTGAAGAGCTGTGCACAAGCGGTATAAGTCAACTTTTTTGCGTCATTATACCTCCGTTACTGTTCAACCTACAGAAATGCAGTTTTCTGCTAACGATAGGGATCCAGGTAAGGAACATTTTTGCTATCGGATTTTTATCTAGAGGGGTTGTATAAAAATTAAAAACTGAATCCGCTTAAATTGTTATCACGTGATAATTTTATTTACACATATCTTAATTACCTACCTTATTTGGTGTACTTTTGCAATTTACACTGCTGGCCACCGTAAACGCAACACCCTGAAGGAAGCATGCAAATAATATGAAATTTACAACATGCATTAGCGGAGGTGAGATATGCAAATGATTAGAATTTCAGCGCAGACGCACATCACGCGCGCCTGTGGCGCCACTTCAAAGCGCTATTTAAGGCTTGGAGATTTCGACGATTTCAAGTACGGCAATTGTGTTTTTCTTGTGGTTTTTTCAAAAAAACGATCAATTATGCCCCGAAGAAAACAGCGATCATCTTTTGATCAAGTATCCGAGTTCGACAGAGGAAGGATAGTGGCCTACCGAGATTGTGGATTATCTTTCAGGGAAATCGGTAGTCGTGTTGGACGAAACCAAACAACTGTAATGCGGATATGTGATCGTTGGATGCAGGAGGGTACGACGGAGCGACGTGTTCGATCGCATCCACTTCAGTGCACCACTTCACGTGATGACAGGCATATTGTGCGTATGGCAGTGACGGATCGCTCAGCCACATCACGAACCATAGCACAGCACATTCAGTCTGTACCGCATCATCCAGTGTCTGCGCGTACCATTCGACGCCGTTTACAGCAGAGTGGTCTGTCCGCAAGACGTCCATTGCTTCGTCTACCCTTGACGCAGAACCACAGACGTTTCCGCCGCCAATGGTGCGATGAAAGAAGGATGTGGACGGCAGAATGGAATGAAATTGTCTTTACTGACGAGTCACGCTTCTGCAACACCACGATGGTCGGATTCGAGTCTGGAGACACCGTGGAGAGAGGATGCTGAACAGCTGCGTTATGCACCGCCACACTGGTCCTGCACCGGGTATTATGGTATGGGGCGGTATTGGATATCACTCTCGCACTCCTCTAGTACGCATTGCCAGTACTTTAAACAGCCAGCGCTACATCTCCGAGGTGTTGGAGCCAGTTGTCCTTCCTTACCTTCAGGGCTTGCCCACAGCCATATTTCAACAGGATAATGCGCGACCACACGTGGCACGCATTGTCCAAGGGTTCTTCGTCAATCGCAAGATTGAATTGCTTCCCTGGCCAGCTCGCTCTCCGGATCTTTCGCCGATAGAAAACATGTGGTCCATGGTTGCTCAACGATTGACCCAGAATACATCCCCAGCTGCCACACCAGATCAACTTTGGCAACGTGTGGAAGCTGCTTGGTCTGCTGTACCCCAAGAACACATCCAAAGTCTCTTTGAATCAATGCCGAGGCGTGTGGCAGCGGTGATCTCCAACAATGGCGGCTACTCTGGCTACTGATTTTGGCAGGAACCACACTTCACAGAATTCTATAAATTTAATCATTTGATACTTGGTCAACATGTTATCTACAAAATAAATTTTGTTGTGATATCTCTTGTCTTTCTTGGTGTTGCAATTTGGGTGGCCAGCAGTGTACATTGCCTACCTATCTCCAATTGGTAAAAAGATAAATTGCGGAACAACCTTTTTGGGACACCCTGTATACTGTCTGTCCACCCTTCCATCACGAGGGTGGACAGACAGTATACAGGGATGATACTGTTGCTTGGAAATGGCAGATCTGTTGCTTGGAAATGGACCTAATGCTATTTCGATTTTGACAACCCTACGGAGCCGAGCCTAGAAGGATTTGATTTACCAATGACTTACACTGTAGAGCGTGAATTTGAAGTTGAGAATATATCAATAAAACCTCTCACAAGAGATGTCGAAAGAATGCGAAGATCTTTCACGACGGGGCTCCATAGGAGTTGGCGCCCGGCCACATTGTAAATGTTTTTTTTAATTTGTTAGGTATTTGAGAAATAGCTGGGTTCTTGTCAGGAAGAGGTTAAACCAGCCCGTCACAAGAAACCGTACGCGTAAGATAAATCTGTTGTAGCGAATATATTGATCTCAGGATCGAGATCAGATGCGGCCTTCCAAATATTTTTACCACGCCCGCAGACGAGACATGGCCATCCAAATATTTTTATCAGACCCGCAGTCCAGATAAGGCTCTCCGAATTGGTTTACCCGATTACTCAGCCAGATGCGGCCATCAGAAAAAAAAATTTCTGTCCCTCCTCCCAGATAAGGTTCTCCTTCCCGCCCCGCCTGGCAAATACGGCTCTCAGAAAATGTTTTCCTGGCCCTACAGAAAGATGTGGCCGCCGAAATGTTTTTTTTTTCCGGTCCGTCGGCCAGATTCGATTCTTCGATAAGGTTTTTAATGCCGGCAGGCTAAATACGGCCCTCCGATAAAGTTTTCGCCCGCCAGCCAAACACGGTCTAAGTTTTTGCCCGCCGACCTGATACAGCCCTCCGAATAGGTTTTCCCCGTCCGCAGACCAGATACGGCCCTCCAAATATTTTTATCTGTCCGCTGTCGGGATACGCCCCTCGAAAATGTTTTTTTTTGGCCCGCCGACCAGATACGGTCCTTCTATAAGCCCGCCGGCCAAATACGGCCCTCCAAATATGTTTCCCCATGCAGATACGGTCTTCCGAAATGTTTTTTTTTCAGGACCGCCGGACAAATATGGCCCTATCGATAAGCTTTTACCCGTCGACCAGATACAGCTCTCCGAGTAGGTTTACCTGACGCGGAGAGCAGATTTTTTATCGAAGATACTTATTCATAAAAAATAAATATTAAAAAGTAGCAAATCGGTCCCTAGCGTTATTTTACAAGCAGCTACGTTGAAATTTGATCAAGGAGACTTATATGCAGTGGCTCCCAAAATTGAATATCACGTTGGCGTGGTGTGGAAGTTTGGAGAGTGGGGTGCCAGCTCAGGTGCTGCTTCGTCATTTGACCGTGGTTCAAAATTACGTGGTGTTGTCCTCGGATCTCTCCCTTTGGGATTGATCCCGGACCGTCACCAATAGCCCATTGTGTTGCTCCAGTGTGACGTTAATTGAAATACCCCCCCAAAAAAACTGAATATGCACCATGAAGTGGTTTCTTTAAAAACTCAAATAAATAGGGCCGCGGTAGCTCGGTTGGAAGAGTAACGGATTAGCAACTGGGGATGTGAGTTCGAATCTAATCAAAGACCGTCGTGTACAAAGGGGCTAGTTCACGTTAAATCTGTCGTGGCCTTAAATGTTGGCGTGGTGTGGAAATGAGTGGGGTGCCAGCTCAGGTGTGACCTCGTCATCTGACCGTGGTTCAAAATTACGTAGTGTTGTCCTAGGATCTTTCCCTTCGGGTTTGATCCCGGACCGTCGTCAATAACCCGTTGTAATGCTCCAGTGCAATGGGAAGTATGGTTTCCAGTAGATTCGTACCTTGAAGTCCAAGCCTTGATTGCTGATGAACAAGCTAGCTTTAAGTTTTTTAATATATGAAAAACACATTGGACCGAAGCAATTATTTAACTGCAGAATGTTGATTTAAAATCTGCATGACTTAATTTGATGAGAAAAGTTATATTGGTTACGTTAAAAGATTAATTTGAATGTGAATCAAATCATGTCAACTGGGGATATTTTCTTTCGTCGATCAGTGACTCGAAGTTCGGAGTGGTTGACTGATTTTTCAAAAAAAAAAAAAAGTAGAAACTACTCCAAACTAAACTACCCGAATGTTATCTTGATTTGTATTATTTAATGTTTACATAACTGATTTGCTGTACCAAAATTAAAGTGCCTCCTTTTGCTGACGATTTAGTACTGTGGACTGAAACAAAGAACGTCGCAAAAATTGAAGACTTAATAAATCTATGTGGGTATCAGTGGTCTAACAGGGTTTTAAATGTTTCGAAATCTGCTGTCGATTTTTTCTCACTTGCACATAAGAAAATTAAACCTGAACTAAAATGAACTCAAGATATTGTTTGCCATGGATACATGACTATTTGAATGTAACCTTTGATAATACTTCCATGGAGGGCCCACATTGAAAAAATTGTAGAATAAGTTGTCGACATTTAAATATATTAACTCATGGCAGTTGCAAATGGGAGCTGTGCTCATACACTAGAAACTCCACACAAGATGTTTACTCTCCCACTCACGACTTACTGCAATGTAGTTCTGAACAGCTTTGCTATTTGATTTGTTTCAAAACCAGGCACTGTCAAGTTATGGAGCAATAAAAACCATTAGATACATTGCCTTAGAACAATCCAGTCAATTATAGAAAAACTTTTCTACAATATGGAGTTAGAATACCATTCAACATGGATGTGAGCCTATATTTCAGCAAGCCCGAGGCGATTCAAGACCTCAGCAACTTGCATTGCCAATGCGAGTTTTCACTTAACATGTAAAAAAATCCACTAAAATGTAAAATTGCCATTGTTTTAGGGCTTTATATACTCCTGAATTAGTTACTAAATTTGAACTATTAGTTCTCAAGTTGGGTCATTTAGACAGTGTGGCAAATCCAAGATGGCCGCCATTTTGTAAAATTGACCCAAGTTTCAAGTTCCGTATCTCAGCTAATATTGGACAAAATATTTAAATTGAGATCTATGGGTTTCACTGCCATGTCTATGGTAATGACCCTTTTGCGAATGCTGGTGCAGTGAAGCTTTTGCTTTTTATATCCCCATTAGAAACTGCATCTACATTTGATAAAGCAGAGGCTATTGATAATTAAAAATCAACTGAAATGCAAATATAAATTAAAGGTAGGTATTAATGTCGCACTGGAGCAATGCAACGGGTAGGATCAAACCCGAAGGGATAGATATGAACAATACCACAATTTTGAACCAGGGTCAGATGACAATAAATTAAAGAAATGCCTTTTTGATTTCCACCAGTTATTAAAGCTCCAAAAAAATGCTACAAGACATACTTGAATGTCAGTCATTCATCTATACCGATACTCAAAAACACAACAGTAGCCTATCTACCAACACACCATGGAGTCTGGTAACGAACAGGTTACTTAGCAAAGAGGGTACTGTAGTTCAGCAGACCCGTTTATAATTCTATAAAAAACAATACAAAAAATAATCAAACCTTTTCTGGCAACTAATAACTAGAAATCCAAATAAATCTTGGCTTATTAAACAAACATATCAGATGCCCAGGCCAAAAACTGTCACAATAGCCCGACTGGTCATGATTGTTTGGATAAACATATATACAGCTTAAAAATTTAGCATAGCCCCTGCCTCCTTTGTACCAAATCTCAAGAAATGGATATCCATCACCAGCAAATTTGTACTGTGCTCTCTAGTCAGCCCAACTGGAAGGCTAAAGATGGATGGGCAACTAATTTTTCTATTTCTTTGTCTTACATTTTAATCGACTTTTTGTAATTTTGTTGCTGACCTTTGTATTATGCATTTTGTTTTTCTGCCTACTGCTGGAAATAAATTAAAAATTAAAAACGTTCAGTTCATGATAAACTGTTGATACCAAGAACAAGTTTTTATTTTTCTTTAATCAAGACAAATACATGGTAGAACATACATGACATACATTTGGTTGTATATTGAGGCCAATTGATAGCTCATTGAAAAAGGCACTTCAAATAGTATCAAATCTATCCTTTCAGTAGGATAGACCATAGCCTTAATATGCTAAGTTATTAAAAAGTGTATTAAAAATGCTAAGTGTATTAAAAATTCTATTCTTTATATATTCAAAAATAATTTAAGCATTTGATTTCTGAATGATTATATGTATCTTAACAGTGGTAGAAATAGCAATGGATAAAATATAGTATCTACAAAACTTGAAACCTGATAACAAACCTTATTGCAAAGCTGTATAAAATTCATTAATGCCGACATGTAAATGGATTGATTGAATACAGCAATTTATATTTACATACTTTTTGACCAATAAATAGCGAGAGAAAGATTATATTTAACATAATTTGGACAGCAATTGAGGTTTCACTTCTAATTACACAAACAGCATATTTTAGAATTTCAAAAACATCAAATTCTGAATTATAAAATTAAAATTTTTTATATTTTAATATCTGTTTAACTCTATACGTTTATGAAGATTAAGTTTTAAAAGATACAATTTGGTGCACAATTATATGTAAAAATGCAATTGTTATGAAAATTCCTCAACAAATTAAAAAGATGGTACCATGCAGAACAGAATATACACAAATGCATTTTTGAAGTCATGCAAAATTGAATTTCTTGCAATGATATAGCAAAAAATATTTCTACAAATTACAAACATTTCATTTCCACTGGTATAAAGCTGATTAGAGACACACGTTCTTGCTTTGACCCCATGCAAATAAGTTTTACAAGAAGTCACTGAGTATATGCAAATTCTTACATTATGATTTTGCAGAATTGCTGAAAAATATACAAAATTGTCAGGTTTTAAGCAAATACACATGAATATTTTCATATTAAAAATATTTGTTGCTTTCAATTAAGTTCTCTTAAATGCTTTTTACCTTAAGTACACTTAAATGCCAATGTATATCAATTCAGTTGTAATTTCAATTGAATCAGTCTTAGAAAACGTACAGATCACACGTTAAAACACGACTGCTTTTGAAATGACTGATGCAATTGTAGGCTGCATGTTTCTACAAAGACTAAGCAGCAATTTCTTGCATTTAAGCCCAACATGGAAATTTGAATTTACAAATTAAATCTCTTCAAAAGCATTTCTAGATTCCACCACTGATATTTATTTTTTTACAACTGATTCAGGCACAAATTAGAAGTGAAAGGTTTCAGGGTATGTACGCCACTTTTCGAAAATGACCTTTAAAAATGAAATTTGATTTGAATGAATGAAAAAAGCCCACAAAATATTAATACAGAAGCAGATTGGGATGGAGTGAACCAAATCACTCAATCATAAAACTGATACAATGCTTGACAGAAGATGATATGCAATTCAAACATACTAACACTTATTAATTGTTGGAATGATTATAATGATCCAATACAGTGAAATACGTTAATGGCTATGATCAGTGATACACAGAAAAAGCAATTCTTTAACGTGTTCATCCAACACAAGATTATAAGCTAAGTATCATAATCATGCTATCAATCAAAATAACCTCTTGACTGGTTCTTACCACTTCATTAACTGAATTTTGCTTAATTTCATTCACAAAATGAAGACATTCTAAATTGGTTGAAACATGTTATGATCAATACGGTGAAATATGTTTGACTATGATAAGTGACACTCAGAAAAAGCGATTCGTTAACAGGTGTACATACAACACAGGTTTGATGCGAGTTGATAACGTGATTATGATACTTAGCTTATTAAAATCAGGCTAAGCACACTATCACAATTGGTTCTTACTAATTCATTCAAAACTGAATTGTTTCGATTTTAACCACAAGATGTAGACATTCTAAATTACTTCAATGTTAATATTTTAAAAACTCTTTTTAAGCAACATATAGCAAATCTATATGGGCAGTAACATATGCAGCTAGTGTCGCATAAGCTTTCTATTTCCAGCAATATGATCACAATAAACCTGAATACTTTAACCCTTAGATCATTATTCACATGCAGATAAAAACCCTACACAAAAAATTTCAAACCTTCAAAGAATTGACTAATAATGATTAAAAAATTTGCAGTCAATAATGCAAAAAACGCTTTGTCAATGTAAGATTGTCAATAGCCATTTCAGTGGAGCAAAGCATCCACAGCCACCAGGACAGAAGTAGATCACAAGTAGTATTGTCACTACTCAAAAGTGAGTTGTGGTAACACTATTCAACATATTGAAACTTTTTCTCGATAAAGCTTTTAAATCATAATTAGTCATCGTTTTGAAGGTTTTTCAATTTTAATTTATGCAAGCGCTGATCGCGTTCACCAGTATTTCAACTCAAGCGTCACAGGTAAATTCTTTTACCTCTCAAACTATTAAGAGGAAAATCCTCTACAATGTTTTTATTCTATTTGAAACACTGAATGTGCATGATTTGGAACAGCATCAATTCCAATACAATTACAACTTCGGTTTGTGCAATTTGCAATAGCACAAACCAAAAGAAAGTTTAAGCGATTCTACTTGATTGCTGTTCCAATTCATTTAATGATGACATCTTTTAGGTTGAGTTTCTAGAAAGTGATGACTCGTGCAGCTTGAACAATTCAAGACTTAGGACAAAATTGTCATCGAAAATCAAATCTACGAGCTAATCAATTGTGCAGTTTTGTGTAAGGAAATTCTACAAACATGCTAAATCTAAGGGTTAAAGTAATAGTAAGGGTCGATTATACCTATTTTGGTCATCATACAGAAAAGTATTGCGACCAAAGAATGGCATTTTAAATGTTCATATTTCAAATACTAGGCAATTTTAATGATTTGAAATAAGTTGAATTCTAGATGCACACCTGTCAATCTCCAAGTAAAAAAATCTTAAAGATTTTTACAACATAAAACCCAACTCGTAACTGCCCCAAATGGGAGAAAAAAATTCTTAAAAGAAATTAAAAGTGCCAAATAGGGCTTTATGAAAGCAATTCAAAGATGAAAAAGTAACCCAGTTCTCCAATACGATTCTACGTTTAATGGCAGTTGGAAATCACAACTGATTAGATGATGTTTTACGAACTAGTGCCAAATATACACAAAAATGAGCACAATTAAACTTTTCTTAAGTATTTCAATGTTATATTTGTAGGTTTTTCTTGATAATTAGTGTCAAAGAAGGCTTTCATGAGAATCAAGCAACCAGATTTCAAAGGCTTTACTTTCATGTTTGCTATTGCTTGGTATCACTTAAAAAAATTTCTCTAAAGAAAATTCCGGAAATTTTTAGGCTGGACGACAAAATGTTCCGGTTGGAAAAAACCAAGGCAGTAAGGAAGGAGTAAAGTCTGAAGTCTTCCAGAAGACTGTTTTCAGGAAGACTTCCAGGAAAGTTGGCAGGTATGACCGACTGATTATAATCCTGCAAAACAGACGATACAGGTGCATGTGAAAACATTTCTTACAAATAAACAGTAAGAGTTTGATACATGACAGTAAAACTGCATTAAGCAAATAAAATTAACAGCATGAAGACTAATCCAGTGACACTGCCACTTAAAATACTGTTCAACTACTTGGCAACATAATCTTTTTGTAACCTAGATGCAAGCTAGAATAGATATAAAATGCACGATTTCCAAACAAATTGTCCTGTATATTTTTTTTAATTTCAATTCAGGCAAAGATCTTCAAATTAATGGACTTGTAAATTTTTGTAGTGATGTAAAAATGTATAAAATGAAATGATTTGAAAAATTGTATTTATAGAATTCCTTCTTTCACGAATGTCATTTTTCTTCACATCTGTACCCATGTTCTCCAAACAACTGTATTTTCAGTGTCGATTCCCTTTGGTCATCTACAAATAAGAATACTCACAATAAGCGACCATGAACACACTTAAATTTCAAAAATCATTGTTATTTGAATCAATTTAAATAAATATTAAACACACTAGCAGACCTGTGCATAGCATCTATACAAAATTATCTGAATTACTTATATCTATTGATGCAAAGTGCTGTTACCCACATCTTATAACTTACTTCAATCCATTTATAATGAATATAGCATCCATATTCATGTAAATGGATTTCATACCCAATAAAATTATTCAAAAATATAATAGCATTTTAATGGATTTTTTAAAACATTTTTAATGGTGTTAATTCTTATTTCCAATAAAATGCATGTCAGAAAACAAATAAGTCAAGTTATCACAATTAGATTATGAACTTTTTCATTTTCATCCCATTCCCTTGTTCAAAAGCAATTTGGCATTTTTTCATACTAAACCTATTTTCACCTCACGCAGCTTCATACAGTAACAAAATAAGCAAATCATAAAAAAAATGTTCGTAATTTTTTAATTAAAGGTATAGAGCACTTCCTTTAGAACAGTTCCCAAACTTTTCAATCCATGGACCCCCTTGAAAATTAAACATTTTCATGGATTCCTTGAGATTACAATTAAATGGGGCACATGAAAAGTATAAGACCATGTGATCCTTATTTTACACCTTAATATCAGGAATAAAATAATTAGCATTAAAACTTCACATCAAGGTTTAGTGATAACAATTTAAAGTTCAGAAAGCAAAAAACTAGTTCTGAAATAAAATATATAAACAGCAAATATTATGCTCTTATTTATTAATTAAAATGTAATAAAATCAAAAGGCTCTAAGCTTGTAAAGTTTTCGTATTAATACTGGAATCTCCTACTTTTCGTTTCTAAAAAAATTTAGATTTTAGAACATGGAAATTAGTTCTCTATTTCGACCAGGGAAATATTACATGTTTTTCATAGATCTCATTTGGGAAACACTGTCTATAAGAACATTTATAATTTAAATTGTATTTACCTAGACGAGGATTCATTATCCGACTTCATAGATAAATTTGAAGCATCAGATTCTTGGCTTGTGGCTGGAGGCTGGAGGCTCACGCCGCACACAACCAACACGAATATTCTGCAAGGAAATGATAAATATAAAAATTAAGTATGCAAAGATAGGTACAGAATAATAAGTATTAATAATCTATGCAATGACAGATTGTTAAAGTTTATTTAATTTTCCTACTCAATAAAAATACTAATTAGAGTCAAACATGTATATAATTCCATCAAGTATTTGATTGAAAGAAGCTCACATTCAGACATTTTTTAAGCTACACCAATTCTAAAAAACACTCATATCTAATAATAAGGGACAATTTCGGACTTCCGAAAATTTTACAAGCTTTGAATAAGGTTTTGAAACAAATAGGAAGTGGGTGGTGTACCAATTATAAAAACAAATGGACACTTTAAGAAATGGATCAGATTATTAGGACTGGATATTTGGGTTTTATGATCCAAGGTCCAAAATCGGATAAGCAGTTTGTAAACAAGCTTCGAGTAAAAAATATTAAATAAACAGATTTTATTCATTGTAAGATTTCATTTCAAGAGCTTTCAATTCTAGATATGAAACTCTTGTGGTTTTAGCATTAAAAAATTCTTATATTTTTTGAGTGATGAACTCTCATGATGCATCAGTAAAATAACTAGGTACAGGTAGGTAATTCTGGTACAGAATCAGGTATTCTTCTCTTTAAGTATAACAATAAGTCCTTTAAAGCTAGATTTTATATAGACCATAATAAATTAACCTGCGAATGCACATGAAAAACTTACATGAGTGCTATGTTTTGTAAATTTTTTATCTTGGTTTTTGAATGCAAGCTAAATAAAATATTAAGTATTGAAAACGCTTTTGACTTCTTAATTCTCCAAGTGGTTTTGACAAGATATCACCTACATTAAGTTTTGACCAATTTTGCTAATGACCAGATATCCTCATTAGGATATTGCTGATATTTTTTACAGCGACGAGACCAAAATCTGATAGTTTTTTCTGACCAGATATCTCATCCATCAACATCTGGTCAGTTTTGTTTATACCTTGATGAGGCAGACATAACTAGGGGGCAGACGGGGCATGTACCCAGGACGCCGGATTGGGGGCGCTAAACTGGCCAAGTATTTTTTACTATAGATATTTACATATGATGAAAAGGAAACTTAGTAGACTACAAAATCCAAAAACTATAAAAGGAGCTAAATGCAGAATGCTTAAAGTGTTGCATGAGCATGAGTTTGATGTGAGTGAAGGGGAGCAGGGATAAGGCAGTAAAGTGTGCGAGAATGTATTTTTAGAGTGACTAATGCTATTCTTGCCACAGGAACTTCCCACCCGACCTAAGAAAGTCGCGACCTCGCCCCGCCCACACACCATGAATCCAGACTATCTTCAGCTGATCATAATCCAGTTGAATCGTTCATCTTGGAATCTCTTTTCAAGTTTGTAGCATTTCTGTTCTGTCAGTTTAGCCGTTTGTGGTTATTCCTATCTCGTGATGCATTTAAATTGTGTTCGATATTCGTTTTAAACATACTTCCTTATTTTGTTTATTATTAGAGAAAAGTATTACACTAGAACTGAACTATGGTGGCGTTTATGCATAATACTTAATTTTACACAACATTTTTAGGGTTTATTTTTAGATAGATAAGGTACTATTTTTCTTGAAAATCATTTTCATTCATATTGTATTCTTTTGCTTGCACAAAACTACGTCAAAGTTTGTACTTTTATTATTCCATTGCGTATTAAATCAGCACTGGAGTGACAGATAACGTAGGAGTATGCGAGTCATACAATTATTCTACTATTTATTGTATTATCTGTTTGTGGACCTTTCCTAATAACATCCTTGGAGAATCGGTACATTAATCGTTGCTGCTTGTATTTTTATTCATTTCGCATACTTCATTCTGAGCTAACAAGGTCTACTGTTAAAACCCAGAACTACTAGATAGATATAGCAAGTCTAAAAATACCAGTTTAGTAACCAGAATATAAAACATTTTTATGGAAATTGGAAATAAATAAAACAATCTATAACAGAACAAATAGACCTATAAAAGGAAAAAAAAAAATCACATTTATATCTCAAACAAGAAAACTAAGAATTCCAATTCGTTTGAAAAACAATAAATTTTATGTTTCCGCCGAACACACTATTTTAGTATACAACCGTTTCGCTCAATTAACACTATTCTAATATACAGCCATACAGGAAATTCGAATTTCAAAATAGTATAGAAATAGCCTACACAGAAATCGCATACCTAGATTTACTCATTGATCAAACATGTCTAATTACTTTTGTAGATGGCAGCAGTAGAAGGATTCTGAAGAACATTCAGTTCAAGAATGTGTAACAGGGACAGAGAGAGACAGCAAGAAGCCAGCAGGAAGAACTTCAAATTCCAGCAACGCAAAGCACCGGTGAAGACGAGTTCCAACCAGGCACTAACTGAGCAGCATTTTACGACTACGGCTCGAACATCGAAGGCATTTTTTCAGATTCTACAATTCCGACAAAGGACCTTGCCCTGGGTGAGACTGCTATTCATTTTGATCCAAGATATCCGGGGATTAAGTGTGAAAGAATGTATCAAATATGCTACTCTCAGATTATTCATCAATAAAATATAGAATTAATTTGGTATTTTATCTTGTACTAAAAATGAAATTACTGCAAATTAATCTATTTACCTTCGAAATCAAGTATTTACCATCTAAGTTGAAGGAAAAAAATTTGGACTAGAGGAATTAATGTGTGGTGGGGCGATATCAGGTGGTTGTCAGGGAGGGTTTTGGTTTGGTTGGTTGGTGGGGACGCCAAGGGGCGAGTTCTTGCCCCGGGTGGAAACTAGTCTAGTTACATCTGAGGCAACCACCAGGAGGGTTAATAAGTAACTCGCTTATTAGCCCTCCTTAATGCAATTTAATGTAAGTATTTCTTCAACATATTTTATACTAAAAGGGCAACTCTTGAATGCAAAAATACTTACGTCTTCAGGTTCTTCGTGGTATGTCCGGACTAGAAGAATTTTTGGGCTTTCAAACCGCTGCTGATCACTGTCATAAAAAGGTATACTAAGATATAATGGTGCAGGTTGTATGGGTATGTGAGGTACTTACTCTCCGACTAAAGGAACCCTCCTGATCAGCATCATTCATCTCCATTGGAGAACTCTCCTCTTGTAAGACTGAGTTCTGATTCTTCTTAGCTTGCATGGCTTCCATGGCTTCCATATGCCTCTTTTGAGCTAAAGTGTATTCTAATAAGCACCTTTGCAGCTCTTCATCTTCAGATCCATCACTTTTCAAATCATTTTCAGGAGATGAGGGGGGAGAAGATGCAGGTTCAGAACAAGCAGTATTTTGCTTTCCTGTGTATGAAGTATTTTTACAAATGACAGAAGTGGGAATGGCCTTTTGATTCTCCCCTTTCTTTGGCATTCTGGCCTTTGATCGAGCTGAAAATATAAAACAAATTTACTGTTAAAGTATTAAAGATTTTTATTTTGTTCATACACTTGAAACAATATCAGTCTAATAGTACCAGTCTGGAAATAGTCGGCATCTTTACCAGATTAAACCGAGTTTATCATTCAGAATTAGACACGATAACCGTGTTTTCACGAGTTGATGAAACAAATTATCGCCTATCACTAGGCTGACCACATTTCTTCTAGACCAAAACAGGACAGAGTTACGTAATATTTTGTACTAATGGAAAAGTGAGATGATAAGTCATTATAAATATATTGAGCTCACCATTATTCTTCAGTAACAGAACCCATACAAAAATTTAGGTACAGGTAGAGGGGATTGTATCTCACCATGATTGTACCATGAATATTTCTCCAAAGTAATCTTACACCAGCCAATTTTAGTATTTCAACACCTTATCATGAAACTCCACATTTTTCTGTCTTGTCTTACAACTAACATAATCTTCATCGTATCAACCCTCAACATAGATTTTCCCTTTGACCAGATACTGTTTCGAACAGAAGACATTCTCTCTATGGATGCTGCACTTCCTTTTTATTAAATACCATACAAAATTGACATTTTTACATAAATGATGGGGCAGTCTGAAAATATGGGGAAAAACAAGTACTGTCCCATTCAAAAATGTTATGGATGGCTAGTATACCTGTCACTTATCTTTCTGGAGTTTTCTAACGGTATACTTTACAAAAAGGTTTCAAATTACAAAAGTTTACTGTAGGGCAGTTTGTAACTAATAAAATCTTATTTAAGCTACAACCAACTTATTTTTGTCACTACATTGTACATCCGATCACTTTACTACATAAATAAAATTGAGATATAAAAGAGCAACTTCTCTAGTGATATTGTGCTCAAGGCTATATAGTTTTTATTGTTTGCTGATGAATGTAATGATTGGAGTGACCACATCAGAATAGGTTTTTGGGGTCATTGTTAAAAATGTTATGTTCTGGATTCCACTGTTAGACAAGTCAAGTCAGGTATGCAATAAAATTCATTAAACTTCAGCACTCTTATTTCGTTTTCAATACAAAACGCCTTCTATTGAATCCACCTTGATTAAAAATCAATAGTGAAAAAGGGCCATTTTTCTGATATACAATAACCCCTCAATATACCACATATCTTGGGGGCTAAGAAAAAACATCAATACATCAATGGCCAAGAAAAACTTGATCTTTGGAAATGAAAAGGCAAAAATTATACAATAAAAGAGCTTCTATTTAACCTTGCAAGCAGTTTCAACGAGATAGCTTGTCATTAGAAAAATTGGTCAGATCTTGATGGAAGAGATATCACATCCATCAAGTTCTAGTCAGTTTTGCAAATAACTCACTGCGATAACCACCAGGAGAGTTAAAGTTATGTAAAACTGCACATTACTCAAAACCGATGGAGAAACATTTGAAAATGCTAAACATGGAAGAATATTTTTGAAATAAATTTCTTCTCAATCACTTTCGAGATAAACTGAATTGTTTAAAAAGATGTGTGTAAGATATCTGTTTGAAACAAGTGACCTCTGAACTTCCAATTCTAAGAAATAGATTGAGATTTTCTCTGCAGTTTGCAAACCTAAATTCATCATGGGACATGTAAGAGATATAGCTGAATGTGTGATATGGACAGGGGTTACTGTAATGCATTTTATGCCATAACAAATCCAAGTCTTCATTTGAGTAATACAAAAATTAAGAGTAAAAAAATCATGTCGAAAAAGATTTAATTTAAATCACATTTTTATATTTAATTAGGATTTTTGCAATTTTAATTTCGTTGCCCCTATAAACTTTAACTTGTTTAGGACAGAAGACATGTAAATAAGTGTAGTTTTAAGATGGTTTAAAATATATTGTATATTTTTGAAAGGTTGAAACAATTAAAATTATTCTTGGGCCTTGTATTCATTCTTTCATTTGAATTCTATTTTATGATGCAAATCCATAACACTTAATATTTTAACAAGGGAAGATGAGTTGATACAAAGTAATTTATACATCACCAAATTTTAGCTTTCTAGAATTTTCATTACTCAGGTGGCTTTATGAACTTCTACACAAACACTAAAATCTAAATTAATTTCTCTACAATCCAAAGGAGGATTCTGGGATACAATGTTTATGCAGAGACCAAACACAAATTATCAGTTTTCACTTGAATTTCCCTAATTATAGACATGGTACTCAATGAATATTTTAATTTCACATATATTAAGAGATTATTTACATTTAAGCTCAGTTGATTTTATTCAGGAGGGTTTATTAAATAAACTAGGATGTGAGGAACAATGTTCATTTGTAAAGCACTGAAGACAAATATTAAACAGTGTTCATTCCTTTATCAGATTAGAAACTACCTCTTGAAAGGATATCATTTCAAGTCCATCCAACTTTTCCAAGGAGAAAGGTGTTAAAATTAACCAAAAGCATAATATTGCATGCAGACTGGCATCACGTATAAACATGGCCTTTGCTGATATAGATTTCCGAGTAACACTTGTTTTCAATGGGCAAAAAGAAATATTTTATCCATTAGCCATTTTATCCCAACACGTGTGCAAGCTCTAGGGATTTGAACTTCTTGGGTTCCCGCAAATGAGAAAGGTTGCCTGTTTTGAGTTTTATGGTGAAAGGGCCATACCTGGCCAAGTTGCGTAAAATACGAGAAACACAATGTAGGAAGAAAAAGCAAAAAGGTAGGCAAGGGTGAAAATAAAAGATCACTCAGGTACCACGGGGTTGTGATGCCCATACACACCTAAAGATGAGCCCCTGAGGGTGCATGAGAAAGGAATATTTTCCATCAGTAACCACATAAAAACGTCTACAGCGGGAATGCTATGCTCTAGAGCAGTGGTGCGCAAACCGGGGGTCGCTTGAAAATTTGTGGGTCGCCAAATTCAAAGAAATTTATTTGATACTAAAAAAATATAAGGTTTTCCTTCAACAAGTATCAGGTACCAGTAAAATAGTGAAATGAGATAATATTATTTATAAAAGAGAACTATTTTACGAAAACAATTGTCTGTATTAGTATATAATACCTATACTTCGGCAACCGGCTGGCGAGCAGACATAGTGATAAACGATAATTGTCAATTTGAGATGCCCTTTACCTGCTCTCCGGTGGGATTCATATGCAACTTGGGTCGGTCTGACGTTTAGCAGTGGCCATCTTTACTACAGCTTTTTCAATCTAGGTGTGCACACCTGCTATTTAGTCTTTATATTGTGATCACAGCTAGGACCATGCAGTTCTTTCCGTCTGTGCCTCAGTAGTTCGGTTTTGCTGCTTCTTACGTTCATTCAAATGCATTCTGTAATTCTGTTTATATACTGCTTTTGCTAATTTTAAGTAAAATTTGCAATCGGGTATGTACATACATATTTTTCAAGTATAGGACAGTTCAGTAGCGTGCTCGGAGGGCAATAATAAACAATTAATTAAAAAATCAATATAGATATTAAAATGTTTATAAAGAAAAACTGTTTTTTTTAAATATTTTGTATTATTTTTTCGTTTGATTTTTTTCGAAAATCAATTATCCTCAACTGATATTTCGTTGGAAACGCTACCAGGGTAGTTACTATTTTAAAACGTGTTAAGGGGTCCGGGACTCAAAATTCTAAAATCTTCAATTTTAAAGTTTTTGTTCTGAAATTTTTTTCTATAGGTGTACACTGTAGTTTGCAATTATAATAACTATTTTATATTTTCAAAACTTCAAAATTTTTTTTATTAAAATTAAAAAATTTAAAAATTTTGACGTTGGGCAAAATTGATACATCTTAAAATATTTTATAACAAATTACTTCATTTTTGCACTAATTGACTCCTAAAAGTTCATACTTTAAACTGTCTTCATTATTTTTGGTTAAAACAGTTAGAAAAAATTTAAAAAATATTTTGTTCAAAAACTACATAAAACACATAGTATACAAAGTTCGAAAAATTATAGAAAAAATAATATATATACACAATTGATGAAGACAAATTAAAGAAATATATTTGAAAAGTAATTGTAGAAAATTTCATTCATTTATGACGAGTAGTTTTTAAGTTATATCCATTTTTCACTATCGAAATCCCATTTAACAGAAAAGGAGAAAAAGAGCGGTACAGCTGTAGTCTCTGCCGCGCGCGGTGGCAACGCGTTTTGGCGCGGCTTTTGGCGTAGTTATAAGCGACTCATGCAGGCTGATGGTAACCCATTTTTTTCTCGAATTTTCTCCTGGTTAGGGTTAACCTATTTTTATGGCAACCTTGCCGGCGTCCAGTTCTTATTTACAGTGAAATCTGTTAAAATATTAGAATAACTTATATTCTACTAATGTAGATTTTTTTTATTCATTTCATTCATATGTGGAGAATGATATCGATTCACTGTTGGAAATCCGAGAACAAATGGGTTACCCTCACCGGCATGAGTCGCTTATAACTACGCCAAAATTCCATACATTTCATCCATATTTGCAGTGTTTTTATTCAAATGTTGTTTCATTGATTTACATATTTCATCCATACGTATGCAGTATATATTCGATGTTGGATTTCCGTGGCGACATAAGTGCGCCAAACACGGCGCCAAAAAAAAACGCGTTGCCACCGCGCGCGGCAGAGACTACAGCTGTACCAAAAGAGCGTTTAAAATTATGAAAATATTCAAGTTATTAAAAAGCACTTTTGCATACTTTATGCTTGTTTAAAATCCTCCTGGATAGTATTGTGTATTACTTCTTAGTTTTACTGCTTCATTTAATTTAATTTTAGCAAGTTGGACCTTTTTCCTATACCTTTTAAAAGTATTTGTGGACTTCATCGTCGCTGTCTGGACCGCCTACATTCCTTTACGGAAAGCGTTATTTAATATATTGATAGATAATAGAAAATTAGAAAACGTGCAAATTCAACAATAAAAACAGTGAAAATATGACGATGATCAATTCAGATCACTTCAAGTGTTCGTAGCGTATTTTATTCGAGTTAGAAAAAAATAGAACTATAACAGTAGAAAGTAGACTCCAAAACAGTTCGTTTACATTATCTGATGGGTGAGGCTCGTTTGATTTGCAGCTGTCATGTTATAAAAAGCCGAATATTTCCGGTTCTACTGATGGTAGAAACAAAATATAGGTGTTATTTTATTCAGAAATATTATATTATTTTTAAGGTAATAAAAAAGTGGACTTTTTTTTCCATATTTTGAGTCCCAGACCCCCTTAAGGGAAACAGTTCTGTTTTTGGATTGCAGATGGCGGCACACTAAACAAAGCCTGCTTTTGCAGTTTAAGTGCAAGTACAAATTTAAGATCATAATAAGATGAATTTTGAAAAATAAATGCTAATTGCAATTTCTAAATATGTTTTCCCATCTTTGGAGTAAGTAATGTTTGACATAATTATATTATATCAGTATAATTAATTTTGTACTTGTTTTGTATTTTTTAAGTAAGCTCCAATATTTGTATGTTATGATTAACTGTAACCACTGTGTACTATAGATGTGTGCTCGACTGGCAACACCAGTTGAGATATTTACTTGCCTCGATTACCATGTGTAAATTTTTACTTGAGTTATATTTTTTATTTTAAGTAGCGAACATATGCAATTGGTATGAGATGTTTCTCTTATAATTAACTTTTCTTTAATTCTCATCTGAATAAGCTACAAATTAACATGATTTATACCCGACTTTATTTTCTTCCCACGTGGTAGCAGCACGTGATTGAACAAACGCAAAGAAATGAAATATTGTATATTTATAATTTGGTTTTAGTTTTAATACCCTCATGATGTATAAATGGCTAAAAATAGGTACCCAACGTCCAGAAAATGAAAAGAATGACAATACAAATGAGAATGATGGACCAACATCCAATGAACTTACAAAAACTGTTAATGAATCCAATGGCACTGTTTCTACATCAAAAAATATCGAACGAAATGTGCTATCTAATAAAAAATTGAGAAAATATCAAGAAGAGTTTATTAAATATGGATTTACATATTGCGTTGTTAATGGGAAAGAACATTCGTTGTGTGTTAATTGCAGGGATAAATTAGCAAATGAAAGTATGAAACCTGCTAAATTAAAAAGACATTTGGAAACCAAACATAAAGAATTAGCAAATAAATCTGAAACATTTTTTAAAAAACGAGCTGAAAGTATGAAAAATCAAAATGTATTTTTGAAAAAATACACAATTCCTGAGGAGGCTTTACGGGCATCCTTAGAAGTTTCATATTTAATAGGGAAAAATTTGAAACCACATACAATTGGAGAATCACTCATTCTTCCTTCAGCAGTTAAAATGACATCAATTATGCATGGAGAAAAATATGGTAACGATTTAAAAACGATACCATTATCAAGAGATACCGTTTCTCGCCGAATTTCTGCCATATCACGTAATATAGAATCAGTTCTGTTAAATCGATTACAAAACTCTCCTGTATTTGCTCTACAACTTGACGAAACAACTGACATTTCTAAACTGTCTCAACTAATTGTTTATGTGAGATACGTTTATAAAGAAGACATATCAGAAGATTTTTTATGTTGCAAAAAATTGGAAGGAAAACAAATGGAGAGAAAATATTTGAAATTATTAATAGATATTTTGAAACAAATGACCTTACCTGGACACACTGTGTCGCGGTTTGCACTGATGGTGCTGCAGCATTAACAGGTAGTAATAAAGGACTAAGAGGGTTAATAAAGAAAATTGCTCCCCATATAGTATTCAACCATTGCATGATACATAGACAAGCTCTTGTTGCAAAAGACATTGATGAAGAATTGCACAAGATATTACAGGATGTTGTTATTGTAATTAATTACATTAAAAGCAACAGCGCCCTAAACAGTCGCCTCTTTTCAATACTCTGTAATGAGATGGGTTCTGTGTATGAAACATTATTACTACATACCGAAGTCAGATGGCTCTCACGCGGCAAAATACTGCGACGTATTTTCGATTTGAGAAACGAAGTTTATATTTTTTTGGCAGAAAAGAAACATATATTGGCAACTTCATTCATCAATGAAGATTGGCTCGGAAAACTCAGCTACATGGTTGACATTTTCGAAAAACTTAATGATTTGAATTTAAGTCTACAGGGAGAGAATACAAACATTTTAACATCGAGCAGTAAAATTGAAGCTTTTAAGAATAAGCTGATACTTTGGCAAGGAGAATTGAAAAAAAACAGACATGTTCCCGTGCTTTTCAGAATTTATTAAAGAAAATATAGATTTCTTGATATTTCAAAACACCATTTCCCGTCATATGATAAAATTGGGAGAAAACTTTTCGAAAAGGTTCGAAAAATTTCCAGATAATGAATTAGGTTGGATACGTGATCCATTTTCGTTTGATATTTTTAAATCCAATATCTCTTTAAATGAAAAACAGTTAATTGATGTTTCAAGCGACGCGAAACACTGCACATTCAATTTAAATCTGACTTGCCAGAAATTTTGGTTAACGATTGGAAACGAATATGCCGATTTGAAGAAAAAGGCAATTAATATTTTGATTCAGTTTGCATCGACCTACTTATGTGAAATCGGCTTTTCAAAATTAGTTGCCATTAAAACAAAATATCGATCTCGATTGGATCCAGAGGATGACTTACGGCTTGCGATTTCCAATACAGATCCGAACATAGAAGCAATCATGAGCTCTTTACAAGCGCATACCTCACATTGAATCCTTATGTTGGAAGTATTTTTCCATAAAAAATATTTATACCCATATGCATAAATAAAACCATTGTTTCATAAAATTATGTGTTTTATTCAGACCTCTAATAAGGCACAAACATAAGCTCAAATCCCCAAAAAAATTCAACTTTAATTACGTTGATGATTAAAAAAACGTCTATTGTCTATCCAGGGGTCGCAACAAAAGAGTACACAAAATTGGGGGTCGGAAATGAAAATAGTTTGCGCACTACTGCTCTAGAGGCTTGATCCCGCTTGGAACACTTCAAAACTTTTATGACAAAGATCCTAGACCAGGGATGGGCAAACTACGGCCCGCGGGCCAACTCCGGCCCGCCGGAAGGTTTTATGCGGCCCGCGGATAGAATTTTAATTTGCCGGTCCGACAGAAATTAAAAGAAAATATGATTTATATATTATATATCCATCTCCTTTTCTACTTTGTTTAAATATTATTTTTTTTCTTCCTTTTTTTCAAAGGACTGATGATCTTTTTACTTTCTCTATTTTTGTTCTACAAAACATAAATCGACGGAAATAGCAAGCACAGACAGCTTTCAATCGGTAAAGTGTTAAAAGCGGAAGTTCTTTGTTAGTTATAGCTGTAGACTGGCGCCAACAAGCGTTATCTCTTTCTCGGGGAGCAGACATATGGGAATCCAATATAGGTGAATTAGACCTCACATGTGGCAGACTGCGCATTTTAAGCTCCAGCCAGCGGCTTTTTCTTTTGGCGCGAGTTTTAATATTATTGATTGCGTATGAAAAGATTGCGGACATATAGCATCATTGTGAATAGTGGTGAAAGTATAAAAAGTATAGCGTAGCTAGTGCTTGTTTGGGTTATTCGTAAAATATTTCAACCCCAAATGGCTACTAAAAACGTAAAGATAACCAGTGTGTCTCATCTGCAATGAAGCTGTAGCAGTCTTCAAAGAATATAACATTTCCCGTCATTTCACATCTAAGCATAAGAATTCCAATTACGAAGCAATGTCCGAATATGAAAGAAAACAAAATGTAGAAAGTCTTTGTAAAAAATTATCAGGCCGACAAAATTTTTTCAAGAAGGTAAACACTATCCAAGAAGCAGCTACACATGCAAGTTACATTGTAGCATACAATATTGCTAAAAATAATAAAGCTCTCAGTGATGGGGAGTTCGTTAAACAATGCATGCTCCAAGTTTGTGATGTTTTATGTCCAGACAAGAAAAATAATTTTGAGACTGTAAGCTTATCTCGAAAAACGGTGACTTCTAGAATCGAAGCCATCGATAAAAATTTGACATCACAATTAGAGTCAAAGATTGGCCAGTTTAAATTTTGCTCCATAGCTATGGATGAAAGCACTGATATAAATGATACTGCTCAATTAGTATTATTTATAAGAGGTGTTGATGAGAACTTTGAAATTACCGAGGAACTGGCGTGCATGCGTTCTTTAAAGGGAACTACAACGGGATGTGATATTTTTCGTGAATTTCAGGAAGGGCTTTTAACTTTGAAAGTGCCTATAACAAATATATGTAATATTACGACCGATGGAGCACCAAATATGACAGGAAAAAAAATCTGGATTTCTTGGACTCTTTAATCAAAACTATCCCGGGAACAATGTTGTTTTTCTACATTGTGTTATACATCAAGATGCTTTGTGTAAATCTGCATTGAATATGAAACCCGTGCTTGATGCAGTCGTGAAGCTTGTAAATACTATTCGATCTCGTGGGCTTACTCACAGGCAATTTCGAGATTTTCTTCAGTCCGTGCAATCTGAATACTCTGATGTACTGTATTACACGAAAGTAAGGTGGCTTAGTGCAGGATGTGTTTTCGAGCGAGTTTGGCAGCTGAAAGACGACATTGTGTCGTTCTTCCATGAGAAACAGTGTTCTGCGGAGTGCGAAATGTTAGAAGATACAGAATGGCTTTCGGACTTTGCATTTTTCACAGATCTTCTTTGTCATATGAGCAACTTGAATGTCAAGATGCAAGGGAAAAATCAATTTATCGACGATATCTGGGCCCATCTCAAAGCTTTTAAACTAAAACTTAATCTGTTTGCTGGGCAGCTAGCTAAGAACGACTTGTCTCATTTCTCGAGGTTAAATTCAATACCCTCAGTAAATGAAGAGAAGCTTAAGAATTATGAAGATGGCTTGAAAAAACTGCATTTTGAGTTCGAACGCAGATTTCAAGATTTCAGTGCCATTCAAACAGAATTGGATATTTTTACCATGCCTTTCAACGTAAATTGTGAAGCAGTGAGGTCAGATTTGCAGCTTGAATTAATTGAGTTGCAATCTAACTATCAAGCAGCTGTTTCTAAATATGCCAAAGTTAGAGTTTTACAAATCATTATCGAAAGTAAGTTTCCCAAATTTAATATCTCACGCCCAGAAAATCAGTGCCATGTTTGCTTCATCTTATATATGTGAACAAGTGTTTTCAACTATGAACCATAGAAAGAATTATTTCAGAAGTAGACTGACAGATGAGCATTTAGCCTCGTTCCTTAGAATCAGTACATCTCACTTCGAACCTCAATATAAGGAACTTTTAAAAATGAAATCGCAATTTCATTCATCTCATTAACATATTTAAATTGTAATACTTGTATATTGTTTTTAAAATTTTAGAAAAATTTATCTTGGCCCGCCAAACTTTTTTTTTTCGATTTTTGGCCCGCGACCGAAAAAGTTTGCCCATCCCTGTCCTAGACCATAGCATCCAAATCAATTTAGTGTCCTCAAACTAAGGAAGCCTGTTATTTTTTAGTTTAAAAAGGGTCATTCTTGGGGTGTTCCCGAGTAGAAGCAAACTTTAACTTCTCATAACTAATAGCATGTATCCTATCTAAGGATATTTCATTTCCAACATTACTATTACACTTGAATAAAGAAAAATTTTAAAATTTTGATTTAAGTCAGGATTTTTTAAAATAACAGCGATTCTTATTTTTCACCTGAATATTGGGAGTAAATTATTTAGATGCATGTTTAATACATAAATTATAAAGCATTAACATCTGCATTCACGAATCTAGAGTTTACCCATGGATCAGCAAATCAGGATAGAACCATGGGCTATCCAAGAAAAACGTATTCAAATCAACATCAATTAAAGCGATAACATGACACCCCAAATCTAAACATTCCATACTGGCCAAATACTTTGCCAGCAGAATTGATTCAAGATGGTGATGCTAATAAAATGAATATACAGTAGTCTTGATAACATTTTAATTCAAGTTTGAAAATAAAGAAATGTAAAGGTATTTAATTTCAGATTGGATTTTTATGGAATTTTTTTTATTAAGCAAGAATTAGTAAATCCCTTGACAAATCAAATCATTGACAAATCAAATGTAAACCGATTACTTTTGCACCAATACGAGTATTGGTGCAAAGTGAAATAACATACATTGTCATTATTCTTTAATACATAATAAATCTACAAAAGCATTTTCATTCTACAACGAATTTGTATCTACCGTGGTCAACACAGCTGCATGTTTATGAATCAACTATATTCCTAGAAATTCCAAAAGCTGATATCACCAGTTTCATCACAAATAAATTTTGAAAAATTCGGTTCCAATCTCGGTTACAATACCCAATATTTGAGCATTCGTAGTTAGAATACTGTGGCTTAGCACAGAATGAAGAGTGAGTCATCCATTTTGTTTTATTCACAATCTGCTTCGCTACATTCACAAAACACTATTACTACACACGTTAACCTTCAACTGAGTGTTAAACCATTCAGAGGATAAAAATTTAAACCTTGGATCAAGCATTGTGAATAAAGTTTCTTTCAAAATCGGGGGTTATCGCTGATCCAAAGCTTAACTCGGACTTATGAATACGGTTGTAAAACTTCAGAATTAAGGATAATTTAAAAGTTCCGAAACAGAAAAACTGAAATAAAGTTAATATCATACAAACTATTATTTATTAACTAAAATAAAAAGTTCTTAACTTGTTTAAATTCTAATATAAACAATGAAGCTACTCTTTCGCTCAGAAATGCATGATAATTTCAATATTCAGTCATTTTCAGCTTCAAGTCTATTTCATATCAATACTGGGAATTGCCTAATTGTTTGATTCTAAAACTTAGATTTTAGAACATAAAAGAATCAGAAAATAATGGAGTGTTTTTTCTTGGTTCTCTATTTTAGCTAGTGACATTGCATGTGCACCACACTTTAAGAACCACTGATCTAATCCGCGAGCAGTTTTCCTTATGCTACAGCTATAAACTTGTATATAGTAAAATTAATTTTACTTACCTATATATTCCGACTTCTTTTTCTCAAGATTCGAGACTAACTGGTACTTTTTAACGTGTTTTTCATCACAAGGCACCTTTACCACTGAGTTAAGCTTATATAGAGCACTAGCGTGTCTTTCTAGAGACGGCTGTGAACGGGATCAGTTCTGCGCATGCTCATGGACGATTCTATTTTAGACAGTGGGTGCATCTGAAGAGTGATTCGATTCCAGATTGATTCTTCGATTCGATTCTTTTCTCTCGCTTGGTTTAGGCGATATGAATGAATGTGAGTAGGCTTCGAGATGGGGTGGGTATTTCAATTAACGTCACACTGGAACAACACAACGGGTTATTGGTGACGGTCCGGGATCAATCCCAAAGGGAAAGATCCGAGGACAACACCACGTAATTTTGAACCACGGTCAGATGACGAGGCAACACCTGAGCTGGCACCCCACTCTCCAAACTTCCACACCACGCCAACGTGAGGACATTTGAGTGGGTATTTGGGTATTTCAATTAACGTCACACTGGAGCAACACAATGGGCTATTGGTGACGGTCCGGGATCAATCCCAAAGGGAAAGATCCGAGGACAACACCACGTAATTTTGAACCACGGTCAGATGACGAGGCAACACCTGAGCTGGCACCCCACTCTCCAAACTTCCACACCACGCCAACGTGAGGACATTTGAGGCCACGACAGATTTAACGTGCACCAGCCCCCTTTGTACACGACGGTGTTTGGCTGGATTCGAACTCGCAACCCTTCGGTTGCTAGTCCGTTACTCTTCCAACCGGGCCACCGCGGCCCGCTTCGAGATGGGGGGTGTATTTCAATTAACGTCACACTGGAGCAACACAACGGGCTATTGGTGACGGTCCGGGATCAATCCCAAAGGGAAAGAACCGAGGACAACACCACGTAATTTTGAACCACGGTCAGATGACGAGGCAACACCTGAGCTGGCACCCCACTCTCCAAACTTCCACACCACGCCAACGTGAGGACATTTGAGGCCACGACAGATTTAACGTGCACCAGCCCCCTTTGTACACGACGGTGTTTGGCTGGATTCGAACTCGCAACCCTTCGGTTGCTAGTCCGTTACTCTTCCAACCGGGCCACCGCGGCCCGCTTCGAGATGGAAATTCGATTAACCTTTTTTGTTTCCTTTTTCTTGAGCGCTTCATTGCATTTTAATTAAAAATCATTGCTACCAAGGGCCGCGGTGGCCCGGTTGGAAGAGTAACGGACTTGCAACCGAAGGGTTGCGAGTTCGAATCCAGCCAAACACCGTCGTGTACAAAGGGGGCTGGTGCACGTTAAATCTGTCGTGGCCTCAAATATCCTCACGTTGGCGTGGTGTGGAAGTTTGGAGAGTGGGGTGCCAGCTCAGGTGTTGCCTCGTCATCTGACCGTGGTTCAAAATTACGTGGTGTTGTCCTCGGATCTTTCCCTTTGGGATTGATCCCGGACCGTCACCAATAGCCCATTGTGTTGCTCCAGTGTGACGTTAATTGAAATTCCCCCCCCCCATTGCTACCAAAGAGATTTGTTTTAAGGTTATTTTTATTTATTATTGTTGTGATTATTTTTTGTCTAAATTAAAATTTTTGTTTTTTACTTGTGTGAATCTGAGATAATTTGCTGCCGGTATATGCTGTTGACAGGTACACAAATTTTATTCTCAAACGTAGTTAAAATATTACCAGGACGACCCGATGATGTATTTATACTACACAGGTGAAATTTTTATTCGTTTTTGTATTGAATCTATCGTAAACAAAGTTGAGAAAAGTGAAAGTTATCAATAAGATTTATTTATGAAGGATACCTAACACAGATACAGGTTGAAGGGACTTACACAACCTAGGAAACTTTTTTGGGATAGAATGTGTGACGTCACTTGAGGACATTGGAGTATTTCCGCTTTCCCTGGGACGACATAGCAGTTCATCCACACTGATTGGTTCGCCATCACGAGCTATCCAGCTATCTTGAACTCGTACGAAAATTGGCATACTTTCTTTGGCGTTTTACTGAAGTCTTGTTAGTGACTCATAACGCTCGGAGGGAGACGCTTAAATTGCTGCCTGCATTTCTGAGTCAATAGGCGGACGTGACTTTCATTGCTACTGGTTTGCTTTGCTAGTTGTTTTTGTGCTTGCTATAAATTATATATTTATTCATTGATTCTAATAAATTTGCATTGTATCTGATTTACAATTTCATTCTGTGTGTTCGATTCATATTTGTTGATCACAGTATTTCTTAGTTGCTGAAGGACTGCGCACTACGCGTCTTGGTGGAATATTTTTCCTATTTGCGTTGTGAAAAACGTATTGTTTTGCATTTTCATCCAAAAAACGATTTATATTTTATTTTAAACGTTCTTCCCTTTTCCTCATCTTATCTGTTAGTAGTGTGTTAATAATGAGACTTCTTATAACCGGCGATTCAATGGTTAAGTATTTGAACGAATACTTAATTAGCGAATTGCAGGATCTTGAAGCTGATCTCGTTTCTTTTCCAGGTGCGAAGATAGAAAGGATGTCAAGTAAACTTACCAGTTTAGGTAAGTATGAATGGATGCTATTTCATGTAGGGACTAATAACCTTGCTGGTGATGTTTCTGAAATTCTTCAGGAATACACCAGCCTTTTTCAAGAGCTTTCTATTTTGTATCCTGCTGCTAAGGTGATTATTTCTGGGGTCATACCACGTGGTCCCAATTTGTTTCTGGATTCTGAGTCCCGTGCTTCTCTGGCACCTGAACTAGAGTTGTTAAACCAAAAGACTTCAATCGTCAATCATGAACTAGAAAAGGCTTGCCTGGGCCGAGAGGGATTTTATTTCTGTCAGTCTCTTGGTTCATGGAAAGGCCTCTGGGGACGTGATGGATTGCATCTCAACAGAAAAGGGAATCTTCGTTTGGCGAAAATGTTTTCACGAACATTAGGAGGGCTGATTGCAATGGAAGCTGCAATCTCCAAGAACAGTCCTTCAGTAAGTTGCAATTTTAGATATTACTTTGTTAAATACAACTTTCAATCTTGTTCTAAGCCTAATATGTGTTCTCTTTCAAACCTGTCCTTTCTAAAAAATTTAATGTTCCTGACATCTACTCTTTGTTAGAATTTCCTCCTTTGCCAATAATTATTGCAAACATTAGTTGCTGGATGCCGTGGCATTTTAAACTCTGAGACTGATAAAAATTCTAATATTTTTCCTTCTTCAAAAGTGGCTCCAAATCAGGTTATTGAGCATCAGATTCTTTTCAAAACCAGAAAAAAACAGAAAGGTGCAATGCTTCGCAAGAGGAATAGTGCTAAAAGGTTCTTAGATTCTGAAGATGTTGATGATTGTTTTGTAAATATGACCCCATGCAAGAAGGCAAAGATAGATTCCTATGAACAATTTACAAAATTAAACAATGAAACTGGTGAATCTTTTACTAAAAGCATTGGGGTCTACAAATTGTGTCAAACAGCTTTCAAATCTCTGGATCCTTTTATTACTATTAATGAAGAAAGTGCTATTAAATTGAAGTCTAAAGATTTTGTCAGAGGATGGTTATTTGACGTTATCATTGATGCATTTCTTTATGTGCTGTGTACGGTTAATCCAGACTTTGTTTTAATTGATTCTGCTATTACAAACCTAATAATAAATAGCATGTCATCAACAGATCAATTACTAGCTTGCAATCCTTGGATTTTATCATCAAAATATTTATTTCTGCCTGTTTGCATGGAAAATCATTGGTATAACTGTCCTCCTGTAATTACTGGGGTAAAAACCAAAGTAATCATTAAAAAATCTCGGGGTAAAGTTTTATATATATTTAATTATAAGAGAACACAGTTACAAAGGACGGTAAAAACATAAACACAAACAATTAAACATTTAGATACAATTTGGGCAAAAAAGCAGACGAGGCGTCCGCTACATTTAAGGTCCAAGCTCTCTCTGCCTGCGTAATAGCATAGCAGCACGATGATAGATTGGTCACGTTTAGTGGCGCCATCTATATGTCAGAATTGGTAGTATAGTGTGCGTTATATACTCCCCCTCAGGTTTCGAAGACGTCCCGATGAGGAACCTGCAGTTGAGTCTGGTGGTTTATGCCTCGGACGACCCCGTTTCCTTAGAGGGTGCACTGGGTTTGTGGATTGTCTTTGGTTGCACGGTTTCACAGCTGATGTGTGATATATGCCCAAGGGCACTGTCGGCTCATCAGGGCTTGCTATCACATAAGAAGTGGGTGACTTTTGCGTCACGATGACATATGGTCCATCTCTCTTTGGTACGAACTTTGCTGTTTTTCCCTTAGCGGTGCTGCTAATGGGATGGAGATCAATGTAGACGTGATCGCCTGGTGCATAGTGTGGGGCAGGTGATCTTTTCTTGTCTGCATATTTTTTGTGTTTGTCTTGTTTCTGCTCTAACCTCTCTTTCACTTGTTTGGCTATTTTTGCAAAACGTTTGAGGTAGGGCGTAAATTCAGGGACGAAATTATCACTTTCAAGGACGGTTCTTAAGTCATGGGTGACATCATCAGTAGTTCTGAGCTCTCGTCCGAAAGTTAGATAGGCAGCAGTGTGTCCTGTCGAGTCACACTTTGCTGAATTCATTGCGAACCGGATATGTGGCAGATGTTCAGGCCAGGTTGTATGTTGATCTTTGACTAGGATTGCTAGTCTAGGCTTCAAATCCCGATTTTTCCGTTCCACTGGGCTAGCTTCGGAAATTCATTTCACGACGTGGTCTGTGTACCACAATTTATTAGGACAATGCTAAAGGTTTCAAGCGTGCAGAAATTGAGCTCAAAAAGATCTGGAGCCGCATAAACCACCCATCTGTTCAAAATTTATTTGCTTCCCATGGTATTAAATGGAAGTTTATTGTTGAGAAAGGAGCATGGTGGGGAGGGTTGTGGGAGAGGCATTTTTGAACCATTAAAACCTAAGAAAAATTGTTAGCCGCTCACATGAATGAGCTTGAAACGCTTTTTATTGAAATTGAAGCCATGATTAACTCACGGCCAATAACTTACATTTATGATGATCCTTCAGAGCCCTCACCATTAACTCCTGTACATTTCTTAATTGGGAGGCGATTAATTGGTCTTCCTGTTTCAAAAATTTCAAGGGAAGATTTGTGTAGTTCAAGAAGTGCTACGGTAAAACGATATAGACATCAGCAAAACATTGCTTAATCACTTTTGGAGATGTTGGAGAAAACATTATCTCCTCTCTTTAAGATCTGCAAATGCGTGTCCTCCAACAAACGTAACAACTCATTTTACGGTTAATGATATTGTGTTGATTCTTGATGATCGTTACCCACGAAACTTGTGGTCTATGGGTAAAATCATAGAAGTATTTCCAGGAAGAGACGGAAAAATCCGTTCCTGTCTAATTAAAACTCAATCTGGGAATATTAAAAGACCTATACAATTATTATGTAATCTTGAAATTAATGATGAAAATTAACCGTTTATATTTTTATATTCGCTAATTTAGTTAATTTCTCATGAATCCTAAAAATTAGTGTTTGTAGAATGTTGTAATTTGAATAGTTTGATTATTCATAATTGAATTGAAATGATATTGAAAAATTTACGTGTATAGTTCAACATCTTGCTTTAGTGTATTTCTATGTTATTGAATTGGAAAAAATACGTTCTTGTTGTTAAAATTGCCTAATCTTGAACTGAAAAAAGAAGTATTAAATTTATTAACTTTAATTTATATTTATGTACATATTGAATTTATTTGTTTGTGATTTGTATCTAATTAATATTTGGAGTATTATATGTTCAAGAGGTAATTTATGTGAACTCTGAAAGAGTTCAGGTGGGGAGTGTGAAATACCCCAGACGGCGCTAAGCGCGCCAAATGGTAAGAAGTTGTTAGGCAAACGCAAAAACTGAATGCAAGTAGGTCAGAGCACCTCATAATAGTTCCAATCTCTGAACTTGTCAAATTTAAAATAAATTTGTTATCGTTAATAGAACTGATTGATTACTGAACAACTGAACACTCCAATACATTATACCCCCTCCATGCCTCAGGCTCAGAGTGGACAGCAGATCCTTTTACCCTAAAGAATGTTCGAGGTTTCCTTTCTTGAGTTGTGAATTTGCAATTGTTGATTCTTCCAGAAAGTCACTTAACCGACGTTCGATAATCTGTTCAATCCGTTCGTAGGTATTTGTAGGGCGTTATTTTGGAAATCTAAGGATACAGCATTCCTTGTGTGCCTTAATTTGAGTCTTTGAGGGGAAACGTTATTGTCAAAACAGATGAGAACCACATGCAAAAATGCTGTCAATCAATTGCTCATGGAAAGATCATCAGGAATGGGGCACTCACGACAATCACCTTCGTGATCTTTTTCAAAAGGAGGGTGTAACCTGCAGGTTATCTTTTCTTGGACCGTGGGCAAGTCTGTAGCAAAATAGGACAGTTCTTTTCATCTCGACGAGGTACCACGTGATAGTAAAATTGGCCAGATCGTATTGGACAAGGTATCTCAGGGAAACCTGGGGACTGGCTTTTAAACTATAGCATTGAGAATTTTTGAACGGCTTACAGTTTAATGTCACATAATGTTTTACCAACGGAGACTTTCCTACTCCGTTTGTACGACTGCATAAATGTATCAGCCGTTAAGTTACATGAATCCAATAAAATCATTTAAGAACACTGCCAATAGTTCAGAATAGGAAATCAATAATGAATCAATCATCAATAAAAATAAATAATGATTTTTATTGATGAGATTTAGAAATTGCGAAATCACCTAAAAGAAGGTATCGAACACGCCGGATACTCCTTGCCACCTGTATTGTAAGATTTGTACAAGTTAGAGTTGATTTCTGAAACTGCCTGATTACTTTTCTTTACAAAACGGACTACCAAGTCCAGTAAGGGTTAAAATGACTTTGAAGATTAGAATTCTAAATTTTACAGTGGAAAATTCTTTGCCGGCCAGTGTTATTAAAAATGTAATGGAATAATTGGAACTTAAAATCATTTCATCAATGTCTTGTAAGGTAGTAAAAGTTATAAAATGGGGTGAATTAAATTGTAATTATCAGTTGGAATTGCATATTGTCAATATTCCTTTTGTGAAAATACTCGGAATAAACACGATTTTTGTGTGCCATACATCAGTAGTTTAATCAGACGTTTCATTATACCGCGTAGGTGATACGTCTCGCAACCAGGGTTAGTTTATGGTTACCTCCCCAAACACGAGAGATCAATATAACAAATATACAGATAATTTTTGTAAAGAAGGTACGTAGGTATTTTAATTAACGTCGCACTGGAGCAGCACAATGGGCAATTCGCGACGGTCCGGGATCAATCACGAAGGGAAAGATCCGAGGACAACACCAAGTAATTTTGAATCATGGTCAGATGACGAGGTCACACCTGAGCTGACACCCCACTCTCCAAATTTTCACACCACGCCAACGTGAGGACATTTGAGGCCACGGCAGATTGAACGTGCACCAGCCCCCTTCATACACGACGGTCTTTGGTTGGATTCGAAATCGCAACCCTCAGGTTGCTAATCCGTTACTCTTCCAACCGGGTTTCCGCGGCCCTTCTTTATAAAGAAATGAATGAATTATTCAGGAAACACTCATAAATATATAAAGCAATTGGTTCATTCTATGTGAAATGAGCAAAAATCAAAAACCTGTGGCCGTAGGGTGACGGATTTTCATGAAATTTGCTACAGAGGTTAAGTTTATGCATAAATAACGATATCCAAAATATTTTGGCTCAAAATGGGGGGAAATATTTTGGAAGTTTAAAGTATTTTAAGGACTTTCAACTTTGAAGAGCTGTTGTGAAATCGCTTGATGTTGCATGTTTGAAGATCTCTTTCTCAAAAACTATTTAACGTAAACAACAATATTTTATATTTTTGTAAGCTATGAAGAATTCTCTTTTTATCTATTTGGAAACAACAATTTTAAATATCATATTTAAGCTAAAAATTAGCAGCGAATAATGGAAAATAGTCGATTTTGATAGAATTAAAAAGGTTTCTGAGATAAAGGAAATCAAATGCATCGTTGAAATTCATACCAGATACAGTGCTAGGTATGATAAAACTACTGCTGAAGTTTGGAAGTCGGCTTTTATTTCCTTCATCTTCCAAACAGCAAAGGAAAATTATAAAATGACGATTTTCCACTTAAAATAGGCACACGTAGGGATGGGAAATACTGTTCTTTTCGGCGAACAGTTCTTCGATATTCCGTTCTTTTTAAAAGAACTGTACTTTAACATGTTCTTCTGTTCTCAAATGTCTCTACACGAAATGTGCAAGCCCTATTCCTCCTCGTAGACTATGTGGCGCCTGCAGTTTTCGCGATTGGCAGGGACCGAATTTTGTTGACGTCATCTTTGTTAGTACTTTGTATATAGGCATGCATATATAAAAAATACAAATGACTCGGTCTTCGTATTGTTTTCGGTTGATTGATTTTTTTTATGGCGCAAAGGGAAAGTCGATTCAAGTTGCGCCAAATTGTCAGTAATTGAAAAAAGAAAATCAGAATTTTTCCGTAAATTGGAAAACGTTCTTGCAAATCTAAACGTTTAAATTCTCTCCCTAGAGGCAACTAATAATGCCCCACATCTGAACCATCTCAAGTAGTTTCCCAAACAGATATGATGTGCCTAGGACAAAACAAATACGCAAGCAAAAGTAATAATTTTTTTAGATTTTAATGTCATTTTTAAGTCAATAAAATGACGGTCCATGATCCATCCCGAAGAGAAAGATCCGAGGAAAACACCAGGTATAACTGTCCTCTTGTAATTATTGGGGTAAAAACCAAAGTAATCATTAAAAAAAATCTCGGGGTAAAGTTTTATATATATTTAATTATAAGAGAACACAGTTACAAAGGACGGTAAAAACATAACACAAACAATTAAAACATTTAGATACAATTTTGGGCAAAAAAGCAGACGAGGCGTCCGTTACATTTAAGGTCCAAGCTCTCTCTGCCTGCGTAATAGCACAGCAGCGCGATGATAGATTGGTCACGTTTAGTGGCGCCATCTATATGTCAGAATTGGTAGTATAGTGTGCGTTATATACTCCCCCTCAGGTTTCGAAGACGTCCCGATGAGGAACCTGCAGTTGAGTCTGGTGGTTTATGCCTCGGACGACCCCGTTTCCTTAGAGGGTGCACTGGGTTTGTGGATTGTCTTTGGTTGCACGGTTTCACAGCTGATGTGTGATATATGCCCAAGGGCACTGTCGGCTCATCAGGGCTTGCTATCACGTAAGAGGTGGGTGACTTTTGCGTCACGATGACATATGGTCCATCTCTCTTTGGTACGAACTTTGCTGTTTTTCCCTTAGCGGTGCTGCTAATGAGATGGAGATCAATGTAGACGTGATCGCCTGGTGCATAGTGTGGGGCAGGTGATCTTTTCTTGTCTGCATATTTTTTGTGTTTGTCTTGTTTCTGCTCTAACCTCTCTTTCACTTGTTTGGCTATTTTTGCAAAACGTTTGAGGTAGGGCGTAAATTCAGGGACGAAATTATCACTTTCAAGGACGGTTCTTAAGTCATGGGTGACATCATCAGTAGTTCTGAGCTCTCGTCCGAAAGTTAGATAGGCAGCAGTGTGTCCTGTCGAGTCACACTTTGCTGAATTCATTGCGAACCGGATATGTGGCAGATGTTCAGGCCAGGTTGTATGTTGATCTTTGACTAGGATTGCTAGTCTAGGCTTCAAATCCCGATTTTTCCGTTCCACTGGGTTAGCTTCAGGGTGGTATACTGGTGTTAGTGATTGGTCTATCTCTAACAGGGAACACAGTTGTTGGTTCACAAAAGAAACGAATTGTGGTCCGTTGTCACTGATTATCTTTCGGGGTAAGCCATACCGCATTAGTACTTCTTCCAACAGGACTTTAGCACATTCAGCCGCTGTAGCATTGGGCACTGCGAACAGTTCGACCCATCGGGTTGCCACATCTTCAAGGATGAAGATCCACTTCTTCCCATCTTTGCTCTCGGGCAACGGTCCATGGATAGGACTTCAAATCTTCGCGACTGCACAGGAGTCTGTAGTAAACCAGCTGGTTTCTGGTTTGAGGCTTTATACCTATTGCACTCTGGGCAATTCTTGGTATATTCGGTGATATGCTTTCTCATGCCGGTCCAATAATAACGGGAGGCTATTCTATGGAATGTTCCCTCGGCTCCGTAGTGTCCGGCAGCCGGTGCATCATGGTGCTCCTTGAGAACATTTTCCCTTTCTTGAACCGGAACAACGAGCTGTGCGTCTTCAGCTTCCACATCAGGGGCATAACGGTGTAGCACACCTTGATTCATCAGGTAGCCTCTTGCAGTCCAATTTGCAAAATTTTCATTTTTCTCTTCAGATTCAAAAGTGTCTATGATCTTCTTGATGTCGTTATCTTTAAGTTGTTCTTCCCTCAATTCTTTTGAGCTCTTGGAAGGCAACATCACAGAGACAGTGCAGGCTTCGCACGTATCCTCTTAATGTAGGCAAGTAGGGCGCGACAGCATGTCGGCCACTACATTGGCCTTTCCAGGGATATACTCAATTTTCAAATTGAATGCTTGTAACTGTAGGGCCCGCCGGGCTAGTCTTCCGGACGGGGACTTCAGGCTCATCAGCCACTTCAGGGGCTGGTGGTCAGATGCTATGATGACTTCTTGTCCATCCACGTATCCTCTAAATTTGATGAGGGCCCACACCACGGCTAAGGCTTCGCGCTCGGTGGTGGAATAATTGCGTTCCGCACTTTGGAGTAGTCGGCTGGCATATTCGACGGGGCGTTCATCTTGACCTGCACCTTGCAAAAGTACCGCTCCTAAGGCATAGTTACTAGCATCAGTCCTTATCGTAAAGGGTTGAGTAAAATCCGCTTGCTTTAGTATTGGTGGTGTCACTAAGCATTTCTTTAGGGTGCTGAAAGCTTCTTGATGCTCAGATGTCCATGTCCAAGGTGTGTTTTTCTTGGTTAGGTTACTTAAGGGTCTTGACAGTTCGGAGAAGTTCGGGACGAACTTTCTGTACCAAGAACAGGTTTGTAGAAATGACTGCAGTTGCTTGATATTCTTTGGCGGGGGAATATTTTGGATAGATGAAACTTTTTCCGGGTCTGCTTCAATTCCTTTAGGAGTGATCCATAGACCAAGATATTTGACCTTTGAACAGGAAAATGTACATTTATCGCGATTGGCACAAAGGTTGAATTTAATTAATTTGGTAAAAACTGCTTCTAAATCCTTTAAATGTTGGTCGAAACTTGGGGATAAAACTATGATATCATCCAGATAGGCCAGGACTGGCAAATCTCTTCTGAATACATCCATTAATCTCTGAAAGGTTGCAGGTGCATTTCTTAGTCCGAAAGGCATTTTGTTGAATCTATAAGTTCCAAAGGGACACACGAAAGCAGTTTTGTCTTTGTCAGGTGGGTAAACATTTACTTGGTGGTATCCTGCTTTCAAGTCGATGGTGGACATGTAGGCTGTATGCTTCGCATCCTGCAGGAGGTCATCCATGCGGGGCAAAGGGTAGACATCGGGAACTGTGATGGCATTCAGCTTCCGGTAGTCGATACACAGCCTCACATCTCCATTAGGTTTGGGAATCAGGACCACAGGAGCTCCATAGGCGGATTCACACTCCTCTATGATGTTCTTCTGTAGCAAGTCATCAAGTTCTTTCTTCAATAACTCCTTCTTAGTTGGGGACATCCTACATGGAGGAACAGCCACAGGTGGGTGGTCTCCGCTATTGACGTGATGTTCGATCAAGGGTGTTGTCCCTCCCCCTAGCTTGAAGACAGTGTCAAATTTGGCAATTAGATCATTGAGATCTTTTCTTTGGTGAGGATCCAGGTTTTCTCCTTCTTCCTCTATCAGTTGACAGATGTTGGATTCTATCTGTTCTTTGCCCTGAACGGGAGTCAGAGGTAATTCTTCACCGAAGGGGTACTTTTCTTTGGGCTTGTCATGAAAAAAACAGTTTTTGTTGGCTAAGTCCAGTACCACTCTAGCGGTCTCTAGGAAATCTGTTCCTAGTAAGGTACGGTTGTTGGTTGCATCCGGCAGGATAATGAAGTTGGTCATAATCTTGCGGTCTTCCAGGTATACTGGAACCTGGGTGGTGAGACATTTCTCCAGAGTCTGGGATCCATTTGCTAGGTGCAACGTCAGCTCCGTCTTCTGAAAAGGTAAGTTGTTTTCCTTGAACAGGGAGTAGAGATATGCTCCAGCTATGGAATGTGTAGAGCCTGTGTCAGCGCATACTCTTCCATAAACTCCGCAAATAGATGTGTCCAATAGGGTTATTGGTGATCCCTTGGTAGTTGAAGCAAAGGCTTTCAGGTGATTGGTGGAGACCTTTGGCGGCGAGCAATCTGGGCATTTTGCTTTGATGTACCCGGGTTTTCCACAGCCAAAACATGATACGCCAGGTTTAACTTCGAGTGGAGGGTCAGGATTTGATCCGTCCGTTCTATTTCCATGGAAAGGAAAAGTCTTTTTAGGTGGGTTAAGACGGGTTGCGTCTTCTTTATGCCTTTCAAAATTTCTTTTCTTGAAAGCCGAATCTTTTCTAGAGGTGGAGCGTTGGTTGTCATACGCATCCAGTTTGTCAGCCAGTTCTCCAGGGGAATTCCATGTATGCCAGTCATCCAGGAAATGTTCACGGGCCTCTGGTGGGGCTTCCCTTTTCAGTTGGTCAGCCAACATCAGGTCCTTTAGCTGGTCAAAGTTGGTGACATTCAGCTCTTCTAGCCATCCTTCCAGGTAACTGCGGATTTCAAAGTAGAAGTCGCGCCAGGTACTCTCAGGAGTTTTTCGATGCTGGCTGAAAAGTTGTCGGAAGCGTTCGCTGGTTAGCTTGAACCGCTTCAGCAGGACATCCTTTACGTGGGAATACTCCTGAGCCTTCTCTTCAGGCTCCCTTGCGATCAACTTAGCCACATCGGCTGGTAGGACACCGATCAAGTAGGCGACCCATTTGGCCTCTGGAATCTTCAGGAACTTCAACTGTCTCTCAAAGAGATTTAAGAATAATCCCATATCATCCAGCTTGGGGTTGAAGTAGGGAATCAGCTTTTTTAACTCGAACTTGGGCAAGTCAACATCACCTTCGGAAGCATGGGCTTCGGAGCCTGCAGAAATTTTCTGAGCTTCTAACTGTAGTCTCAACTTTTCCAATTCGAAGCGTTGATCCTGTTCTCTTTTCTTTTTCAGCCTGATCCAGGTCCATCTGTTTTTCTCTTAGGACTCGTTCTGCTTCTTTTTCAGCGCGATCCAGGTCCATTTGTTTTTTTCTTAGGACTCGTTCTGCTTCTTTTTCTTTTTCAGCACGGTCAAGGGCTGCTTGTCGTTCCCTATCGGCTTCTTCAGCTTTTCTATCCTCAATGATAGTAGCCAATCTTTCTTTAGCAAAGTCTTCATCATACTGATCAGATTTGACGATGAGATTCTTCAATTCGACAATCCTTATGTCAGAAGCGACATCGACGCCAAAATCTTGAGCCAGGATCCTCAGATCCTCTTTTTTCCACGCGCGATGAAAGCCATTGTTGCCTGAGGGGGGTATTGGGGAGAAGGAGAGTTCCAACGAAATTTTGTGGACGAGAAAAGAAAACTGTCCTAATTGGATGTAACAGTCCTAAACAATGTCTTATTTAACTGGTGTATAAATTGTGTAAGCTGACATAAAATATTAGTAACACAAGATCGGTAGAACATAAACAGTACACAGGGTGTGAATACAAAACAATATGCCTACTTTCTCTTTTAAACAAAACAAAATTAAAAGTTACTAAATATTCTTAAAATTTAAAAATTTTCTTTTAAATTATTCAACAATGAAAGGTTTACACAATTAAATCAATTAAGTTTTGAACACAGTACCATGCCAATCCTGTAACAATAGAATTCTTACAAAATCGAAACAATAATAGCGACGAATCAACTAAATTCTAAATGAAGTTCAAAACCAGAATTTTAAACAAAATAAAAATTCAAATCAAGCCTAAATTTAAACCAAAATTAAATTTAAAACCAGAACCAAGTTAGAATTAAAGAATTCAAACAAAAAAACCAACTTAGAATTAAAGGATTCTAAACCGAAATCAATTCTAAATTTAAGTATTTAAAACAAAACAGAATTTACAGTAAGATAGATTCAAACAAAAATCAAAATCAAAACAAATTTAAATATATATATATAATATAATATGTATTCTTATTGTAAAATTTGTCATACACAATGTTAAACATTCTATGCTTTCTGTTTCACCAGGGTGGCCAAAACAAGATTCAAAATTACAATCACAATAAGAGAAATACACTTATCTGTAAAGACATTAGCAGGTTGCGAATTTTTATTCTTCTTGTTGTCGGGATGACAAATACTTCAGAGACCTACCAAATCCTGTGAAAATGCGAGAGAGCTGGGATATTTTATTTCGGGCCAAACGTTGGGGGGCCAATTTATAACTGTCCTCCTGTAATTACTGGGGTAAAAACCAAAGTAATCATTAAAAAATCTCGGGGTAAAGTTTTATATATATTTAATTATAAGAGAACACAGTTACAAAGGACGGTAAAAACATAAACACAAACAATTAAACATTTAGATACAATTTGGGCAAAAAAGCAGACGAGGCGTCCGCTACATTTAAGGTCCAAGCTCTCTCTGCCTGCATAATAGCATAGCAGCACGATGTTAGATTGGTCACGTTTAGTGGCGCCATCTATATGTCAGAATTGGTAGTATAGTGTGCGTTATATTGGTGTTTAATACTTATTAATAAAGAAAAAAGATGCATTGATTTTTATGATCCATGAAATAATGATAGTTCTTACAAGTATTGCAAAATTTTAGATAATGTTAAAAATTATTTTGGTTGTACAACTGGGATGTGAACTATTAATTTCCCCTTACATGTGTTGCAACAAGATTCAATGAACTGTGGTGTGTTTGTATGTTACTTTGCCCATTAGATAATATACAAGTCTAGTGTTTATGTGCCATTTGATACAAATAAATTTCGGGTATACATTTACTGTGTTTTGTTAGTGTCGGGATAGGTAGCGTGGAGACCCGAGCTTAGTCGTCTGAAGTTACACCTTGGACCGATCGCCCAACGGAATTGCCATATATTTCCGTTTCCACGGAAATATTTAAAATTGTATATCCATTATGCTGAACCCAGAGTGGAGAAGGAAAATCAACTGCCAATTTTAAGACATCCACATTTATTATTAATATTACTATATATATGTGTGTATTTACAAGGGACAGGAGACAGATTAGCAGTCTAGCTCATCGCATCACACATTGCGATCTCCCCGTTCAAGCGAGTTTTCCCTTCCTTTTCTCTCCAAAAAGAAAACAAAAAATCGCTTGCGAGCGGTCGTGATGTCTCTCCCCCGTGCATTTGTCAACAAAATCCTTTTCGACGGGGGAAGATGGCACCTCCCCTTTCCGGTCATGAATTCTTCAACCAGGCTCTTGGCCTCCATTGGGGCGATACCGTTTGCACATCCTCACAGTTAGGAACAGTGATTCCTTCAAAGGACTCATTTAATGAACCAACTGTAAATAATACTTTCGTAGGTGCTAATTCCTGTAACTTTTCAAAATTTAAGATAATAGATAAAAGTAATGTCTTGACATGTGAAGTAAAAGTTAATGACATAGAGATTAAGACATACATGCTGAAATCTTTAGATCTCTTTATTTCATTAGAAGAAGAAACCCTTTTAAGATCAGCTTCTGCTTTTTGCAAAGGTTGGTTGAATGATTCAATTATTGATGCTTTTGTTTTTAATGTTATTAGGTATTCAGACACCTTTGGGTCACTGGATACAATATGTTCCTCTTTGATATTAAATGGTGGCAAATTAACTGGTTCTTATATTGAGCAATTAAGGAAACATAGAATTTTACTCATTCCAGCTAATGTCAATACACATTGGATTCTAAATGTTGATAGCCGTTGTATAGACTCTTGTCGCGAGGTGGCGTTGCGAACAGTGACGTAACGCCAACGAGGAAGTGTGCCCTGCGAGGCAAAGTTTTGTAGGAGTTGAGAGTTAAAAATAAAGTGAATTACAGTCCGTGTGTGTGTTATCTGAGCTAGCGACGAAACATGGTCCGAGCGATCGGAGGTCCTATGGATTTATAGGATCTGTTTGTGCTGTTTCATGTGCATAGTGATGTGTTAATTAATAAGTGCTTGTGGTTGGTTGTTTATGAGCTTTGGGTTTAGTGAATACCTGAATTTATTAGTGGGATCGCTGAGTGAGTACCTCTTTTTTCCCTACCTTGAGTATCATTTTGTAAATAAGTTTGCAAAATGTTTAGAGCAAATAAGAGAGATCTTTATTATGTGGCCGAAGAACTCGGTGAGGTCATAACAGATGAAATGACCAAAACCGAAATCCAAGATAAGATTAAAGCCAACCCTAAATATAGTTCTGATCCCCAATTTGTAAAGGATCTATTAGAATCCGTAATTTCGGAACGGAAAGCTGACGAAAGTTATAAACTTGATTTGGAAAAGATTAAGTTGCAAAGAATAGAAGCTGAGCTTGAACTTACTAAAGTTCAATCTGAGATAAAAGTGAATAGGGATTCGAATTTATTAGTATCGGAATCGTTGGATTCAATTATAAAAAGTATCAGAACGTTAACCCTTAAAGTTCCGAGCAAACCGGAAGCGTGGGGTATGTTTTTTAATTCATTAGAGAGAGCATTTGACACAAAAGGTGTCCCGAAACAATTCAAAGCTGAGATTTTACTTAATTTACTCGGAGAAAAGGCCTCGAATGTTATAGTTTATATAAAGGATGATGAAATAAGAGATTATGAAAAAATTAATTGGATCGTGTTAAAAAGAGTTTGAGCCGACACCTCAGAAATGCTTGGAAAACTTTAAACTTGCTAATCGCCAATCAAACGAAACGTACGTGCAATTCGCTTCTATATTAACTACAAATTTCGATTACTATCTTAAGCTGAGAAATGTAACTGATTTTGAAAGCTTAAAACAGCTTACAGTTCTGATAAAATGTTTGAAATTTTGGATAAGCAAACAGCATCCCATGTCCGTATTAGACAAGGTGAATCTTGGATGAAACCACGAGAGTTAGGAAAGGAATGTGACGTTTTTTCCTCATCTCGAGGCACGTCGTACTTCCCTCCGAAACATCCAGATAAGTTTTCAAAACACGTTCCAAAGGTTTTCCTTTCAGATTTCAGATCATCAAAATGTGATTTGTGTAAATCGGGAACTCATCCTTTACATAAGTGCTGTAACTTTAAGAGGTTATCGGTGAAGGAGAGACTTGAGATTGTAAAAAGAAACACTGTTTCAATTGTCTCTCTGCTAATCATTTGGTTTCGAATTGTGAATCATCGACTTCTTGTCCGCAGTGTAACAAGAAGTACCATGATAGTTTACATTTTTCGCTTGAGAAAAAACCAGCCCTTCAAGAAAGGTCTGAAGTGGAGTATCAATCGGCGCCAGTTGTTGAGACTCCGAGTGCTAATAGGCTAAACGCCAACGCAATTCCTTTCGAAACAAACATAGTAGATCAAACTTTCGTTGGTGCATCAAATTTGCAAGCTACTCGTAAATCTGTTTTGCTCTCCACAGCGATTGTTTATGTTCAAAGTAAAGATGGACGATTTATTACTTGCCGTTGCTTACTGGATAGCGGTTCAATGAGTCATTTCTGTACAACTAATCTAATTGAGTGCTTACAGATTCCAAAAGAGAAAATTAATGTGGCAGTTTCTTGTTTGTCAGGCGCCTCATTAAATGTAAAGTCCAAAACATCAGTCGTTGTTAGTAATAAAAGTGGTAGTTACCAGCAAAAACTAGAGTTTCTTATTGTGCCTAAAATTACGCATATAACTCCCGCGAAGTTAATTGATATCTCCAAATTAGATATCCCAAAGACCGTTGATCTGGCTGATCCAGAGTTTAATAAACCTAGTAGAATTGATTTATTATTAGGATCGGAAGTTTTTATGAGTTTATTGAGGTGTGGGCAATTAAGCCTTTGTAATTCCAAATTAATACTACAAAATACGGTTTTCGGATACACTATGAGTGGGAGTATGTATGATAGCTTTGATACGAATAGAATATATTGCGGCTTAGTTAGCAATTTGGGAATTGGAAAATGTTGAGGAGTCCTTAACAAAAAACGAAGAAACTGAATATTGTGATGAGCACTGTGAGAACTCATTTGAGAGATAGTGATGGGAGATATATTGTGAAAATGCCTCTCAAAGAGGATCCCTCTTGTTTAGGGGAATCGAAAGAGATTGCTCAAAAAAGGTTAAACTCTTTGATTAGAAAGCTATCTAGAGATCTTAACTATTATAATCTTTATAAGTCTTTCATAAGTGAGTACGAAACTTTAGGTCATATGACAGAAGTAGTTGAGGAACAACCACGGGTTATTTATTATATCCCGCATCACAGCGTTTACAGAGCAGATAGTGCAACAACCAAGCTGAGAGTTGTGTTTAACGCATCAACAGTGACGACAGCTGAGAATTCTTTAAATTCCATTCAGCTAAATGGAGGCGTGATACAAGACGACCTTTTTGCAATCATGTGCCGTTTTAGAAAACATCGATTTGTTTTTACGGCAGACATAAAAAAGATGTTCAGAATGATTCTCATTAATGAGGAACAAAGAGATTTGCAGAGGATTTTGTGGAAATCCGCAATAGACGCTCCACTTAAAACCTATCGTCTGAACACTGTCACATACGGGACAGTTAGTGCTCCATATCTCGCTATGAGAACTTTGAAACAACTATCTATTGATGAGAGGAAAGATTTTCCTGAAGCAGCGTCAACCCTAGTTACAGACGTGTACATGGACGACATTCTGACTGGTGGTGATGACCTACAGCAAACGAAAGTACTTCAGCATCAGTTAATTGGCATCCTTAAGAGAGGTGGAATGGAGCTCCATAAATGGTTCGCCAATTGTCCTGAACTGTCTATACAGTCAAGTGCCGAGTATTTGTTCGCACATCCAGAAGAGACCAAAACGTTGGGTGTCTCCTGGAAGCCTCACAGTGACTATTTCTCGTTCAACCTTGATGAGAATATGGGTGTCACTAAGAGAGCTGTGTTATCTACTCTAGCTCGTATTTTTGACCCTCTTGGTCTTCTGGGACCAGTCATCTCAGGAGCTAAAATATTCCTCCAACGTCTTTGGTTGCTGAAATTGGGTTGGAATGATCCATTGCCTTCGACTGAGGTAACGGAGTGGAGAAATTTCATTGCAGCGCTTGCGGCTATAAAAACCTTACACATCGATCGTCGAATCCTAACAGATCATCCTGCTTCGATCCAGATGCATGGATTCTCTGATGCCTCAGAGAAAGCATATGGTGCCGCGGTGTACCTTCGATCGACAAATTCTTCAACTGGTGCTATATTGGTTAGTTTAGTGGCTAGCAAGTCCAGAGTTTCACCCATAAAACCTGTGACGATCCCTCGTCTTGAGCTGTGTGCTGCCGTGCTTCTAGCTAAACTGATCAATAGAGTTCTCAAGGCCTTAAAGCTAAAGGTGTCGTACACCTACCTTTGGAGTGATTCCACGATAGTTCTTTCATGGATCCAAAGAAAACCCTGTGATCTCAAAACTTTCGTGGCCAATAGAGTTACCACAATTCAGGAGTTGACGTCTGTTACCCAATGGCGTCATGTACCATCCGCTGCAAATCCAGCAGACCTTATTTCATGAGGTATTGATCCTGACAAGCTAATCCATAATGAACTTTGGTGGCATGGACCCAAGTTCTTACACTAGTCAGGTGATCCTGTTCCCGAGGATTGGGAAGTTGTAACTCCCAATGAAGAGATTGAAAGAGAACTAAGAAGAAAATCTAAGGACAACAGTAACTGTTTAGTGAATTTAAATGTTTGTGATAATTTTCTTTTGAACAAATTACTTGATTTAAGTAACAATTATGTGCATATTTTGCGAGTTATATGTTATATGTTTAGATTTTCATACAATCTTAGAAACCCAACTGAAAAAAGGCAAGGCCCTCTCACACCACAAGAGTTGAGAGGTGGTGAGGTAAGTTTAATCAGATTATTACAGCAATCTGAATTCAAGTATGAATATATTGCTTTGAATAAAAGTAAGCCTGTTACAGGCAAATTATATTCCTTAAATTGTTTTTTGGATAATGATCAAATTATTAGAATTGGTGGACGTTTGAGTAATTCTAATTTAAGTATTAGTGCAAAACATCCTATGCTGTTACCTGCTAATCATAAATTAACTAGTATTATTTTGAAATATTTTCATTTGAAATATTTGCATGTTGGACCAACTTCCTTGTTATATCATGTTCGTCAAAATTTCTGGCCTTTAAATGGTAGAAACGTGTGTCGCAAAATAGTACACGAGTGTATTACTTGTTTTAAAAACAAGCCTGTTGCAGTGAAACAAATCATGAGTGATTTGCCAAGTGAGCGTGTTATATCATCCTTTCCTTTTCATTTCACTGGTGTTGACTTTTGCGGACCCTTTTTCATTAAGTTTAAGAATCAAAGAAAAGGTGTGCTAAATAAAATTTATGTAGCTATATTTGTATGCCTATGCACTAAAGCGTTAAACCTGGACTTTGTTTCCGATTTAACATCTGATGCATTTATTGCATGTTTAAAGCGATTTTTCGGTCGTAGGGGCAAATCTGCGAAGTTGTGGAGTGATAATGGTACAAACTTTGTAGGTGCCAATTCTGAAATGAAAAGATTATTTCGTCTAGTTAAATGCCCAGATGAAACCTTGGCAAATTACTACACTTGTGAGGGTATAGATTGGAAATTCATTCCTCCAAAATCGCCGAATTTTGGTGGCTGGTGGGAAGCAGGGGTGAAATCCTTTAAGTTTCACTTGAAACGTGTCATTGGTAACTCAAGACTCTATTTTAGACAGTGGGTACATCTGAAGAGTGATTCGATTCCAGATTGATTCTTCGATTCGATTCTTTTCTCGAGGTGATTGCGGTGGATGGACATTTTGATGCTTTTCGACTTTCTTCTTTCTGCTTATCACACGTCGCGAAATTGATTCTTCTGAATTGAATCAGTATTTCTAACTCATCAAAAGGCATGCATTGTCAAGAGATCTTTAGCTAAAAGAACTAGAAGATATTCAAACTTGATTTTGTGTGTAAAGATTAAAAGGGTTTTGCTCGAAAGCGAATAATTTATACAAGGAAAATAAAAGCAATTATAATTTGATGACCGCATTCAAAAAGTGATTTATTTTTAAAAACAGTGATCCAAGATTTTAGTGATGTCATTCTTGGATACCTATGATGGTTTTTAAAAAGAGAGAAAATAAACACATTTTTTGTGTTTCACTGCATTTAAAGGTACCCCGAGCATATTGTGCTTGTCTTTCATCAGTCATGAATAAACTGTTCTGCAGATCTGTAGTGAAATATACTTTATTTAAATCGTTAGAAAAATCTAGTTATGAGAGGAAATCGTTTTCGTAAGCAGTCGAAAAAATCATTGAAAGGTGCTTGATGAAAGGCGTTCTTTGAGAAAATCAAATGATTTAGAGAAGGGAGCGGTTTGATATTTGCTCGAAGGCAGCTAATATCTCAGAACGGTCCTGGTTTTATTTATATTATTTACTTATACGTGATTAAGTGGAATATCAGTTCGAATTTTAATTGGTGCCCAAACAAAGTTATACGCTGTTTGTATAACAATCACTCGCTTTAAATTAAGTACTTCAAATAAAACGGGAAACTGTATTTAACATAAATTGGAGTTAAAATGTAAAAAATACCTCGGGACATGCGACCTTTATAAGAGTATCAAAGTTGTTTCATTATTTGAATATATGAGCGACCCCATACATGTTTGTTTAATACAGCTAAATTTGAGTCGTTTAAATTGGTCCAGTTCCACAGAAAAAAGTCGCACTTATGCATAACGATACGAATATCCTTTTCATATCGACGAAATTACTTTCAAATTTCATTACACATAATACATTGCACAAATATGTCATGTAATTTAGCATTCCACTCATGCTCCAAGAACAGATCTGATCACTTGATTCTTTGTTGAAACCACTTTTTTGCTTTTATATTTAAAGCAAAAATTTATTAGAATGTATAGTAAATCAGATAATGGTAAGTGCTACAATTTTAAAAATGTTTTAAGAATTAAATGGGGAAATTTTCAGAAAATTGTAATTTTTTCCCTATTTTTAAAGTCGGTCTTGTTCAAATCACATCAAATTTGCAAAAACTTGATTGTTTAATATACTCTACAACTGAAAAGCACTAAGTGTCAAGTTTTAGATGTATTGCTTTTTGAATAAATAGTATCACCTGAAATTGTGAGACTAAAACGACTATCCTGTGAATACATTGTTTATTTTTAATATTTGTTCTTGTTATTATTTCAAAAAAGGGCTAAGATTGTTAACCATAAATTGTAAGATACACAAAAAGTGCAAGTGATTTCATGCCATTTAAAAAAGCTTTGATAGTTTTAATTTGGTTATAACTGGGAAACAAAGTAGATAAGTAGTTGAATTAACGTCGTACTGAAGCAACATGACGACGGTTCGAGATCTATCTCGAAGGGAAAGATCCGAGGACAACACCTCGTTATTTTGAACCACGGTCAGATAACGAGGTCACACCTGAGCTGCCACCCTCATTCTCCAAACTTCGACACCAAGCCAAAAGGAAAGAAAGTAGGATAGGCGTTAAAAGTTTACTTATCGTAATAAAATACTATATCTGTCACAACAGCCCTAAACATATCTATGCATTAATTTTATCTATACAAACAATTAGAAATACTTATTTGAATTTTCCTGCACAATAATATTCTCCCTAATGTGTTTTTGTGTCGTTTTGCTTGAGCAAATTTTATCAGTTTTTCACCATGTTAAAATTTAACATTTGAGCATGATTTACGAAAACGTCTTTCCTGAGTATGCGAATTTAGATCAACTTGATTTAAATCAGTGATTTTTATTTAAAAAATCGTGTTTAAGTATATTTCAATTTTCCTTTTTTTCTTAGGAACTGTTTAATAATAATATTGAAAAAGAATAACCTGGAACAGAGTGCGTGTTATTGTATACAACCTTTTTCACGTCATTGCACACCTTACAAGCATAAATAATTTCAAGACACACTATGAGGGAACATTTTTTATTAACATGATTAATTTGTTCTATTTCATACTAGGGATTCAGTTAATGAGATCTTTCTTTCAAATATTTTTGCATTATAAAACACATTCCAATTAGACATTCGTTTCAGATAAGTCTTATACAGTCATAAGCAAGGAAAAAACGAAACAAATGATTGAAAATACCTAATCCATACATCCTCAGTGATTGATGTTTGACATAGTTTTTATATCACATCTATGCAGAGACGTAACTAGAGGGGGCAGACGGGGTATCTGCCCCGGGCGCCGGATTGGCCGAATATTTTTTTTTAATATAGATATTTACGTATGATAAAAAATGAAGCGGAAAAACTTAGCTCCTTTTATAGTTTTTGTAGTCTACTAACTGCAGAATGTGCCAAGAAATAGCAGGAAAGCTTAAACCTAGATCCTCTTTTTGAAGAAGTACGGAGGAGGAAGCAGCGGATGTTTGATGAGAAGGGCGAAGTTGAAAGAGCTATGAATTCTCAGAAGAAAAAAAGTTCAGATTATTGATTATACAAATAATAGATCGGATTCTGAGTGAACTGAAGCAAAGGTTTCAAGTCGTTCAAAACATGAATAGTTTATTTGGTTTCCTCGATGGAGCTCGGTTTGAAACAATGAATGGAGAAGAATTGAATCAGCCACTTGAGTTAGCTACCACATATAAAGAAGACTTAGATAAGGACTAGCTGGAGATAGAAGAGGAGAGTTTTTAAGTATCATGCCTTGGATTTAAGCCCTAATATGAAAACGGCTACACTATCAGGTCTTCTGACGTTAATATACAAGAACGGACTTGAAGACGCGTCCACCAACATAACGACAGCATTGAGAATTTTCCTCACAATACCAGTCTCAGTCGCCTCAAATGAAAGGAGTTTTAGCAAACTAAAGATCATAAAAAATTACCTCAGAAACTTAAGAGGACAACAACGACTAACCATCATATCAATAGAGCACAAGTTAGCTTCAAAGCTATCTTTTGAGGACATTGTAAAAATGTTTGCAGCCGAAAAAGCCCGTAAAGTCAAGTTTTAGTTCAAGCTTTCTGTGTTTAAATTAATTTTTTTACATTTTGTCAATAGATTAAGAGATTGTGAAAAATGTCTAAGTATAACTCAAGATAATAACTTGAGTAAAATCTGTTATTATTAATTCTTGTTCCACAGTTTTCCAAAATCCTTGAATGGTTTTCGGTCGACGTTTCGATAATTCTCTTTTTAAAAGTCCAAAAGTCCATGGGTGAGACATCTGGAGATTTAGCAGGAATATCAGTAAATGGTATTTATTGACTTGATACCAGTTTCTTGTTCCAATTTTTCCACGAATTTAATAGTGGATTTAGATGTGTGGCTGCTTGCTTTATCCTGATGCAGTTCTACTGATTGTTGGCACTTTGGGTAAAGATATAGTATTTCTTTTTTGAATATAGGGGATAAAATAGGGTCTTGATAATATGTGGGAGTTGATTTTTAAATTCCCCTCTCCTTTTTACTTTTAATTTTCCATTATATGCAAAACCGGCGACAATCATAAGTTTCTTAGAGAAAGTTCTCACGTTTAAGTTACAAAGCTGAACCACGTTTTAAGATTTTTCTCCTCTTTTATAATGAATTGTTCTTTTTTATTGCAATCTTTTAAATACACCCACGTCTCGTCTATTGTCACAACATTTTTCCATCTTTCTCCAGCTATAAATGCTTCTCATACAGAATTCTGCAGCGAGTTCTGCTTTCTGCAATATGTCGTGGAGATAGACGATGAACATTGTATTTTTTGGCCTTTTAAGATTCAAATCACTGTTAATTATGTTATTTACAGTTGAAACTGAACATTTTAATTACTGTAATAGTCTTTTGACTTGGCGGATTCTCTCTTAAAATTAAAGATATTACCTTACAAATATTCTCAGAAATTCTTTTATTTTTTTGGATACGTATTTAGAAGTATTTTTCCACTTTTACGCGTTTATTCCTTTCTCATTAATAATATTACTTACAGTATCTTTAGATATAGAAAAAACATGACTTTTGCAGCGTTTTTGAATAATTGAATAAGCATAATTCTCTTCGGAAAGAGCGGAAACATAGCTTTCCTTCCATTGCTTATTTAAAAGCGCCATTTTGAAAGTAAACAAAACTCTGAATCAGCAGACGATAAGTTAAACTTTAACTATTTAACTGCTGTGAAAATAAAATTCTTTCGTAGCATACAATTTTTTACAGCTCATCAAAATCATTCAAAAAATGTCCGAACAGTCTCTGTATTTATCATAATTAAATATCCTATTTTACAGCAACAGTCTGCTGATTTCGATGCAGCCTACACATATCCCGATACCATTTGATAAAACCTTTACATTTCATTTGCAGCGATTATACAGAGTCAAAGTAAAAACCGAACACCAAAGAAAATGAAAGGAATTTGTGTAAAAGTCCGAACAAACACAAAAAATTTTAAAAGCTATAAATTGAAAGTACATTAAGAAGTGTTTTATTATATAAATTTTAAAATCTGTAGTTAAGGTAATTTTTAATTTAATGAAATGATAAATATATAAAAGTATGGACATTGTAATCTCAAAATGAAAACCGAACACAACATTTAACAAGCAAATTTCTTTTAAAAAATTACAAAAAGTTTATTGCTAATATTTTGTATGCCCTTTGCTTTCTTTGACAGCTCTGAGTCGTCTTGGCATGGACTGCATTTTTTTTTTGCAAAATGTCATGTCAATTTTATTCCAATCTTCTATTAAAGCATTCTTTAGATCTTTTTTATTTGAAATGGGATGTTCACTTACTTTTTTCTGTAAATAGTTCCAAATGTTCTCAATGACATTGAGATCTGGTGACTGTGGAGGTGTTTCCATGTCATGAGGACAGTTATACAATAACCAGCACCTTACATTCCATGCTTTGTGCTTGGGGTCGTTGTCTTGATAGAAATGAAAGTCGTTTTCAATGCCCAATTTTTGCACGCTTTCTTTCACATTTGCCTTTAGTATGTCAATATATTTATATTGATCCATAATGCCATCTATAAAATGCTGTTTTCCGACTCCACAAGCAGCAGACATGCAACCCCAAACCATTACTGACCCACCTCCATGTTTTAATGTGGATTTTAAAATTTTCAAATTTAATTCTTGATTTGGCTTTCTCCACACTAACTTTTCCGTCAGATCCAAGTGGTTCAAAATTACGTGGTGTTGTCCTCGGATCTTTCCCTTTGGGATTGATCCCGGACCGTCACCAATAGCCCGTTGTGTTGCTCCAGTGTGACGTTAATTCAAATACTCCCCCCATCAGATCCAAACAGGTTAAATTTGCTTTCATCTGTAAAAAGTACTTTATAGGTAATCTTTTTTATCATAATTTCTCAAATTTTAAGCGCTTTAACCTATTCACTTTGCTGATGTACGGTTTGCGTCGTGCAATTCTACCATTCAATCCATTTTTTCTTAGTATAATTCTAATAGTTTCAGGATTGGCTTTTTTCCCAAGGTATTTAAAACCTCAGTTACTTTTGCTGCACTTAACATAGGGTTTTGCTTTACACTTCTTACAATCCAGCGTTCATCTGAGTCATTAAATTTTTCTGTTACTTTGCTTGCGCAATTTTTCAATTTTTCTACACTTTTGGATGTTTTAAACCGTTTAATTACACCAAATACAGTTGAAGAGCTTCGACAAACTGTTTTACTGATTTCTCGAACACTTTTTCCAGATTTATAGTGAGGAATAATCAACTTATGAATGTTAATGCTCATGGCGACCCATTGCATTTAACGAAAAGAAAACCAAGGAAAAATTTATAATTGATAAATAATTTTGATATAATATTTACCAAAAAACATCGAATGACAAGTATTCTTCCATGTAACGTTGCCAAAACATGAATTTTGAAGTCTAAATAAGCCAAAAATATAAAGAATTCTAAAAAGCAGACGATTGTTCTGTTTTCATTTAGAGATTTATTTATTTTGTCAATGTTTTTTTGTTTCATATTTCAAACTATAAAATAAAAATATTTTGTAATTTATATCGAGGGATTTTGATAGCAAGGCCTTCATTTTTCATTTTCAGGTATAATTAACTAATAAGCACGTTTATTTTGATTGCTTCAAACAAATGTATTAAAAATATAGTCTGTTAGGTTTTTACTTTGACTCACTGTAAGAATATACAGTGGCTCCCAAAAGTGTTCGTACACTTTAAAAATTTGTAGAAAAAGCGCTGTAGCCTGGAATTGAATTCAAATATAAAGTCCAATATTTTTTCATATCATCATGTGATTCTAAATAAAACCTAACATTCTTTAAAAAATATTGACTCATTTTCTTTTTATAAAAATGAAAATGCAAGGAGGCAGAGAAAGAACACGTCACAAAAGTGATCGTACAACAAAACATTTTCGGATAAATTCATAAATAAAATTATCGTTTATCGCTTTTGTTATTTTTGCATTGTGAATTTAAAAAATCGTTTAGCTTTAATCTTTGCTTGCTTACTTCGTAATATTCTATTTATTATTTAAAAATGACTCGTAGTTGTAAGGAAACAACGAACAGCATTCGAAAATTGATTATTTTTCATCATAGTAGTGGTAAATCAGTTCGGAATATCTCTAAATTAGTAAATTTATTCCATTCTAGGGTGCAGTATGTGATAAAACGCTTTAAAGAAGAAAATCGGATCGAAAATAAGGTGAGGAAAGGTCGTCCGGCAAAGTTAATCAACGTGATCAGAGATTTATAGTTAGAAAATTTGTGAAAAATCCACGTTTGAGTGCTGTAAAAATTTCTACAGAATTTACTGAAGAGTTTTCTACTTTAATTTCATCTGAAACTGTTCGACGAGTGCTCAGATCAGCTGGATTAAATGGGCGTTCTGTCCGAAGAAAATTTTTTACAAGTGCGAAAAATAGAAAGCGTAGGCTTTCCTTCGCAAAATCAATAATAAATAAGTCCAAAATGTATTGGAATAATGTCTTATTTACGGATGAAAGCAAATTTAACATGTTTGATTCCGATGGGCGTATAATTGTATGGAGAAGAAAAAATGAGCTTAATCCCAAGAACTTAATTGGAACAGTAAAGCATGGTGGTGTCCTTGTGTGGGGGTGCATGTCAGCATCAAGGCTAGGTAATTTGGTATTTATTGATTGCATAATGAATCATGCTCTTTATTTAAATATTTTAAAAGACAATTTAAAATTATCAGCCCAAAATTTAGGTATTGGAAAAAACTTTTTTTTAAATCAAGATAACGATCCTAAGTACACGGCTATCAACGTTCGCCTCTGGTGTCTCTATAATTGTTCGAAGTTCTGAAAACACCACCTCAGTCACCGGATTTAAACCCAATAGAACACATTTGGAGAGAACTGGAGGTTACAATACGAAGACGACATTAAAACGAAAAGCGAACTAAAAACAGTAATGATTGAAGAATGGAGGAACATTGATGCAGAAATTACAAAAAACTAGTGAACTCTATCCCCAGACGTTTAAAAGCTGTTGTGGATGCTATAGGATATCCTACTAAGTACTAATTTACCGAAATATTACAATATTTACTAACGTAGAGATTTTTCTAAAGAGTATGAAGACTTGTGAGGTAACTCTTTTGTTACTTTTTGATTATTGATTTTCCAAACAGTTTTACTATGTTTTAAAATATTTTATGTAGTTTTGTTAAGAACAAGTTATAGATATTATTAAAAAATTCCCATTCTGAAATATTAATTTTTACTAGTGGTCGCCCAGTGGTCGAAATTCGACCATAATTCATTTAATTTTTAAGTTTGAACGTTAATAAGGTTCTTTTGTCAAAGAGTATACCTCTATATTCATTGCATATAATTTTTTTGAATTTTGTTCTATTACGTAAGCTGCGAGCATGTACAAATACGTCATAGGAAAAATGCGGTATAGCTTGGTTAAGCCATATCTAAAAAACAATAACGCGTTGTTTGACATTTTCTTGGGTTTTTTTTATTGCTATACTGGCCAGAGGTTTCGCCAAGGCTACACAGTTAATTTGCCTATCTTTTTCAAATTATATAAAATTTAAATAAAAAATAAATCTGAAAAATGAAATAAGGAATACGTGCCTCGTATTTTTTTATATTTTTTTTTATTGAAACAAAAAAAACGGGTGGTTAAAAAAAATAGATGTTGTCCATTGAACTTGAAATAGTTCGACAATGAATATAATGATTCAAAACGTCTGTGTAGACGATGTTTTTTGTAAAAACTCTTTCATCGTTTGCTAAATGCCCTTGGCCGTTATATTCCGAAATATAAAATCTCAAACCATCGAACTCTACTTGCTGCGACGTACAAGTGACCATGTGTAAAAACTGGCTGCCTCAATAAAATTCCAATTTTTTCGAATGTTTGTCCTTGAGACTTATTTATTGTCATCGCAAATGCAGGTATAATTAGAAATTGAGTTCTTTGACAGTTAAATGGTAAAATAGTTCCGGAATATGTTAAATTTATACCTGGAATCAAAATTCTCTTATTGCGTGCGGTTCCAGTTAAAACTTCGCAATCAATAGTATTACGATGCATAAATTTGATGCGCATTCTTCTTCCATTGATTAATGCTTCCTTTGTATTTAAGTTTCTGATCAGCAAAACGATGCAATTAATTTTCAATACTAACTTATGTGGTGGCAAATTATGCCAAATCTCATACTCCTCCGTGCGCGCAATGTGCTTAAAAAGGGGTACAAAGCTTTTTCTTCACGTATTAATATATAGATTAATGGATAGAGCAGTATTTCATTGAAATTCGTAAGTGTACGAACACTTTTGGGAGCCACTGTACCAAACATGCTACTCTTAGATTATTTGTCAATGAAATATCTAAAAGTTAACTTAGAATTAATTAGGTATTTTATCTTGTACTGAAAATGAAATTGCTGCAAATTAATCTATTTACCTTTGAAATCAAGCATTTACCATCTAAGTTTAATAAAAAAATTTGGACTAGTGGAATTAATATGTGGTGGCGATATCAGGTGTTGTCGGGGAGGGTTTTCCTTTGGTTGGCCGGAGGGGGGAGCCAAGGCGAGTTCTTGCCGCGGGTGGAAACTAGCCTAGTTAAGTCTTTGCATATATGAACTAAGAATTACAATAACAAGGAGACTAAGAATAGTTACTAAATTGTCAGATTTGACAGAGTGAAATTGTGATTAAATTTTTAGAACACTTCTCTCTCTCTGCCAAACTGAAGGCTTCGTTTCTCAATAAAAAATAGGCCTTATAAAATAAAAGAAAACGTTACAAGTGCAACTTTCATATTCAGACAGCTCCTGCATCATATTGCAGTTTGGATTTTAGATTTTATTAACATACAAACATTTAATTGAATATTTTTAGTTTGCCATTCTCAAATGAGAAATATTTTCTGATATGCCAACAAAGTTACAAGTATTTAAGTTCACTATACAAACTCTTCACTTCTAAGCCCACACTGAAGAATCACAAAAACATCAAATGTCAAAGGCACTAATAACAACTTTGTTTTTTGGTAGAACACATTTATATATTTTCACTTGAATAACGTTCCAATATATTCTAAAAAAGATGCAATATCCTAGCCGTAGATGACAGATATTTTTATTTAAAAGATCTGGTTTGTTGCTCTATGGTTTACAATATTTTTTGCTACACAAGGGCTAAGTAGATCGTAATTTAAAAAATTCTTTCGCATCTGTTAGTCATGTTTATAGAAGTGTTAAAATGTGTAATTTACATAAGTAAAAATCATATTTACACCTCGATAATTGTACTTAATATTCATTATTAATTTTAATCTCTGAATTGTTTGCAATCATAAAAAAGCTTTCTGCTTTTCAAACCCAAATTTATTTTGTTAACATATTCAACTATCAGATGGGCGAATAAACTTTTACATTCCAAACTTCAATTCCTTAAATATAGAATAGTTATGCTGGCAGTGCAAATAATTCCTAGGGATCAATGCATAAAATTAACCAACATATTACACCAAACAAAACAAAAATATTGCAATTTCCAATTATTAAGATTTATGTGCAAAATTTGAATGCTTTCTTTTGATACTGCAGAAAACTATTTCATTGTGGCTAAGTGTCAGGGTATGAAAAAAATCATGATTAAAAAACATCGGATTTATTTCAAATAAAACCAACACTGATGAACAGGCTTGTGAGTTACACCTGTTGATCAACAGCCCAATAGGGAAATACATAGTTGTCTAATAATTATGATACCTATAAAAAAATTAATCAGTGTCTTCAAGGGAAGGATAATTTCAATACAATTGTTGGGGTGAACTACATACGAGAAAATTTCTTAATACATTTGAATAAAATAGCATGCATCTTGTTTTAATCATTATTTAATTGTAATAAAACTTAATACACACAGAAAGGAAAATGAAATTTAAAATCTTGAGATTTAAATCAAGCTGATTTAAACCGACATACTCTGATCTTATCTAAAAGAAATTTATAATTGATGCCATGTAAAATGGTCATCAAAAACAAACATCATTTAGTTTTTAACTGCCAAATATTGAATGACTAGGTGACACCAAATAAGTCTATTTTTCCTTTTCAGTTGGAAAACTTCAGACATCAGAGATTTGTAAATATATCTGTAAAATATAAATGGTATTTCAATAAATAACAAAACACAAATCTGTTATACTCGTAAGGCAATATACAACATACTTTCATTGAGAAAAACATTTTAAACTGAAAATGTTTCAACTCCCAGAAATCATTGATTTATCAGATCACACTGCAAACTTTCCCCTGTGTTCAGCAGTTAATTCTCTCAATGCTGCTTTTCAATTAAGTCTTCTGAACTAAAAGATGTTTATTATTTGTTAAATCCTCCACATATTGTAGAGGGTGCTGTGTGAGCCTGTGGAGTGTGTTAAGTCTCCCACGTGTTGTCGAGGATGCTGTGTGAGCGCGAGGGTTAACATTCAGGAATTAGACTGAGAAAGGCTTCTTTAGCCTTACAATGAGAAAGCCAGTAAAATTACAACACATAAAATCCATACAACAGTGGGTTAGAAAAGTAATATTTCATAAGAGAAAACATATTACTGAAGAATTAATTATAGGTTTCATTCAAACTTAATTTGGGTTTGTGTTAAGAGTTTTGTAGTAAAAGAAGGTAATATTTACTAAAAATGTGAACAAATTATTTTGAATTGATCTAGAAAATTTGTTAATACAAACACAAAAAACCTTAATATTTTCTTAGTTTGATAGTGTATTAAGTGCAGATATAAATTAACTGTAACTATATGGTCTGTCCATTATTGGTTACACATTTGGTATCTGTTTAATTCCTTGCTTGTGTAGGTATGTATAAATACTTTATGTTCCAATGATAGTATCATAAATAAACTGTCTAAAATTTGGTATGTGGAAATCTGAATTTAAAAATGTATTATTTACTTTTTTTATAAACATAATAACACACAAAGACACCACAATTTATACTGTCAGTTTGCTTGATACGGGGAGGGAATTTAAGAGTCCATTCATTGGAGTTAGGAAATACACTACTTAATATTGAATACCATTTGAGCAATAAAAGTGACATTGTTTTATCTATGGAGTCATTTAATGGATCATAAAACTCTAAGGTACGGCTATCAACATTTACAACAATTAGAATCCAATGTTTATTGACATTAGCTGGAATGAGTAAAATTGGAACAGCTGCAGTATCGACCCCCCCTCCATTTGGCGACTTTTTTTGTCGCCAACCTTGACGTTACTTGGCGACATTTTTTAACAGACGTATTACAAAAAAAATGTACATAAGTTGAATATCGGTTTAAGCTTCATTTCAGAATTGCACTTGGAACAAATCATCTTATTAGCAATCAAGCGCGCCTCCATCCAAAAATCCAACACCATTTTTTTTCCTGGCACAAATGTATAAGAAAAATTCGATTAGCCAGGCCTACCAAAAGTCTCATGTCTCATATTAGTAAATTTAAAATTAAATTTACTCCCAACTAACTCTTGAAACTTTGAAACAGTAGTTTGAACGGACATGACTAACAAATAAAAATTCTAACTAAAAAATAAGATGAAATTCCAATAAGATTGAAACGGTACAACCTGTAGGGTTGCTAGAATGGAGTGGAAAAAACATCAATTGCAATCGAGGGTTGGCGACGTATAAAGTCGCCAAATGGAGGGGGGGTCTATACTGCAGCTGTTCCGAACATATTGTATCCAGTGACCCAAAGGTGTCTGAATACCTAATAACATTAAAAACAAAAGCATCAATTGAATCATTCAACCAACCTTTGCAAAAAGCAGAAGCTGATCTTAAAAGGGTTTCTTCTTCTAATGAAATAAAGAGATCTAAAGATTTCAGCATGTATGTCTTAATCTCTATGTCATTAACTTTTACTTCACATGTCAAGATATTACTTTTATCTATTATCTTAAATTTTGAAAAGTTACAGGAATTAGCACCTACGAAAGTATTATTTACAGTTTGTTCATTAAATGAGTCCTTTGAAGGAATCACTGTTCCTAACAAAACACAGTAAATGTATACCCGAAATTTATTTGTATCAAATGGCACATAAACACTAGACTTGTATATTATCTAATGGGCAAAGTAACATACAAACACACCACAGTTCATTGAATCTTGTTGCAACACATGTAAGGGGAAATTAATAGTCCACATCCCAGTTGTACAACCAAAATAATTTTTAACATTATCTAAAATTTTGCAATACTTGTAAGAACTATCATTATTTGATGGATCATAAAAATCAATGCATCTTTTTTCTTTATTAATAAGTATTAAACACCAATGATTTTCCATGCAAACAGGCAGAAATAAATATTTTGATGATAAAATCCAAGGATTGCAAGCTAGTAATTGATCTGTTGATGACATGCTATTTATTATTATGTTTGTAATAGCAGAATCAATTAAAACAAAGTCTGGATTAACCGTACACAGCACATAAAGAAATGCATCAATGATAACGTCAAATAACCATCCTCTGACAAAATCTTTAGACTTCAATTTAATAGCACTTTCTTCATTAATAGTAATAAAAGGATCCAGAGATTTGAAAGCTGTTTGACACAATTTGTAGACCCCAATGCTTTTAGTAAAAGATTCACCAGTTTCATTGTTTAATTTTGTAAATTGTTCATAGGAATCTATCTTTGCCTTCTTGCATGGGGTCATATTTACAAAACAATCATCAACATCTTCAGAATCTAAGAACCTTTTAGCACTATTCCTCTTGCGAAGCATTGCACCTTTCTGTTTTCTTTCTGGTTTTGAAAAGAATCTGATGGTCAATAGCCTGATTTGGAGCCACTTTTGAAGAAGGAAAAATATTAGAATTTTTATCAGTCTCAGAGTTTAAAATGCCACGGCATCCAGCAACTAATGTTTGCAATAATTATTGGCAAAGGAGGAAATTCTAACAAAGAGTAGATGTCAGGAACATTAAATTTTTTAGAAAGGACAGGTTTGAAAGAGGTTACATAGCACATATTAGGCTTAGAATAAGATTGAAAATTGCATTTAACAGGCAAAGTAAAATCTAAAAATGCACTTACTGCAGGACTGTCCTTCTTGGAGATTGCAGCTTCCATTGGAATCAGCAAATTCTAACAAAGAGAAATTAAATGTCAGAAAAATTAAAAATTTTTAGAAAGGACAGGTTTGAAAGAGAACACATATTAGGCTTAGAACAAGATTGAAAGTTGTATTTAACAAAGTAATATCTAAAATTGCAACTTACTGAAGGACTGTTCTTGGAGATTGCAGCTTCCATTGCAATCAGCCCTCCTAATGTTCGTGAAAACATTTTCGCCAAACGAAGATTCCCTTTTCTGTTGAGATGCAATCCATCACGTCCCCAGAGGCCTTTCCATGAACCAAGAGACTGACAGAAATAAAATCCCTCTCGGCCCAGGCAAGCCTTTTCTAGTTCATGATTGACGATTGAAGTCTTTTGGTTTAACAACTCTAGTTCAGGTGCCAGAGAAGCACGGGACTCAGAATCCAGAAACAAATTGGGACCACGTGGTATGACCCCAGAAATAATCACCTTAGCAGCAGGATACAAAATAGAAAGCTCTTGAAAAAGGCTGGTGTATTCCTGAAGAATTTCAGAAACATCACCAGCAAGGTTATTAGTCCCTACATGAAATAGCATCCATTCATACTTACCTAAACTGGTAAGTTTACTTGACATCCTTTCTATCTTCGCACCTGGAAAAGAAACGAGATCAGTTTCATGATCCTGCAATTCGCTAATTAAGTATTCGTTCAAATACTTAACCATTGAATCGCCGGTTATAAGAAGTCTCATTATTAACACACTACTAACAGTTGAGATGAGGAAAAGGGAAGAACGTTTAAAATAAAATATAAATCGTTTTTTGGATGAAAATGCAAAACAATACGTTTTTCACAACGCAAATAGGAAAAATATTCCACCAAGACGCGTAGTGCGCAGTCCTTCAGCAACTAAGAAATACTGTGATCAACAAATATGAATCGAACACACAGAATGAAATTGTAAATCAGATACAATGCAAATTTATTAGAATCAATGAATAAATATATAATTTATAGCAAGCACAAAAACAACTAGCAAAGCAAACCAGTAGCAATGAAAGTCACGTCCGCCTATTGACTCAGAAATGCAGGCAGCAATTTAAGCGTCTCCCTCCGAGCGTTATGAGTCACTAACAAGACTTCAGTAAAACGCCAAAGAAAGTATGCCAATTTTCGTACGAGTTCAAGATAGCTGGATAGCTCGTGATGGCGAACCAATCAGTGTGGATGAACTGCTATGTCGTCCCAGGGAAAGCGGAAATACTCCAATGTCCTCAAGTGACGTCACACATTCTATCCCAAAAAAGTTTCCTAGGTTGTGTAAGTCCCTTCAACCTGTATCTGTGTTAGGTATCCTTCATAAATAAATCTTATTGATAACTTTCACTTTTCTCAACTTTGTTTACGATAGATTCAATACAAAAACGAATAAAAATTTCACCTGTGTAGTATAAATACATCATCGGGTCGTCCTGGTAATATTTTAACTACGTTTGAGAATAAAATTTGTGTACCTGTCAACAGCATATACCGGCAGCAAATTATCTCAGATTCACACAAGTAAAAAACAAAAATTTTAATTTAGACAAAAAATAATCACAACAATAATAAATAAAAATAACCTTAAAACAAATCTCTTTGGTAGCAATGGGGGGGGGGGAATTTCAATTAACGTCACACTGGAGCAACACAATGGGCTATTGGTGACGGTCCGGGATCAATCCCAAAGGGAAAGATCCGAGGACAACACCACGTAATTTTGAACCACGGTCAGATGACGAGGCAACACCTGAGCTGGCACCCCACTCTCCAAACTTCCACACCACGCCAACGTGAGGATATTTGAGGCCACGACAGATTTAACGTGCACCAGCCCCCTTTGTACACGACGGTGTTTGGCTGGATTCGAACTCGCAACCCTTCGGTTGCAAGTCCGTTACTCTTCCAACCGGGCCACCGCGGCCCTTGGTAGCAATGATTTTTAATTAAAATGCAATGAAGCGCTCAAGAAAAAGGAAACAAAAAAGGTTAATCGAATTTCCATCTCGAAGCGGGCCGCGGTGGCCCGGTTGGAAGAGTAACGGACTAGCAACCGAAGGGTTGCGAGTTCGAATCCAGCCAAACACCGTCGTGTACAAAGGGGGCTGGTGCACGTTAAATCTGGCGTGGCCTCAAATGTCCTCACGTTGGCGTGGTGTGGAAGTTTGGAGAGTGGGGTGCCAGCTCAGGTGTTGCCTCGTCATCTGACCGTGGTTCAAAATTACGTGGTGTTGTCCTCGGATCTTTCCCTTTGGGATTGATCCCGGACCGTCACCAATAACCCGTTGTGTTGTTCCAGTGTGACGTTAATTGAAATACCCACCCCATCTCGAAGCCTACTCACATTCATTCATATCGCCTAAACCAAGCGAGAGAAAAGAATCGAATCGAAGAATCAATCTGGAATCGAATCACTCTTCAGATGCACCCACTGTCTAAAATAGAATCGTCCATGAGCATGCGCAGAACTGATCCCGTTCACAGCCGTCTCTAGAAAGACACGCTAGTGCTCTATATAAGCTTAACTCAGTGGTAAAGGTGCCTTGTGATGAAAAACACGTTAAAAAGTACCAGTTAGTCTCGAATCTTGAGAAAAAGAAGTCGGAATATATAGGTAAGTAAAATTAATTTTACTATATACAAGTTTATAGCTGTAGCATAAGGAAAACTGCTCGCGGATTAGATCAGTGGTTCTTAAAGTGTGGTGCACATGCAATGTCACTAGCTAAAATAGAGAACCAAGAAAAAACACTCCATTATTTTCTGATTCTTTTATGTTCTAAAATCTAAGTTTTAGAATCAAACAATTAGGCAATTCCCAGTATTGATATGAAATAGACTTGAAGCTGAAAATGACTGAATATTGAAATTATCATGCATTTCTGAGCGAAAGAGTAGCTTCATTGTTTATATTAGAATTTAAACAAGTTAAGAACTTTTTATTTTAGTTAATAAATAATAGTTTGTATGATATTAACTTTATTTCAGTTTTTCTGTTTCGGAACTTTTAAATTATCCTTAATTCTGAAGTTTTACAACCGTATTCATAAGTCCGAGTTAAGCTTTGGATCAGCGATAACCCCCGATTTTGAAAGAAACTTTATTCACAATGCTTGATCCAAGGTTTAAATTTTTATCCTCTGAATGGTTTAACACTCAGTTGAAGGTTAACGTGTGTAGTAATAGTGTTTTGTGAATGTAGCGAAGCAGATTGTGAATAAAACAAAATGGATGACTCACTCTTCATTCTGTGCTAAGCCACAGTATTCTAACTACGAATGCTCAAATATTGGGTATTGTAACCGAGATTGGAACCGAATTTTTCAAAATTTATTTGTGATGAAACTGGTGATATCAGCTTTTGGAATTTCTAGGAATATAGTTGATTCATAAACATGCAGCTGTGTTGACCACGGTAGATACAAATTCGTTGTAGAATGAAAATGCTTTTGTAGATTTATTATGTATTAAAGAATAATGACAATGTATGTTATTTCACTTTGCACCAATACTCGTATTGGTGCAAAAGTAATCGGTTTACATTTGATTTGTCAATGATTTGATTTGTCAAGGGATTTACTAATTCTTGCTTAATAAAAAAAATTCCATAAAAATCCAATCTGAAATTAAATACCTTTACATTTCTTTATTTTCAAACTTGAATTAAAATGTTATCAAGACTACTGTATATTCATTTTATTAGCATCACCATCTTGAATCAATTCTGCTGGCAAAGTATTTGGCCAGTATGGAATGTTTAGATTTAGGGTGTCATGTTATCGCTTTAATTGATGTTGATTTGAATACGTTTTTCTTGGATAGCCCATGGTTCTATCCTGATTTGCTGATCCATGGGTAAACTCTAGATTCGTGAATGCAGATGTTAATGCTTTATAATTTATGTATTAAACATGCATCTAAATAATTTACTCCCAATATTCAGGTGAAAAATAAGAATCGCTGTTATTTTAAAAAATCCTGACTTAAATCAAAATTTTAAAATTTTTCTTTATTCAAGTGTAATAGTAATGTTGGAAATGAAATATCCTTAGATAGGATACATGCTATTAGTTATGAGAAGTTAAAGTTTGCTTCTACTCGGGAACACCCCAAGAATGACCCTTTTTAAACTAAAAAATAACAGGCTTCCTTAGTTTGAGGACACTAAATTGATTTGGATGCTATGGTCTAGGACAGGGATGGGCAAACTTTTTCGGTCGCGGGCCAAAAATCGAAAAAAAAAAGTTTGGCGGGCCAAGATAAATTTTTCTAAAATTTTAAAAACAATATACAAGTATTACAATTTAAATATGTTAATGAGATGAATGAAATTGCGATTTCATTTTTAAAAGTTCCTTATATTGAGGTTCGAAGTGAGATGTACTGATTCTAAGGAACGAGGCTAAATGCTCATCTGTCAGTCTACTTCTGAAATAATTCTTTCTATGGTTCATAGTTGAAAACACTTGTTCACATATATAAGATGAAGCAAACATGGCACTGATTTTCTGGGCGTGAGATATTAAATTTGGGAAACTTACTTTCGATAATGATTTGTAAAACTCTAACTTTGGCATATTTAGAAACAGCTGCTTGATAGTTAGATTGCAACTCAATTAATTCAAGCTGCAAATCTGACCTCACTGCTTCACAATTTACGTTGAAAGGCATGGTAAAAATATCCAATTCTGTTTGAATGGCACTGAAATCTTGAAATCTGCGTTCGAACTCAAAATGCAGTTTTTTTTCAAGCCATCTTCATAATTCTTAAGCTTCTCTTCATTTACTGAGGGTATTGAATCTAACCTCGAGAAATGAGACAAGTCGTTCTTAGCTAGCTGCCCAGCAAACAGATTAAGTTTTAGTTTAAAAGCTTTGAGATGGGCCCAGATATCGTCGATAAATTGATTTTTCCCTTGCATCTTGACATTCAAGTTGCTCATATGACAAAGAAGATCTGTGAAAAATGCAAAGTCCGAAAGCCATTCTGTATCTTCTAACATTTCGCACTCCGCAGAACACTGTTTCTCATGGAAGAACGACACAATGTCGTCTTTCAGCTGCCAAACTCGCTCGAAAACACATCCTGCACTAAGCCACCTTACTTTCGTGTAATACAGTACATCAGAGTATTCAGATTGCACGGACTGAAGAAAATCTCGAAATTGCCTGTGAGTAAGCCCACGAGATCGAATAGTATTTACAAGCTTCACGACTGCATCAAGCACGGGTTTCATATTCAATGCAGATTTACACAAAGCATCTTGATGTATAACACAATGTAGAAAAACAACATTGTTCCCGGGATAGTTTTGATTAAAGAGTCCAAGAAATCCAGATTTTTTTTCCTGTCATATTTGGTGCTCCATCGGTCGTAATATTACATATATTTGTTATAGGCACTTTCAAAGTTAAAAGCCCTTCCTGAAATTCACGAAAAATATCACATCCCGTTGTAGTTCCCTTTAAAGAACGCATGCACGCCAGTTCCTCGGTAATTTCAAAGTTCTCATCAACACCTCTTATAAATAATACTAATTGAGCAGTATCATTTATATCAGTGCTTTCATCCATAGCTATGGAGCAAAATTTAAACTGGCCAATCTTTGACTCTAATTGTGATGTCAAATTTTTATCGATGGCTTCGATTCTAGAAGTCACCGTTTTTCGAGATAAGCTTACAGTCTCAAAATTATTTTTCTTGTCTGGACATAAAACATCACAAACTTGGAGCATGCATTGTTTAACGAACTCCCCATCACTGAGAGCTTTATTATTTTTAGCAATATTGTATGCTACAATGTAACTTGCATGTGTAGCTGCTTCTTGGATAGTGTTTACCTTCTTGAAAAAATTTTGTCGGCCTGATAATTTTTTACAAAGACTTTCTACATTTTGTTTTCTTTCATATTCGGACATTGCTTCGTAATTGGAATTCTTATGCTTAGATGTGAAATGACGGGAAATGTTATATTCTTTGAAGACTGCTACAGCTTCATTGCAGATGAGACACACTGGTTATCTTTACGTTTTTAGTAGCCATTTGGGGTTGAAATATTTTACGAATAACCCAAACAAGCACTAGCTACGCTATACTTTTTATACTTTCACCACTATTCACAATGATGCTATATGTCCGCAATCTTTTCATACGCAATCAATAATATTAAAACTCGCGCCAAAAGAAAAAGCCGCTGGCTGGAGCTTAAAATGCGCAGTCTGCCACATGTGAGGTCTAATTCACCTATATTGGATTCCCATATGTCTGCTCCCCGAGAAAGAGATAACGCTTGTTGGCGCCAGTCTACAGCTATAACTAACAAAGAACTTCCGCTTTTAACACTTTACCGATTGAAAGCTGTCTGTGCTTGCTATTTCCGTCGATTTATGTTTTGTAGAACAAAAATAGAGAAAGTAAAAAGATCATCAGTCCTTTGAAAAAAAGGAAGAAAAAAAATAATATTTAAACAAAGTAGAAAAGGAGATGGATATATAATATATAAATCATATTTTCTTTTAATTTCTGTCGGACCGGCAAATTAAAATTCTATCCGCGGGCCGCATAAAACCTTCCGGCGGGCCGGAGTTGGCCCGCGGGCCGTAGTTTGCCCATCCCTGGTCTAGGATCTTTGTCATAAAAGTTTTGAAGTGTTCCAAGCGGGATCAAGCCTCTAGAGCAGTAGTGCGCAAACTATTTTCATTTCCGACCCCCAATTTTGTGTACTCTTTTGTTGCGACCCCTGGATAGACAATAGACGTTTTTTTAATCATCAACGTAATTAAAGTTGAATTTTTTTGGGGATTTGAGCTTATGTTTGTGCCTTATTAGAGGTCTGAATAAAACACATAATTTTATGAAACAATGGTTTTATTTATGCATATGGGTATAAATATTTTTTATGGAAAAATACTTCCAACATAAGGATTCAATGTGAGGTATGCGCTTGTAAAGAGCTCATGATTGCTTCTATGTTCGGATCTGTATTGGAAATCGCAAGCCGTAAGTCATCCTCTGGATCCAATCGAGATCGATATTTTGTTTTAATGGCAACTAATTTTGAAAAGCCGATTTCACATAAGTAGGTCGATGCAAACTGAAGCAAAATATTAATTGCCTTTTTCTTCAAATCGGCATATTCGTTTCCAATCGTTAACCAAAATTTCTGGCAAGTCAGATTTAAATTGAATGTGCAGTGTTTCGCGTCGCTTGAAACATCAATTAACTGTTTTTCATTTAAAGAGATATTGGATTTAAAAATATCAAACGAAAATGGATCACGTATCCAACCTAATTCATTATCTGGAAATTTTTCGAACCTTTTCGAAAAGTTTTCTCCCAATTTTATCATATGACGGGAAATGGTGTTTTGAAATATCAAGAAATCTATATTTTCTTTAATAAATTCTGAAAAGCACGGGAACATGTCTGTTTTTTTTCAATTCTCCTTGCCAAAGTATCAGCTTATTCTTAAAAGCTTCAATTTTACTGCTCGATGTTAAAATGTTTGTATTCTCTCCCTGTAGACTTAAATTCAAATCATTAAGTTTTTCGAAAATGTCAACCATGTAGCTGAGTTTTCCGAGCCAATCTTCATTGATGAATGAAGTTGCCAATATATGTTTCTTTTCTGCCAAAAAAATATAAACTTCGTTTCTCAAATCGAAAATACGTCGCAGTATTTTGCCGCGTGAGAGCCATCTGACTTCGGTATGTAGTAATAATGTTTCATACACAGAACCCATCTCATTACAGAGTATTGAAAAGAGGCGACTGTTTAGGGCGCTGTTGCTTTTAATGTAATTAATTACAATAACAACATCCTGTAATATCTTGTGCAATTCTTCATCAATGTCTTTTGCAACAAGAGCTTGTCTATGTATCATGCAATGGTTGAATACTATATGGGGAGCAATTTTCTTTATTAACCCTCTTAGTCCTTTATTACTACCTGTTAATGCTGCAGCACCATCAGTGCAAACCGCGACACAGTGTGTCCAGGTAAGGTCATTTGTTTCAAAATATCTATTAATAATTTCAAATATTTTCTCTCCATTTGTTTTCCTTCCAATTTTTTGCAACATAAAAAATCTTCTGATATGTCTTCTTTATAAACGTATCTCACATAAACAATTAGTTGAGACAGTTTAGAAATGTCAGTTGTTTCGTCAAGTTGTAGAGCAAATACAGGAGAGTTTTGTAATCGATTTAACAGAACTGATTCTATATTACGTGATATGGCAGAAATTCGGCGAGAAACGGTATCTCTTGATAATGGTATCGTTTTTAAATCGTTACCATATTTTTCTCCATGCATAATTGATGTCATTTTAACTGCTGAAGGAAGAATGAGTGATTCTCCAATTGTATGTGGTTTCAAATTTTTCCCTATTAAATATGAAACTTCTAAGGATGCCCGTAAAGCCTCCTCAGGAATTGTGTATTTTTTCAAAAATACATTTTGATTTTTCATACTTTCAGCTCGTTTTTTAAAAAATGTTTCAGATTTATTTGCTAATTCTTTATGTTTGGTTTCCAAATGTCTTTTTAATTTAGCAGGTTTCATACTTTCATTTGCTAATTTATCCCTGCAATTAACACACAACGAATGTTCTTTCCCATTAACAACGCAATATGTAAATCCATATTTAATAAACTCTTCTTGATATTTTCTCAATTTTTTATTAGATAGCACATTTCGTTCGATATTTTTTGATGTAGAAACAGTGCCATTGGATTCATTAACAGTTTTTGTAAGTTCATTGGATGTTGGTCCATCATTCTCATTTGTATTGTCATTCTTTTCATTTTCTGGACGTTGGGTACCTATTTTTAGCCATTTATACATCATGAGGGTATTAAAACTAAAACCAAATTATAAATATACAATATTTCATTTCTTTGCGTTTGTTCAATCACGTGCTGCTACCACGTGGGAAGAAAATAAAGTCGGGTATAAATCATGTTAATTTGTAGCTTATTCAGATGAGAATTAAAGAAAAGTTAATTATAAGAGAAACATCTCATACCAATTGCATATGTTCGCTACTTAAAATAAAAAATATAACTCAAGTAAAAATTTACACATGGTAATCGAGGCAAGTAAATATCTCAACTGGTGTTGCCAGTCGAGCACACATCTATAGTACACAGTGGTTACAGTTAATCATAACATACAAATATTGGAGCTTACTTAAAAAATACAAAACAAGTACAAAATTAATTATACTGATATAATATAATTATGTCAAACATTACTTACTCCAAAGATGGGAAAACATATTTAGAAATTGCAATTAGCATTTATTTTTCAAAATTCATCTTATTATGATCTTAAATTTGTACTTGCACTTAAACTGCAAAAGCAGGCTTTGTTTAGTGTGCCGCCATCTGCAATCCAAAAACAGAACTGTTTCCCTTAAGGGGGTCTGGGACTCAAAATATGGAAAAAAAAGTCCACTTTTTTATTACCTTAAAAATAATATAATATTTCTGAATAAAATAACACCTATATTTTGTTTCTACCATCAGTAGAACCGGAAATATTCGGCTTTTTATAACATGACAGCTGCAAATCAAACGAGCCTCACCCATCAGATAATGTAAACGAACTGTTTTGGAGTCTACTTTCTACTGTTATAGTTCTATTTTTTTCTAACTCGAATAAAATACGCTACGAACACTTGAAGTGATCTGAATTGATCATCGTCATATTTTCACTGTTTTTATTGTTGAATTTGCACGTTTTCTAATTTTCTATTATCTATCAATATATTAAATAACGCTTTCCGTAAAGGAATGTAGGCGGTCCAGACAGCGACGATGAAGTCCACAAATACTTTTAAAAGGTATAGGAAAAAGGTCCAACTTGCTAAAATTAAATTAAATGAAGCAGTAAAACTAAGAAGTAATACACAATACTATCCAGGAGGATTTTAAACAAGCATAAAGTATGCAAAAGTGCTTTTTAATAACTTGAATATTTTCATAATTTTAAACGCTCTTTTGGTACAGCTGTAGTCTCTGCCGCGCGCGGTGGCAACGCGTTTTTTTTTGGCGCCGTGTTTGGCGCACTTATGTCGCCACGGAAATCCAACATCGAATATATACTGCATACGTATGGATGAAATATGTAAATCAATGAAACAACATTTGAATAAAAACACTGCAAATATGGATGAAATGTATGGAATTTTGGCGTAGTTATAAGCGACTCATGCCGGTGAGGGTAACCCATTTGTTCTCGGATTTCCAACAGTGAATCGATATCATTCTCCACATATGAATGAAATGAATAAAAAAAATCTACATTAGTAGAATATAAGTTATTCTAATATTTTAACAGATTTCACTGTAAATAAGAACTGGACGCCGGCAAGGTTGCCATAAAAATAGGTTAACCCTAACCAGGAGAAAATTCGAGAAAAAAATGGGTTACCATCAGCCTGCATGAGTCGCTTATAACTACGCCAAAAGCCGCGCCAAAACGCGTTGCCACCGCGCGCGGCAGAGACTACAGCTGTACCGCTCTTTTTCTCCTTTTCTGTTAAATGGGATTTCGATAGTGAAAAATGGATATAACTTAAAAACTACTCGTCATAAATGAATGAAATTTTCTACAATTACTTTTCAAATATATTTCTTTAATTTGTCTTCATCAATTGTGTATATATATTATTTTTTCTATAATTTTTCGAACTTTGTATACTATGTGTTTTATGTAGTTTTTGAACAAAATATTTTTTAAATTTTTTCTAACTGTTTTAACCAAAAATAATGAAGACAGTTTAAAGTATGAACTTTTAGGAGTCAATTAGTGCAAAAATGAAGTAATTTGTTATAAAATATTTTAAGATGTATCAATTTTGCCCAACGTCAAAATTTTTAAATTTTTTAATTTTAATAAAAAAAATTTTGAAGTTTTGAAAATATAAAATAGTTATTATAATTGCAAACTACAGTGTACACCTATAGAAAAAAATTTCAGAACAAAAACTTTAAAATTGAAGATTTTAGAATTTTGAGTCCCGGACCCCTTAACACGTTTTAAAATAGTAACTACCCTGGTAGCGTTTCCAACGAAATATCAGTTGAGGATAATTGATTTTCGAAAAAAATCAAACGAAAAAATAATACAAAATATTTAAAAAAAACAGTTTTTCTTTATAAACATTTTAATATCTATATTGATTTTTTAATTAATTGTTTATTATTGCCCTCCGAGCACGCTACTGAACTGTCCTATACTTGAAAAATATGTATGTACATACCCGATTGCAAATTTTACTTAAAATTAGCAAAAGCAGTATATAAACAGAATTACAGAATGCATTTGAATGAACGTAAGAAGCAGCAAAACCGAACTACTGAGGCACAGACGGAAAGAACTGCATGGTCCTAGCTGTGATCACAATATAAAGACTAAATAGCAGGTGTGCACACCTAGATTGAAAAAGCTGTAGTAAAGATGGCCACTGCTAAACGTCAGACCGACCCAAGTTGCATATGAATCCCACCGGAGAGCAGGTAAAGGGCATCTCAAATTGACAATTATCGTTTATCACTATGTCTGCTCGCCAGCCGGTTGCCGAAGTATAGGTATTATATACTAATACAGACAATTGTTTTCGTAAAATAGTTCTCTTTTATAAATAATATTATCTCATTTCACTATTTTACTGGTACCTGATACTTGTTGAAGGAAAACCTTATATTTTTTTAGTATCAAATAAATTTCTTTGAATTTGGCGACCCACAAATTTTCAAGCGACCCCCGGTTTGCGCACCACTGCTCTAGAGCATAGCATTCCCGCTGTAGACGTTTTTATGTGGTTACTGATGGAAAATATTCCTTTCTCATGCACCCTCAGGGGCTCATCTTTAGGTGTGTATGGGCATCACAACCCCGTGGTACCTGAGTGATCTTTTATTTTCACCCTTGCCTACCTTTTTGCTTTTTCTTCCTACATTGTGTTTCTCGTATTTTACGCAACTTGGCCAGGTATGGCCCTTTCACCATAAAACTCAAAACAGGCAACCTTTCTCATTTGCGGGAACCCAAGAAGTTCAAATCCCTAGAGCTTGCACACGTGTTGGGATAAAATGGCTAATGGATAAAATATTTCTTTTTGCCCATTGAAAACAAGTGTTACTCGGAAATCTATATCAGCAAAGGCCATGTTTATACGTGATGCCAGTCTGCATGCAATATTATGCTTTTGGTTAATTTTAACACCTTTCTCCTTGGAAAAGTTGGATGGACTTGAAATGATATCCTTTCAAGAGGTAGTTTCTAATCTGATAAAGGAATGAACACTGTTTAATATTTGTCTTCAGTGCTTTACAAATGAACATTGTTCCTCACATCCTAGTTTATTTAATAAACCCTCCTGAATAAAATCAACTGAGCTTAAATGTAAATAATCTCTTAATATATGTGAAATTAAAATATTCATTGAGTACCATGTCTATAATTAGGGAAATTCAAGTGAAAACTGATAATTTGTGTTTGGTCTCTGCATAAACATTGTATCCCAGAATCCTCCTTTGGATTGTAGAGAAATTAATTTAGATTTTAGTGTTTGTGTAGAAGTTCATAAAGCCACCTGAGTAATGAAAATTCTAGAAAGCTAAAATTTGGTGATGTATAAATTACTTTGTATCAACTCATCTTCCCTTGTTAAAATATTAAGTGTTATGGATTTGCATCATAAAATAGAATTCAAATGAAAGAATGAATACAAGGCCCAAGAATAATTTTAATTGTTTCAACCTTTCAAAAATATACAATATATTTTAAACCATCTTAAAACTACACTTATTTACATGTCTTCTGTCCTAAACAAGTTAAAGTTTATAGGGGCAACGAAATTAAAATTGCAAAAATCCTAATTAAATATAAAAATGTGATTTAAATTAAATCTTTTTCGACATGATTTTTTTACTCTTAATTTTTGTATTACTCAAATGAAGACTTGGATTTGTTATGGCATAAAATGCATTACAGTAACCCCTGTCCATATCACACATTCAGCTATATCTCTTACATGTCCCATGATGAATTTAGGTTTGCAAACTGCAGAGAAAATCTCAATCTATTTCTTAGAATTGGAAGTTCAGAGGTCACTTGTTTCAAACAGATATCTTACACACATCTTTTTAAACAATTCAGTTTATCTCGAAAGTGATTGAGAAGAAATTTATTTCAAAAATATTCTTCCATGTTTAGCATTTTCAAATGTTTCTCCATCGGTTTTGAGTAATGTGCAGTTTTACATAACTTTAACTCTCCTGGTGGTTATCGCAGTGAGTTATTTGCAAAACTGACTAGAACTTGATGGATGTGATATCTCTTCCATCAAGATCTGACCAATTTTTCTAATGACAAGCTATCTCGTTGAAACTGCTTGCAAGGTTAAATAGAAGCTCTTTTATTGTATAATTTTTGCCTTTTCATTTCCAAAGATCAAGTTTTTCTTGGCCATTGATGTATTGATGTTTTTTCTTAGCCCCCAAGATATGTGGTATATTGAGGGGTTATTGTATATCAGAAAAATGGCCCTTTTTCACTATTGATTTTTAATCAAGGTGGATTCAATAGAAGGCGTTTTGTATTGAAAACGAAATAAGAGTGCTGAAGTTTAATGAATTTTATTGCATACCTGACTTGACTTGTCTAACAGTGGAATCCAGAACATAACATTTTTAACAATGACCCCAAAAACCTATTCTGATGTGGTCACTCCAATCATTACATTCATCAGCAAACAATAAAAACTATATAGCCTTGAGCACAATATCACTAGAGAAGTTGCTCTTTTATATCTCAATTTTATTTATGTAGTAAAGTGATCGGATGTACAATGTAGTGACAAAAATAAGTTGGTTGTAGCTTAAATAAGATTTTATTAGTTACAAACTGCCCTACAGTAAACTTTTGTAATTTGAAACCTTTTTGTAAAGTATACCGTTAGAAAACTCCAGAAAGATAAGTGACAGGTATACTAGCCATCCATAACATTTTTGAATGGGACAGTACTTGTTTTTCCCCATATTTTCAGACTGCCCCATCATTTATGTAAAAATGTCAATTTTGTATGGTATTTAATAAAAAGGAAGTGCAGCATCCATAGAGAGAATGTCTTCTGTTCGAAACAGTATCTGGTCAAAGGGAAAATCTATGTTGAGGGTTGATACGATGAAGATTATGTTAGTTGTAAGACAAGACAGAAAAATGTGGAGTTTCATGATAAGGTGTTGAAATACTAAAATTGGCTGGTGTAAGATTACTTTGGAGAAATATTCATGGTACAATCATGGTGAGATACAATCCCCTCTACCTGTACCTAAATTTTTGTATGGGTTCTGTTACTGAAGAATAATGGTGAGCTCAATATATTTATAATGACTTATCATCTCACTTTTCCATTAGTACAAAATATTACGTAACTCTGTCCTGTTTTGGTCTAGAAGAAATGTGGTCAGCCTAGTGATAGGCGATAATTTGTTTCATCAACTCGTGAAAACACGGTTATCGTGTCTAATTCTGAATGATAAACTCGGTTTAATCTGGTAAAGATGCCGACTATTTCCAGACTGGTACTATTAGACTGATATTGTTTCAAGTGTATGAACAAAATAAAAATCTTTAATACTTTAACAGTAAATTTGTTTTATATTTTCAGCTCGATCAAAGGCCAGAATGCCAAAGAAAGGGGAGAATCAAAAGGCCATTCCCACTTCTGTCATTTGTAAAAATACTTCATACACAGGAAAGCAAAATACTGCTTGTTCTGAACCTGCATCTTCTCCCCCCTCATCTCCTGAAAATGATTTGAAAAGTGATGGATCTGAAGATGAAGAGCTGCAAAGGTGCTTATTAGAATACACTTTAGCTCAAAAGAGGCATATGGAAGCCATGGAAGCCATGCAAGCTAAGAAGAATCAGAACTCAGTCTTACAAGAGGAGAGTTCTCCAATGGAGATGAATGATGCTGATCAGGAGGGTTCCTTTAGTCGGAGAGTAAGTACCTCACATACCCATACAACCTGCACCATTATATCTTAGTATACCTTTTTATGACAGTGATCAGCAGCGGTTTGAAAGCCCAAAAATTCTTCTAGTCCGGACATACCACGAAGAACCTGAAGACGTAAGTATTTTTGCATTCAAGAGTTGCCCTTTTAGTATAAAATATGTTGAAGAAATACTTACATTAAATTGCATTAAGGAGGGCTAATAAGCGAGTTACTTATTAACCCTCCTGGTGGTTGCCTCAGATGTAACTAGACTAGTTTCCACCCGGGGCAAGAACTCGCCCCTTGGCGTCCCCACCAACCAACCAAACCAAAACCCTCCCTGACAACCACCTGATATCGCCCCACCACACATTAATTCCTCTAGTCCAAATTTTTTTCCTTCAACTTAGATGGTAAATACTTGATTTCGAAGGTAAATAGATTAATTTGCAGTAATTTCATTTTTAGTACAAGATAAAATACCAAATTAATTCTATATTTTATTGATGAATAATCTGAGAGTAGCATATTTGATACATTCTTTCACACTTAATCCCCGGATATCTTGGATCAAAATGAATAGCAGTCTCACCCAGGGCAAGGTCCTTTGTCGGAATTGTAGAATCTGAAAAAATGCCTTCGATGTTCGAGCCGTAGTCGTAAAATGCTGCTCAGTTAGTGCCTGGTTGGAACTCGTCTTCACCGGTGCTTTGCGTTGCTGGAATTTGAAGTTCTTCCTGCTGGCTTCTTGCTGTCTCTCTCTGTCCCTGTTACACATTCTTGAACTGAATGTTCTTCAGAATCCTTCTACTGCTGCCATCTACAAAAGTAATTAGACATGTTTGATCAATGAGTAAATCTAGGTATGCGATTTCTGTGTAGGCTATTTCTATACTATTTTGAAATTCGAATTTCCTGTATGGCTGTATATTAGAATAGTGTTAATTGAGCGAAACGGTTGTATACTAAAATAGTGTGTTCGGCGGAAACATAAAATTTATTGTTTTTCAAACGAATTGGAATTCTTAGTTTTCTTGTTTGAGATATAAATGTGATTTTTTTTTTCCTTTTATAGGTCTATTTGTTCTGTTATAGATTGTTTTATTTATTTCCAATTTCCATAAAAATGTTTTATATTCTGGTTACTAAACTGGTATTTTTAGACTTGCTATATCTATCTAGTAGTTCTGGGTTTTAACAGTAGACCTTGTTAGCTCAGAATGAAGTATGCGAAATGAATAAAAATACAAGCAGCAACGGTTAATGTACCGATTCTCCAAGGATGTTATTAGGAAAGGTCCACAAACAGATAATACAATAAATAGTAGAATAATTGTATGACTCGCATACTCCTACGTTATCTGTCACTCCAGTGCTGATTTAATACGCAATGGAATAATAAAAGTACAAACTTTGACGTAGTTTTGTGCAAGCAAAAGAATACAATATGAATGAAAATGATTTTCAAGAAAAATAGTACCTTATCTATCTAAAAATAAACCCTAAAAATGTTGTGTAAAATTAAGTATTATGCATAAACGCCACCATAGTTCAGTTCTAGTGTAATACTTTTCTCTAATAATAAACAAAATAAGGAAGTATGTTTAAAACGAATATCGAACACAATTTAAATGCATCACGAGATAGGAATAACCACAAACGGCTAAACTGACAGAACAGAAATGCTACAAACTTGAAAAGAGATTCCAAGATGAACGATTCAACTGGATTATGATCAGCTGAAGATAGTCTGGATTCATGGTGTGTGGGCGGGGCGAGGTCGCGACTTTCTTAGGTCGGGTGGGAAGTTCCTGTGGCAAGAATAGCATTAGTCACTCTAAAAATACATTCTCGCACACTTTACTGCCTTATCCCTGCTCCCCTTCACTCACATCAAACTCATGCTCATGCAACACTTTAAGCATTCTGCATTTAGCTCCTTTTATAGTTTTTGGATTTTGTAGTCTACTAAGTTTCCTTTTCATCATATGTAAATATCTATAGTAAAAAATACTTGGCCAGTTTAGCGCCCCCAATCCGGCGTCCTGGGTACATGCCCCGTCTGCCCCCTAGTTATGTCTGCCTCATCAAGGTATAAACAAAACTGACCAGATGTTGATGGATGAGATATCTGGTCAGAAAAAACTATCAGATTTTGGTCTCGTCGCTGTAAAAAATATCAGCAATATCCTAATGAGGATATCTGGTCATTAGCAAAATTGGTCAAAACTTAATGTAGGTGATATCTTGTCAAAACCACTTGGAGAATTAAGAAGTCAAAAGCGTTTTCAATACTTAATATTTTATTTAGCTTGCATTCAAAAACCAAGATAAAAAATTTACAAAACATAGCACTCATGTAAGTTTTTCATGTGCATTCGCAGGTTAATTTATTATGGTCTATATAAAATCTAGCTTTAAAGGACTTATTGTTATACTTAAAGAGAAGAATACCTGATTCTGTACCAGAATTACCTACCTGTACCTAGTTATTTTACTGATGCATCATGAGAGTTCATCACTCAAAAAATATAAGAATTTTTTAATGCTAAAACCACAAGAGTTTCATATCTAGAATTGAAAGCTCTTGAAATGAAATCTTACAATGAATAAAATCTGTTTATTTAATATTTTTTACTCGAAGCTTGTTTACAAACTGCTTATCCGATTTTGGACCTTGGATCATAAAACCCAAATATCCAGTCCTAATAATCTGATCCATTTCTTAAAGTGTCCATTTGTTTTTATAATTGGTACACCACCCACTTCCTATTTGTTTCAAAACCTTATTCAAAGCTTGTAAAATTTTCGGAAGTCCGAAATTGTCCCTTATTATTAGATATGAGTGTTTTTTAGAATTGGTGTAGCTTAAAAAATGTCTGAATGTGAGCTTCTTTCAATCAAATACTTGATGGAATTATATACATGTTTGACTCTAATTAGTATTTTTATTGAGTAGGAAAATTAAATAAACTTTAACAATCTGTCATTGCATAGATTATTAATACTTATTATTCTGTACCTATCTTTGCATACTTAATTTTTATATTTATCATTTCCTTGCAGAATATTCGTGTTGGTTGTGTGCGGCGTGAGCCTCCAGCCTCCAGCCACAAGCCAAGAATCTGATGCTTCAAATTTATCTATGAAGTCGGATAATGAATCCTCGTCTAGGTAAATACAATTTAAATTATAAATGTTCTTATAGACAGTGTTTCCCAAATGAGATCTATGAAAAACATGTAATATTTCCCTGGTCGAAATAGAGAACTAATTTCCATGTTCTAAAATCTAAATTTTTTTAGAAACGAAAAGTAGGAGATTCCAGTATTAATACGAAAACTTTACAAGCTTAGAGCCTTTTGATTTTATTACATTTTAATTAATAAATAAGAGCATAATATTTGCTGTTTATATATTTTATTTCAGAACTAGTTTTTTGCTTTCTGAACTTTAAATTGTTATCACTAAACCTTGATGTGAAGTTTTAATGCTAATTATTTTATTCCTGATATTAAGGTGTAAAATAAGGATCACATGGTCTTATACTTTTCATGTGCCCCATTTAATTGTAATCTCAAGGAATCCATGAAAATGTTTAATTTTCAAGGGGGTCCATGGATTGAAAAGTTTGGGAACTGTTCTAAAGGAAGTGCTCTATACCTTTAATTAAAAAATTACGAACATTTTTTTTATGATTTGCTTATTTTGTTACTGTATGAAGCTGCGTGAGGTGAAAATAGGTTTAGTATGAAAAAATGCCAAATTGCTTTTGAACAAGGGAATGGGATGAAAATGAAAAAGTTCATAATCTAATTGTGATAACTTGACTTATTTGTTTTCTGACATGCATTTTATTGGAAATAAGAATTAACACCATTAAAAATGTTTTAAAAAATCCATTAAAATGCTATTATATTTTTGAATAATTTTATTGGGTATGAAATCCATTTACATGAATATGGATGCTATATTCATTATAAATGGATTGAAGTAAGTTATAAGATGTGGGTAACAGCACTTTGCATCAATAGATATAAGTAATTCAGATAATTTTGTATAGATGCTATGCACAGGTCTGCTAGTGTGTTTAATATTTATTTAAATTGATTCAAATAACAATGATTTTTGAAATTTAAGTGTGTTCATGGTCGCTTATTGTGAGTATTCTTATTTGTAGATGACCAAAGGGAATCGACACTGAAAATACAGTTGTTTGGAGAACATGGGTACAGATGTGAAGAAAAATGACATTCGTGAAAGAAGGAATTCTATAAATACAATTTTTCAAATCATTTCATTTTATACATTTTTACATCACTACAAAAATTTACAAGTCCATTAATTTGAAGATCTTTGCCTGAATTGAAATTAAAAAAAATATACAGGACAATTTGTTTGGAAATCGTGCATTTTATATCTATTCTAGCTTGCATCTAGGTTACAAAAAGATTATGTTGCCAAGTAGTTGAACAGTATTTTAAGTGGCAGTGTCACTGGATTAGTCTTCATGCTGTTAATTTTATTTGCTTAATGCAGTTTTACTGTCATGTATCAAACTCTTACTGTTTATTTGTAAGAAATGTTTTCACATGCACCTGTATCGTCTGTTTTGCAGGATTATAATCAGTCGGTCATACCTGCCAACTTTCCTGGAAGTCTTCCTGAAAACAGTCTTCTGGAAGACTTCAGACTTTACTCCTTCCTTACTGCCTTGGTTTTTTCCAACCGGAACATTTTGTCGTCCAGCCTAAAAATTTCCGGAATTTTCTTTAGAGAAATTTTTTTAAGTGATACCAAGCAATAGCAAACATGAAAGTAAAGCCTTTGAAATCTGGTTGCTTGATTCTCATGAAAGCCTTCTTTGACACTAATTATCAAGAAAAACCTACAAATATAACATTGAAATACTTAAGAAAAGTTTAATTGTGCTCATTTTTGTGTATATTTGGCACTAGTTCGTAAAACATCATCTAATCAGTTGTGATTTCCAACTGCCATTAAACGTAGAATCGTATTGGAGAACTGGGTTACTTTTTCATCTTTGAATTGCTTTCATAAAGCCCTATTTGGCACTTTTAATTTCTTTTAAGAATTTTTTTCTCCCATTTGGGGCAGTTACGAGTTGGGTTTTATGTTGTAAAAATCTTTAAGATTTTTTTACTTGGAGATTGACAGGTGTGCATCTAGAATTCAACTTATTTCAAATCATTAAAATTGCCTAGTATTTGAAATATGAACATTTAAAATGCCATTCTTTGGTCGCAATACTTTTCTGTATGATGACCAAAATAGGTATAATCGACCCTTACTATTACTTTAACCCTTAGATTTAGCATGTTTGTAGAATTTCCTTACACAAAACTGCACAATTGATTAGCTCGTAGATTTGATTTTCGATGACAATTTTGTCCTAAGTCTTGAATTGTTCAAGCTGCACGAGTCATCACTTTCTAGAAACTCAACCTAAAAGATGTCATCATTAAATGAATTGGAACAGCAATCAAGTAGAATCGCTTAAACTTTCTTTTGGTTTGTGCTATTGCAAATTGCACAAACCGAAGTTGTAATTGTATTGGAATTGATGCTGTTCCAAATCATGCACATTCAGTGTTTCAAATAGAATAAAAACATTGTAGAGGATTTTCCTCTTAATAGTTTGAGAGGTAAAAGAATTTACCTGTGACGCTTGAGTTGAAATACTGGTGAACGCGATCAGCGCTTGCATAAATTAAAATTGAAAAACCTTCAAAACGATGACTAATTATGATTTAAAAGCTTTATCGAGAAAAAGTTTCAATATGTTGAATAGTGTTACCACAACTCACTTTTGAGTAGTGACAATACTACTTGTGATCTACTTCTGTCCTGGTGGCTGTGGATGCTTTGCTCCACTGAAATGGCTATTGACAATCTTACATTGACAAAGCGTTTTTTGCATTATTGACTGCAAATTTTTTAATCATTATTAGTCAATTCTTTGAAGGTTTGAAATTTTTTGTGTAGGGTTTTTATCTGCATGTGAATAATGATCTAAGGGTTAAAGTATTCAGGTTTATTGTGATCATATTGCTGGAAATAGAAAGCTTATGCGACACTAGCTGCATATGTTACTGCCCATATAGATTTGCTATATGTTGCTTAAAAAGAGTTTTTAAAATATTAACATTGAAGTAATTTAGAATGTCTACATCTTGTGGTTAAAATCGAAACAATTCAGTTTTGAATGAATTAGTAAGAACCAATTGTGATAGAGTGTGCTTAGCCTGATTTTAATAAGCTAAGTATCATAATCACGTTATCAACTCGCATCAAACCTGTGTTGTATGTACACCTGTTAACGAATCGCTTTTTCTGAGTGTCACTTATCATAGTCAAACATATTTCACCGTATTGATCATAACATGTTTCAACCAATTTAGAATGTCTTCATTTTGTGAATGAAATTAAGCAAAATTCAGTTAATGAAGTGGTAAGAACCAGTCAAGAGGTTATTTTGATTGATAGCATGATTATGATACTTAGCTTATAATCTTGTGTTGGATGAACACGTTAAAGAATTGCTTTTTCTGTGTATCACTGATCATAGCCATTAACGTATTTCACTGTATTGGATCATTATAATCATTCCAACAATTAATAAGTGTTAGTATGTTTGAATTGCATATCATCTTCTGTCAAGCATTGTATCAGTTTTATGATTGAGTGATTTGGTTCACTCCATCCCAATCTGCTTCTGTATTAATATTTTGTGGGCTTTTTTCATTCATTCAAATCAAATTTCATTTTTAAAGGTCATTTTCGAAAAGTGGCGTACATACCCTGAAACCTTTCACTTCTAATTTGTGCCTGAATCAGTTGTAAAAAAATAAATATCAGTGGTGGAATCTAGAAATGCTTTTGAAGAGATTTAATTTGTAAATTCAAATTTCCATGTTGGGCTTAAATGCAAGAAATTGCTGCTTAGTCTTTGTAGAAACATGCAGCCTACAATTGCATCAGTCATTTCAAAAGCAGTCGTGTTTTAACGTGTGATCTGTACGTTTTCTAAGACTGATTCAATTGAAATTACAACTGAATTGATATACATTGGCATTTAAGTGTACTTAAGGTAAAAAGCATTTAAGAGAACTTAATTGAAAGCAACAAATATTTTTAATATGAAAATATTCATGTGTATTTGCTTAAAACCTGACAATTTTGTATATTTTTCAGCAATTCTGCAAAATCATAATGTAAGAATTTGCATATACTCAGTGACTTCTTGTAAAACTTATTTGCATGGGGTCAAAACAAGAACGTGTGTCTCTAATCAGCTTTATACCAGTGGAAATGAAATGTTTGTAATTTGTAGAAATATTTTTTGTTATATCATGGCAAGAAATTCAATTTTGCATGACTTCAAAAATGCATTTGTGTATATTCTGTTCTGCATGGTACCATCTTTTTAATTTGTTGAGGAATTTTCATAACAATTGCATTTTTACATATTATAATTGTGGACCAAATTGTATCTTTTAAAACTTAATATCTGTTTAACTCTATACGTTTATGAAGATTAAAATATAAAAAAATTTTAATTTTTTAATTCAGAATTTGATGTTTTTGAAATTCTAAAATATGCTGTTTTTGTAAATAGAAGTGAAACCTCAATTGCTGTCCAAATTATGTTAAATATAATCTTTCTCTCGCTATTTATTGGTCAAAAAGTATGTAAATATAAATTGCTGTATTCAATCAATCCATTTACATGTCGGCATTAATGAATTTTATACAGCTTTGCAATAAGGTTTGTTATCAGGTTTCAAGTTTTGTAGATACTATATTTTATCCATTGCTATTTCTACCACTGTTAAGATACATATAATCATTCAGAAATCAAATGCTTAAATTATTTTTGAATATATAAAGAATAGAATTTTTAATACACTTAGCATTTTTAATACACTTTTTAATAACTTAGCATATTAAGGCTATGGTCTATCCTACTGAAAGGATAGATTTGATACTATTTGAAGTGCCTTTTTCAATGAGCTATCAATTGGCCTCAATATACAACCAAATGTATGTCATGTATGTTCTACCATGTATTTGTCTTGATTAAAGAAAAATAAAAACTTGTTCTTGGTATCAACAGTTTATCATGAACTGAACGTTTTTAATTTTTAATTTATTTCCAGCAGTAGGCAGAAAAACAAAATGCATAATACAAAGGTCAGCAACAAAATTACAAAAAGTCGATTAAAATGTAAGACAAAGAAATAGAAAAATTAGTTGCCCATCCATCTTTAGCCTTCCAGTTGGGCTGACTAGAGAGCACAGTACAAATTTGCTGGTGATGGATATCCATTTCTTGAGATTTGGTACAAAGGAGGCAGGGGCTATGCTAAATTTTTAAGCTGTATATATGTTTATCCAAACAATCATGACCAGTCGGGCTATTGTGACAGTTTTTGGCCTGGGCATCTGATATGTTTGTTTAATAAGCCAAGATTTATTTGGATTTCTAGTTATTAGTTGCCAGAAAAGGTTTGATTATTTTTTGTATTGTTTTTTATAGAATTATAAACGGGTCTGTGCTGAACTACAGTACCCTCTTTGCTAAGTAACCTGTTCGTTACCAGACTCCATGGTGTGTTGGTAGATAGGCTACTGTTGTGTTTTTGAGTATCGGTATAGATGAATGACTGACATTCAAGTATGTCTTGTAGCATTTTTTTGGAGCTTTAATAACTGGTGGAAATCAAAAAGGCATTTCTTTAATTTATTGTCATCTGACCCTGGTTCAAAATTGTGGTATTGTTCATATCTATCCCTTCGGGTTTGATCCTACCCGTTGCATTGCTCCAGTGCGACATTAATACCTACCTTTAATTTATATTTGCATTTCAGTTGATTTTTAATTATCAATAGCCTCTGCTTTATCAAATGTAGATGCAGTTTCTAATGGGGATATAAAAAGCAAAAGCTTCACTGCACCAGCATTCGCAAAAGGGTCATTACCATAGACATGGCAGTGAAACCCATAGATCTCAATTTAAATATTTTGTCCAATATTAGCTGAGATACGGAACTTGAAACTTGGGTCAATTTTACAAAATGGCGGCCATCTTGGATTTGCCACACTGTCTAAATGACCCAACTTGAGAACTAATAGTTCAAATTTAGTAACTAATTCAGGAGTATATAAAGCCCTAAAACAATGGCAATTTTACATTTTAGTGGATTTTTTTACATGTTAAGTGAAAACTCGCATTGGCAATGCAAGTTGCTGAGGTCTTGAATCGCCTCGGGCTTGCTGAAATATAGGCTCACATCCATGTTGAATGGTATTCTAACTCCATATTGTAGAAAAGTTTTTCTATAATTGACTGGATTGTTCTAAGGCAATGTATCTAATGGTTTTTATTGCTCCATAACTTGACAGTGCCTGGTTTTGAAACAAATCAAATAGCAAAGCTGTTCAGAACTACATTGCAGTAAGTCGTGAGTGGGAGAGTAAACATCTTGTGTGGAGTTTCTAGTGTATGAGCACAGCTCCCATTTGCAACTGCCATGAGTTAATATATTTAAATGTCGACAACTTATTCTACAATTTTTTCAATGTGGGCCCTCCATGGAAGTATTATCAAAGGTTACATTCAAATAGTCATGTATCCATGGCAAACAATATCTTGAGTTCATTTTAGTTCAGGTTTAATTTTCTTATGTGCAAGTGAGAAAAAATCGACAGCAGATTTCGAAACATTTAAAACCCTGTTAGACCACTGATACCCACATAGATTTATTAAGTCTTCAATTTTTGCGACGTTCTTTGTTTCAGTCCACAGTACTAAATCGTCAACAAAAGGAGGCACTTTAATTTTGGTACAGCAAATCAGTTATGTAAACATTAAATAATACAAATCAAGATAACATTCGGGTAGTTTAGTTTGGAGTAGTTTCTACTTTTTTTTTTTTTGAAAAATCAGTCAACCACTCCGAACTTCGAGTCACTGATCGACGAAAGAAAATATCCCCAGTTGACATGATTTGATTCACATTCAAATTAATCTTTTAACGTAACCAATATAACTTTTCTCATCAAATTAAGTCATGCAGATTTTAAATCAACATTCTGCAGTTAAATAATTGCTTCGGTCCAATGTGTTTTTCATATATTAAAAAACTTAAAGCTAGCTTGTTCATCAGCAATCAAGGCTTGGACTTCAAGGTACGAATCTACTGGAAACCATACTTCCCATTGCACTGGAGCATTACAACGGGTTATTGACGACGGTCCGGGATCAAACCCGAAGGGAAAGATCCTAGGACAACACTACGTAATTTTGAACCACGGTCAGATGACGAGGTCACACCTGAGCTGGCACCCCACTCATTTCCACACCACGCCAACATTTAAGGCCACGACAGATTTAACGTGAACTAGCCCCTTTGTACACGACGGTCTTTGATTAGATTCGAACTCACATCCCCAGTTGCTAATCCGTTACTCTTCCAACCGAGCTACCGCGGCCCTATTTATTTGAGTTTTTAAAGAAACCACTTCATGGTGCATATTCAGTTTTTTTGGGGGGGTATTTCAATTAACGTCACACTGGAGCAACACAATGGGCTATTGGTGACGGTCCGGGATCAATCCCAAAGGGAGAGATCCGAGGACAACACCACGTAATTTTGAACCACGGTCAAATGACGAAGCAGCACCTGAGCTGGCACCCCACTCTCCAAACTTCCACACCACGCCAACGTGATATTCAATTTTGGGAGCCACTGCATATAAGTCTCCTTGATCAAATTTCAACGTAGCTGCTTGTAAAATAACGCTAGGGACCGATTTGCTACTTTTTAATATTTATTTTTTATGAATAAGTATCTTCGATAAAAAATCTGCTCTCCGCGTCAGGTAAACCTACTCGGAGAGCTGTATCTGGTCGACGGGTAAAAGCTTATCGATAGGGCCATATTTGTCCGGCGGTCCTGAAAAAAAAACATTTCGGAAGACCGTATCTGCATGGGGAAACATATTTGGAGGGCCGTATTTGGCCGGCGGGCTTATAGAAGGACCGTATCTGGTCGGCGGGCCAAAAAAAAACATTTTCGAGGGGCGTATCCCGACAGCGGACAGATAAAAATATTTGGAGGGCCGTATCTGGTCTGCGGACGGGGAAAACCTATTCGGAGGGCTGTATCAGGTCGGCGGGCAAAAACTTAGACCGTGTTTGGCTGGCGGGCGAAAACTTTATCGGAGGGCCGTATTTAGCCTGCCGGCATTAAAAACCTTATCGAAGAATCGAATCTGGCCGACGGACCGGAAAAAAAAAACATTTCGGCGGCCACATCTTTCTGTAGGGCCAGGAAAACATTTTCTGAGAGCCGTATTTGCCAGGCGGGGCGGGAAGGAGAACCTTATCTGGGAGGAGGGACAGAAATTTTTTTTTCTGATGGCCGCATCTGGCTGAGTAATCGGGTAAACCAATTCGGAGAGCCTTATCTGGACTGCGGGTCTGATAAAAATATTTGGATGGCCATGTCTCGTCTGCGGGCGTGGTAAAAATATTTGGAAGGCCGCATCTGATCTCGATCCTGAGATCAATATATTCGCTACAACAGATTTATCTTACGCGTACGGTTTCTTGTGACGGGCTGGTTTAACCTCTTCCTGACAAGAACCCAGCTATTTCTCAAATACCTAACAAATTAAAAAAAACATTTACAATGTGGCCGGGCGCCAACTCCTATGGAGCCCCGTCGTGAAAGATCTTCGCATTCTTTCGACATCTCTTGTGAGAGGTTTTATTGATATATTCTCAACTTCAAATTCACGCTCTACAGTGTAAGTCATTGGTAAATCAAATCCTTCTAGGCTCGGCTCCGTAGGGTTGTCAAAATCGAAATAGCATTAGGTCCATTTCCAAGCAACAGATCTGCCATTTCCAAGCAACAGTATCATCCCTGTATACTGTCTGTCCACCCTCGTGATGGAAGGGTGGACAGACAGTATACAGGGTGTCCCAAAAAGGTTGTTCCGCAATTTATCTTTTTACCAATTGGAGATAGGTAGGCAATGTACACTGCTGGCCACCCAAATTGCAACACCAAGAAAGACAAGAGATATCACAACAAAATTTATTTTGTAGATAACATGTTGACCAAGTATCAAATGATTAAATTTATAGAATTCTGTGAAGTGTGGTTCCTGCCAAAATCAGTAGCCAGAGTAGCCGCCATTGTTGGAGATCACCGCTGCCACACGCCTCGGCATTGATTCAAAGAGACTTTGGATGTGTTCTTGGGGTACAGCAGACCAAGCAGCTTCCACACGTTGCCAAAGTTGATCTGGTGTGGCAGCTGGGGATGTATTCTGGGTCAATCGTTGAGCAACCATGGACCACATGTTTTCTATCGGCGAAAGATCCGGAGAGCGAGCTGGCCAGGGAAGCAATTCAATCTTGCGATTGACGAAGAACCCTTGGACAATGCGTGCCACGTGTGGTCGCGCATTATCCTGTTGAAATATGGCTGTGGGCAAGCCCTGAAGGTAAGGAAGGACAACTGGCTCCAACACCTCGGAGATGTAGCGCTGGCTGTTTAAAGTACTGGCAATGCGTACTAGAGGAGTGCGAGAGTGATATCCAATACCGCCCCATACCATAATACCCGGTGCAGGACCAGTGTGGCGGTGCATAACGCAGCTGTTCAGCATCCTCTCTCCACGGTGTCTCCAGACTCGAATCCGACCATCGTGGTGTTGCAGAAGCGTGACTCGTCAGTAAAGACAATTTCATTCCATTCTGCCGTCCACATCCTTCTTTCATCGCACCATTGGCGGCGGAAACGTCTGTGGTTCTGCGTCAAGGGTAGACGAAGCAATGGACGTCTTGCGGACAGACCACTCTGCTGTAAACGGCGTCGAATGGTACGCGCAGACACTGGATGATGCGGTACAGACTGAATGTGCTGTGCTATGGTTCGTGATGTGGCTGAGCGATCCGTCACTGCCATACGCACAATATGCCTGTCATCACGTGAAGTGGTGCACTGAAGTGGATGCGATCGAACACGTCGCTCCGTCGTACCCTCCTGCATCCAACGATCACATATCCGCATTACAGTTGTTTGGTTTCGTCCAACACGACTACCGATTTCCCTGAAAGATAATCCACAATCTCGGTAGGCCACTATCCTTCCTCTGTCGAACTCGGATACTTGATCAAAAGATGATCGCTGTTTTCTTCGGGGCATAATTGATCGTTTTTTTGAAAAAACCACAAGAAAAACACAATTGCCGTACTTGAAATCGTCGAAATCTCCAAGCCTTAAATAGCGCTTTGAAGTGGCGCCACAGGCGCGCGTGATGTGCGTCTGCGCTGAAATTCTAATCATTTGCATATCTCACCTCCGCTAATGCATGTTGTAAATTTCATATTATTTGCATGCTTCCTTCAGGGTGTTGCGTTTACGGTGGCCAGCAGTGTAAATTGCAAAAGTACACCAAATAAGGTAGGTAATTAAGATATGTGTAAATAAAATTATCACGTGATAACAATTTAAGCGGATTCAGTTTTTAATTTTTATACAACCCCTCTAGATAAAAATCCGATAGCAAAAATGTTCCTTACCTGGATCCCTATCGTTAGCAGAAAACTGCATTTCTGTAGGTTGAACAGTAACGGAGGTATAATGACGCAAAAAAGTTGACTTATACCGCTTGTGCACAGCTCTTCAAGCAGTCAGATTACGTACCGTATACACAATGCTAAAAAGCATTTTTTTTCGGTCAGAAAGTGCAACAGTGTGCAAAGTAATGTAGTATTGCAACTGCAGATGAAAAGCGCACTGAATAATAGTAGACAATGTAATCTTCAATAAAAATAAAAGTAAATTTACGACGCATGTTCAAAATGTTTTCCATCTGCAGCAACGCAGAACTTCGCTCTTCATTTTTGGCCATCGTTCTAAATTAGATACGGCCCCCTTAAAATGGAAACCCTTGTATCTCCGTTACTATTCAACCTACAGAAATATGGTTTTTACTAACGATAGGGATACAGGTAAGGAACATTTTTGCTATCTCGGATTTTTATCTAGAGGGTTGTATACAAATTAAGAACTGTATCCGCTTAAATTGTTATCACGTGATAATTTTATTCACATATCTTAATTACTTACCTTAATTGGTGCACTTTTGCAATTTACATTGCCTACCTATCTCCAAATGGTAAAAAGATAAATTGCGGAACAACCTTTTTGGGACACCCTGTATATACTCAATGTTTAACATGCACAAGGAAAATTATATTTCTTTTCTTTCTGCAGGTCAGGCGGGTGCCATGAGTACTACACATGGAGAGTTGGAAAACCTCTGATCTTCATTTTGTTAATTTATAACTTTAAAAGAATTTAATAGGATCTTTTGAGCATTTTTCTATGTAATAAAGGACAATTTTTTTACTACAAGGACATGTTTTGGAAAAGGATCCATAGAATCGGTCCAAAGAAAGATCCTATTCTAAGGAAAGGATCGATAGAATCTTTTTAAAGATTGAAAGAATCCATGGATTCTTTAGAAAGATGTGGTTATTTAGTCATGTGTGTTGTGGGGTAAAAGTAACACTCTTCACTACTCGGAAATCTCGCAAAGAAATGAGCAATAGAATTTTCCAAAGGTTTCTATTCTAAGGAAAGGGCAATGGAATCTTTCAAAACGCTTATGACCTAAGGGAAGGTCCAAAAGAATCGTTCCAAAGGAATCTATTCCAAGGAAAGAACCATCAAAATTGTTCCAAAGATGGATTCTATTCCAAGGAAAGGACCGATAGGATCGGTCCAAAGACAACAGATCCTGTTCTAAGGAAATGATCAATAGAATTTTTCTAAAGGTTGAAAGAATCCATGATTTCTTTATAAAAATGTGGTTATCTAGTCATGTGTGTTGTGGGGTAAAAGCAACACTCTCCACGACTCGGAAATCTCGCGACGCTGAGAGGGTTACAGACATCGACCTTCAAAGTTACTTTGAAGGTCGATGGTAACGGAGACTTGTTTTGTCGCCTTCTTTGTCAAGGGGACGTTACCTCTAACGCCCCATAAACAGGTGTGATCTCACCATTTTGTATGCGGGGAAAAAAAGAGAAACAGTGGTGCGAGTGAGAATTAGCCATTCCAAAATATTGGCTATATCTGTAAAAAAGGTATTTGTGGTACCGAAAGCAATGTTTCCAGTTGAAAAGGCCGTATTGAACAAAATGACCATAGAGCGACAATCAAACCCCAATTCAAATGAAATCGATTAGTAAATTTTAGTATGATTTATAAAACTGTATTGAAAATGTATTTCATTCAGGAATGATTTTCGGAAGGGGTCCAAAATAGAAATTTATTTTTATGGCCTTTGAAGATTTAGATTTATTTTGAAAAATGTTTTCTTAATTTTTTATATCTTCTTTAAAGTAAGGGATTATTGTAGACATGGAAAATAGCGCATTTCATCAGATCTGAATGCAGGAATAATATTATAATAATCGTGTTCACAGATTGTTATCACGACAATTAATAATATTAACAAGTATTCAAAAATTTATTTATTGAAATTTGTTTTTCATTTTACCGCTGCTTTTGGAGCGCTCTTTTATACTTACATATTTGATTACGAAGACAATAAATTAAGGAACTTAAACATACAGTATTAAAATTATTACATCTCAGTTGTTTTGAGAACAGAAATGACTTTACAAGCATTGTTCGACAAATATTTGTTAAAGAAAATACAATCTAAGGGGCTTAAGCTCACAGAGACCCCTAAGTGCAGCCATGAATTAAAAAAAGAGAGGATATCTTTGCTTTTACGGATCTAGGGGCTGAAGCACCAACCCTGTACATAGGCCCATGACATAAAATGGATAAATTTGCTTAGTTTGGGTCTAAGGAGCTTAAGCCCCCGTAGTTCACCCATGCATTAAAGAAAGGATGTATTTACTTTTTCTAGGGGGGCTTTAGTTCCCCAGCCCTTCACTCATGAAGTAAAAAGGATATATTTGCTTATTGCAAGTCTAAGACGCTTAAGCCCCGTAGTCACATCCATAAATTAAAAAGGACACATTTATTTTTTCGGGTCTAGGAAGCTTAAACCTGTCACCCCCGCTCCCCCAAGGCGGGCTCATGAATTAAAATATTTTTTCGGGTCCCCCAAGGGATACTTGCTTTATCGGGTCTGGGGGGCTTAAATTTTGGAATTAAACAGTCTTTATGGAATAAGCGAGCGATAGAAGTGGGAAAAATTTCAAACTTTAATTAGTAAAAACATTTGAAAAATATACTTTTTAAAATGCTTGCAGTCATAAAAGTTTACAAAAACATTCTTCTGTGGATAAAGTATAATTTGGGACAAAAGAAATTAAAAATCGTTAGCTTTCCGATTTCGTTGCTAAGTATTAAATGCCATAGTAGACCATATTCCTTGAAACAAAAATCACATCGGGATGGCAAAAACGGTACTGGGGTTATTTTGTATTCATGAAAAAGTCAGACGATAAATTCTTTCAGGAGATCGTCATTAAAACTGAAGTTTCACCAAAGCTTTAAAAATGATTAAAGAATTAAAGAAATGAAATTTAAAACGTCGCACTGAATAACAAAGCCACCGGTTCACATACAGGAATTGTGATCTATGATATTCAGGTAATTTGTTTGCCTGATAATGAAAACGATTATTGCTTATTATGACTAATCAATATTAAAGATAGTTTTTATTAAAACTGACCAAAAAAATTCACATTTTTAATAAAACGATTGGAAGGTTGGAAAACATGATAAAAAACGCTACTGTCCCGTTCAAACCATCACGTGGGGCTGTCCTTTTTTAGGAACACATTTTCAGATTTTATAAACACAATTCTTTATAAGCAGTACGAAAAAAATTATAAATGAACTAGGTAGGTAAGTAGTTGAAAAACGTCACACTGGAGCTACTCAATTGGTTATTGATAAATGAACTAAGTTAAGAAAATCAGAAAACTTAATTTTTCTTTATCAAATGCAAAAAACTTTAACGTATCGATACAAATAAAATTGAAAAAAAATTGTTAGATTTCAGAAACAAAAGCAAGCGTCTCCAAATAAATTTTTCTCCCAAAATACATTTATATAGAAGTAAGCCTTATTGAAAATTAATTATCTGGGACTTTATTTTTCTTTTCCCTTTCTACCGAAAGATGGACACACTGGCTAATATCACGAACAATCTTTCAAAAGATTCGAATTCTTAAAGAATCGATTTTCACACTCGTTATACGGTGCACTGAGATAACGTCTTGCATGGTACCCATATTCTAATCATTTATCGCTCTACTCCAATTTAACACGCCAAGGCCTTTCTCGCCAAATCGTGCACCCAAAATGGTCGAGAGCGTAACATTGTCCTGAAATGCCACCGGTCCATGTGGTCAGACTGTATGTTTGGTTATCCATATTAACTGTATATCGTTATATATATTTTCATCGACTTTCTTAAAATGAAATAGACGGATCATGTGGGCGGAGTCGCTGTCGTAAAATCTCTGAAGGATTAATCACAAATCGATTTAGCCGATTGGCTATGGAAACGCAGACTAGTATTTTTGATTACGGTGGATAATCACTTAACCAGTCAATAATTTAGTATTCATGCTTTTACCCACAACCACGTGACAGATCTTCAAACCGAGCAACTGGTAGAAATAGCATGAAGCTGAGGGCACATGCTCCATCTATTTCATTTTAAGATCGATGTATATTTTACTAACGTATCACAAAAATCGGCGTTATTTGCATATTGCAGACTGCATGTTTGGTTATCTATAATAACTACATATCTTTATATATATTTTATTAACGTAGCACAGAAATCGGCGTTATTTGCATATTGGCGAATGGCAACAAACATTTTGCCGTAATTTAAATATGCTTAATTTGATGTAGGCGCTGCTAGAGCTAGCTGTTCGGAAGAGCTCTCACTGTTCTAATGAAATTCTTCAGAAGTCTGATGACAGAAGGGAATGAGAAATATGGCAGATGAAAAATTAGCGCAGAAAAGAAAATCTGAGTTAACCCTATAAAATAGGTTTAGAAGTCATAAAATATATCGAATTGCCTTTGAACAAGTGAGATGCAATTGAAGTGGGCGTTCAAAAGTTAATTGTGGTAACATGAGGCGTGAACTTTCAAAAATGCACTTTATTGGAAATATAAATAAATGACAGTAAGAGTACATGTGGAAAAATGTAAATAAAATGCTGCTTTATATTTTTGATTATTTCATTTCGAAGTATGAAATGTGCATATCGATGCTTATATTCATTATAAATGGATTGAAATAAGGATATTAAATGTGATTGATAGATGTGACATTAGTGTGGCACTGTCACCAATATAATAGCAATTGAAAAAGTTTCACGCAGATGCTATGCGTAGATCTGCTAGTATATAATACTAGTGTAACGAAATATGCAAAATAACTCTTTCCACTTGGGTCGTTTGGCCACAAAATCAGGAAATAGCACAAAATTATATTTGGTCTCGCACATTTCGGGCCCCAATATTTGTATGGTTAGTACCCGCAACTTCTCTCTAACATAGGAATGAACATTACAAATTGAAGTATAGTCCGGGAGAGAAGGCAATTGAATCACGTGGATGAACGAGTTTAACTTTTAAATTAGGTGATAGGGTATGTATGGTATTTTAATTAACGTCGGCACTGGAGCAACACAACGGGCTGTTGGCGACGGTCCGAGATCAACCCCAAGGGAAAGATAAGAGGACATTACCACGTAATTTTGAATCACGATCAAATGACGAGGTCACACCTAAGCTGGTACCCCACTCTCCAAACATCCACACCACGCCAACGTGAGGACGTTTGAGGCCACGACAAATTTAACGTGCACCAGCCCCCTTTGTACACGACGATGTTTGGTTGGATTCGAACTCGCAACCCTCCGGTTGCTAATCCGTTACTCTTCCAACCCTTATGTGACAGGTAGAAGCGAAGGCAAAGCGCTTCCACAATTGGCGTCTTTAACGCTGATTCTGATTCTAAGCTTATCGTTCGGTGCCGAAAGCGATAGCAGTGATAACAAGTTGGCTCGGAGGAAATCATCCATGGCGATTGCCATTCATACTTTTTGTGTGGCAGTCCTCCTTTCGAGCTTTCATTCACACCAATTCATAAATCGACTGATCCAAGGTCGATTGCCTTTTCATAATGCCGCACAACAGCGTTACATTTGCAACTGGGGATGACGAGATTGAATTTGCTCTATTATGAACGGTGTGTGAATAAAAAGGATGTTTCGATTTTTTCCAGCAGCTGTGCATCTAGTCAGCCAAGGAAATCTTTCTTGCAATGTTAGATATATCAGTATAGTACGGCTCCAACGTGTTGGCAGTCGACCTTGGGTCAATCGATTTTCGAATGAATGTGAAAACTCGTTATTATATGGCTGCCATGCGCTAAAACATGAACGGCGTCGAGTAGGTTCGTATTCCATACTACGTTATCAATGCTAAACGCCACTTGCAGAAGGAACGTATAAAAGTGCTATCAGCACATCTTGCAGTTTCCAAACAGTGATGTTTAAATAAATCAGTTTGTGCGATAAAACTGGTCAGAAAACCCAACGCGATCAGAAAATAATGAAATACCGTCAAAATCTCTTTCGAAAAACGAAAAATACCTAAGCTCATGTCAAATTCCCTGTACCGACGAAAAATTTCTCAAAATCTCTAAATTTTATTGGGATTCCCTCTTAACTTCAAGTGGGAATATATGCTTACTATATTTGTTTAAAAATAGTTTTGTACTCAATTCTAACCGAATAATATGAATAATGATTTTCAGCATTTACTGAATTTTAATAAATTATCAAGTACAAAGTTATATGTTAAATAGGCACACAGAATTTCATAAACCAATCAGAATTTTGTTGCTCACCTCGCCACAAATTTTAAAAAATACACTTGTATAAATTTAAGTAATATTTAAAAAAAACTAATTTTAATATTTTTATACAGAGAGCAAGTAATATGAATTATATATTTACAAACTTCTATACAAATATTAATAAATTCTTTACAACAATATTAAAATATTTGGACAGTATTGAGTGGTGTGGAAGTTTGGAGAGTGGGGTGCCAGCTCAGGTGTGACCTCGTCATCAGACCATGGTTCAAAATTACGTGGCGTTGTCCTCAGTTCTTTCCCTTGATGATTGATCCCGGACCGCCGTCAATAGCCCGTTGTGTTGCTCCAGTGCGACGTTAATTAAAATACCTACCTACCTTGGGCAGTATTGAAACTAATAATGCATTACCAATGCAATAATTGCATTGGTAAGGCATTTTATATGTGTATATACACTTTATATGCTTTATTTATTGGTTGCATTAATAATGCAACCAATAAACATAGTACCAATAAATCCTCATAAAACATTTCTAGAACTACATAGATAAGAAAAATATGGAAGTTCGGTACTTTTTCCGATAGCGGATAAAAATAATGGTAAATAAATGGTAAAATAAATTCCTCTTAAAACAAAAAGTAAAAGTTACACATTCGAATATTAGTGACGCTTTCAAAAGATGTTGAGAAATTCGTTTAAATTCGGCAAGTGTTTAGTCTGCCCTTCCTCCAACATAGAGAGAGAGAACTCCAAGAAAACATTAAACAGAAATTTCAATAAATGACACTTTCAGTGTGGAAATTTACGAATGCAATTCATAAATTACTTATTTTCAATCCTCTTCGATTCTTGAAACGGTGCACTTATGTCACAATACTCGGAGATCCGATTTTTGTGTATGATCAGAGGCCGACTTTGTCACATAAATGCACCATTATAGAACCGCAACGGTGAATTTGTTAGTTATCAAAACTATTTTTAATGTCGCAGGAAAAATTTTATGTCATCCTCCATATAATAGAACATTTAATTTATTTTTTCTTCTGAATCCTGGAAATTGCTTTTAACTTACTATGGTTTGTTTTAGAGATTAGTTTCACGACATTCTCTAGAATGAATTATAGCCCTTCCAACATAAACATATACCCGAATCCAAGAATGAATTAAGAGTAAACTAAACTGTATGTGTGACTAAACGTTTTAAAATTATATAAATATCATTAATCAATTAATCTTTACTTTATATGAGTAAAGATTGGCACATTAAATTTACTCTCGTGGGGATAATAAATAATCCTCCCCCACGTGAACAGTTGGGTAGATTCAACTGTTTATAAGATAAAAAATAATCAGTAGCCTAAAAATCCTTTAAATAGTATATCTTGTTATTTTATTTTATCATTTGTTGCAGCAGGTGCTGTATTAATGACCAAGTGGAAACTCAAGCAGAGCCCTGAAGCAATATGCATCCCAAATGTTTTTCCCCTGTAAATATTTGTTGATAGATTTAAACTAATATCGTTTTTATAAGCTATATACTATAGTGCTGTAAAACCATAAAAAATCTTACATATCACACTATATGTACGGAAGCAATGAATCGTGTTAAACTATCGCATCGAAAAAAGTGCTTGAGCTGTGGACTGGTGGGATTCGAGGGCTTACTTGAGTGGGGAATATCGTTTACCCTCGCGCATCAGGTTGAAATTTTGATGATATTTTACGTTGAAGGCTGTTAAAAATCAATCTTTGAGAAACTGCATCTGCTTTGTAAGGGATTAAATTAACAACATTCTAATAAACTCACAAAAATTTTCAGAATTTTTAACAATGACTTTTTTGAAAAAATCTTAACCAAACTTCAGCAAATTCCGTGACAAATTGTTAAAAGACTAATGTATTTAAAAAATATTTTTTTACTTGTAATTACGAACAGTACATTTACAAACAAAACAAGCTTATCTCCAATTGTTTGAGCATTACAAAATATTAAGTGTTACGCGACATTATTGACACATTTTTCACAGTCTTTCAGAGTCGTATTTCCATGAAAAAATTCTTTTGAAAAAAATAAATGTGGCATAGTTCAACATACGCCATTGGTCAACATTTTAATTGGCCATTGGCTATCATTTTCAAAAAATCGAAGAGTGCGGTGAATATTTTAATTTTATTGCTTGAATTTGAATATGGATTCACTTCACTCTCTTTTCTAAGTGATTCAATTCTAAAGACAGGACCAACAGAATCTTTACAAAGGATTCTATTCTACGGAATGAATCGGTGGAATCTTTCCAAGTGATTCTGTTCTACGGTAAGAACCGATAGAAGCTTTCCAAGGGATTATACGGAAAGGACAAATAGAATCATTGTTAAGAGTTTATTCTAAAGGAAGGATCAATAGAATTAATCCAGAGACTGATACTAAACAAATGTGTCTGTTTTTGAAATAAAGAGAACTGTTTAGACTGACCAATCCAAGTCGCTCGACGGAACACCTTGAATAGCAACAATTTTCCCGCGGACAACGAAAAAAATAGTTTTAAAAATATTTTATAAACTTTTCTTTTTTCCTTATTGAGAAAAATACATACCAAAATTGCTCAGTTTACTGCATAAACAAATTTATTATTTTAATGATCTACTTCAATTTCCCATCAACGGATTTTCTAATGAACTTTAACTAAAACTCAATGTTTACTTTTAATTGCACTCAAACTAAAAATATCACTAACTATTTAACAGCAAAACAAATCTTCACGAACAGTATACAGTCTAAACTAATAATATAAACTGAACTGGTGATAGAACACAACGAAGCAAACATTTTTCACCATAGAATGTATGGTCGCAAGTGCAGCGGTTGGCCGTTGAGATGTCTGCAACAATGCTTAAAAATAAAGTTTTCGATCCGATCCATTCAGATATGACATTTTCGGATGAAATATCATTCCACCGAACACGCAACGGCAAATTGTTTCACATGAGACAAATCTTAAACACATTTACGGTTGACACAAGTCGTTTGACAAAATGAATTCCGAATCCAACAAGCTAAATATTCTAAATTTGTCCCAATTCCGATTCAAATGCTGACAATTTAGGTTTCTCTTTTTCCTTCACATAATTTTATGTACTTATTATATTTGGGCTTAAACTGTCTTTAAAATTGTATTCTTATATGCAGCTTTTTCTTTCTCTACAAATCTGTGTTTAGCTCTTTGTAGTAAGAAATGACCGTAGTGACAATTCAAACGAATCTGCAAATCTAAAGTTTTAATTTCTGGTTCTGAACGATGAAGAAAGAATCGCGTTCCTTCTGGTAGCTGGCTTATTTGTTTTCTTTGGAGACTAATTCATTTGAAAAAGAAAAATACACTTCCCTGAAAACTTCCGAACAAATTTAGAAGAAAATCACACTTCCACTCTGCAATTTTTTAAAATTTCTTTTCCCCAATAGCATTTTTGTAGTTTACGAAGCATTGTTAATTAAATGAAACTTATGAAAGCAACTTTGTTCCTAACTATCTTCCTTCTGAGCTTGAACTAAGATGCTAAAATATAAATAATACGTACTGGAGCGACTAGGGAAGGTTAAATGATCGAGTTCACCCACACCTATTCAATTTTTTATTAATAAAATGCACCCTTTCAATATTTCTACAAGTTATTTTAAAACTTAAATTTTCAAGAAAAATAATTTGTTTCAGAAAAACTTTATAAATAAAAACACATACTTCATCCTATTCTTGATTATCCTTTGCACATGTTTTATGTGCGAAATTATTTATTATTATTTATTTTATATAGCAATTATATGGATTGAGATTACTGTTTTAAGTGTTTGGTTACGAATGTTGTTTTGATAATTACATTTCAAACAAATTAATAATGCTTCCAATTAATTTGTAAATTAGTGTGTTTAAGTATACCCTTAGGGTCTCAGCGAAACATCACACCTGCCCGTATTTCGTGGTAAGGAAAAGGGTCGATTTAATGCGAATATGGCGCAAGCAATATGAATCAGTAAATCTTATTTTAAAAGTAACGACAGATATAATGTTTCAATTTTTAGTTCGAATTTATGTTGCTTTATTGTGTAATTTATTATTGAGTTACTGTATTCCTGAGTTGTATTCTGCAAATATATTCTAAATTTTTGTATTAAGAGCACGAATATGCTGGAATTTTTAAGAATTGTTTTAAGTTAAATCATGAGATTTTGCAAATAAATACTTGTATTTTTAAATTGAGCCTTTTTTCCAAGCAGTCAACTGAGTAAAGATGCGAAATCGAAAAACCGACTATTTGCCACTGACGATCCACGTGTTGATTTAAGAAGGCAATAGAAAAAGCCACTTACAAGACTCGGATAAGAAGTGACGTAGAATTGCGTACTGAAACTCTTAATTCAGAACTGAAACTTACCGTCATGGCTGAGATGCTATTGAATTTATCATTTGAACTATTCGTTCGATTCGGGAAAGGAGTGTCGGAATAATTATACTGTGTGATTCCAAATTTCATATTGTACATCTGTTCACCGCAAAATGTGATTATTTTTTATTATTCATCCGAAAATTAATTGTTACAAAATCTAGACAATCCAATTTGTTTTGGTGTGACATTAAGATACCTCAGTGAAACAATCAACCTCATAGATTATTATTATTCCTGTTACATTATTTCGAGACAAGTCGGGGTAAGTACAGAATTTCAATTATTTTCCATTTCTTATTTCCAGTAGTGAGAATTACCTACCGTTACCGATTGTTTTAGATACGATTAGGAATGGTGGAAAAGAACAACTTGTTATTTTTCACCTGTTCTTCAAAAAGAACGGGAACAGCCTGTTCCCACTTTCCACAAAACCCTGTTCTCCTTTCTGTTTGTAAAAAGAAACATTAGAATTTTTTTTCTACTTCGATTTTAATATTACGGGTTGAAATGGGAATTTTGCAAAGAAAGTAGTTTCTCTTTTCTCGAATTTTCTAAAGTTCGCTAAAAAATTTTCGTATTTTCTAAATTATGCTAAGTCTGAAACACAGTTGTTCATCCTACAGTTCTTGACACTGTTTCCTGTTGATTCATTCACCCATTCTCTGTCCATAAACTGCTTCCTGTTCGGGAATTGATTCTTGCTCTGATTCTTCCAATCTGTTCTCGACTGAACCAAGCCCCGACGTTTGATGAATTTGCGAGATTAGCGTAATAATTGTGAAATTTTATAATTGTTAGGCAATGACCTGGTGATGAATTTTTAGTATTAAACAAATTTAAAATTTTTGTTTAAATATTACTGAATAAGATTTTGTTGTCCAGCTTTCTCTCTGGTGGTGTCGCCTCTACTCGTTCGTAGGATTTGCAATGCTTTTAACTTTATTTTGAAACTAAATTTTACAAAAATTTCAAATGTGTGGACATATTTATTGTGAAAGGGAGATTCGGATCGGGTGTCATGTTCTTTCTATAAGTTGAAAAGGGATATCATTAAGTCAGCTATTACGATTTTAAAGACATCTCGGAAACAAGCATTCTAATGTGTTGAAAAGCGAAAGTGATTTTTTGACTTGTATTTTTCATATTTTAAACGTGTTTAGATATATTATATATAATTAGCCTGTTTTTTCTGACAAACAAATTTTATTATCGAAGTGGTAATCCCGGTATGCGTTTTATAAGTGTTTATAATCTTTTAAAGGGTAACTCCCTATTGCATAATGTGATTCAATATTACGTGGTGTTGTTCTCGGGTCTTTCTCTTCCGGATGGATCACGGACCGTCGTTTTGTTGACTTAAATGACCATTTTGACTTAAAAATGACATAAAAATCTAAAAAAATTATTACTTTCATTTGCGAATTTGTTTTGTCCTAGCCTCATATCTCTTTGGGAAACCGAACTTGAGATGGTTCAGATGTGGGACATTAGTTGCCGGGATTTACGGATATATTCTTTTCTTAATTACTGATATTTTGGCGCAGCTTGGACAGACTTGCCCCTTGCGCCATAAAAATAATTCAATCAATCGATTAACAATAGGAAGACTCCAAATTATTTAATCTTTTGTTTTCTTCCTGTCAAAACTAGAAAAAACTACCAATAAAAAGCTAGCAGAAGAGTTATTTGTATATTGTTTATAGTACAGTGCAACTTGGATAAAACGAACGTCTCTAATTCGAAATCGTCGTTAATTCGAAGATTTCTCTTAGTCCCTTGAACTTCTCATTAAATCAATGTTAAAAAATCGTGGATAATTCGAAGTTCAACTTCCTTAATTCGAAGTTTTTTATAAAAACTTTCGAACCATAACGACTTTTCGGCCTTTCATTGTTAAATCATCACCGGAATATCCCCACCTGTACGACACGTGAAAGCTGAAATCCCCTTCCCGCCACCTGTTCAACACGTAACAGCTGAGACCCCCTTCCCGCCACCTGTTACGTAAGCTACAGAACATGTAATATGTACTGTAGCTTACGTAATGTAAATCTTATTTTGTTTACATACATATAATGTTTTAAGTCTTTCATACCATGATCTCTCTGAATAAATATTTACTTATTGACAGAATAATCTTTTCAAGCATTCAGTGGACCGGAAATTAAAGTTAAAAGATGTAACTTTTTTAATTCGAAATTTTGGATAATTCGAATTTTTTTAGTGGTCCCTTCAGCTTCGAATTATCCAAGTTGCACTGTATATGCCTGCAAATTACTAACAAAGATGGTATGTCAACAAAATTCGGTCCCTGTCTGTCTATCGCGAAAACTGCTGGCGCCACATAATCTAGGAAGAGGAACAGGGCTTGCACATTTCGAGTAGAGAGACATGAGAATAGAAGAGCAGGTTAAAGAACAGTTCTTTTAAAAAGAACGGAACAGCAAAGAACTGTTCACCGAAAAGAACAGTATTTCCCATTCCGTACTGTTTGGAATGGGACTGTTGAGAAGCCTCTCAAATGAAGTGAAGCGAAGTGTGCATTTCAGTTCTCACTAATGATGGGCAAAATGATTCTTTTGGAAGGTTCGGTTCATTTGAATCGAGTCAGTAGAAAGATTCGTTCAAAAGAGTCGTTCACCAGAAACAACTCACTTTAGCCTTCCGGTAGTGATGGGACGAAAATGAGTGATTCTTTCAATAGAATCGAATCTCTGAAGTGAACGAATCGGTCAACCGACTCCCTTCAAAATGAATCGATTCATCGACTCCCTACTTTCTTGTTTTATCTTTTTACGAGAGGTAGTCTGTAGGGTTACTAATTTCCATTGTATGGGTACCACATTTTTAGGTTTAGCTATTATTTTCTCATTGAAAAGTAGTTGAACAGGTTCTGAGACGTACAATGGACGCCGAACCACACGATTGAGCAAAAGAGCGCGTCTTTCCAATCGCCAGCAGGAGCCACCTGATTCGATTCGTGAACGAATCGGATCATTTGACTCATCGGATCATTTTGACTCACGAATCATCTGGGATTCGAATCTGAGATTTGGATTTTCGTGTGACTTTTGCTTCGGTTCTTTGGGTAGGTAGGAGGTTGAAATAAGGTCGCCTCGCACTAGAGCAACGCAATGGGCAATTTCGGATCTTAGGGAGTCAACTCTTGATTCGGTTCGAGTTGAAAGACTTTCAATTTTCTTGCTTTGAATTTATTCTTTAGTTTTTCTTTTTGGAATTTTTTCATAAAATGTTGAGTTTAAAATTGGGCAGTACTTTTGATGCATTAAATGAACTGTATGAAAACTTTTTATCTAATTTTCAGAAATGAATTTATCATCTTCTCGATAACAAAAATTTTTAAGTGCAAGAATAAAGCCGTGTTCGTTTCATATCTTCTAATTCAATTTTGAAACACACAATTTTTTCTAAGCTTTGAATTTGATTAATATAGCTTTGACGAAAATTGACGACGAAATTTTTCTTTAATATTTTATTCACTTTCCTACAAAAATTTCGTCACTATAGTCATATATATTACGTTACACCTTTCTATTTTTTAAAACCATCAAATTACATTTTGTGCAATTGTATTTTGGGCCGCGATACCCAGTTGGAGGAGTAGCGGATTAGCAAGCGGAGGATTGCGAATTCGAAACTCGATTCAATCAAAGACCGTTGTGTACGTGGGGGGTGTGACGCTCCAAAATTGACGTCTTCTCAAATTATTATTTGATGTGGATTCATTTGGAAAGATCAGCATTCGAATTTCACAGCCACAACATTTATTTTCACAAAACAAGGACAAGAACAGAAACAGACATTTACAGTTAACTTGTTACATCATCATTTCATGATCTCTCTCAGCACAACAGCGCTGGCCAATTCTCTACACACTTCAAAACGTCAGAGGCGCGCACAGCGCCCTCTTTTGCTCAAATTCTCATTGGCCGTAACAGGGGGTGGTGCATGTTAATTCTGTCGTGGCCTTAAATGTCCTCGAGTTGGCGTGGTGTGGAAGTTTGGAGAGAAGGGTACCAGCTCAGGTGTGACCTCGTCATCTGACAGTGGTTCAAAACGATGTGTCCTCGAATCTTTCCCTTCGGAATTGATACCGTACCGTTACCAAAAGCTCGTTATGTTGCTCTAGTGGGACGTTAATTCAAGTATCTACGTATTTTGAGATAATTTATTTACTACTTTGAAAAGTATTTTCTACTTAATGTGAGTCATTAAAAAATTTATGATCTTCTACATGAAAAATCTACATGAGCTTCGTATAAGATGTTAGATTTTCATTAATTATGATCATGCAACTAAGTAAACTGCTAAACATAAATATTATGACTCTAATTAACCTGTGATCTACAAAACAAAATATCTCGCAAAACCTAGATATTAAAGTTTCAACGTGCTCTAATGGTTGAGAGCAATGGCACCAACTTGGTGAAATTATTGGAAAGATGTAAAGTAATAATTGGGTCATTTCCACGAAAAATGAGCAAATCGGCTGCGGCTGACATATCACCGATTTTAATGAAAATGAGTTTTTAACACTAGATTTACCACACCAGTCAAAATGACTGGAGTAGTATGGGGGCCACTATACCGCCTTTTCCAAGATGGCCGCCGTTTGATAAGGAGTTGACTGCTGATAAGGAGTTGGGGGTTGACTGCTGATAAGGAGTTGGGGAGAATTGCTGATAAGTGGGCCTTGAGGTGGTGACGTCGTTGTAAAGATGGCGTTGTTGTGTTGCCATGGTAATGAATCAAAAGTAGCTCCATCTGGTGGGGGGAATGAGAAACCCTATTATTTTGAATTAAAAAGGAATTTCGTGGATTCGAACGGGGGACCATGGGATCTGTAGTACAGTGCGCTATCCGTTAGGCTGTAAGAGAATTAACTATAGGTGGTGAATTAATGTAGTGTTCGCTTTTTCTTAGTACTAGGAATGCGTTATGGGACATGGTTTTATTTGATGATTTTTTATTTTCCAATTAGTTGTAAGTGTGTTGGACTGGTGATGCCATCTAGTGATTTTAAAAGAAGTTAATCTAAGGAACTTTCTTATTTTTGTCATTCATTCTGGGAATGTGCTATTTTTAGAAAATGGTTTGAACAATTGTGGTACAGCCATCTGGTGGTGGAAGAAGTAACAATTAGTTTTAAAAGATTTATTTTCTAGCTCTAGACTTGTAGCTTGATACTTTAGAATTAACTGGAGAATTTTTTTTAAGAAAATTTTATAAAGACAGATTTGAACCCGGCAAAAGGTAATCGCGGCCGCCCGTTTTACACAAGCACTTTAACCGTTCGACCACGATCACCTACTTTGTATAATACATATAGAATACTAACTCGTGAATTTACAGCTTAAGGGAGTGAAAGTGTGTTTTTTTTTCCTTGAGAATAGTGCCCTTATGAAGAATGAATATGAATATAAAAACAAATAAAGTTGAATTTATAAACCTTAGCTATATAACAAGTTTATTACCAAGATTTTAAAGTATACGAATTGTATGTAATGACAGGAAAAGTATCAGAATATAGAAGACTCTGGAACTTGTGACAATATGACTAAGGATTTATGTGTAGGTTAATTAAGATAACAGAAGGAGTTAAACACGTAGTCACCGATAGGATACAAGCTTAAGTAAATGAGAAAGCTTTTAAACGCATTGCTATTTAGGAGAATGGTGTTGTTTTTCTGATTGTGAGAAAAGCAAATGAAACTACATCATGCCAATGAATCACATATGACATGCCCGAACTGGAACTTTCTATAGGGGTTTTAGCTATGAAATAGTGACGAAGGGATTATCTTAATACTCTAACGTTGGAACTCGGAACATAAGTAATTGAGGCCAACCAATATATGCGAAGATTTTAAGCGTATGAACACTACATGTAAGATAGAATTTATAATACGGAAACCTTTTTTACATTTTAATGAATTTATATACAACATGAGCTTGAAGAAAATGTGAATGTTTAAGGGTGAATGTTTTGTAGGGAAAATTATTATTATTACAATTTGAGGGGAGGACTTTGAGATATGAATAGGACACACAGGCATAACGGTGTATGAAACATTACATTTTAGGTAAATAAGAAGTAACTAACCAAAGATTTATAGTATACATATTATAAGCGATGGCAAGGAACCGTATAAGATTGATATTATTAGAAGCCTCTGGAACTTGTGAGAATATGACTAAGGATTGTTTTTGCACGTGTAAGTTAATTAAGATAACAGAAGGAACGGAGTTAAACACCGAGTCACAGATAACGATAGAAACTATTTGATAATAAGAGGCTTTTTAAAGCATAGTTGGAGCATCTTGGGTCTTTGAATTACTTTGCATCTTGTTTTGGGGTTTTTCTGCCCTTTTTTACTGTTTTTAAATAAATCATGGATTCTAAGGACATTAGACCTGCAAAGAAAATGCGTGCAGACAAAGAACTGTGTTTGCAGAAATATTGTAAAGATTCTTTATGTTATGAGTATGGTAAACTGTTTACAGATCGTGAAGGCTGAGCATATTTTTGTCGATTGGAAAACGAATTAACGTACTTAAAGAAAGAGGAAACTACTATTGAAATTTATGGTAAAAAATGTACTGTGCCTCGGCAACTTGTAGCATACGGAGACGTAGGAATAAGCTATGCCTTTAGCGGATCTTGTATTGCAGCCAAGCCTTGGTCTCCTTTACTATTGGAAATAAAGGCAGAAGTGGAACGAATAATTGGCACAAGATTTAATTTTGTGTTGGTGAACCGTTATAAAGATGGTAAGGACTGTATAGGTGCCCATAAAGACAATGAGAAGGACTTGGATCTTAATGCACCCATAGCGTCTGTTTCATTTGGACAGAAAAGGCAATTTGTGTTTTCTAGAAAGAACTACAATTCTCTAAAAATTGTTCTGGAAAATGGAAGCTTGCTTGTGATGAAATATCCAACAAACCAATTTTGGTTTCACAGCTTGCCCCGTGGGGATGCATTATGGCCTAGAATAAACTTAACGTTTCGTAAAATTCTTGTATAAAGCAGCGATAAACCACTTATGTGCCCCCGAACTAGAACTCAGTGTCGTACACTAGACGATATTTGGACAACGTTGCAATTTATCTTTGTCTTTCTGAATAGTATTTTTATAAATGCTTATATCTTGTTGTTTTTAAATAAATTTTTTAGCGTGTCTTACCACATATTCTGTATTTAGGACTTTTTTATTACATAATTTTATAAATTGTTTTTAAAATGCAAGATCTGAAATGAAATTTTTCTTTGCTATAAAGATTTATCTTTTTAAGTTAGATGTTTTTACTCAAAAATTAATTATACATTAGATGTTATAGCACATATTTTCAATGCAGAAATTTTGTTTTAAGTATTGTACACACTTAAGTAAGAGTAAACTTTTGAAAACTTTACAAGACCCGTACTATGAACGTACACATTTTGAATAAGTTGTAATTGTATTGAAATCATTTATGCTATAAAATCCAAACCAACTGTTATTTTTTAATTAATCTTTCCTTGCATATTTTTTTTAAATAAATCTTCCTAAATTTTAGTGATTTAATTTTTATTATACAGATTTACAAACTGTTTTTGGTTGAAATATAAGGATTTATATTTTTAAAAATTAGATGCTTTTACTCTTAATTATATATTAGATACTATTACACATATTATTATTACATTGAAGATTTTTAAAAAACGTTTAACAATTGAAAAAATATATATACTTTAAATATTATTACAAACATTTAAATGCAATTTGCTTTTTATTTTTTATTTTACAATTAAGACATTTTTTAAAAGTTTGATTCTTAAAGTGTGTTTTATGCATAGTAAAAAAAAACAATACTAAAAAACATGTAAGAGTAAAAATATTTTATACATTAATTTGAAACTTTGCAAGACCCATACCATGTTTCCTTGCACATTTGAAGTCGTGAAAAATAGTTTATTAAAACCATTTGTCCTTGAAGTTCTAAATTAAATGTCCTTTTTCTTTTATGCTTTTGCAAACCACACATTTTACTAAATATGAACTTCCTTTTATTTGAAAACCTTATGCATATTGTGCAGTTTAAATTGCAGAGCAAAATTCCAATACTGTACGAAGCTATAAAGTATTTTACAAGATATTTCATATTGTTCTCTTAATTTACATCTAATTCATTACTACGTTAAAGTGGATAGCATGTGAGTTTTCTGTTTTTAAAAATAATGTGTGCACATCTGTACTGCTAAGCAAATTAACTTCTGCCTTTTCTTGATATTTAATGCATAATCTAAATATTTACGCACACCGCTGATAGTTTTACACATGAGTAAAATTAAATAATAACTGAAATTTTAAATATTAGTGTGAATTTTAAAATGAACAAATATTGCTGACATATTGGATTAAATCTGAATTCTATGTATTCTCAAAACAACAATGCAAGAAAAAACAGAGACACTTCTTAAACAGATTGAAGGAAGTCACATGGAAACAAAGTAAATTAGAACACTTTTTAATAGAAAAAACATTGATTCATATATTTTACAAAACCAATACATTGTAGTAAAAAAGAACTTATTTTTACATACTTGCATTTTTTAAGAGACACATGTTTACGACGAGCCAATTATTAAATGCCATCACCTCAGCTTTGGGGCAATGCAAATTATTTTTGTGATGACCACATGATAGTTTTTGGATCTTTTTGTTGCTACTTAGTGCACATAGTACATCGAATTTGGGACACCCGTATTGTTCCAAGTTGATATTCGGAATATTCAATGCATCTAGGCGTTTCTTTTCCACACAACCACCTTTGTAAGCAACTAGGTACTGAGTGGCACTCTTGGTCTGTTCGTACAATTCTAAAAGCTTAGAGTCTAAACTTTCTAAAGGAGACACACTTTCCCATGCCACGGGACAGAAAGGGAGACCACATATGTAATTTTCAACATATCGAACAGTTTTTTTATCTTTTGCACTCAGTTTATGCTTATAAGGCGATAAGTTAAAACGAATACTTGAAGCTACTTGCGATTTTATGGCGATGTATCCGTATTCACGTACTAAGAAACCCTCTTGAGTCTGAAATCCGTCAAAATCCACAATTGCACAAATATTAAACATTGCTATTGAAATGTGCTAGCTGTTCTTGGAAAAAGAATTGTAAACTAGAGGCACGAAGAACTGGACTATATACACTTACTAATCAGTGAATAACACCATACACTTACTAATCAGTAAAGTTAAAATTTATCTTAGTCTTATCTTTTGTGAGTAACTATGAGCGCATAAGTGAAGAATGTACTCAGAAAACATGTGCTTGTGATAATGCGCCAAGTAAAATTGTGTGTTGTAATGCAAGAAGATTTTAACGAAAGGATATACTTAAATGTGCATGTGATTTTTCTTTTTACTCTACCACTAGTATCTTAGACAAGTATCAGATTTAAAAAAAATGACGAAGAGAAACTTTTCAACACAATCTGTACTATAATTTTACACTTAAGAGTAACAGAGCATAATATAATTTTAAGGAAAATGAGTAATCAGTATGCAAATTTGAAGCCTAAAGTTCCAAGCATGTCTATGCTCAATAAACGCCTATCTACGTTTAGAGATTGGCCACGCACAGATGTTGACATTAGGGACTTGGCCGAAAATGGATTGTATTATACGGGTGTCTCGGACGGGGTTAGGTGTTATTGGTGTGGAGGAGGGCTTGAAAATTGGCAAAAGGAGGATATAGTCAGACACGAACACATAAAGTTTTATCCAAAATGTTTGGTAGCCCAACAAGGACCGATTGTTGACCCTAGATTAAAAGGAACACCCATAGATGAAATTGTACAGGTGTTGGATGAAACAAACAATAATGCCAATGTTTTTATAAAACCTGATGTAAAACTTTACTGCTCATACAATGACAAGGACGAACGACTTTGTAAAATTTGCATGGAATCGGAAATGGATGCTACTTTACAGCCTTGCGGTCATTTGGTTACATGCATGAGATGTACGAAGAGTCTCTCAACGTGTCCTATGTGCCGAACCAATATTTTACGTAAAATTAAAACGTACATTTGTTACTAAACAGTCTATTTATTAGTACATGTAGTAGATGCAATTTCAAGTGATTTATTGAACACAGTGTGGAAGAATTGTAAAAGGGTGGTTTTGAGTTGAATGTCATGAAATTAACACTCGTACTACAGCAAAAAAGACTAATAAGGGACTTGTGGAAAAAATCTTGTAGGAAAGACCTTTTTACCCCTTAGATATTGACTATTTTTATTATTATTTGTTTGTTCATTACATGTTAAACCTATTTACTAAAGAGGAATTTTAAAATGCCTTAAAAAAGGAGTTACTAAATGCTTTAGGAAAAATGTGTAAATGTACTTTAATGCAAGAAAAAGAACGCTTGAAATAAATATTCATCTAGCTATTATTTTTAGTACTTATCAATCATCTTGATGTATTGTTTATTTTCTAAATTAAACCTTTCGTACTTTTAAATCTTAAAACAAAAAGAAAGGAAAAGTAACCATCTAGAATAGTAAACACCAAATTAAAAAAAAAAAAAAAAAACATTTTTAAAAATATTTTCTTATAATTTTTTACCTTTGCCTTTTTTTGTTGTTGAATAAACATTGTCATACAAAATTAGTATATTTGTTGTGTAGAATATTTTTTGAAAACACTGAATTGAAGAAAAAAAATCATTTATTGAAAAAAGAATCAACAGTTTATATATATTTGTAACAACATATCTTACAGGTCTTTTACATACATCTCTCTAACAGTATTGAAAATATCTGTGGTATTCAAATTCTCAAAAACATTTTCCTCCATTATTATGAATTAAAAGTTTAACAGTTTATTGCTCTGTCTTACAAAATTAATAGCAAACTCTTTCCAGTTAACAACACATAAAGCAAGGGCGAAAAATTCGCAAAAGCGTTCGTCAACGCTCATCGTCATACATTTATGTACAGATTGATTGACAATTTCATTCTTACAACCTAAACAGTCAAAAAGAATATTTATATTTTTTGACACAATATCCTTTAGGCACTTGCAGAGAGAAGCTATGACTTCTCTCCAACAATCAGATTTAATGGTATCACTGCAGTAAGGTTTGTAACTTTCACCAGGAAAACATTTTTTGATTTCCAGTTTCACATAATATGGCAACAAATACGTCAAAAGCGATATCTTCAATACATCTAACACATTGCCGTAGATTTCACACAGTTTAAAATACTGATCAGAATTCATAAACACACAGTTGTGCGAGAACTTAAAAGTATAATTTCTTTTCTGAAATACACGTTGTAAAACTAAGTGCATTTCCCCCACATCAAACACTTTAGAAAGGCAGACTTCTTTTTCTATAACTTTAACGTTGGAGGCAGTTGCAAAAGCGAAAAATGTGCTCAACTTTTGCATTAGAATGTACCATGTTTTTGGATGCAGGGAAACACAGTCCTTCGTTGGTTTCAAGACATTGTTTTCATGCAAAGCAAATTTACGTATGTGGACACGTGTGGAACCGTTGAAGTTATTGATTAGCACGAATAAATAGTCACCAAGGTGAAAAGTATAACATAGCATTGTCAGGAAGTGATTGCATCGTCAAACTTAAGCTTTCCCTTGGAAACACCTGATCGTTGAAATACATTCTTTCACACACTTTGGGTCGATTTGTAAAACACATCATTTTCAGAACTTTGAGGTACACGTTTTCAATAAAGCTTCAACTTAACCAAGAGATAAAGGCGAGTTCATTAACGTTGCTTGAAATTTCAGTTTATCGGTTTTTATTATTATTATCAAATCTAGAATCATATAATCTCTTGGTAGATTATATGATACCATCTTACAAACCTTACTGCAGTGATACCATTAAATCTGATTGTTGTAGAGAAGTCATAGCTTCTCTCTGCAAGTGCCTAAAGGATATTGTGTCAAAAAATATAAATATTCTTTTTGACTGTTTAGGTTGTAAGAATGAAATTGTCAATCAATCTGTACATAAATGTATGACGATGAGCGTTGACGAACGCTTTTGCGAATTTTTCGCCCTTGCTTTATGTGTTGTTAACTGGAAAGAGTTTGCTATTAATTTTGTAAGACAGAGCAATAAACTGTTAAACTTTTATTACATAATAATAATGGAGGAAAATGTTTTTGAGAATTTGAATACCACAGATATTTTCAATACTGTTAGAGAGATGTATGTAAAAGACCTGTAAGATATGTTGTTACAAATATATATAAACTGTTGATTCTTTTTTCAATAAATGATTTTTTTTCTTCAATTCAGTGTTTTCAAAAAATATTCTACACAACAAATATACTAATTTTGTATGACAATGTTTATTCAACAACAAAAAAAGGCAAAGGTAAAAAATTATAAGAAAATATTTTTAAAAATGTTTTTTTTTTTTTTTTAATTTGGTGTTTACTATTCTAGATGGTTACTTTTCCTTTCTTTTTGTTTTAAGATTTAAAAGTACGAAAGGTTTAATTTAGAAAATAAACAATACACCAAGATGATTGATAAGTACTAAAAATAATAGCTAGATGAATATTTATTTCAAGCGTTCTTTTTCTTGCATTAAAGTACATTTACACATTTTTCCTAAAGCATTTAGTAACTCCTTTTTTAAGGCATTTTAAAATTCCTCTTTAGTAAATAGGTTTAACATGTAATGAACAAACAAATAATAATAAAAATAGTCAATATCTAAGGGGTAAAAAGGTCTTTCCTACAAGATTTTTTCCACAAGTCCCTTATTAGTCTTTTTTGCTGTAGTACGAGTGTTAATTTCATGACATTCAACTCAAAACCACCCTTTTACAATTCTTCCACACTGTGTTCAATAAATCACTTGAAATTGCATCTACTACATGTACTAATAAATAGACTGTTTAGTAACAAATGTACGTTTTAATTTTACGTAAAATATTGGTTCGGCACATAGGACACGTTGAGAGACTCTTCGTACATCTCATGCATGTAACCAAATGACCGCAAGGCTGTAAAGTAGCATCCATTTCCGATTCCATGCAAATTTTACAAAGTCGTTCGTCCTTGTCATTGTATGAGCAGTAAAGTTTTACATCAGGTTTTATAAAAACATTGGCATTATTGTTTGTTTCATCCAACACCTGTACAATTTCATCTATGGGTGTTCCTTTTAATCTAGGGTCAACAATCGGTCCTTGTTGGGCTACCAAACATTTTGGATAAAACTTTATGTGTTCGTGTCTGACTATATCCTCCTTTTGCCAATTTTCAAGCCCTCCTCCACACCAATAACACCTAACCCCGTCCGAGACACCCGTATAATACAATCCATTTTCGGCCAAGTCCCTAATGTCAACATCTGTGCGTGGCCAATCTCTAAACGTAGATAGGCGTTTATTGAGCATAGACATGCTTGGAACTTTAGGCTTCAAATTTGCATACTGATTACTCATTTTCCTTAAAATTATATTATGCTCTGTTACTCTTAAGTGTAAAATTATAGTACAGATTGTGTTGAAAAGTTTCTCTTCGTCATTTTTTTTAAATCTGATACTTGTCTAAGATACTAGTGGTAGAGTAAAAAGAAAAATCACATGCACATTTAAGTATATCCTTTCGTTAAAATCTTCTTGCATTACAACACACAATTTTACTTGGCGCATTATCACAAGCACATGTTTTCTGAGTACATTCTTCACTTATGCGCTCATAGTTACTCACAAAAGATAAGACTAAGATAAATTTTAACTTTACTGATTAGTAAGTGTATGGTGTTATTCACTGATTAGTAAGTGTATATAGTCCAGTTCTTCGTGCCTCTAGTTTACAATTCTTTTTCCAAGAACAGCTAGCACATTTCAATAGCAATGTTTAATATTTGTGCAATTGTGGATTTTGACGGATTTCAGACTCAAGAGGGTTTCTTAGTACGTGAATACGGATACATCGCCATAAAATCGCAAGTAGCTTCAAGTATTCGTTTTAACTTATCGCCTTATAAGCATAAACTGAGTGCAAAAGATAAAAAAACTGTTCGATATGTTGAAAATTACATATGTGGTCTCCCTTTCTGTCCCGTGGCATGGGAAAGTGTGTCTCCTTTAGAAAGTTTAGACTCTAAGCTTTTAGAATTGTACGAACAGACCAAGAGTGCCACTCAGTACCTAGTTGCTTACAAAGGTGGTTGTGTGGAAAAGAAACGCCTAGATGCATTGAATATTCCGAATATCAACTTGGAACAATACGGGTGTCCCAAATTCGATGTACTATGTGCACTAAGTAGCAACAAAAAGATCCAAAAACTATCATGTGGTCATCACAAAAATAATTTGCATTGCCCCAAAGCTGAGGTGATGGCATTTAATAATTGGCTCGTCGTAAACATGTGTCTCTTAAAAAATGCAAGTATGTAAAAATAAGTTCTTTTTTACTACAATGTATTGGTTTTGTAAAATATATGAATCAATGTTTTTTCTATTAAAAAGTGTTCTAATTTACTTTGTTTCCATGTGACTTCCTTCAATCTGTTTAAGAAGTGTCTCTGTTTTTTCTTGCATTGTTGTTTTGAGAATACATAGAATTCAGATTTAATCCAATATGTCAGCAATATTTGTTCATTTTAAAATTCACACTAATATTTAAAATTTCAGTTATTATTTAATTTTACTCATGTGTAAAACTATCAGCGGTGTGCGTAAATATTTAGATTATGCATTAAATATCAAGAAAAGGCAGAAGTTAATTTGCTTAGCAGTACAGATGTGCACACATTATTTTTAAAAACAGAAAACTCACATGCTATCCACTTTAACGTAGTAATGAATTAGATGTAAATTAAGAGAACAATATGAAATATCTTGTAAAATACTTTATAGCTTCGTACAGTATTGGAATTTTGCTCTGCAATTTAAACTGCACAATATGCATAAGGTTTTCAAATAAAAGGAAGTTCATATTTAGTAAAATGTGTGGTTTGCAAAAGCATAAAAGAAAAAGGACATTTAATTTAGAACTTCAAGGACAAATGGTTTTAATAAACTATTTTTCACGACTTCAAATGTGCAAGGAAACATGGTATGGGTCTTGCAAAGTTTCAAATTAATGTATAAAATATTTTTACTCTTACATGTTTTTTAGTATTGTTTTTTTTTACTATGCATAAAACACACTTTAAGAATCAAACTTTTAAAAAATGTCTTAATTGTAAAATAAAAAATAAAAAGCAAATTGCATTTAAATGTTTGTAATAATATTTAAAGTATATATATTTTTTCAATTGTTAAACGTTTTTTAAAAATCTTCAATGTAATAATAATATGTGTAATAGTATCTAATATATAATTAAGAGTAAAAGCATCTAATTTTTAAAAATATAAATCCTTATATTTCAACCAAAAACAGTTTGTAAATCTGTATAATAAAAATTAAATCACTAAAATTTAGGAAGATTTATTTAAAAAAAATATGCAAGGAAAGATTAATTAAAAAATAACAGTTGGTTTGGATTTTATAGCATAAATGATTTCAATACAATTACAACTTATTCAAAATGTGTACGTTCATAGTACGGGTCTTGTAAAGTTTTCAAAAGTTTACTCTTACTTAAGTGTGTACAATACTTAAAACAAAATTTCTGCATTGAAAATATGTGCTATAACATCTAATGTATAATTAATTTTTGAGTAAAAACATCTAACTTAAAAACATAAATCTTTATAGCAAAGAAAAATTTCATTTCAGATCTTGCATTTTAAAAACAATTTATAAAATTATGTAATAAAAAAGTCCTAAATACAGAATATGTGGTAAGACACGCTAAAAAATTTATTTAAAAACAACAAGATATAAGCATTTATAAAAATACTATTCAGAAAGACAAAGATAAATTGCAACGTTGTCCAAATATCGTCTAGTGTACGACACTGAGTTCTAGTTCGGGGGCACATAAGTGGTTTATCGCTGCTTTATACAAGAATTTTACGAAACGTTAAGTTTATTCTAGGCCATAATGCATCCCCACGGGGCAAGCTGTGAAACCAAAATTGGTTTGTTGGATATTTCATCACAAGCAAGCTTCCATTTTCCAGAACAATTTTTAGAGAATTGTAGTTCTTTCTAGAAAACACAAATTGCCTTTTCTGTCCAAATGAAACAGACTCTATGGGTGCATTAAGATCCAAGTCCTTCTCATTGTCTTTATGGGCACCTATACAGTCCTTACCATCTTTATAACGGTTCACCAACACAAAATTAAATCTTGTGCCAATTATTCGTTCCACTTCTGCCTTTATTTCCAATAGTAAAGGAGACCAAGGCTTGGCTGCAATACAAGATCCGCTAAAGGCATAGCTTATTCCTACGTCTCCGTATGCTACAAGTTGCCGAGGCACAGTACATTTTTTACCATAAATTTCAATAGTAGTTTCCTCTTTCTTTAAGTACGTTAATTCGTTTTCCAATCGACAAAAATATGCTCAGCCTTCACGATCTGTAAACAGTTTACCATACTCATAACATAAAGAATCTTTACAATATTTCTGCAAACACAGTTCTTTGTCTGCACGCATTTTCTTTGCAGGTCTAATGTCCTTAGAATCCATGATTTATTTAAAAACAGTAAAAAAGGGCAGAAAAACCCCAAAACAAGATGCAAAGTAATTCAAAGACCCAAGATGCTCCAACTATGCTTTAAAAAGCCTCTTATTATCAAATAGTTTCTATCGTTATCTGTGACTCGGTGTTTAACTCCGTTCCTTCTGTTATCTTAATTAACTTACACGTGCAAAAACAATCCTTAGTCATATTCTCACAAGTTCCAGAGGCTTCTAATAATATCAATCTTATACGGTTCCTTGCCATCGCTTATAATATGTATACTATAAATCTTTGGTTAGTTACTTCTTATTTACCTAAAAATGTAATGTTTCATACACCGTTATGCCTGTGTGTCCTATTCATATCTCAAAGTCCTCCCCTCAAATTGTAATAATAATAATTTTCCCTACAAAACATTCACCCTTAAACATTCACATTTTCTTCAAGCTCATGTTGTATATAAATTCATTAAAATGTAAAAAAGGTTTCCGTATTATAAATTCTATCTTACATGTAGTGTTCATACGCTTAAAATCTTCGCATATATTGGTTGGCCTCAATTACTTATGTTCCGAGTTCCAACGTTAGAGTATTAAGATAATCCCTTCGTCACTATTTCATAGCTAAAACCCCTATAGAAAGTTCCAGTTCGGGCATGTCATATGTGATTCATTGGCATAATGTAGTTTCATTTGCTTTTCTCACAATCAGAAAAACAACACCATTCTCCTAAATAGCAATGCGTTTAAAAGCTTTCTCATTTACTTAAGCTTGTATCCTATCGGTGACTACGTGTTTAACTCCTTCTGTTATCTTAATTAACCTACACATAAATCCTTAGTCATATTGTCACAAGTTCCAGAATCTTCTATATTCTGATACTTTTCCTGTCATTACATACAATTCGCATACTTTAAAATCTTGGTAATAAACTTGTTATATAGCTAAGGTTTATAAATTCAACTTTATTTGTTTTTATATTCATATTCATTCTTCATAAGGGCACTATTCTCAAGGAAAAAAAAACACACTTTCACTCCCTTAAGCTGTAAATTCACGAGTTAGTATTCTATATGTATTATACAAAGTAGGTGATCGTGGTCGAACGGTTAAAGTGCTTGTGTAAAACGGGCGGCCGCGATTACCTTTTGCCGGGTTCAAATCTGTCTTTATAAAATTTTCTTTAAAAAAATTCTCCAGTTAATTCTTAAGTATCAAGCTACAAGTCTAGAGCTAGAAAATAAATCTTTTAAAACTAATTGTTACTTCTTCCACCACCAGATGGCTGTACCACAATTGTTCAAACCATTTTCTAAAAATAGCACATTCCCAGAATGAATGACAAAAATAAGAAAGTTCCTTAGATTAAGTTCCTTAGGGTTTCTCATTCCCCCCACCAGATGGAGCTACTTTTGATTCATTACCATGGCAACACAACAACGCCATTTTTACAACGACGTCACCACCTCAAAGCCCACTTATCAGCAATTCTCCCCAACTCCTTATCAGCAGTCAACCCCCAACTCCTTATCAGCAGTCAACTCCTTATCAAACGGCGGCCATCTTGGAAAAGGCGGTATAGTGGCCCCCATACTACTGACTGGTTTTACAATTTTATTTTAAAATGCTTACTTCACCTTAATTTTTTTTGAAACGATTGTCATGACATTTGTAGCGATAATTAAATGAATATTATTAGGCGATTAGTTTTATATTTTTATTCAAAATCAAAAAGGTTTTGAATATCATCGGTAGTTATACCAAACCAGTCAAAATGACTGGTGCATTTTTCTATGTGATGGAATGAGTTTTGCGCAGTAATAATAAATTATAAATACTGCGTAATTGTAGCACGATACAAAAAAATGTCATTCGGGTGATAATTACAGAATTCGTGATAAATTTTCAGTCGTTGATTGAATTTTGAGGGGTGTTGGCTGTGGACCTTTGTTTAGAAAACCGGAAAGAAGCATTTCTTTGGATACTGAAATATTGTATATTCTTTGGTAAGAAAACTAAATACAGAGAGAAATATTATCCTATTATTAGTTTCAAATTATTTTTATAATTATCGTTAGGCCCCAAAAATGACAACACGAAAGAAATCTTCCGTGTTTTTGGAAAATATCACCGACATACCTAGGGAATGTTCGGATGTTGAAAATGATGAGCTTTATGATTAGGGTGACCAAACGTCCCGGTTTTCCGGGATTGTCCCGGTTTTAGGTACTCTGTCCCGGCGTCCCGAAAAATGTCTTCGGGACGGTCTATTGTCCCGGTTTTACATATTTTACAAATTTCGTATTCGAAAAAGATACTGCTATACGTGAGCAAGCAGCTCACTCGTTTTACGAAAGAGATGTAAGTGGTTGTAAGCTTAAACACACTAACGTACTCGTTTACATTTTCCTTGTGGCGCTGGCCATACAGTAGTGGGGGTAATGAACATGTGTTTCGTATGTTTTTTCCCTTTGCTGATCGCTTTCGTACAGATAACAGCGCTTTGGTCAATTTTTGCATCGTTTGAGAGTACACTGTTTGCTCAAGACTCGAAACGCCAGTTTTCCGACTCCTAGCGTAATAAGGTATGTTTTTCCTTTTTTAAATAATTTTTAAATTTAACCTAATTTTTAAAAATCAAGTTCGTTCAATCCACATTAAAATTATATGTTCCCTAATTTGTAAATTGATAATTGGTTTGTATATTAAATAAGTTAGAAAATTATTATAAAATTAAATTTCATGAATTACTATTTTAATTTTAGATCCTTTGAAATGCCGAAGCGTAAATGTACGTATAAAGAAGATGACTCGAAAGAATGGAAGTTTATAAGAAAAGGTAGACACGTAGAGGAAGTAGAATGTACAGTATGTATGTCCTTTATAAGTACACTGCTGGCCACCGTAAATGCAACACCCTGAAGGAAGCATGCAAATAATATGAAATTTACAACATGCATTAGCGGAGGTGAGATATGCAAATGATTAGAATTTCAGCGCAGACGCAGATCACGCGCGCCTGTGGCGCCACTTCAAAGCGCTATTTAAGGCTTGGAGATTTCGACGATTTCAAGTACGGCAATTGTGTTTTTCTTGTGGTTTTAAAAAAAAAAACGATCAATTATGCCTCGTAGAAAACAGCGATCATCTTTTGATCAAGTATCCGAGTTCGACAGAGGAAGGATAGTGGCCTACCGAGATTGTGGATTATCTTTCAGGGAAATCGGTAGTCGTGTTGGACGAAACCAAACAACTGTAATGCGGATATGTGATCGTTGGATGCAGGAGGGTACGACGGACCGACGTGTTCGATCGCATCCACCTCAGTGCACCACTTCACGTGATGACAGGCATATTGTGCGTATGGCAGTGACGGATCGCTCAGCCACATCACGAACCATAGCACAGCACATTCAGTCTGTACCGCATCATCCAGTGTCTGCGCGTACCATTCGACGCCGTTTACAGCAGAGTGGTCTGTCCGCAAGACGTCCATTGCTTCGTCTACCCTTGACGCAGAACCACAGACGTTTCCGCCGCCAATGGTGCGATGAAAGAAGGATGTGGACGGCAGAATGGAATGAAATTGTCTTTACTGACGAGTCACGCTTCTGTCTGCAACACCACGATGGTCGGATTCGAGTCTGGAGACACCGTGGAGAGAGGATGCTGAACAGCTGCGTTATGCACCGCCACACTGGTCCGTCACCGGGTATTATGGTATGGGGCGGTATTGGATATCACTCTCGCACTCCTCTAGTACGCATTGCCGGTACTTTAAACAGCCAGCGCTACATCTCCGAGGTGTTGGAGCCAGTTGTCCTTCCTTACCTTCAGGGCTTGCCCACAGCCATATTTCAACAGGATAATGCGCGACCACACGTGGCACGCATTGTCCAAGGGTTCTTCGTCGATCGCCAGATTGAATTGCTTCCCTGGCCAGCTCGCTCTCCGGATCTTTCGCCGATAGAAAACATGTGGTCCATGGTTGCTCAACGATTGACCCAGAATACATCCCCAGCTGCCACACCAGATCAACTTTGGCAACGTGTGGAAGCTGCTTGGTCTGCTGTACCCCAAGAACACATCCAAAGTCTCTTTGAATCAATGCCGAGGCGTGTGGCAGCGGTGATCTCCAACAATGGCGGCTACTCTGGCTACTGATTTTGGCAGGAACCACACTTCACAGAAGTCTATAAATTTAATCATTTGATACTTGGTCAACATGTTATCTACAAAATAAATTTTGTTGTGATATCTCTTGTCTTTCTTGGTGTTGCAATTTGGGTGGCCAGCAGTGTATTAGGCATGGCGGTCGAGCAGTCCTTTAAGGACCACTTAAAGTCGAAAAAGCATATTTGCAACATATCAACTGCAAGTTCTTCACGAACAGTAGATTCTTTTTTTAGCAAACCTAGTTCCGATGAAGAATATAAAATAAATGCAGCTGAATTGACTACTGCATATCATACAATTAAACATCATTATACATTTCGCAGTATAGATTGCAATAATAAGTTAATAAAAGTTTTATACTCAGATTCAGTAATTGCAAGTAAATTTTCGTCAGCACGAACCAAGACGACTGCATTAATGAAATCAATTATTGCTCCACATTCTCTTCAAAATATTAATATCATTATTGAAAAAAATAATTTTTATGGATTCTCTACAGACGCTAGCAATCATAAATCGACAAAAATGTTTCCTTTTGGCATCCAGTATTTTGACATGTATAAAGGAATACAATTTAAATTGTTAAGGGTCACTTCTTTGCCAAATGAAACAGCCGAGACGATCACCAATTTTTGCATTGACACGTTAAAAGAATTTAAATTAGACATAAGTAAATGTGTAGCTTTCTGCGGTGATAATGCTAATAAGAACTTTGGAGGTATTCGAAGAAAAGGAACGTACAATATTTATTATAGATTGAAACAAATAAATGAAAATATAGAGGGTATCGGTTGCCCGGCGCTTATCATGCACAATACTATACAAACAGCCGCAGATAGACTCTCTTGTGATATTGAGGCCGTAGTCGTTAAAATATTTACATATTTTTCAATTTATACTGTGAGGACTGAGAGACTAAAAGAATTTTGCGATTTCGTGGGACTCCAATATCAAAATGTGTTGTCCCATTCAGGCACACGTTGGCTTTCATTGCTTCCTGCAGTTGAAAGGATACTGAAAATTTTTGAGGGATTAAGAAGTTTTTTTCTTTCTGAGGAAAGAGCTCCGAAAACCTTATTAACATTTTTCAATAATCCCTTGAGTGAAGCCTATCTATGGTTTATTCATACTCAATTGCATGTTTTTGAAAAAGGAATTAAAAAAATAGAAGGTAACAAGAAATGCTGCATCGAAGTTTATTCAATATTGGAAGAGACGCTAACCATCATTAAGGAAAGGTCCGACGAACGTTTTCTTACTATCAGTGTAAAAAATGTCTTACGAGAAAAAAGATGAAATATCGCAATCGATGTTGTCTAATTATAAGCGTGAAATTGACGACTTTTACAAAACAGCGTACGAATACCTTTTTATGTGGAAGGAAACAAATGCTAGTGTATCCGTATTTTCTTGGATATTACTTTTAGAAATACCCATTTGGAAGAAAGTTGAGACCACCTGTTTGTATCTCAAAGAAAGAGGAGTTAAATTAAATGATTCACTACTCTTTAATCAAATGAGTAACGTAAAGAAAATAATGATTGAAAAATCCACAGAATGGAAGAATGAGAATATGCTCTGTTACGAAAAATGGGTGGATTTTTTTAAATGCAGTGAACACGCTGAGGAATATTCCGAAATTTTGAAAATATGTCAGTATATGTTTTCAATTCCACCTCATAACGCTAATATTGAACGGATTTTTTCTCTAATGAATGTACAGTGGACAGACGAGCGAAATCGATTGGACATTTCAACCGTAGAGTCCATTCTTCAAGTGCTGACGAATTATGATTTGAACTGCCAAGAATTTCATGAATACATTATCTCAAACCAGAAATATTAAAGCAAGTCGGGTCAACCAAAAAACATAAATAAGTGACACATTATTTATAATTGACGATTTATAATTTATTTTGTTTTGCATAAACCATTAGAACATGATAATTCTAACCATTTATGTACTTATTACATATAAACACATGTGCATATATTTCTGTGATTTAGATTTAATTGTATTGTTGTATTTAATTGTATTGTTTTGTGAAAATAAATGAGAATGAGACTGATGCGTTTTTTTAGTGTCCCGGTTTGGTGTTTTCGAAATATGGTCACCCTATTTATGATAGGAAAGGCGAATTATTAGATAACCAAAGTGATCCACACGGCAGGAACAATAAACGTGTTGATATCGAGAGTAGTGATAGCGATATTTCTGGTAAGAGCAATATGAAGATGATTCAAGCGACAGTGAATACGAAAACATTTCAAACATACGTAAACGAAGATGTTTACCATTGCCGTCCAGTTCCAGTGACGAAGATGAAAGTGAAACAGAAATTTCTACAGACGGAACTATTTGGAGAAAAATAAAAGAAGGGGGCGTTGGTGGAAGATTATCAGTTCACAGAATTTTCAAGGATACTCCTGGGCCTACAGCATATGCAAAAAGAAATATTATGAAGGAGGAAATAAGTAACGCATTTTTATTAGTAATTGACCATTTTATTTTGGAACATATAAGAACTTGTACATAGTTAGAAGTACTTGTACGAATTTTTTATTTTTATTTATGTTTCAATTAACTAATGAATGAATTTATAATTAATTTAATATATTATAATTAACCTAATTGAAGTAATTTATCATTTATAAAAAAATATATAAAGACTGGAAACCCCACCAACCATATTTTCTAAGACCAGTCATTTTGACTGGTATCGGTAGAAAAAGGATAGTCAAATTGTCGGTATAACTAGTGTTAAATAGGTCACATAGTTATGACCAACTGCAAAATATTAGGTTTCAGAAATCTATATTTTGTTAATTATTGACATTTAAAGTTCAAGGTCACATAAATTTAGATTTTCTAGCACTAAAAGTGGCCTGTTTGCGACCCTATATTTTAATAAGTTATTGACACAAATTTAAAAATTTTATATCGTTGCATTCTTCAGAAAAGGGTCTCTTAGGAAACTTCAGAATATAATTTAATAGCCGTCATTGCTGAATCTGAGGGATCGACTAAAATATAAATTTTGCCAATTTGCTACAAATTTAATATTGCTCTGGTATCTATAGAAATGGAAAGACAATATTAAAAATTATTCTTAATGAAGAGCCTTTCCAAACAAATAGCGTGGTGTAATTTGGTGATTGTATATTTCTGCTCCTTTATAAAGAAAAAACATTTAAAAGTAAAAATTATGGAAAAATACGATTTTTCAATTTTTAAAAATACATATTTCACTGGGAGGGAAAGCTCCAAGAACATTAAAACTTTTCAACATAAAAGAGCAAGATGTCTATTATATGTCCTGAAATTTCATAATTGTAATTTGATTAGTTTTGTCTCGGGAAAATTTTTAATTAGACGTAAATTTTTCTTTTTATCGCAGCTGATGAGTTATAACCTCCGATAATATAAGAAATGCGGTATAAGAATGAAATATAACTATTATTATGGTGCACGTGCAAAATTTCACATGGAATTTTTTTAAGTGTTTTTTGCTTAATCCAAGGAGTGTTTCCATCAGTGAAATAATTAGTGGAAAGTTAATTATGTTAGAGAAGTCTTCGATTTGCTTTTCCTTTGGAAACGTAAATATTAAATACTACTACTTGTGAATATGAAATGCGTTTTGTAAATATTAAGCATTATTAGTCAGGTAAACACTAATTTTGAGAGTAAAAAATTAAACATCGTTGTTAAACTCGATTCTCCTAACTACATAACTCACACGAATCCTTTTCCCATATTTATCACAATCACTAGTGAAATAAGTAAAGATTTCAAGAATTCTACAGCACTAGGAAAATTTCAATTTAAGCACCTACGAAATTGAACAAGACCTTTATCAGATTGAAAGTGAATTTGAAGACAACCAAGTAAAAGTTTTAAATGTTTAACCTTTTTTTAATTGTGATTTGATGTCCTGCTTTTAAAATTTCCTTCAAAAGTTACAAATAATTTGGTATTTCATTGTTGATTTGGGGTTTCACTGTTGCCATTTGAAACGAGGAATATACGCTACCTGACATTGAAAATACAACACTAAGAAGGAGTTGGCAGAAAGTGATGAAATTTGGCAAACAGAGACAGCAACGAGCAATAAGTGATCTTTATTGCAATATTATACACCTTGCCACTGAGCAGCAAGAACGTCTGATCAGTAGGTTGTAGGACCACCGCGAGCGGCGATACAGGCAGCAACACGTCTAGGTACAGACGCAATGAGCATGCGGATGGTGTCCTGAGGGATGGCTGCCCATTCCCTGTCAACCATTTGCCAGAGTTCGTCTTCTGAACTTGCCGGTGGCAACGCATGCAAGCGACGTCCAATGACGTCCCAGAAATGTTCGATAGGTGAGAGATCAGGGGAGACAGCTGGCCAGAGAAGCACCTAGGTACCTTGCAGGGCATGTTGGCTGATACGTGCCGTGAGCGGCCGGGCGTTATCCTACTGGAAAATGGCATTGGGCACCCCCTGAAGGAAAGGTAGTGTCACCGGCTGCAGCACGTCATCCACGTATCGTTGGGCCGTCATAGTGCCCTGAATACGGACCAGAGGTGACCTGCTATCGTAGGCGATGGCGCCCCAAACCATTATACCGCGTTGTCTCGCGGTATGGCGTTCCACAGATGCGGCCAGATTGGCCCTGTCACCACGTCGGCGCCAGACTCGTACATGACGACTGTCATTGCTAAATCAGAAGCGTGACTCGTCTGAGAACACCACCCTGTGCCATTCCGTCGTCCACGTGGCTCTATCCCGACACCATTGCAAACGTAGACGTCTGTGCTGTTGGGTCAATGGTAGTCGTCTCAACGGGCGCGCCATGAGTGCAGGCCACCAGCGATCAATCGGCGGCTAAAGGTCCTGGACGATATAGGAGCATCAAGGGTGTCCTGCACATGCTGCAAAAGGGCGACAGACGTGGCTTGCGGGGCCGCCGATGCTTGCCGGCAGATGCGTCGGTCCACGCGTGCTGACGTCATTCTGGCTGCACCGGAACCCCTCAAACGTGCCACATTCCCTTGATCCAACCATCTGTGCCACAACCGGTGCACCGTGGACGCGTGTATGTGGGTATCTGGCTGATGTGACGTATGGAGATATGACGTATGGACCAACCTGCCTTTCTGAGGCCAATCACCATACCCCTCGTAAAGTCGTCTGTTTGCTGGAACTGTCTTGATTGGCGGCGTCCTGGCATTCTCCGCTACTAGATGTTTCCTCTGAGACACAAAAACAAATTTCAACTTGATTTACCTGGCAAACAGAGCGGTACGAAACTGACCACTTTTGCAGGTTCCTTCCCTGGTTTTTCACTCGCCGTGCGCGGCACAGCTGCGCAGTTTGCATCATTTACATATCTCGGTGAGCTGCGTCTACCCTGTAAATTTCATCCAGTTCTGCGCACTCCTTCTGGGTGTTGCATTTTCAATGTCAGGTAGTGTACATAGAATGGGAAGGAAATGCTATGATTGGCGATAGTAAACATTTCCAGTTAGTGCGATACTGATGGAATATGGTAACCCGTCGTTGAATATCCGAATAGTCGTTTGACGACGAAACTTTCTGTCGCCAATTGAATGGAAGGGCAAGGACGTGTTTTTGCGTTTTACTAATTTTGTTAGTGTTGCTTTGGGACTCAAAATACAATCCTGAATTTTTTTTACAAGTAATAGACATGTTAAACTATATTTTTCCAAAATATAGTTTTTGTCAGAGCTGTCCTTCATTTTTTTTGTGTGCCTATTTTAAGTGGAAAATCGTCATTTTATAATTTTCCTTTGCTGTTTGGAAGATGAAGGAAATAAAAGCCGACTTCCAAACTTCAGCAGTAGTTTTATCATACCTAGCACTGTATCTGGTTTGAATTTCAACGATGCATTTGATTTCCTTTATCTCAGAAACCTTTTTAATTCTATCAAAATCGACTATTTTCCATTTTTCGCTGCTAATTTTTAGCTTAAATATGATATTTAAAATTGTTGTTTCCAAATAGATAAAAAGAGAATTCTTCATAGCTTACAAAAATATAAAATATTGTTGTTTACGTTAAATAGTTTTTGAGAAAGAGATCTTCAAACATGCAACACCAAGCGATTTCACAACAGCTCTTCCAAGTTGCAAGTCCTTAAAATGCTTTAAACTTCCAAAATATTTCATTTTGAGCCAAAATATTTTGGATATCGTTATTTATGCAGAAACTTAACCTCTAGCAAATTTCATGAAAATCCGTCACCCTACGGCCACAGGTTTTTGATTTTTGCTCATTTCACATAGAATGAACCAATTGCTTTATATATTTATGAGTGTTTCCTGAATAATTCATTCATTTCTTTACAAAGAAGTGCCGCGGAAACACGGTTGGAAGAGTAACGGATTAGCAACCTGAGGGTTGCGATTTCGAATCCAACCAAAGACCGTCGTGTATGAAGGGGGCTGGTGCAAGTTCAATCTGCCGTGGCCTCAAATGTCCTCACGTTGGCGTGGTGTGAAAATTTGGAGAGTGGGGTGTCAGCTCAGGTGTGACCTCGTCATCTGACCGTGATTCAAAATTACTTGGTGTTGTCCTCGGATCTTTCCCTTCGGGATTGATCCCGGACCGTCGCGAATTGCCCGTTGTGTTGCTCCAGTGCGACGTTAATTAAAATACCTACGTACCTTCTTTACAAAAATTATCTGTATATTTGTTATATTGATCTCTCGTGTTTGGGGAGGTAACCATAAACTAACCCTGGTTGCGAGACGTATCACCTACGCGGTATAATGAAACGTCTGATTAAACTACTGATGTATGGCACACAAAAATCGTGTTTATTCCGAGTATTTTCACAAAAGGAATATTGACAATATGCAATTCCAACTGATAATTACAATTTAATTCACCCCATTTTATAACTTTGACTACCTTACAAGACATTGATGAAATGATTTTAAGTTCCAATTATTCCATTACATTTTTAATAACACTGGCCGGCAAAGAATTTTCCACTGTAAAATTTAGAATTCTAATCTTCAAAGTCATTTTAACCCTTACTGGACTTGGTAGTCCGTTTTGTAAAGAAAAGTAATCAGGCAGTTTCAGAAATCAACTCTAACTTGTACAAATCTTACAATACAGGTGGCAAGGAGTATCCGGCGTGTTCGATACCTTCTTTTAGGTGATTTCGCAATTTCTAAATCTCATCAATAAAAATCATTATTTATTTTTATTGATGATTGATTCATTATTGATTTCCTATTCTGAACTATTGGCAGTGTTCTTAAATGATTTTATTGGATTCATGTAACTTAACGGCTGATACATTTATGCAGTCGTACAAACGGAGTAGGAAAGTCTCCGTTGGTAAAACATTATGTGACATTAAACTGTAAGCCGTTCAAAAATTCTCAATGCTATAGTTTAAAAGCCAGTCCCCAGGTTTCCCTGAGATACCTTGTCCAATACGATCTGGCCAATTTTACTATCACGTGGTACCTCGTCGAGATGAAAAGAACTGTCCTATTTTGCTACAGACTTGCCCACGGTCCAAGAAAAGATAACCTGCAGGTTACACCCTCCTTTTGAAAAAGATCACGAAGGTGATTGTCGTGAGTGCCCCATTCCTGATGATCTTTCCATGAGCAATTGATTGACAGCATTTTTGCATGTGGTTCTCATCTGTTTTGACAATAACGTTTCCCCTCAAAGACTCAAATTAAGGCACACAAGGAATGCTGTATCCTTAGATTTCCAAAATAACGCCCTACAAATACCTACGAACGGATTGAACAGATTATCGAACGTCGGTTAAGTGACTTTCTGGAAGAATCAACAATTGCAAATTCACAACTCAAGAAAGGAAACCTCGAACATTCTTTAGGGTAAAAGGATCTGCTGTCCACTCTGAGCCTGAGGCATGGAGGGGGTATAATGTATTGGAGTGTTCAGTTGTTCAGTAATCAATCAGTTCTATTAACGATAACAAATTTATTTTAAATTTGACAAGTTCAGAGATTGGAACTATTATGAGGTGCTCTGACCTACTTGCATTCAGTTTTTGCGTTTGCCTAACAACTTCTTACCATTTGGCGCGCTTAGCGCCGTCTGGGGTATTTCACACTCCCCACCTGAACTCTTTCAGAGTTCACATAAATTACCTCTTGAACATATAATACTCCAAATATTAATTAGATACAAATCACAAACAAATAAATTCAATATGTACATAAATATAAATTAAAGTTAATAAATTTAATACTTCTTTTTTCAGTTCAAGATTAGGCAATTTTAACAACAAGAACGTATTTTTTCCAATTCAATAACATAGAAATACACTAAAGCAAGATGTTGAACTATACACGTAAATTTTTCAATATCATTTCAATTCAATTATGAATAATCAAACTATTCAAATTACAACATTCTACAAACACTAATTTTTAGGATTCATGAGAAATTAACTAAATTAGCGAATATAAAAATATAAACGGTTAATTTTCATCATTAATTTCAAGATTACATAATAATTGTATAGGTCTTTTAATATTCCCAGATTGAGTTTTAATTAGACAGGAACGGATTTTTCCGTCTCTTCCTGGAAATACTTCTATGATTTTACCCATAGACCACAAGTTTCGTGGGTAACGATCATCAAGAATCAACACAATATCATTAACCGTAAAATGAGTTGTTACGTTTGTTGGAGGACACGCATTTGCAGATCTTAAAGAGAGGAGATAATGTTTTCTCCAACATCTCCAAAAGTGATTAAGCAATGTTTTGCTGATGTCTATATCGTTTTACCGTAGCACTTCTTGAACTACACAAATCTTCCCTTGAAATTTTTGAAACAGGAAGACCAATTAATCGCCTCCCAATTAAGAAATGTACAGGAGTTAATGGTGAGGGCTCTGAAGGATCATCATAAATGTAAGTTATTGGCCGTGAGTTAATCATGGCTTCAATTTCAATAAAAAGCGTTTCAAGCTCATTCATGTGAGCGGCTAACAATTTTTCTTAGGTTTTAATGGTTCAAAAATGCCTCTCCCACAACCCTCCCCACCATGCTCCTTTCTCAACAATAAACTTCCATTTAATACCATGGGAAGCAAATAAATTTTGAACAGATGGGTGGTTTATGCGGCTCCAGATCTTTTTGAGCTCAATTTCTGCACGCTTGAAACCTTTAGCATTGTCCTAATAAATTGTGGTACACAGACCACGTCGTGAAATGAATTTCCGAAGCTAACCCAGTGGAACGGAAAAATCGGGATTTGAAGCCTAGACTAGCAATCCTAGTCAAAGATCAACATACAACCTGGCCTGAACATCTGCCACATATCCGGTTCGCAATGAATTCAGCAAAGTGTGACTCGACAGGACACACTGCTGCCTATCTAACTTTCGGACGAGAGCTCAGAACTACTGATGATGTCACCCATGACTTAAGAACCGTCCTTGAAAGTGATAATTTCGTCCCTGAATTTACGCCCTACCTCAAACGTTTTGCAAAAATAGCCAAACAAGTGAAAGAGAGGTTAGAGCAGAAACAAGACAAACACAAAAAATATGCAGACAAGAAAAGATCACCTGCCCCACACTATGCACCAGGCGATCACGTCTACATTGATCTCCATCCCATTAGCAGCACCGCTAAGGGAAAAACAGCAAAGTTCGTACCAAAGAGAGATGGACCATATGTCATCGTGACGCAAAAGTCACCCACTTCTTATGTGATAGCAAGCCCTGATGAGCCGACAGTGCCCTTGGGCATATATCACACATCAGCTGTGAAACCGTGCAACCAAAGACAATCCACAAACCCAGTGCACCCTCTAAGGAAACGGGGTCGTCCGAGGCATAAACCACCAGACTCAACTGCAGGTTCCTCATCGGGACGTCTTCGAAACCTGAGGGGGAGTATATAACGCACACTATACTACCAATTCTGACATATAGATGGCGCCACTAAACGTGACCAATCTATCATCGCGCTGCTATGCTATTACGCAGGCAGAGAGAGCTTGGACCTTAAATGTAGCGGACGCCTCGTCTGCTTTTTTGCCCAAATTGTATCTAAATGTTTAATTGTTTGTGTTTATGTTTTTACCGTCCTTTGTAACTGTGTTCTCTTATAATTAAATATATATAAAACTTTACCCCGAGATTTTTTAATGATTACTTTGGTTTTTACCCCAGTAATTACAGGAGGACAGTTATACCAATGATTTTCCATGCAAACAGGCAGAAATAAATATTTTGATGATAAAATCCAAGGATTGCAAGCTAGTAATTGATCTGTTGATGACATGCTATTTATTATTAGGTTTGTAATAGCAGAATCAATTAAAACAAAGTCTGGATTAACCGTACACAGCACATAAAGAAATGCATCAATGATAACGTCAAATAACCATCCTCTGACAAAATCTTTAGACTTCAATTTAATAGCACTTTCTTCATTAATAGTAATAAAAGGATCCAGAGATTTGAAAGCTGTTTGACACAATTTGTAGACCCCAATGCTTTTAGTAAAAGATTCACCAGTTTCATTGTTTAATTTTGTAAATTGTTCATAGGAATCTATCTTTGCCTTCTTGCATGGGGTCATATTTACAAAACAATCATCAACATCTTCAGAATCTAAGAACCTTTTAGCACTATTCCTCTTGCGAAGCATTGCACCTTTCTGTTTTTTTCTGGTTTTGAAAAGAATCTGATGCTCAATAACCTGATTTGGAGCCACTTTTGAAGAAGGAAAAATATTAGAATTTTTATCAGTCTCAGAGTTTAAAATGCCACGGCATCCAGCAACTAATGTTTGCAATAATTATTGGCAAAGGAGGAAATTCTAACAAAGAGTAGATGTCAGGAACATTAAATTTTTTAGAAAGGACAGGTTTGAAAGAGAACACATATTAGGCTTAGAACAAGATTGAAAGTTGTATTTAACAAAGTAATATCTAAAATTGCAACTTACTGAAGGACTGTTCTTGGAGATTGCAGCTTCCATTGCAATCAGCCCTCCTAATGTTCGTGAAAACATTTTCGCCAAACGAAGATTCCCTTTTCTGTTGAGATGCAATCCATCACGTCCCCAGAGGCCTTTCCATGAACCAAGAGACTGACAGAAATAAAATCCCTCTCGGCCCAGGCAAGCCTTTTCTAGTTCATGATTGACGATTGAAGTCTTTTGGTTTAACAACTCTAGTTCAGGTGCCAGAGAAGCACGGGACTCAGAATCCAGAAACAAATTGGGACCACGTGGTATGACCCCAGAAATAATCACCTTAGCAGCAGGATACAAAATAGAAAGCTCTTGAAAAAGGCTGGTGTATTCCTGAAGAATTTCAGAAACATCACCAGCAAGGTTATTAGTCCCTACATGAAATAGCATCCATTCATACTTACCTAAACTGGTAAGTTTACTTGACATCCTTTCTATCTTCGCACCTGGAAAAGAAACGAGATCAGCTTCAAGATCCTGCAATTCGCTAATTAAGTATTCGTTCAAATACTTAACCATTGAATCGCCGGTTATAAGAAGTCTCATTATTAACACACTACTAACAGATAAGATGAGGAAAAGGGAAGAACGTTTAAAATAAAATATAAATCGTTTTTTGGATGAAAATGCAAAACAATACGTTTTTCACAACGCAAATAGGAAAAATATTCCACCAAGACGCGTAGTGCGCAGTCCTTCAGCAACTAAGAAATACTGTGATCAACAAATATGAATCGAACACACAGAATGAAATTGTAAATCAGATACAATGCAAATTTATTAGAATCAATGAATAAATATATAATTTATAGCAAGCACAAAAACAACTAGCAAAGCAAACCAGTAGCAATGAAAGTCACGTCCGCCTATTGACTCAGAAATGCAGGCAGCAATTTAAGCGTCTCCCTCCGAGCGTTATGAGTCACTAACAAGACTTCAGTAAAACGCCAAAGAAAGTATGCCAATTTTCGTACGAGTTCAAGATAGCTGGATAGCTCGTGATGGCGAACCAATCAGTGTGGATGAACTGCTATGTCGTCCCAGGGAAAGCGGAAATACTCCAATGTCCTCAAGTGACGTCACACATTCTATCCCAAAAAAGTTTCCTAGGTTGTGTAAGTCCCTTCAACCTGTATCTGTGTTAGGTATCCTTCATAAATAAATCTTATTGATAACTTTCACTTTTCTCAACTTTGTTTACGATAGATTCAATACAAAAACGAATAAAAATTTCACCTGTGTAGTATAAATACATCATCGGGTCGTCCTGGTAATATTTTAACTACGTTTGAGAATAAAATTTGTGTACCTGTCAACAGCATATACCGGCAGCAAATTATCTCAGATTCACACAAGTAAAAAACAAAAATTTTAATTTAGACAAAAAATAATCACAACAATAATAAATAAAAATAACCTTAAAACAAATCTCTTTGGTAGCAATGGGGGGGGGGGAATTTCAATTAACGTCACACTGGAGCAACACAATGGGCTATTGGTGACGGTCCGGGATCAATCCCAAAGGGAAAGATCCGAGGACAACACCACGTAATTTTGAACCACGGTCAGATGACGAGGCAACACCTGAGCTGGCACCCCACTCTCCAAACTTCCACACCACGCCAACGTGAGGATATTTGAGGCCACGACAGATTTAACGTGCACCAGCCCCCTTTGTACACGACGGTGTTTGGCTGGATTCGAACTCGCAACCCTTCGGTTGCAAGTCCGTTACTCTTCCAACCGGGCCACCGCGGCCCTTGGTAGCAATGATTTTTAATTAAAATGCAATGAAGCGCTCAAGAAAAAGGAAACAAAAAAGGTTAATCGAATTTCCATCTCGAAGCGGGCCGCGGTGGCCCGGTTGGAAGAGTAACGGACTAGCAACCGAAGGGTTGCGAGTTCGAATCCAGCCAAACACCGTCGTGTACAAAGGGGGCTGGTGCACGTTAAATCTGGCGTGGCCTCAAATGTCCTCACGTTGGCGTGGTGTGGAAGTTTGGAGAGTGGGGTGCCAGCTCAGGTGTTGCCTCGTCATCTGACCGTGGTTCAAAATTACGTGGTGTTGTCCTCGAATCTTTCCCTTTGGGATTGATCCCGGACCGTCACCAATAACCCGTTGTGTTGTTCCAGTGTGACGTTAATTGAAATACCCACCCCATCTCGAAGCCTACTCACATTCATTCATATCGCCTAAACCAAGCGAGAGAAAAGAATCGAATCGAAGAATCAATCTGGAATCGAATCACTCTTCAGATGCACCCACTGTCTAAAATAGAATCGTCCATGAGCATGCGCAGAACTGATCCCGTTCACAGCCGTCTCTAGAAAGACACGCTAGTGCTCTATATAAGCTTAACTCAGTGGTAAAGGTGCCTTGTGATGAAAAACACGTTAAAAAGTACCAGTTAGTCTCGAATCTTGAGAAAAAGAAGTCGGAATATATAGGTAAGTAAAATTAATTTTACTATATACAAGTTTATAGCTGTAGCATAAGGAAAACTGCTCGCGGATTAGATCAGTGGTTCTTAAAGTGTGGTGCACATGCAATGTCACTAGCTAAAATAGAGAACCAAGAAAAAACACTCCATTATTTTCTGATTCTTTTATGTTCTAAAATCTAAGTTTTAGAATCAAACAATTAGGCAATTCCCAGTATTGATATGAAATAGACTTGAAGCTGAAAATGACTGAATATTGAAATTATCATGCATTTCTGAGCGAAAGAGTAGCTTCATTGTTTATATTAGAATTTAAACAAGTTAAGAACTTTTTATTTTAGTTAATAAATAATAGTTTGTATGATATTAACTTTATTTCAGTTTTTCTGTTTCGGAACTTTTAAATTATCCTTAATTCTGAAGTTTTACAACCGTATTCATAAGTCCGAGTTAAGCTTTGGATCAGCGATAACCCCCGATTTTGAAAGAAACTTTATTCACAATGCTTGATCCAAGGTTTAAATTTTTATCCTCTGAATGGTTTAACACTCAGTTGAAGGTTAACGTGTGTAGTAATAGTGTTTTGTGAATGTAGCGAAGCAGATTGTGAATAAAACAAAATGGATGACTCACTCTTCATTCTGTGCTAAGCCACAGTATTCTAACTACGAATGCTCAAATATTGGGTATTGTAACCGAGATTGGAACCGAATTTTTCAAAATTTATTTGTGATGAAACTGGTGATATCAGCTTTTGGAATTTCTAGGAATATAGTTGATTCATAAACATGCAGCTGTGTTGACCACGGTAGATACAAATTCGTTGTAGAATGAAAATGCTTTTGTAGATTTATTATGTATTAAAGAATAATGACAATGTATGTTATTTCACTTTGCACCAATACTCGTATTGGTGCAAAAGTAATCGGTTTACATTTGATTTGTCAATGATTTGATTTGTCAAGGGATTTACTAATTCTTGCTTAATAAAAAAAATTCCATAAAAATCCAATCTGAAATTAAATACCTTTACATTTCTTTATTTTCAAACTTGAATTAAAATGTTATCAAGACTACTGTATATTCATTTTATTAGCATCACCATCTTGAATCAATTCTGCTGGCAAAGTATTTGGCCAGTATGGAATGTTTAGATTTAGGGTGTCATGTTATCGCTTTAATTGATGTTGATTTGAATACGTTTTTCTTGGATAGCCCATGGTTCTATCCTGATTTGCTGATCCATGGGTAAACTCTAGATTCGTGAATGCAGATGTTAATGCTTTATAATTTATGTATTAAACATGCATCTAAATAATTTACTCCCAATATTCAGGTGAAAAATAAGAATCGCTGTTATTTTAAAAAATCCTGACTTAAATCAAAATTTTAAAATTTTTCTTTATTCAAGTGTAATAGTAATGTTGGAAATGAAATATCCTTAGATAGGATACATGCTATTAGTTATGAGAAGTTAAAGTTTGCTTCTACTCGGGAACACCCCAAGAATGACCCTTTTTAAACTAAAAAATAACAGGCTTCCTTAGTTTGAGGACACTAAATTGATTTGGATGCTATGGTCTAGGACAGGGATGGGCAAACTTTTTCGGTCGCGGGCCAAAAATCGAAAAAAAAAAGTTTGGCGGGCCAAGATAAATTTTTCTAAAATTTTAAAAACAATATACAAGTATTACAATTTAAATATGTTAATGAGATGAATGAAATTGCGATTTCATTTTTAAAAGTTCCTTATATTGAGGTTCGAAGTGAGATGTACTGATTCTAAGGAACGAGGCTAAATGCTCATCTGTCAGTCTACTTCTGAAATAATTCTTTCTATGGTTCATAGTTGAAAACACTTGTTCACATATATAAGATGAAGCAAACATGGCACTGATTTTCTGGGCGTGAGATATTAAATTTGGGAAACTTACTTTCGATAATGATTTGTAAAACTCTAACTTTGGCATATTTAGAAACAGCTGCTTGATAGTTAGATTGCAACTCAATTAATTCAAGCTGCAAATCTGACCTCACTGCTTCACAATTTACGTTGAAAGGCATGGTAAAAATATCCAATTCTGTTTGAATGGCACTGAAATCTTGAAATCTGCGTTCGAACTCAAAATGCAGTTTTTTTTCAAGCCATCTTCATAATTCTTAAGCTTCTCTTCATTTACTGAGGGTATTGAATCTAACCTCGAGAAATGAGACAAGTCGTTCTTAGCTAGCTGCCCAGCAAACAGATTAAGTTTTAGTTTAAAAGCTTTGAGATGGGCCCAGATATCGTCGATAAATTGATTTTTCCCTTGCATCTTGACATTCAAGTTGCTCATATGACAAAGAAGATCTGTGAAAAATGCAAAGTCCGAAAGCCATTCTGTATCTTCTAACATTTCGCACTCCGCAGAACACTGTTTCTCATGGAAGAACGACACAATGTCGTCTTTCAGCTGCCAAACTCGCTCGAAAACACATCCTGCACTAAGCCACCTTACTTTCGTGTAATACAGTACATCAGAGTATTCAGATTGCACGGACTGAAGAAAATCTCGAAATTGCCTGTGAGTAAGCCCACGAGATCGAATAGTATTTACAAGCTTCACGACTGCATCAAGCACGGGTTTCATATTCAATGCAGATTTACACAAAGCATCTTGATGTATAACACAATGTAGAAAAACAACATTGTTCCCGGGATAGTTTTGATTAAAGAGTCCAAGAAATCCAGATTTTTTTTCCTGTCATATTTGGTGCTCCATCGGTCGTAATATTACATATATTTGTTATAGGCACTTTCAAAGTTAAAAGCCCTTCCTGAAATTCACGAAAAATATCACATCCCGTTGTAGTTCCCTTTAAAGAACGCATGCACGCCAGTTCCTCGGTAATTTCAAAGTTCTCATCAACACCTCTTATAAATAATACTAATTGAGCAGTATCATTTATATCAGTGCTTTCATCCATAGCTATGGAGCAAAATTTAAACTGGCCAATCTTTGACTCTAATTGTGATGTCAAATTTTTATCGATGGCTTCGATTCTAGAAGTCACCGTTTTTCGAGATAAGCTTACAGTCTCAAAATTATTTTTCTTGTCTGGACATAAAACATCACAAACTTGGAGCATGCATTGTTTAACGAACTCCCCATCACTGAGAGCTTTATTATTTTTAGCAATATTGTATGCTACAATGTAACTTGCATGTGTAGCTGCTTCTTGGATAGTGTTTACCTTCTTGAAAAAATTTTGTCGGCCTGATAATTTTTTACAAAGACTTTCTACATTTTGTTTTCTTTCATATTCGGACATTGCTTCGTAATTGGAATTCTTATGCTTAGATGTGAAATGACGGGAAATGTTATATTCTTTGAAGACTGCTACAGCTTCATTGCAGATGAGACACACTGGTTATCTTTACGTTTTTAGTAGCCATTTGGGGTTGAAATATTTTACGAATAACCCAAACAAGCACTAGCTACGCTATACTTTTTATACTTTCACCACTATTCACAATGATGCTATATGTCCGCAATCTTTTCATACGCAATCAATAATATTAAAACTCGCGCCAAAAGAAAAAGCCGCTGGCTGGAGCTTAAAATGCGCAGTCTGCCACATGTGAGGTCTAATTCACCTATATTGGATTCCCATATGTCTGCTCCCCGAGAAAGAGATAACGCTTGTTGGCGCCAGTCTACAGCTATAACTAACAAAGAACTTCCGCTTTTAACACTTTACCGATTGAAAGCTGTCTGTGCTTGCTATTTCCGTCGATTTATGTTTTGTAGAACAAAAATAGAGAAAGTAAAAAGATCATCAGTCCTTTGAAAAAAAGGAAGAAAAAAAATAATATTTAAACAAAGTAGAAAAGGAGATGGATATATAATATATAAATCATATTTTCTTTTAATTTCTGTCGGACCGGCAAATTAAAATTCTATCCGCGGGCCGCATAAAACCTTCCGGCGGGCCGGAGTTGGCCCGCGGGCCGTAGTTTGCCCATCCCTGGTCTAGGATCTTTGTCATAAAAGTTTTGAAGTGTTCCAAGCGGGATCAAGCCTCTAGAGCAGTAGTGCGCAAACTATTTTCATTTCCGACCCCCAATTTTGTGTACTCTTTTGTTGCGACCCCTGGATAGACAATAGACGTTTTTTTAATCATCAACGTAATTAAAGTTGAATTTTTTTGGGGATTTGAGCTTATGTTTGTGCCTTATTAGAGGTCTGAATAAAACACATAATTTTATGAAACAATGGTTTTATTTATGCATATGGGTATAAATATTTTTTATGGAAAAATACTTCCAACATAAGGATTCAATGTGAGGTATGCGCTTGTAAAGAGCTCATGATTGCTTCTATGTTCGGATCTGTATTGGAAATCGCAAGCCGTAAGTCATCCTCTGGATCCAATCGAGATCGATATTTTGTTTTAATGGCAACTAATTTTGAAAAGCCGATTTCACATAAGTAGGTCGATGCAAACTGAAGCAAAATATTAATTGCCTTTTTCTTCAAATCGGCATATTCGTTTCCAATCGTTAACCAAAATTTCTGGCAAGTCAGATTTAAATTGAATGTGCAGTGTTTCGCGTCGCTTGAAACATCAATTAACTGTTTTTCATTTAAAGAGATATTGGATTTAAAAATATCAAACGAAAATGGATCACGTATCCAACCTAATTCATTATCTGGAAATTTTTCGAACCTTTTCGAAAAGTTTTCTCCCAATTTTATCATATGACGGGAAATGGTGTTTTGAAATATCAAGAAATCTATATTTTCTTTAATAAATTCTGAAAAGCACGGGAACATGTCTGTTTTTTTTCAATTCTCCTTGCCAAAGTATCAGCTTATTCTTAAAAGCTTCAATTTTACTGCTCGATGTTAAAATGTTTGTATTCTCTCCCTGTAGACTTAAATTCAAATCATTAAGTTTTTCGAAAATGTCAACCATGTAGCTGAGTTTTCCGAGCCAATCTTCATTGATGAATGAAGTTGCCAATATATGTTTCTTTTCTGCCAAAAAAATATAAACTTCGTTTCTCAAATCGAAAATACGTCGCAGTATTTTGCCGCGTGAGAGCCATCTGACTTCGGTATGTAGTAATAATGTTTCATACACAGAACCCATCTCATTACAGAGTATTGAAAAGAGGCGACTGTTTAGGGCGCTGTTGCTTTTAATGTAATTAATTACAATAACAACATCCTGTAATATCTTGTGCAATTCTTCATCAATGTCTTTTGCAACAAGAGCTTGTCTATGTATCATGCAATGGTTGAATACTATATGGGGAGCAATTTTCTTTATTAACCCTCTTAGTCCTTTATTACTACCTGTTAATGCTGCAGCACCATCAGTGCAAACCGCGACACAGTGTGTCCAGGTAAGGTCATTTGTTTCAAAATATCTATTAATAATTTCAAATATTTTCTCTCCATTTGTTTTCCTTCCAATTTTTTGCAACATAAAAAATCTTCTGATATGTCTTCTTTATAAACGTATCTCACATAAACAATTAGTTGAGACAGTTTAGAAATGTCAGTTGTTTCGTCAAGTTGTAGAGCAAATACAGGAGAGTTTTGTAATCGATTTAACAGAACTGATTCTATATTACGTGATATGGCAGAAATTCGGCGAGAAACGGTATCTCTTGATAATGGTATCGTTTTTAAATCGTTACCATATTTTTCTCCATGCATAATTGATGTCATTTTAACTGCTGAAGGAAGAATGAGTGATTCTCCAATTGTATGTGGTTTCAAATTTTTCCCTATTAAATATGAAACTTCTAAGGATGCCCGTAAAGCCTCCTCAGGAATTGTGTATTTTTTCAAAAATACATTTTGATTTTTCATACTTTCAGCTCGTTTTTTAAAAAATGTTTCAGATTTATTTGCTAATTCTTTATGTTTGGTTTCCAAATGTCTTTTTAATTTAGCAGGTTTCATACTTTCATTTGCTAATTTATCCCTGCAATTAACACACAACGAATGTTCTTTCCCATTAACAACGCAATATGTAAATCCATATTTAATAAACTCTTCTTGATATTTTCTCAATTTTTTATTAGATAGCACATTTCGTTCGATATTTTTTGATGTAGAAACAGTGCCATTGGATTCATTAACAGTTTTTGTAAGTTCATTGGATGTTGGTCCATCATTCTCATTTGTATTGTCATTCTTTTCATTTTCTGGACGTTGGGTACCTATTTTTAGCCATTTATACATCATGAGGGTATTAAAACTAAAACCAAATTATAAATATACAATATTTCATTTCTTTGCGTTTGTTCAATCACGTGCTGCTACCACGTGGGAAGAAAATAAAGTCGGGTATAAATCATGTTAATTTGTAGCTTATTCAGATGAGAATTAAAGAAAAGTTAATTATAAGAGAAACATCTCATACCAATTGCATATGTTCGCTACTTAAAATAAAAAATATAACTCAAGTAAAAATTTACACATGGTAATCGAGGCAAGTAAATATCTCAACTGGTGTTGCCAGTCGAGCACACATCTATAGTACACAGTGGTTACAGTTAATCATAACATACAAATATTGGAGCTTACTTAAAAAATACAAAACAAGTACAAAATTAATTATACTGATATAATATAATTATGTCAAACATTACTTACTCCAAAGATGGGAAAACATATTTAGAAATTGTAATTAGCATTTATTTTTCAAAATTCATCTTATTATGATCTTAAATTTGTACTTGCACTTAAACTGCAAAAGCAGGCTTTGTTTAGTGTGCCGCCATCTGCAATCCAAAAACAGAACTGTTTCCCTTAAGGGGGTCTGGGACTCAAAATATGGAAAAAAAAGTCCACTTTTTTATTACCTTAAAAATAATATAATATTTCTGAATAAAATAACACCTATATTTTGTTTCTACCATCAGTAGAACCGGAAATATTCGGCTTTTTATAACATGACAGCTGCAAATCAAACGAGCCTCACCCATCAGATAATGTAAACGAACTGTTTTGGAGTCTACTTTCTACTGTTATAGTTCTATTTTTTTCTAACTCGAATAAAATACGCTACGAACACTTGAAGTGATCTGAATTGATCATCGTCATATTTTCACTGTTTTTATTGTTGAATTTGCACGTTTTCTAATTTTCTATTATCTATCAATATATTAAATAACGCTTTCCGTAAAGGAATGTAGGCGGTCCAGACAGCGACGATGAAGTCCACAAATACTTTTAAAAGGTATAGGAAAAAGGTCCAACTTGCTAAAATTAAATTAAATGAAGCAGTAAAACTAAGAAGTAATACACAATACTATCCAGGAGGATTTTAAACAAGCATAAAGTATGCAAAAGTGCTTTTTAATAACTTGAATATTTTCATAATTTTAAACGCTCTTTTGGTACAGCTGTAGTCTCTGCCGCGCGCGGTGGCAACGCGTTTTTTTTTGGCGCCGTGTTTGGCGCACTTATGTCGCCACGGAAATCCAACATCGAATATATACTGCATACGTATGGATGAAATATGTAAATCAATGAAACAACATTTGAATAAAAACACTGCAAATATGGATGAAATGTATGGAATTTTGGCGTAGTTATAAGCGACTCATGCCGGTGAGGGTAACCCATTTGTTCTCGGATTTCCAACAGTGAATCGATATCATTCTCCACATATGAATGAAATGAATAAAAAAAATCTACATTAGTAGAATATAAGTTATTCTAATATTTTAACAGATTTCACTGTAAATAAGAACTGGACGCCGGCAAGGTTGCCATAAAAATAGGTTAACCCTAACCAGGAGAAAATTCGAGAAAAAAATGGGTTACCATCAGCCTGCATGAGTCGCTTATAACTACGCCAAAAGCCGCGCCAAAACGCGTTGCCACCGCGCGCGGCAGAGACTACAGCTGTACCGCTCTTTTTCTCCTTTTCTGTTAAATGGGATTTCGATAGTGAAAAATGGATATAACTTAAAAACTACTCGTCATAAATGAATGAAATTTTCTACAATTACTTTTCAAATATATTTCTTTAATTTGTCTTCATCAATTGTGTATATATATTATTTTTTCTATAATTTTTCGAACTTTGTATACTATGTGTTTTATGTAGTTTTTGAACAAAATATTTTTTAAATTTTTTCTAACTGTTTTAACCAAAAATAATGAAGACAGTTTAAAGTATGAACTTTTAGGAGTCAATTAGTGCAAAAATGAAGTAATTTGTTATAAAATATTTTAAGATGTATCAATTTTGCCCAACGTCAAAATTTTTAAATTTTTTAATTTTAATAAAAAAAATTTTGAAGTTTTGAAAATATAAAATAGTTATTATAATTGCAAACTACAGTGTACACCTATAGAAAAAAATTTCAGAACAAAAACTTTAAAATTGAAGATTTTAGAATTTTGAGTCCCGGACCCCTTAACACGTTTTAAAATAGTAACTACCCTGGTAGCGTTTCCAACGAAATATCAGTTGAGGATAATTGATTTTCGAAAAAAATCAAACGAAAAAATAATACAAAATATTTAAAAAAAACAGTTTTTCTTTATAAACATTTTAATATCTATATTGATTTTTTAATTAATTGTTTATTATTGCCCTCCGAGCACGCTACTGAACTGTCCTATACTTGAAAAATATGTATGTACATACCCGATTGCAAATTTTACTTAAAATTAGCAAAAGCAGTATATAAACAGAATTACAGAATGCATTTGAATGAACGTAAGAAGCAGCAAAACCGAACTACTGAGGCACAGACGGAAAGAACTGCATGGTCCTAGCTGTGATCACAATATAAAGACTAAATAGCAGGTGTGCACACCTAGATTGAAAAAGCTGTAGTAAAGATGGCCACTGCTAAACGTCAGACCGACCCAAGTTGCATATGAATCCCACCGGAGAGCAGGTAAAGGGCATCTCAAATTGACAATTATCGTTTATCACTATGTCTGCTCGCCAGCCGGTTGCCGAAGTATAGGTATTATATACTAATACAGACAATTGTTTTCGTAAAATAGTTCTCTTTTATAAATAATATTATCTCATTTCACTATTTTACTGGTACCTGATACTTGTTGAAGGAAAACCTTATATTTTTTTAGTATCAAATAAATTTCTTTGAATTTGGCGACCCACAAATTTTCAAGCGACCCCCGGTTTGCGCACCACTGCTCTAGAGCATAGCATTCCCGCTGTAGACGTTTTTATGTGGTTACTGATGGAAAATATTCCTTTCTCATGCACCCTCAGGGGCTCATCTTTAGGTGTGTATGGGCATCACAACCCCGTGGTACCTGAGTGATCTTTTATTTTCACCCTTGCCTACCTTTTTGCTTTTTCTTCCTACATTGTGTTTCTCGTATTTTACGCAACTTGGCCAGGTATGGCCCTTTCACCATAAAACTCAAAACAGGCAACCTTTCTCATTTGCGGGAACCCAAGAAGTTCAAATCCCTAGAGCTTGCACACGTGTTGGGATAAAATGGCTAATGGATAAAATATTTCTTTTTGCCCATTGAAAACAAGTGTTACTCGGAAATCTATATCAGCAAAGGCCATGTTTATACGTGATGCCAGTCTGCATGCAATATTATGCTTTTGGTTAATTTTAACACCTTTCTCCTTGGAAAAGTTGGATGGACTTGAAATGATATCCTTTCAAGAGGTAGTTTCTAATCTGATAAAGGAATGAACACTGTTTAATATTTGTCTTCAGTGCTTTACAAATGAACATTGTTCCTCACATCCTAGTTTATTTAATAAACCCTCCTGAATAAAATCAACTGAGCTTAAATGTAAATAATCTCTTAATATATGTGAAATTAAAATATTCATTGAGTACCATGTCTATAATTAGGGAAATTCAAGTGAAAACTGATAATTTGTGTTTGGTCTCTGCATAAACATTGTATCCCAGAATCCTCCTTTGGATTGTAGAGAAATTAATTTAGATTTTAGTGTTTGTGTAGAAGTTCATAAAGCCACCTGAGTAATGAAAATTCTAGAAAGCTAAAATTTGGTGATGTATAAATTACTTTGTATCAACTCATCTTCCCTTGTTAAAATATTAAGTGTTATGGATTTGCATCATAAAATAGAATTCAAATGAAAGAATGAATACAAGGCCCAAGAATAATTTTAATTGTTTCAACCTTTCAAAAATATACAATATATTTTAAACCATCTTAAAACTACACTTATTTACATGTCTTCTGTCCTAAACAAGTTAAAGTTTATAGGGGCAACGAAATTAAAATTGCAAAAATCCTAATTAAATATAAAAATGTGATTTAAATTAAATCTTTTTCGACATGATTTTTTTACTCTTAATTTTTGTATTACTCAAATGAAGACTTGGATTTGTTATGGCATAAAATGCATTACAGTAACCCCTGTCCATATCACACATTCAGCTATATCTCTTACATGTCCCATGATGAATTTAGGTTTGCAAACTGCAGAGAAAATCTCAATCTATTTCTTAGAATTGGAAGTTCAGAGGTCACTTGTTTCAAACAGATATCTTACACACATCTTTTTAAACAATTCAGTTTATCTCGAAAGTGATTGAGAAGAAATTTATTTCAAAAATATTCTTCCATGTTTAGCATTTTCAAATGTTTCTCCATCGGTTTTGAGTAATGTGCAGTTTTACATAACTTTAACTCTCCTGGTGGTTATCGCAGTGAGTTATTTGCAAAACTGACTAGAACTTGATGGATGTGATATCTCTTCCATCAAGATCTGACCAATTTTTCTAATGACAAGCTATCTCGTTGAAACTGCTTGCAAGGTTAAATAGAAGCTCTTTTATTGTATAATTTTTGCCTTTTCATTTCCAAAGATCAAGTTTTTCTTGGCCATTGATGTATTGATGTTTTTTCTTAGCCCCCAAGATATGTGGTATATTGAGGGGTTATTGTATATCAGAAAAATGGCCCTTTTTCACTATTGATTTTTAATCAAGGTGGATTCAATAGAAGGCGTTTTGTATTGAAAACGAAATAAGAGTGCTGAAGTTTAATGAATTTTATTGCATACCTGACTTGACTTGTCTAACAGTGGAATCCAGAACATAACATTTTTAACAATGACCCCAAAAACCTATTCTGATGTGGTCACTCCAATCATTACATTCATCAGCAAACAATAAAAACTATATAGCCTTGAGCACAATATCACTAGAGAAGTTGCTCTTTTATATCTCAATTTTATTTATGTAGTAAAGTGATCGGATGTACAATGTAGTGACAAAAATAAGTTGGTTGTAGCTTAAATAAGATTTTATTAGTTACAAACTGCCCTACAGTAAACTTTTGTAATTTGAAACCTTTTTGTAAAGTATACCGTTAGAAAACTCCAGAAAGATAAGTGACAGGTATACTAGCCATCCATAACATTTTTGAATGGGACAGTACTTGTTTTTCCCCATATTTTCAGACTGCCCCATCATTTATGTAAAAATGTCAATTTTGTATGGTATTTAATAAAAAGGAAGTGCAGCATCCATAGAGAGAATGTCTTCTGTTCGAAACAGTATCTGGTCAAAGGGAAAATCTATGTTGAGGGTTGATACGATGAAGATTATGTTAGTTGTAAGACAAGACAGAAAAATGTGGAGTTTCATGATAAGGTGTTGAAATACTAAAATTGGCTGGTGTAAGATTACTTTGGAGAAATATTCATGGTACAATCATGGTGAGATACAATCCCCTCTACCTGTACCTAAATTTTTGTATGGGTTCTGTTACTGAAGAATAATGGTGAGCTCAATATATTTATAATGACTTATCATCTCACTTTTCCATTAGTACAAAATATTACGTAACTCTGTCCTGTTTTGGTCTAGAAGAAATGTGGTCAGCCTAGTGATAGGCGATAATTTGTTTCATCAACTCGTGAAAACACGGTTATCGTGTCTAATTCTGAATGATAAACTCGGTTTAATCTGGTAAAGATGCCGACTATTTCCAGACTGGTACTATTAGACTGATATTGTTTCAAGTGTATGAACAAAATAAAAATCTTTAATACTTTAACAGTAAATTTGTTTTATATTTTCAGCTCGATCAAAGGCCAGAATGCCAAAGAAAGGGGAGAATCAAAAGGCCATTCCCACTTCTGTCATTTGTAAAAATACTTCATACACAGGAAAGCAAAATACTGCTTGTTCTGAACCTGCATCTTCTCCCCCCTCATCTCCTGAAAATGATTTGAAAAGTGATGGATCTGAAGATGAAGAGCTGCAAAGGTGCTTATTAGAATACACTTTAGCTCAAAAGAGGCATATGGAAGCCATGGAAGCCATGCAAGCTAAGAAGAATCAGAACTCAGTCTTACAAGAGGAGAGTTCTCCAATGGAGATGAATGATGCTGATCAGGAGGGTTCCTTTAGTCGGAGAGTAAGTACCTCACATACCCATACAACCTGCACCATTATATCTTAGTATACCTTTTTATGACAGTGATCAGCAGCGGTTTGAAAGCCCAAAAATTCTTCTAGTCCGGACATACCACGAAGAACCTGAAGACGTAAGTATTTTTGCATTCAAGAGTTGCCCTTTTAGTATAAAATATGTTGAAGAAATACTTACATTAAATTGCATTAAGGAGGGCTAATAAGCGAGTTACTTATTAACCCTCCTGGTGGTTGCCTCAGATGTAACTAGACTAGTTTCCACCCGGGGCAAGAACTCGCCCCTTGGCGTCCCCACCAACCAACCAAACCAAAACCCTCCCTGACAACCACCTGATATCGCCCCACCACACATTAATTCCTCTAGTCCAAATTTTTTTCCTTCAACTTAGATGGTAAATACTTGATTTCGAAGGTAAATAGATTAATTTGCAGTAATTTCATTTTTAGTACAAGATAAAATACCAAATTAATTCTATATTTTATTGATGAATAATCTGAGAGTAGCATATTTGATACATTCTTTCACACTTAATCCCCGGATATCTTGGATCAAAATGAATAGCAGTCTCACCCAGGGCAAGGTCCTTTGTCGGAATTGTAGAATCTGAAAAAATGCCTTCGATGTTCGAGCCGTAGTCGTAAAATGCTGCTCAGTTAGTGCCTGGTTGGAACTCGTCTTCACCGGTGCTTTGCGTTGCTGGAATTTGAAGTTCTTCCTGCTGGCTTCTTGCTGTCTCTCTCTGTCCCTGTTACACATTCTTGAACTGAATGTTCTTCAGAATCCTTCTACTGCTGCCATCTACAAAAGTAATTAGACATGTTTGATCAATGAGTAAATCTAGGTATGCGATTTCTGTGTAGGCTATTTCTATACTATTTTGAAATTCGAATTTCCTGTATGGCTGTATATTAGAATAGTGTTAATTGAGCGAAACGGTTGTATACTAAAATAGTGTGTTCGGCGGAAACATAAAATTTATTGTTTTTCAAACGAATTGGAATTCTTAGTTTTCTTGTTTGAGATATAAATGTGATTTTTTTTTTCCTTTTATAGGTCTATTTGTTCTGTTATAGATTGTTTTATTTATTTCCAATTTCCATAAAAATGTTTTATATTCTGGTTACTAAACTGGTATTTTTAGACTTGCTATATCTATCTAGTAGTTCTGGGTTTTAACAGTAGACCTTGTTAGCTCAGAATGAAGTATGCGAAATGAATAAAAATACAAGCAGCAACGGTTAATGTACCGATTCTCCAAGGATGTTATTAGGAAAGGTCCACAAACAGATAATACAATAAATAGTAGAATAATTGTATGACTCGCATACTCCTACGTTATCTGTCACTCCAGTGCTGATTTAATACGCAATGGAATAATAAAAGTACAAACTTTGACGTAGTTTTGTGCAAGCAAAAGAATACAATATGAATGAAAATGATTTTCAAGAAAAATAGTACCTTATCTATCTAAAAATAAACCCTAAAAATGTTGTGTAAAATTAAGTATTATGCATAAACGCCACCATAGTTCAGTTCTAGTGTAATACTTTTCTCTAATAATAAACAAAATAAGGAAGTATGTTTAAAACGAATATCGAACACAATTTAAATGCATCACGAGATAGGAATAACCACAAACGGCTAAACTGACAGAACAGAAATGCTACAAACTTGAAAAGAGATTCCAAGATGAACGATTCAACTGGATTATGATCAGCTGAAGATAGTCTGGATTCATGGTGTGTGGGCGGGGCGAGGTCGCGACTTTCTTAGGTCGGGTGGGAAGTTCCTGTGGCAAGAATAGCATTAGTCACTCTAAAAATACATTCTCGCACACTTTACTGCCTTATCCCTGCTCCCCTTCACTCACATCAAACTCATGCTCATGCAACACTTTAAGCATTCTGCATTTAGCTCCTTTTATAGTTTTTGGATTTTGTAGTCTACTAAGTTTCCTTTTCATCATATGTAAATATCTATAGTAAAAAATACTTGGCCAGTTTAGCGCCCCCAATCCGGCGTCCTGGGTACATGCCCCGTCTGCCCCCTAGTTATGTCTGCCTCATCAAGGTATAAACAAAACTGACCAGATGTTGATGGATGAGATATCTGGTCAGAAAAAACTATCAGATTTTGGTCTCGTCGCTGTAAAAAATATCAGCAATATCCTAATGAGGATATCTGGTCATTAGCAAAATTGGTCAAAACTTAATGTAGGTGATATCTTGTCAAAACCACTTGGAGAATTAAGAAGTCAAAAGCGTTTTCAATACTTAATATTTTATTTAGCTTGCATTCAAAAACCAAGATAAAAAATTTACAAAACATAGCACTCATGTAAGTTTTTCATGTGCATTCGCAGGTTAATTTATTATGGTCTATATAAAATCTAGCTTTAAAGGACTTATTGTTATACTTAAAGAGAAGAATACCTGATTCTGTACCAGAATTACCTACCTGTACCTAGTTATTTTACTGATGCATCATGAGAGTTCATCACTCAAAAAATATAAGAATTTTTTAATGCTAAAACCACAAGAGTTTCATATCTAGAATTGAAAGCTCTTGAAATGAAATCTTACAATGAATAAAATCTGTTTATTTAATATTTTTTACTCGAAGCTTGTTTACAAACTGCTTATCCGATTTTGGACCTTGGATCATAAAACCCAAATATCCAGTCCTAATAATCTGATCCATTTCTTAAAGTGTCCATTTGTTTTTATAATTGGTACACCACCCACTTCCTATTTGTTTCAAAACCTTATTCAAAGCTTGTAAAATTTTCGGAAGTCCGAAATTGTCCCTTATTATTAGATATGAGTGTTTTTTAGAATTGGTGTAGCTTAAAAATGTCTGAATGTGAGCCTCTTTCAATCAAATACTTGATGGAATTATATACATGTTTGACTCTAATTAGTATTTTTATTGAGTAGGAAAATTAAACTAACAATCTGTCATTGCACAGATTATTAATACTTATTATTCTGTACCTATCTTTGCATACTTAATTTTTATATTTATCATTTCCTTGCAGAATATTCGTGTTGGTTGTGTGCGGCGTGAGCCTCCAGCCTCCAGCCACAAGCCAAGAATCTGATGCTTCAAATTTATCTATGAAGTCGGATAATGAATCCTCGTCTAGGTAAATACAATTTAAATTATAAATGTTCTTATAGACAGTGTTTCCCAAATGAGATCTATGAAAAACATGTAATATTTCCCTGGTCGAAATAGAGAACTAATTTCCATGTTCTAAAATCTAAATTTTTTAGAAACGAAAAGTAGGAGATTCCAGTATTAATACGAAAACTTTACAAGCTTAGAGCCTTTTGATTTTATTACATTTTAATTAATAAATAAGAGTATAATATTTGCTGTTTATATATTTTATTTCAGAACTAGTTTTTTGCTTTCTGAACTTTAAATTGTTATCACTAAACCTTGATGTGAAGTTTTAATGCTAATTATTTTATTCCTGATATTAAGGTGTAAAATAAGGATCACATGGTCTTATACTTTTCATGTGCCCCATTTAATTGTAATCTCAAGGAATCCATGAAAATGTTTAATTTTCAAGGGGGTCCATGGATTGAAAAGTTTGGGAACTGTTCTAAAGGAAGTGCTCTATACCTTTAATTAAAAAATTACGAACATTTTTTTTATGATTTGCTTATTTTGTTACTGTATGAAGCTGCGTGAGGTGAAAATAGGTTTAGTATGAAAAAATGCCAAATTGCTTTTGAACAAGGGAATGGGATGAAAATGAAAAAGTTCATAATCTAATTGTGATAACTTGACTTATTTGTTTTCTGACATGCATTTTATTGGAAATAAGAATTAACACCATTAAAAATGTTTTAAAAAATCCATTAAAATGCTATTATATTTTTGAATAATTTTATTGGGTATGAAATCCATTTACATGAATATGGATGCTATATTCATTATAAATGGATTGAAGTAAGTTATAAGATGTGGGTAACAGCACTTTGCATCAATAGATATAAGTAATTCAGATAATTTTGTATAGATGCTATGCACAGGTCTGCTAGTGTGTTTAATATTTATTTAAATTGATTCAAATAACAATGATTTTTGAAATTTAAGTGTGTTCATGGTCGCTTATTGTGAGTATTCTTATTTGTAGATGACCAAAGGGAATCGACACTGAAAATACAGTTGTTTGGAGAACATGGGTACAGATGTGAAGAAAAATGACATTCGTGAAAGAAGGAATTCTATAAATACAATTTTTCAAATCATTTCATTTTATACATTTTTACATCACTACAAAAATTTACAAGTCCATTAATTTGAAGATCTTTGCCTGAATTGAAATTAAAAAAAATATACAGGACAATTTGTTTGGAAATCGTGCATTTTATATCTATTCTAGCTTGCATCTAGGTTACAAAAAGATTATGTTGCCAAGTAGTTGAACAGTATTTTAAGTGGCAGTGTCACTGGATTAGTCTTCATGCTGTTAATTTTATTTGCTTAATGCAGTTTTACTGTCATGTATCAAACTCTTACTGTTTATTTGTAAGAAATGTTTTCACATGCACCTGTATCGTCTGTTTTGCAGGATTATAATCAGTCGGTCATACCTGCCAACTTTCCTGGAAGTCTTCCTGAAAACAGTCTTCTGGAAGACTTCAGACTTTACTCCTTCCTTACTGCCTTGGTTTTTTCCAACCGGAACATTTTGTCGTCCAGCCTAAAAATTTCCGGAATTTTCTTTAGAGAAATTTTTTTAAGTGATACCAAGCAATAGCAAACATGAAAGTAAAGCCTTTGAAATCTGGTTGCTTGATTCTCATGAAAGCCTTCTTTGACACTAATTATCAAGAAAAACCTACAAATATAACATTGAAATACTTAAGAAAAGTTTAATTGTGCTCATTTTTGTGTATATTTGGCACTAGTTCGTAAAACATCATCTAATCAGTTGTGATTTCCAACTGCCATTAAACGTAGAATCGTATTGGAGAACTGGGTTACTTTTTCATCTTTGAATTGCTTTCATAAAGCCCTATTTGGCACTTTTAATTTCTTTTAAGAATTTTTTTCTCCCATTTGGGGCAGTTACGAGTTGGGTTTTATGTTGTAAAAATCTTTAAGATTTTTTTACTTGGAGATTGACAGGTGTGCATCTAGAATTCAACTTATTTCAAATCATTAAAATTGCCTAGTATTTGAAATATGAACATTTAAAATGCCATTCTTTGGTCGCAATACTTTTCTGTATGATGACCAAAATAGGTATAATCGACCCTTACTATTACTTTAACCCTTAGATTTAGCATGTTTGTAGAATTTCCTTACACAAAACTGCACAATTGATTAGCTCGTAGATTTGATTTTCGATGACAATTTTGTCCTAAGTCTTGAATTGTTCAAGCTGCACGAGTCATCACTTTCTAGAAACTCAACCTAAAAGATGTCATCATTAAATGAATTGGAACAGCAATCAAGTAGAATCGCTTAAACTTTCTTTTGGTTTGTGCTATTGCAAATTGCACAAACCGAAGTTGTAATTGTATTGGAATTGATGCTGTTCCAAATCATGCACATTCAGTGTTTCAAATAGAATAAAAACATTGTAGAGGATTTTCCTCTTAATAGTTTGAGAGGTAAAAGAATTTACCTGTGACGCTTGAGTTGAAATACTGGTGAACGCGATCAGCGCTTGCATAAATTAAAATTGAAAAACCTTCAAAACGATGACTAATTATGATTTAAAAGCTTTATCGAGAAAAAGTTTCAATATGTTGAATAGTGTTACCACAACTCACTTTTGAGTAGTGACAATACTACTTGTGATCTACTTCTGTCCTGGTGGCTGTGGATGCTTTGCTCCACTGAAATGGCTATTGACAATCTTACATTGACAAAGCGTTTTTTGCATTATTGACTGCAAATTTTTTAATCATTATTAGTCAATTCTTTGAAGGTTTGAAATTTTTTGTGTAGGGTTTTTATCTGCATGTGAATAATGATCTAAGGGTTAAAGTATTCAGGTTTATTGTGATCATATTGCTGGAAATAGAAAGCTTATGCGACACTAGCTGCATATGTTACTGCCCATATAGATTTGCTATATGTTGCTTAAAAAGAGTTTTTAAAATATTAACATTGAAGTAATTTAGAATGTCTACATCTTGTGGTTAAAATCGAAACAATTCAGTTTTGAATGAATTAGTAAGAACCAATTGTGATAGAGTGTGCTTAGCCTGATTTTAATAAGCTAAGTATCATAATCACGTTATCAACTCGCATCAAACCTGTGTTGTATGTACACCTGTTAACGAATCGCTTTTTCTGAGTGTCACTTATCATAGTCAAACATATTTCACCGTATTGATCATAACATGTTTCAACCAATTTAGAATGTCTTCATTTTGTGAATGAAATTAAGCAAAATTCAGTTAATGAAGTGGTAAGAACCAGTCAAGAGGTTATTTTGATTGATAGCATGATTATGATACTTAGCTTATAATCTTGTGTTGGATGAACACGTTAAAGAATTGCTTTTTCTGTGTATCACTGATCATAGCCATTAACGTATTTCACTGTATTGGATCATTATAATCATTCCAACAATTAATAAGTGTTAGTATGTTTGAATTGCATATCATCTTCTGTCAAGCATTGTATCAGTTTTATGATTGAGTGATTTGGTTCACTCCATCCCAATCTGCTTCTGTATTAATATTTTGTGGGCTTTTTTCATTCATTCAAATCAAATTTCATTTTTAAAGGTCATTTTCGAAAAGTGGCGTACATACCCTGAAACCTTTCACTTCTAATTTGTGCCTGAATCAGTTGTAAAAAAATAAATATCAGTGGTGGAATCTAGAAATGCTTTTGAAGAGATTTAATTTGTAAATTCAAATTTCCATGTTGGGCTTAAATGCAAGAAATTGCTGCTTAGTCTTTGTAGAAACATGCAGCCTACAATTGCATCAGTCATTTCAAAAGCAGTCGTGTTTTAACGTGTGATCTGTACGTTTTCTAAGACTGATTCAATTGAAATTACAACTGAATTGATATACATTGGCATTTAAGTGTACTTAAGGTAAAAAGCATTTAAGAGAACTTAATTGAAAGCAACAAATATTTTTAATATGAAAATATTCATGTGTATTTGCTTAAAACCTGACAATTTTGTATATTTTTCAGCAATTCTGCAAAATCATAATGTAAGAATTTGCATATACTCAGTGACTTCTTGTAAAACTTATTTGCATGGGGTCAAAACAAGAACGTGTGTCTCTAATCAGCTTTATACCAGTGGAAATGAAATGTTTGTAATTTGTAGAAATATTTTTTGTTATATCATGGCAAGAAATTCAATTTTGCATGACTTCAAAAATGCATTTGTGTATATTCTGTTCTGCATGGTACCATCTTTTTAATTTGTTGAGGAATTTTCATAACAATTGCATTTTTACATATTATAATTGTGGACCAAATTGTATCTTTTAAAACTTAATATCTGTTTAACTCTATACGTTTATGAAGATTAAAATATAAAAAAATTTTAATTTTTTAATTCAGAATTTGATGTTTTTGAAATTCTAAAATATGCTGTTTTTGTAAATAGAAGTGAAACCTCAATTGCTGTCCAAATTATGTTAAATATAATCTTTCTCTCGCTATTTATTGGTCAAAAAGTATGTAAATATAAATTGCTGTATTCAATCAATCCATTTACATGTCGGCATTAATGAATTTTATACAGCTTTGCAATAAGGTTTGTTATCAGGTTTCAAGTTTTGTAGATACTATATTTTATCCATTGCTATTTCTACCACTGTTAAGATACATATAATCATTCAGAAATCAAATGCTTAAATTATTTTTGAATATATAAAGAATAGAATTTTTAATACACTTAGCATTTTTAATACACTTTTTAATAACTTAGCATATTAAGGCTATGGTCTATCCTACTGAAAGGATAGATTTGATACTATTTGAAGTGCCTTTTTCAATGAGCTATCAATTGGCCTCAATATACAACCAAATGTATGTCATGTATGTTCTACCATGTATTTGTCTTGATTAAAGAAAAATAAAAACTTGTTCTTGGTATCAACAGTTTATCATGAACTGAACGTTTTTAATTTTTAATTTATTTCCAGCAGTAGGCAGAAAAACAAAATGCATAATACAAAGGTCAGCAACAAAATTACAAAAAGTCGATTAAAATGTAAGACAAAGAAATAGAAAAATTAGTTGCCCATCCATCTTTAGCCTTCCAGTTGGGCTGACTAGAGAGCACAGTACAAATTTGCTGGTGATGGATATCCATTTCTTGAGATTTGGTACAAAGGAGGCAGGGGCTATGCTAAATTTTTAAGCTGTATATATGTTTATCCAAACAATCATGACCAGTCGGGCTATTGTGACAGTTTTTGGCCTGGGCATCTGATATGTTTGTTTAATAAGCCAAGATTTATTTGGATTTCTAGTTATTAGTTGCCAGAAAAGGTTTGATTATTTTTTGTATTGTTTTTTATAGAATTATAAACGGGTCTGCTGAACTACAGTACCCTCTTTGCTAAGTAACCTGTTCGTTACCAGACTCCATGGTGTGTTGGTAGATAGGCTACTGTTGTGTTTTTGAGTATCGGTATAGATGAATGACTGACATTCAAGTATGTCTTGTAGCATTTTTTTGGAGCTTTAATAACTGGTGGAAATCAAAAAGGCATTTCTTTAATTTATTGTCATCTGACCCTGGTTCAAAATTGTGGTATTGTTCATATCTATCCCTTCGGGTTTGATCCTACCCGTTGCATTGCTCCAGTGCGACATTAATACCTACCTTTAATTTATATTTGCATTTCAGTTGATTTTTAATTATCAATAGCCTCTGCTTTATCAAATGTAGATGCAGTTTCTAATGGGGATATAAAAAGCAAAAGCTTCACTGCACCAGCATTCGCAAAAGGGTCATTACCATAGACATGGCAGTGAAACCCATAGATCTCAATTTAAATATTTTGTCCAATATTAGCTGAGATACGGAACTTGAAACTTGGGTCAATTTTACAAAATGGCGGCCATCTTGGATTTGCCACACTGTCTAAATGACCCAACTTGAGAACTAATAGTTCAAATTTAGTAACTAATTCAGGAGTATATAAAGCCCTAAAACAATGGCAATTTTACATTTTAGTGGATTTTTTTACATGTTAAGTGAAAACTCTCATTGGCAATGCAAGTTGCTGAGGTCTTGAATCGCCTCGGGCTTGCTGAAATATAGGCTCACATCCATGTTGAATGGTATTCTAACTCCATATTGTAGAAAAGTTTTTCTATAATTGACTGGATTGTTCTAAGGCAATGTATCTAATGGTTTTTATTGCTCCATAACTTGACAGTGCCTGGTTTTGAAACAAATCATATAGCAAAGCTGTTCAGAACTTCATTGCAGTAAGTCGTGAGTGGGAGAGTAAACATCTTGTGTGGAGTTTCTAGTGTATGAGCACAGCTCCCATTTGCAACTGCCATGAGTTAATATATTTAAATGTCGACAACTTATTCTACAATTTTTTCAATGTGGGCCCTCCATGGAAGTATTATCAAAGGTTACATTCAAATAGTCATGTATCCATGGCAAACAATATCTTGAGTTCATTTTAGTTCAGGTTTAATTTTCTTATGTGCAAGTGAGAAAAAATCGACAGCAGATTTCGAAACATTTAAAACCCTGTTAGACCACTGATACCCACATAGATTTATTAAGTCTTCAATTTTTGCGACGTTCTTTGTTTCAGTCCACAGTACTAAATCGTCAGCAAAAGGAGGCACTTTAATTTTGGTACAGCAAATCAGTTATGTAAACATTAAATAATACAAATCAAGATAACATTCGGGTAGTTTAGTTTGGAGTAGTTTCTACTTTTTGAAAAATCAGTCAACCACTCCGAACTTCGAGTCACTGATCGACGAAAGAAAATATCCCCAGTTGACATGATTTGATTCACATTCAAATTAATCTTTTAACGTAACCAATATAACTTTTCTCATCAAATTAAGTCATGCAGATTTTAAATCAACATTCTGCAGTTAAATAATTGCTTCGGTCCAATGTGTTTTTCATATATTAAAAAACTTAAAGCTAGCTTGTTCATCAGCAATCAAGGCTTGGACTTCAAGGTACGAATCTATTGGAAACCATACTTCCCATTGCACTGGAGCATTACAACGGGTTATTGACGACGGTCCGGGATCAAACCCGAAGGGAAAGATCCTAGGACAACACTACGTAATTTTGAACCACGGTCAGATGACGAGGTCACACCTGAGCTGGCACCCCACTCATTTCCACACCACGCCAACATTTAAGGCCACGACAGATTTAACGTGAACTAGCCCCTTTGTACACGACGGTCTTTGATTAGATTCGAACTCACATCCCCAGTTGCTAATCCGTTACTCTTCCAACCGAGCTACCGCGGCCCTATTTATTTGAGTTTTTAAAGAAACCACTTCATGGTGCATATTCAGTTTTTTTGGGGGGGGGGGTATTTCAATTAACGTCACACTGGAGCAACACAATGGGCTATTGGTGACGGTCCGGGATCAATCCCAAAGGGAGAGATCCGAGGACAACACCACGTAATTTTGAACCACGGTCAAATGACGAAGCAGCACCTGAGCTGGCACCCCACTCTCCAAACTTCCACACCACGCCAACGTGATATTCAATTTTGGGAGCCACTGCATATAAGTCTCCTTGATCAAATTTCAACGTAGCTGCTTGTAAAATAACGCTAGGGACCGATTTGCTACTTTTTAATATTTATTTTTTATGAATAAGTATCTTCGATAAAAAATCTGCTCTCCGCGTCAGGTAAACCTACTCGGAGAGCTGTATCTGGTCGACGGGTAAAAGCTTATCGATAGGGCCATATTTGTCCGGCGGTCCTGAAAAAAAAACATTTCGGAAGACCGTATCTGCATGGGGAAACATATTTGGAGGGCCGTATTTGGCCGGCGGGCTTATAGAAGGACCGTATCTGGTCGGCGGGCCAAAAAAAAAAAACATTTTCGAGGGGTGTATCCCGACAGCGGACAGATAAAAATATTTGGAGGGCCGTATCTGGTCTGCGGACCGGGAAAACCTATTCGGAGGGCTGTATCAGGTCGGCGGGCAAAAACTTAGACCGTGTTTGGCTGGCGGGCGAAAACTTTATCGGAGGGCCGTATTTAGCCTGCCGGCATTAAAAACCTTATCGAAGAATCGAATCTGGCCGACGGACCGGAAAAAAAAACATTTCGGCGGCCACATCTTTCTGTAGGGCCAGGAAAACATTTTCTGAGAGCCGTATTTGCCAGACGGGGCGGGAAGGAGAACCTTATCTGGGAGGAGGGACAGAAATTTTTTTTTCTGATGGCCGCATCTGGCTGAGTAATCGGGTAAACCAATTCGGAGAGCCTTATCTGGACTGCGGGTCTGATAAAAATATTTGGATGGCCATATCTCGTCTGCGGGCGTGGTAAAAATATTTGGAAGGCCGCATCTGATCTCGATCCTGAGATCAATATATTCGCTACAACAGATTTATCTTACGCGTACGGTTTCTTGTGACGGGCTGGTTTAACCTCTTCCTGACAAGAACCCAGCTATTTCTCAAATACCTAACAAATTAAAAAAAACATTTACAATGTGGCCGGGCGCCAACTCCTATGGAGCCCCGTCGTGAAAGATCTTCGCATTCTTTCGACATCTCTTGTGAGAGGTTTTATTGATATATTCTCAACTTCAAATTCACGCTCTACAGTGTAAGTCATTGGTAAATCAAATCCTTCTAGGCTCGGCTCCGTAGGGTTGTCAAAATCGAAATAGCATTAGGTCCATTTCCAAGCAACAGATCTGCCATTTCCAAGCAACAGTATCATCCCTGTATACTGTCTGTCCACCCTCGTGATGGAAGGGTGGACAGACAGTATACAGGGTGTCCCAAAAAGGTTGTTCCGCAATTTATCTTTTTACCAATTGGAGATAGGCAGGCAATGTAAATTGCAAAAGTACACCAAATAAGGTAGGTAATTAAGATATGTGTAAATAAAATTATCACGTGATAACAATTTAAGCGGATTCAGTTTTTAATTTTTATACAACCCCTCTAGATAAAAATCCGATAGCAAAAATGTTCCTTACCTGGATCCCTATCGTTAGCAGAAAACTGCATTTCTGTAGGTTGAACAGTAACGGAGGTATAATGACGCAAAAAAGTTGACTTATACCGCTTGTGCACAGCTCTTCAAGCAGTCAGATTAGGTACCGTATACACAATGCTAAAAAGCATTTTTTTTTCGGTCAGAAAGTGCAACAGTGTGCAAAGTAATGTAGTATTGCAACTGCAGATGAAAAGCGCACTGAATAATAGTAGACAATGTAATCTTCAATAAAAATAAAAGTAAATTTACGACGCATGTTCAAAATGTTTTCCATCTGCAGCAACGCAGAACTTCGCTCTTCATTTTTGGCCATCGTTCTAAATTAGATACGGCCCCCTTAAAATGGAAACCCTTGTATCTCCGTTACTATTCAACCTACAGAAATATGGTTTTTACTAACGATAGGGATACAGGTAAGGAACATTTTTGCTATCTCGGATTTTTATCTAGAGGGTTGTATACAAATTAAGAACTGTATCCGCTTAAATTGTTATCACGTGATAATTTTATTCACATATCTTAATTACTTACCTTAATTGGTGCACTTTTGCAATTTACATTGCCTACCTATCTCCAAATGGTAAAAAGATAAATTGCGGAACAACCTTTTTGGGACACCCTGTATATACTCAATGTTTAACATGCACAAGGAAAATTATATTTCTTTTCTTTCTGCAGGTCACGCGGGTGCCATGCTACACACGGAGAGTTGGAAAACCTCTGATCTTCATTTTGTTAATTTATAACTTTAAAAGAATTTAATAGGATCTTTTAAGCATTTTTCTATGTAATAAAGGACAATTTTTTTACTACAAGGACATGTTTTGGAAAAGGATCCATAGAATCGGTCCAAAGAAAGATCCTATTCTAAGGAAAGGATCGATAGAATCTTTTTAAAGATTGAAAGAATCCATGGATTCTTTAGAAAGATGTGGTTATTTAGTCATGTGTGTTGTGGGGTAAAAGTAACACTCTTCACTACTCGGAAATCTCGCAAAGAAATGAGCAATAGAATTTTCCAAAGGTTTCTATTCTAAGGAAAGGGCAATGGAATCTTTCAAAACGCTTATGACCTAAGGGAAGGTCCAAAAGAATCGTTCCAAAGGAATCTATTCCAAGGAAAGAACCATCAAAATTGTTCCAAAGATGGATTCTATTCCAAGGAAAGGACCGATAGGATCGGTCCAAAGACAACAGATCCTGTTCTAAGGAAATGATCAATAGAATTTTTCTAAAGGTTGAAAGAATCCATGATTTCTTTATAAAAATGTGGTTATCTAGTCATGTGTGTTGTGGGGTAAAAGCAACACTCTCCACGACTCGGAAATCTCGCGACGCTGAGAGGGTTACAGACATCGACCTTCAAAGTTACTTTGAAGGTCGATGGTAACGGAGACTTGTTTTGTCGCCTTCTTTGTCAAGGGGACGTTACCTCTAACGCCCCACAAACAGGTGTGATCTCACCATTTTGTATGCGGGGAAAAAAAGAGAAACAGTGGTGCGAGTGAGAATTAGCCATTCCAAAATATTGGCTATATCTGTAAAAAAGGTATTTGTGGTACCGAAAGCAATGTTTCCAGTTGAAAAGGCCGTATTGAACAAAATGACCATAGAGCGACAATCAAATCCCAATTCAAATGAAATCGATTAGTAAATTTTAGTATGATTTATAAAACTGTATTGAAAATGTATTTCATTCAGGAATGATTTTCGGAAGGGGTCCAAAATAGAAATTTATTTTTATGGCCTTTGAAGATTTAGATTTATTTTGAAAAATGTTTTCTTAATTTTTTATATCTTCTTTAAAGTAAGGGATTATTGTAGACATGGAAAAAAGCTCATTTCATCAGATCTGAATGCAGGAATAATATTATAATAGTCGTGTTCACAGATTGTTATCACGACAATTAATAATATTAACAAGTATTCAAAAATTTATTTATTGAAATTTGTTTTTCATTTTACCGCTGCTTTTGGAGCGCTCTTTTATACTTACATATTTGATTACGAAGACAATAAATTAAGGAACTTAAACATACAGTATTAAAATTATTACATCTCAGTTGTTTTGAGAACAGAAATGACTTTACAAGCATTGTTCGACAAATATTTGTTAAATAAAATACAATCTAAGGGGCTTAAGCTCACAGAGACCCCTAAGTGCAGCCATGAATTAAAAAAAGAGAGGATATCTTTGCTTTTACGGATCTAGGGGCTGAAGCACCAACCCTGTACATAGGCCCATGACATAAAATGGATAAATTTGCTTAGTTTGGGTCTAAGGAGCTTAAGCCCCCGTAGTTCACCCATGCATTAAAGAAAGGATGTATTTACTTTTCTAGGGGGGCTTTAGTTCCCCAGCCCTTCACTCATGAAGTAAAAAGGATATATTTGCTTATTGCAAGTCTAAGACGCTTAAGCCCCGTAGTCACATTCATAAATTAAAAAGGACACATTTATTTTTTCGGGTCTAGGAAGCTTAAACCTGTCACCCCCGCTCCCCCAAGGCGGGCTCATGAATTAAAATATTTTTTCGGGTCCCCCAAGGGATACTTGCTTTATCGGGTCTGGGGGGCTTAAATTTTGGAATTAAACAGTCTTTATGGAATAAGCGAGCGATAGAAGTGGGAAAAATTTCAAACTTTAATTAGTAAAAACATTTGAAAAATATACTTTTTAAAATGCTTGCAGTCATAAAAGTTTACAAAAACATTCTTCTGTGGATAAAGTATAATTTGGGACAAAAGAAATTAAAAATCGTTAGCTTTCCGATTTCGTTGCTAAGTATTAAATGCCATAGTAGACCATATTCCTTGAAACAAAAATCACATCGGGATGGCAAAAACGGTACTGGGGTTATTTTGTATTCATGAAAAAGTCAGACGATAAATTCTTTCAGGAGATCGTCATTAAAACTGAAGTTTCACCAAAGCTTTAAAAATGATTAAAGAATTAAAGAAATGAAATTTAAAACGTCGCACTGAATAACAAAGCCACCGGTTCACATACAGGAATTGTGATCTATGATATTCAGGTAATTTGTTTGCCTGATAATGAAAACGATTATTGCTTATTATGACTAATCAATATTAAAGATAGTTTTTATTAAAACTGACCAAAAAAATTCACATTTTTAATAAAACGATTGGAAGGTTGGAAAACATGATAAAAAACGCTACTGTCCCGTTCAAACCATCACGTGGGGCTGTCCTTTTTTAGGAACACATTTTCAGATTTTATAAACACAATTCATTATAAGCAGTACGAAAAAAATTATAAATGAACTAGGTAGGTAAGTAGTTGAAAAACGTCACACTGGAGCTACTCAATTGGTTATTGATAAATGAACTAAGTTAAGAAAATCAGAAAACTTAATTTTTCTTTATCAAATGCAAAAAACTTTAACGTATCGATACAAATAAAATTGAAAAAAAATTGTTAGATTTCAGAAACAAAAGCAAGCGTCTCCAAATAAATTTTTCTCCCAAAATACATTTATATAGAAGTAAGCCTTATTGAAAATTAATTATCTGGGACTTTATTTTTCTTTTCCCTTTCTACCGAAAGATGGACACACTGGCTAATATCACGAACAATCTTTCAAAAGATTCGAATTCTTAAAGAATCGATTTTCACACTCGTTACACGGTGCACTGAGATAACGTCTTGCATGGTACCCATATTCTAATCATTTATCGCTCTACTCCAATTTAACACGCCAAGGCCTTTCTCGCCAAATCGTGCACCCAAAATGGTCGAGAGCGTAACATTGTCCTGAAATGCCACCGGTCCATGTGGTCAGACTGTATGTTTGGTTATCCATATTAACTGTATATCGTTATATATATTTTCATCGACTTTCTTAAAATGAAATAGACGGATCATGTGGGCGGAGTCGCTGTCGTAAAATCTCTGAAGGATTAATCACAAATCGATTTAGCCGATTGGCTATGGAAACGCAGACTAGTATTTTTGATTACGGTGGATAATCACTTAACCAGTCAATAATTTAGTATTCATGCTTTTACCCACAACCACGTGACAGATCTTCAAACCGAGCAACTGGTAGAAATAGCATGAAGCTGAGGGCACATGCTCCATCTATTTCATTTTAAGATCGATGTATATTTTACTAACGTATCACATAAATCGGCGTTATTTGCATATTGCAGACTGCATGTTTGGTTATCTATAATAACTACATATCTTTATATATATTTTATTAACGTAGCACAGAAATCGGCGTTATTTGCATATTGGCGAATGGCAACAAACATTTTGCCGTAATTTAAATATGCTTAATTTGATGTAGGAGCTGCTAGAGCTAGCTGTTCGGAAGAGCTCTCGCTGTTCTAATGAAGTTCTTCAGAAGTCTGATGACAGAAGGGAATGAGAAATATGGCAGATGAAAAATTAGCGCAGAAAAGAAAATCTGAGTTAACCCTATAAAATAGGTTTAGAAGTCATAAAATATATCGAATTGCCTTTGAACAAGTGAGATGCAATTGAAGTGGGCGTTCAAAAGTTAATTGTGGTAACATGAGGCGTGAACTTTCAAAAATGCACTTTATTGGAAATATAAATAAATGACAGTAAGAGTACATGTGGAAAAATGTAAATAAAATGCTGCTTTATATTTTTGATTATTTCATTTCGAAGTATGAAATGTGCATATCGATGCTTATATTCATTATAAATGGATTGAAATAAGGATATTAAATGTGATTGATAGATGTGACATTAGTGTGGCACTGTCACCAATATAATAGCAATTGAAAAAGTTTAACGCAGATGCTATGCGTAGATCTGCTAGTATATAATACTAGTGTAACGAAATATGCAAAATAACTCTTTCCACTTGGGTCGTTTGGCCACAAAATCAGGAAATAGCACAAAATTATATTTGGTCTCGCACATTTCGGGCCCCAATATTTGTATGGTTAGTACCCGCAACTTCTCTCTAACATAGGAATGAACATTACAAATTGAAGTATAGTCCGGGAGAGAAGGCAATTGAATCACGTGGATGAACGAGTTTAACTTTTAAATTAGGTGATAGGGTATGTATGGTATTTTAATTAACGTCGGCACTGGAGCAACACAACGGGCTGTTGGCGACGGTCCGAGATCAACCCCAAGGGAAAGATAAGAGGACATTACCACGTAATTTTGAATCACGATCAAATGACGAGGTCACACCTAAGCTGGTACCCCACTCTCCAAACATCCACACCACGCCAACGTGAGGACGTTTGAGGCCACGACAAATTTAACGTGCACCAGCCCCCTTTGTACACGACGATGTTTGGTTGGATTCGAACTCGCAACCCTCCGGTTGCTAATCCGTTACTCTTCCAACCCTTATGTGACAGGTAGAAGCGAAGGCAAAGCGCTTCCACAATTGGCGTCTTTAACGCTGATTCTGATTCTAAGCTTATCGTTCGGTGCCGAAAGCGATAGCAGTGATAACAAGTTGGCTCGGAGGAAATCATCCATGGCGATTGCCATTCATACTTTTTGTGTGGCAGTCCTCCTTTCGAGCTTTCATTCACACCAATTCATAAATCGACTGATCCAAGGTCGATTGCCTTTTCATAATGCCGCACAACAGCGTTACATTTGCAACTGGGGATGACGAGATTGAATTTGCTCTATTATGAACGGTGTGTGAATAAAAAGGATGTTTCGATTTTTTCCAGCAGCTGTGCATCTAGTCAGCCAAGGAAATCTTTCTTGCAATGTTAGATATATCAGTATAGTACGGCTCCAACGTGTTGGCAGTCGACCTTGGGTCAATCGATTTTCGAATGAGTGTGAAACCTCGTTATTATATGGCTGCCATGCGCTAAAACATGAATGGCGTCGAGTAGGTTCATATTCCATACTACGTTATCAATGCTAAACGCCACTTGCAGAAGGAACGTATAAAAGTGCTATCAGCACATCTTGCAGTTTCCAAACAGTGATGTTTAAATAAATCAGTTTGTGCGATAAAACTGGTCAGAAAACCCAACGCGATCAGAAAATAATGAAATACCGTCAAAATCTCTTTCGAAAAACGAAAAATACCTAAGCTCATGTCAAATTCCCTGTACCGACGAAAAATTTCTCAAAATCTCTAAATTTTATTGGGATTCCCTCTTAACTTCAAGTGGGAATATATGCTTACTATATTTGTTTAAAAATAGTTTTGTACTCAATTCTAACCGAATAATATGAATAATGATTTTCAGCATTTACTGAATTTTAATAAATTATCAAGTACAAAGTTATATGTTAAATAGGCACACAGAATTTCATAAACCAATCAGAATTTTGTTGCTCACCTCGCCACAAATTTTAAAAAATACACTTGTATAAATTTAAGTAATATTTAAAAAAAACTAATTTTAATATTTTTATACAGAGAGCAAGTAATATGAATTATATATTTACAAACTTCTATACAAATATTAATAAATTCTTTACAACAATATTAAAATATTTGGACAGTATTGAGTGGTGTGGAAGTTTGGAGAGTGGGGTGCCAGCTCAGGTGTGACCTCGTCATCTGACCATGGTTCAAAATTACGTGGCGTTGTCCTCAGTTCTTTCCCTTGATGATTGATCCCGGACCGCCGTCAATAGCCCGTTGTGTTGCTCCAGTGCGACGTTAATTAAAATACCTACCTACCTTGGGCAGTATTGAAACTAATAATGCATTACCAATGCAATAATTGCATTGGTAAGGCATTTTATATGTGTATATACACTTTATATGCTTTATTTATTGGTTGCATTAATAATGCAAAACCAATAAACATAGTACCAATAAATCCTCATAAAACATTTCTAGAACTACATAGATAAGAAAAATATGGAAGTTCGGTACTTTTTCCGATAGCGGATAAAAATAATGGTAAATAAATGGTAAAATAAATTCCTCTTAAAACAAAAAGTAAAAGTTACACATTCGAATATTAGTGACGCTTTCAAAAGATGTTGAGAAATTCGTTTAAATTCGGCAAGTGTTTAGTCTGCCCTTCCTCCAACATAGAGAGAGAGAACTCCAAGAAAACATTAAACAGAAATTTCAATAAATGACACTTTCAGTGTGGAAATTTACGAATGCAATTCATAAATTACTTATTTTCAATCCTCTTCGATTCTTGAAACGGTGCACTTATGTCACAATACTCGGAGATCCGATTTTTGTGTATGATCAGAGGCCGACTTTGTCACATAAATGCACCATTATAGAACCGCAACGGTGAATTTGTTAGTTATCAAAACTATTTTTAATGTCGCAGGAAAAATTTTATGTCATCCTCCATATAATAGAACATTTAATTTATTTTTTCTTCTGAATCCTGGAAATTGCTTTTAACTTACTATGGTTTGTTTTAGAGATTAGTTTCACGACATTCTCTAGAATGAATTATAGCCCTTCCAACATAAACATATACCCGAATCCAAGAATGAATTAAGAGTAAACTAAACTGTATGTGTGACTAAACGTTTTAAAATTATATAAATATCATTAATCAATTAATCTTTACTTTATATGAGTAAAGATTGGCACATTAAATTTACTCTCGTGGGGATAATAAATAATCCTCCCCCACGTGAACAGTTGGGTAGATTCAACTGTTTATAAGATAAAAAATAATCAGTAGCCTAAAAATCCTTTAAATAGTATATCTTGTTATTTTATTTTATCATTTGTTGCAGCAGGTGCTGTATTAATGACCAAGTGGAAACTCAAGCAGAGCCCTGAAGCAATATGCATCCCAAATGTTTTTCCCCTGTAAATATTTGTTGATAGATTTAAACTAATATCGTTTTTATAAGCTATATACTATAGTGCTGTAAAACCATAAAAAATCTTACATATCACACTATATGTACGGAAGCAATGAATCGTGTTAAACTATCGCATCGAAAAAAGTGCTTGAGCTGTGGACTGGTGGGATTCGAGGGCTTACTTGAGTGGGGAATATCGTTTACCCTCGCGCATCAGGTTGAAATTTTGATGATATTTTACGTTGAAGGCTGTTAAAAATCAATCTTTGAGAAACTGCATCTGCTTTGTAAGGGATTAAATTAACAACATTCTAATAAACTCACAAAAATTTTCAGAATTTTTAGCAATGACTTTTTTGAAAAAATCTTAACCAAACTTCAGCAAATTCCGTGACAAATTGTTAAAAGACTAATGTATTTAAAAAATATTTTTTTACTTGTAATTACGAACAGTACATTTACAAACAAAACAAGCTTATCTCCAATTGTTTGAGCATTACAAAATTTTAAGTGTTACGCGACATTATTGACACATTTTTCACAGTCTTTCAGAGTCGTATTTCCATGAAAAAATTCTTTTGAAAAAATAAATGTGGCATAGTTCAACATACGCCATTGGTCAACATTTTAATTGTCCATTGGCTATCATTTTCAAAAAATCAAAGAGTGCGGCGAATATTTAAATTTTATTGCTTGAATTTGAATATGGATTCACTTCACTCTCTTTTCTAAGTGATTCAATTCTAAAGAAAGGACAAATAGAATCTTTACAAAGGATTCTATTCTACGGAATGAATCGGTGGAATCTTTCCAAGTGATTCTGTTCTACGGTAAGAACCGATAGAAGCTTTCCAAGGGATTATACGGAAAGGACAAATAGAATCATTGTTAAGAGTTTATTCTAAAGGAAGGATCAATAGAATTAATCCAGAGACTGATACTAAACAAATATATATGTTTTTGAAATAAAGAGAACTGTTTAGACTGACCAATCCAAGTCGCTCGACGGAACACCTTGAATAGCAACAATTTTCCCGCGGACAACGAAAAAAATAGTTTTAAAAATATTTTATAAACTTTTCTTTTTTCCTTATTGAGAAAAATACATACCAAAATTGCTCAGTTTACTGCATAAACAAATTTATTATTTTAATGATCTACTTCAATTTCCCATCAACGGATTTTCCAATGAACTTTAACTAAAACTCAATGTTTACTTTTAATTGCACTAAAAATATCAATTATATAACTATTTAATAGCAAAACAAATCTTCACTAACAGTATATAGAGTCTAAACTACTAGGGGTGTTCAAATGAAAGGGTACGAAACGACACTGTGGGTATAATTGAAGTCTTTATTCAAAAGTAATCACCAGAGGACTGAGCACAACTATCCTACTGTTTCACGAGCCGAAGGATTCCCTGTTCCCAGAATTCCTGTGGCTGTGACAAGAGCCAGTCCTCCACTGTGTCCTTCAGTTCGTCGTCCGAGTTGAAGCGCTTCCCTTTGAGATGTTTTTTAGCGGACAAAACAGATGGAAGTTGTAGGGCGATATGTCCGGACTGCAGGGCGGATGCTCAAGCTGCTCCCTCTTGAACTTGGCCAGTACACTTTGTGTGACCCTGGAGACGTGTGGACGCGCGTCATCGTGGAGCAGAATCACTCCCTCCGTGAGCAGCCCAGGCCGTTTGCTCTTGATGGACTTGCGTAGGCTACGGAGTGTCTCACCTACCGGTTTAACACCTTCCGCAATCAGAAATCTGATATCACCTCGCTGCTCCTCAATCGTCGAATTTTGCAATGTGAACGCCAGATGTCCTCACACGCACTGCCGCATCAATTGGACGGAACACACAACTGCATGCTTTTCTTCTGCGTCATGTGCGGGCGCCCGCGCATGCGCACAACCACGCCGGTACTCGTGCATTCGCTTCCTTAGATGTCTCACTACGTTATCCCAAAGCGGCATATTCAAATTTCAACCGGTTTGGTTTTTACGACGTTTCGTACCTTTTCATTTGAACACTCCTCGTAATAATATAAACTGAACTGGTGATAGAACACAACGAAACAAACACTTTTCACCATAGAATGTATGGTCGCAAGTGCAGCGGTTGGCCGCTAGAGAGCGCAGACAAACGCTTGTATAAAAGCTTTACGTCGGCGATGCGAGGCCTGCGTTAGGACTAGACAGGACCCTCAATTATATTACAAAAACATCAATTAGTTTTTAAATATCTTTTCACCATATTCATTGAACAAAATTTTTCTAATCCATGTCTCAAATTCTATTTTTAGTAGACTTCGCATAAGCAGACTGGCTGGTGTACGCCTCCCAACTACATGGATCATTAAATGCTCGCCCCTATCGGCAGCGGACGATCCGCTGTTAGGAGCGCCCCCTATATTTTGAAAAGCTGATCTTCTTTCTGCCGCTTTTAAATTACTATAAACAAATAATATGTATTTCTATTATGATGGGGAGATAAGCTGTTTACAGCAGGTGCTCCGTAAGTGATATGTCCTGTCCCTGCGAGGCCTGCATCAGGTGTGGTAGTCGACATTTTGAACAGCTTCTGTAATTGTGCATTTACGTTGTACTTACCGACTGATGTTTGTACATGTCGTTTCATTTCCATGTGAAAAGTTTCTCATGTTTTGTACATATTTTGTATATCTGATTTTTCGACTCTATTGTTAAACAACTTTACCTAAGCGCAACAAATATAGATGCCTCTTTTGTTGTAGAGGTACTGTCCATAAATAAATATTGTAAGTTGAGATGTCTGCAACAATGCTTAAGAATAAAGTTTTCGAACCGATCCATTCAGGTGTGACATTTTCGGATGAAATATCATTCCACCGAACACGCAACGGCACATTGTTTCACATGAGACAAAGCTTAAACACATCTACGGTTGACAAGTCGTTTGACAAAATGAATTCCGAATCCAACAAGTTAAATATTCTAAATTTGTCCCAATTCCGATTTCAATGCTGACAATTTAGGTTTCTCTTTTTCCTTCACATAATTTTATGTACTTATTATATTTGGGCTTAAACTGTCTTTAAAATCGTATTCTTATATGCAGCTTTTTTTCTCTACAAATCTGTGTTTAGCTCTTTGTAGTAAGAAATGACCGTAGTGACAATTCAAACGAATCTGCAAATCTAAAGTTTTAATTTCTGGTTCTGAACGATGAAGAAAGAATCGCGTTCCTTCTCAGGGGTGCCCATCAGCCCCAAGCCCAATGGCGCAAATCCCCTCCCCCCCCCAAAAAAAAAATTTTTTTCTTAACCGCTCCCCCCTCAAATCCAGTTAACCATATAACCTTTACGAAATCTCAAATTTCCAACTGAATCCACACAAAGCTCTACGTTTTGTAAATCAGTTAGAGATAAATAAAATTAAGAGATAAATTTGGATGAGATAAATAAAACCAGAACAGCTAGGAAAATGATCAGTTTATACGTATTTATAACAGCAATTTCATGTATAAAAATGATATTACTTAAACTTTGCAAATGAAAATAACTATAATATAGTAAAAACAGTTGTTTTGAAAGATTATGAATGTTATATGAATAAAACAAGTATTTTACCTTGACCTTTTGTATAAGAATAATTTTTATATTCATAGAAAAACTCTAAAATTGAGTGAATGGAAGAATAGAATATAAAAAAATTAACACATCAATAAAGATCAATAATTTAATAACTAGATATTGAAAAAACGTACTAAATGAGTAAAAACTAATGATATGAGTATTATCGTAATGTTTACATGAGTTGCGTAAGTATTCATAAAATCTTAAAAACTAAATTGTTTTAGAGTAGCGACAAAACAGCTATCTTATGCGGAGGGAAGAGAAAACATTCGAACACTAGGTTGACAAAAATTTATAGTATGACCAGAAAATAAATTCTTTAAGCACAGGGATTTATGTACTATTTATAAGATTTTAACAGAAGCTTTTTTTTCTCTGTGCACTTGATATGATAAACTTTTCGATAATTTCTTCATTTGTGATGTTCTTGAGAATGTCATCCTCAGATGATAGTATCAATAAGCTTGACAACCAATCGTCCCCTAAGCTGCTTCTAAAGATTGTAAACAGGTTATGTTTACAATCTTTAAACAGCTCATCGTCCTTTCCGCTGAGCAACTTGTGACAGGTAACGATAAAAGGATACGATACAGCATGGTGAGTTGAGGAAATGCTGACATATACTGCAGGCATCTGTAAGGCCTAATAAAGCCTCTTTTTACCCACTGATCAACAGACAAAAGCAACTCATCATGGTCTGAATCTTCTTCCTCATCTCCATTCTTTACGGACTTCAACTTCATTTCCACCTGGACCTCCTGATCAGATTCCCTGTCTGGTGTCCTATTTTTACACTTTTCTTTCTCTAAAAGCAGGTCGGAAATGTCAATTTCTGAGTGAGTAACCTTATACAAATTTGCAAAAGTTTCTAGTTCCTATTATTTGATCACTTTCAAGATCGTAAAACCCACACAAGTATTTCACTGATGAAGAATCTGGCAAGAATTTATATCCCTGCTTTTCTTTTTCTCTTGCAATTTTCAAAATTTCTTCATGTGAAAGCACTGCCATTTGTGAGATTGTAGAAAGAGAACTGTCAGAATCTGTCATTGAGTTGTTTAATAAGTGAATCTAGTACTTGAAAATAAACTTCCACTTTGATCCTCTTAAGAGGATCATCTATTCTTTCATCGATAGCCATTTCATACATAAACCTCTTACATTTACTGCTTCTACGGTGGGGTTGCGAAATATTATTCACATCAGCAAAGGCAATAATTGAATCATTCACTTTATTCTACTCCGACTCACTTCGCATTTTTACAAGTTTAGCTTTGGTTTTATCAACAATTTTTGACACACTGCTATAATTAATTATTTTTGGTTGTAGAACAATTGTGATTGGTGACACTTTGAAAATAGCTGAGGCAACATGTATTTGCAAATGTTTTCAAAATCGGTCATTTGTTTCCACAGGCCAGTTGCCAGTGCCTTTCATTCATTAGCAGCTTTTTTGTCAATGGACAAACTATGCAACGTTTCCTTTATTGTGTCATAGCAGGTAACAACTGTTTGCAGTGCATCATTTCTGCTTGACCATCTTGTAGTTTGCACTCTTTACAGTCTCCTTATTTTGGTTGGACCCTTGTAATTTGTAGTAAAAAGATCATGCCTTGTATGACCTGACATGAAGACATAATTCCTCTAAAAGAGAAAACAGATTTTTCATTTGGGGCATATTCCATAGATTTTTCCGCAATTAACGCAAATCTGTGCAAAGAACACCATATATAGAGAGCTTTGGGATATTCTCTCTGGATTAGCGCTTTTACACCATTGAATTTTCCTCTCATATTACCAGGCCCATCCACACTTTGACCAACAATTCCACTTGGGTCAAGACCAAGTAAATTCAGGCATTTCATTATTTCTCTAAAAAGATTTTGGTCTGTGGTATCTCCACTATTGAAAACCTTAATGAACCGCTCTTCAGGTTTGACATTTTCCTTTGGGGCACCATGCGGGTCAGTATGTTCAATATAACGAACCACTAATGTTGAACATTCTTTTTTACTAATGTCTTGAGTTGAGTCTAGAATAAAAGTCGTTTTTATACTATCTATGATTTTTGAAGCAACGATGTCACTCATTATGTTAATTACATCGTAAATGTTTCGATAACTCAAGAAATTAGACCCCAGCTTTACTTTTTCAGTTCTAGCTTTATCAATTTTTTCAAGGTATACCCTAGCATCAGGACTATATTTACTCAATTGCCTGGAAAGACCTATGAGTTTTTCTTTTGCTACATCCTTTTAACGAAATCGAAGCATTTCTTCACTTAAATATCGACAACAATCGATGACAACAGACAGCACTTCTCGATTGGGATGGACTAACTGATCTGATTGTTCAGCTAAACGTGAATCAATCCTCTTTTGAGAGATCCATTGGATCCTCGCAATTTGTGCTAAGTGGGTTTTAGATTTTTCATGGAGCACAATATCCCGGTCCCCTTATGCTCTGTCCATCTTCTATAGCCAGTTGTTCCCCATATTGACTGTTCGTGTGGGAGGGGAAACAGTACATGACAAGCAAAATACGGCATCTTTTTCTTTGCTATATACCAGCCATTTTCTAACTTTTACACTTTTATATGGTAAAACTTCATTCTTCCATGATGGGTTGAATTTTCTTCCACCTGTTGAAGGAAAAGTGACAAGACAAATCTTGATTTTCCAAATATAGTGCTTTATTTATTTCCTCACCTGACAGTTTGATGTTGGCATATGATGCTGGATTTCTTGGGATTTTCAATCTATCAGGAGAATCTTCAGTTGTTAGAGTTTCCTCTTGTTGAATGGAAACTGAAGGTCTTTCAGCAGATGGATTGCTACATGATTCTACCTCTCCGTGTCTATTTATAACAGCAATTTCATGTATAAAAATGATATTACTTAAACTTTGCAAATGAAAATAACTATAATATAGTAAAAACAGTTGTTTTGAAAGATTATGAATGTTATATGAATAAAACAAGTATTTTACCTTGACCTTTTGTATAAGAATAATTTTTATATTCATAGAAAAACTCTAAAATTGAGTGAATGGAAGAATAGAATATAAAAAATTAACACATCAATAAAGATCAATAATTTAATAACTAGATATTGAAAAAACGTACTAAATGAGTAAAAACTAATGATATGAGTATTATCGTAATGTTTACATGAGTTGCGTAAGTATTCATAAAATCTTAAAAACTAAATTGTTTTAGAGTAGCGACAAAACAGCTATCTTATGCGGAGGGAAGAGAAAACATTCGAACACTAGGTTGACAAAAATTTATAGTATGACCAGAAAATAAATTCTTTAAGCACAGGGATTTATGTACTATTTATAAGATTTTAACAGAAGCTTTTTTTTCTCTGTGCACTTGATATGATAAACTTTTCGATAATTTCTTCATTTGTGATGTTCTTGAGAATGTCATCCTCAGATGATAGTATCAATAAGCTTGACAACCAATCGTCCCCTAAGCTGCTTCTAAAGATTGTAAACAGGTTATGTTTACAATCTTTAAACAGCTCATCGTCCTTTCCGCTGAGCAACTTGTGACAGGTAACGATAAAAGGATACGATACAGCATGGTGAGTTGAGGAAATGCTGACATATACTGCAGGCATCTGTAAGGCCTAATAAAGCCTCTTTTTACCCACTGATCAACAGACAAAAGCAACTCATCATGGTCTGAATCTTCTTCCTCATCTCCATTCTTTACGGACTTCAACTTCATTTCCACCTGGACCTCCTGATCAGATTCCCTGTCTGGTGTCCTATTTTTACACTTTTCTTTCTCTAAAAGCAGGTCGGAAATGTCAATTTCTGAGTGAGTAACCTTATACAAATTTGCAAAAGTTTCTAGTTCCTATTATTTGATCACTTTCAAGATCGTAAAACCCACACAAGTATTTCACTGATGAAGAATCTGGCACGAATTTATATCCCTGCTTTTCTTTTTCTCTTGCAATTTTCAAAATTTCTTCATGTGAAAGCACTGCCATTTGTGAGATTGTAGAAAGAGAACTGTCAGAATCTGTCATTGAGTTGTTTAATAAGTGAATCTAGTACTTGAAAATAAACTTCCACTTTGATCCTCTTAAGAGGATCATCTATTCTTTCATCGATAGCCATTTCATACATAAACCTCTTACATTTACTGCTTCTACGGTGGGGTTGCGAAATATTATTCACATCAGCAAAGGCAATAATTGAATCATTCACTTTATTCTACTCCGACTCACTTCGCATTTTTACAAGTTTAGCTTTGGTTTTATCAACAATTTTTGACACACTGCTATAATTAATTATTTTTGGTTGTAGAACAATTGTGATTGGTGACACTTTGAAAATAGCTGAGGCAACATGTATTTGCAAATGTTTTCAAAATCGGTCATTTGTTTCCACAGGCCAGTTGCCAGTGCCTTTCATTCATTAGCAGCTTTTTTGTCAATGGACAAACTATGCAACGTTTCCTTTATTGTGTCATAGCAGGTAACAACTGTTTGCAGTGCATCATTTCTGCTTGACCATCTTGTAGTTTGCACTCTTTACAGTCTCCTTATTTTGGTTGGACCCTTGTAATTTGTAGTAAAAAGATCATGCCTTGTATGACCTGACATGAAGACATAATTCCTCTAAAAGAGAAAACAGATTTTTCATTTGGGGCATATTCCATAGATTTTTCCGCAATTAACGCAAATCTGTGCAAAGAACACCATATATAGAGAGCTTTGGGATATTCTCTCTGGATTAGCGCTTTTACACCATTGAATTTTCCTCTCATATTACCAGGCCCATCCACACTTTGACCAACAATTCCACTTGGGTCAAGACCAAGTAAATTCAGGCATTTCATTATTTCTCTAAAAAGATTTTGGTCTGTGGTATCTCCACTATTGAAAACCTTAATGAACCGCTCTTCAGGTTTGACATTTTCCTTTGGGGCACCATGCGGGTCAGTATGTTCAATATAACGAACCACTAATGTTGAACATTCTTTTTTACTAATGTCTTGAGTTGAGTCTAGAATAAAAGTCGTTTTTATACTATCTATGATTTTTGAAGCAACGATGTCACTCATTATGTTAATTACATCGTAAATGTTTCGATAACTCAAGAAATTAGACCCCAGCTTTACTTTTTCAGTTCTAGCTTTATCAATTTTTTCAAGGTATACCCTAGCATCAGGACTATATTTACTCAATTGCCTGGAAAGACCTATGAGTTTTTCTTTTGCTACATCCTTTTAACGAAATCGAAGCATTTCTTCACTTAAATATCGACAACAATCGATGACAACAGACAGCACTTCTCGATTGGGATGGACTAACTGATCTGATTGTTCAGCTAAACGTGAATCAATCCTCTTTTGAGAGATCCATTGGATCCTCGCAATTTGTGCTAAGTGGGTTTTAGATTTTTCATGGAGCACAATATCCCGGTCCCCTTATGCTCTGTCCATCTTCTATAGCCAGTTGTTCCCCATATTGACTGTTCGTGTGGGAGGGGAAACAGTACATGACAAGCAAAATACGGCATCTTTTTCTTTGCTATATACCAGCCATTTTCTAACTTTTACACTTTTATATGGTAAAACTTCATTCTTCCATGATGGGTTGAATTTTCTTCCACCTGTTGAAGGAAAAGTGACAAGACAAATCTTGATTTTCCAAATATAGTGCTTTATTTATTTCCTCACCTGACAGTTTGATGTTGGCATATGATGCTGGATTTCTTGGGATTTTCAATCTATCAGGAGAATCTTCAGTTGTTAGAGTTTCCTCTTGTTGAATGGAAACTGAAGGTCTTTCAGCAGATGGATTGCTACATGATTCTACCTCTCCGTGTCTATTTATAACAGCAATTTCATGTATAAAAATGATATTACTTAAACTTTGCAAATGAAAATAACTATAATATAGTAAAAACAGTTGTTTTGAAAGATTATGAATGTTATATGAATAAAACAAGTATTTTACCTTGACCTTTTGTATAAGAATAATTTTTATATTCATAGAAAAACTCTAAAATTGAGTGAATGGAAGAATAGAATATAAAAAAATTAACACATCAATAAAGATCAATAATTTAATAACTAGATATTGAAAAAACGTACTAAATGAGTAAAAACTAATGATATGAGTATTATCGTAATGTTTACATGAGTTGCGTAAGTATTCATAAAATCTTAAAAACTAAATTGTTTTAGAGTAGCGACAAAACAGCTATCTTATGCGGAGGGAAGAGAAAACATTCGAACACTAGGTTGACAAAAATTTATAGTATGACCAGAAAATAAATTCTTTAAGCACAGGGATTTATGTACTATTTATAAGATTTTAACAGAAGCTTTTTTTTCTCTGTGCACTTGATATGATAAACTTTTCGATAATTTCTTCATTTGTGATGTTCTTGAGAATGTCATCCTCAGATGATAGTATCAATAAGCTTGACAACCAATCGTCCCCTAAGCTGCTTCTAAAGATTGTAAACAGGTTATGTTTACAATCTTTAAACAGCTCATCGTCCTTTCCGCTGAGCAACTTGTGACAGGTAACGATAAAAGGATACGATACAGCATGGTGAGTTGAGGAAATGCTGACATATACTGCAGGCATCTGTAAGGCCTAATAAAGCCTCTTTTTACCCACTGATCAACAGACAAAAGCAACTCATCATGGTCTGAATCTTCTTCCTCATCTCCATTCTTTACGGACTTCAACTTCATTTCCACCTGGACCTCCTGATCAGATTCCCTGTCTGGTGTCCTATTTTTACACTTTTCTTTCTCTAAAAGCAGGTCGGAAATGTCAATTTCTGAGTGAGTAACCTTATACAAATTTGCAAAAGTTTCTAGTTCCTATTATTTGATCACTTTCAAGATCGTAAAACCCACACAAGTATTTCACTGATGAAGAATCTGGCACGAATTTATATCCCTGCTTTTCTTTTTCTCTTGCAATTTTCAAAATTTCTTCATGTGAAAGCACTGCCATTTGTGAGATTGTAGAAAGAGAACTGTCAGAATCTGTCATTGAGTTGTTTAATAAGTGAATCTAGTACTTGAAAATAAACTTCCACTTTGATCCTCTTAAGAGGATCATCTATTCTTTCATCGATAGCCATTTCATACATAAACCTCTTACATTTACTGCTTCTACGGTGGGGTTGCGAAATATTATTCACATCAGCAAAGGCAATAATTGAATCATTCACTTTATTCTACTCCGACTCACTTCGCATTTTTACAAGTTTAGCTTTGGTTTTATCAACAATTTTTGACACACTGCTATAATTAATTATTTTTGGTTGTAGAACAATTGTGATTGGTGACACTTTGAAAATAGCTGAGGCAACATGTATTTGCAAATGTTTTCAAAATCGGTCATTTGTTTCCACAGGCCAGTTGCCAGTGCCTTTCATTCATTAGCAGCTTTTTTGTCAATGGACAAACTATGCAACGTTTCCTTTATTGTGTCATAGCAGGTAACAACTGTTTGCAGTGCATCATTTCTGCTTGACCATCTTGTAGTTTGCACTCTTTACAGTCTCCTTATTTTGGTTGGACCCTTGTAATTTGTAGTAAAAAGATCATGCCTTGTATGACCTGACATGAAGACATAATTCCTCTAAAAGAGAAAACAGATTTTTCATTTGGGGCATATTCCATAGATTTTTCCGCAATTAACGCAAATCTGTGCAAAGAACACCATATATAGAGAGCTTTGGGATATTCTCTCTGGATTAGCGCTTTTACACCATTGAATTTTCCTCTCATATTACCAGGCCCATCCACACTTTGACCAACAATTCCACTTGGGTCAAGACCAAGTAAATTCAGGCATTTCATTATTTCTCTAAAAAGATTTTGGTCTGTGGTATCTCCACTATTGAAAACCTTAATGAACCGCTCTTCAGGTTTGACATTTTCCTTTGGGGCACCATGCGGGTCAGTATGTTCAATATAACGAACCACTAATGTTGAACATTCTTTTTTACTAATGTCTTGAGTTGAGTCTAGAATAAAAGTCGTTTTTATACTATCTATGATTTTTGAAGCAACGATGTCACTCATTATGTTAATTACATCGTAAATGTTTCGATAACTCAAGAAATTAGACCCCAGCTTTACTTTTTCAGTTCTAGCTTTATCAATTTTTTCAAGGTATACCCTAGCATCAGGACTATATTTACTCAATTGCCTGGAAAGACCTATGAGTTTTTCTTTTGCTACATCCTTTTAACGAAATCGAAGCATTTCTTCACTTAAATATCGACAACAATCGATGACAACAGACAGCACTTCTCGATTGGGATGGACTAACTGATCTGATTGTTCAGCTAAACGTGAATCAATCCTCTTTTGAGAGATCCATTGGATCCTCGCAATTTGTGCTAAGTGGGTTTTAGATTTTTCATGGAGCACAATATCCCGGTCCCCTTATGCTCTGTCCATCTTCTATAGCCAGTTGTTCCCCATATTGACTGTTCGTGTGGGAGGGGAAACAGTACATGACAAGCAAAATACGGCATCTTTTTCTTTGCTATATACCAGCCATTTTCTAACTTTTACACTTTTATATGGTAAAACTTCATTCTTCCATGATGGGTTGAATTTTCTTCCACCTGTTGAAGGAAAAGTGACAAGACAAATCTTGATTTTCCAAATATAGTGCTTTATTTATTTCCTCACCTGACAGTTTGATGTTGGCATATGATGCTGGATTTCTTGGGATTTTCAATCTATCAGGAGAATCTTCAGTTGTTAGAGTTTCCTCTTGTTGAATGGAAACTGAAGGTCTTTCAGCAGATGGATTGCTACATGATTCTACCTCTCCGTGTCCTAATTCAGTTTCATCATTAACTTCTTCCTGACTTTCATTTTCATCAAGGTTTTCAAAATCGACGCCTTGGGTCATACTTGATGAAGAGGGTTGTATTTCAAAATCTTCAATGACGTTTTCAGGAATCGAACAGCACTGAACTAAAATTCCTTTCCTTCTCCAAGACAGACTACACAAAACGTACACGGCTAGACGGCTACCTGCTTTCAACTGGTGACTTAACTTTATCTTGTCTATGGGACTACTAGCGATCCACATGACGTAACGGTGACGGACGGAAAACCTCAAGGTGTCAGATGGTTATGAATGGGCAGAGTATCAGAGCTGCCAACTAAGCGTTGCTCAATAAAAAATTATGGAATAACTTCCTATAGTGAAATTGTTGTCATAGCAGGAAACAGTAGTCTTTTAAACAAATTCAGAGATAGTCTAATTATTTATATATATGTTGTGGATTAATATGTTAGAAGTGAATTGAGGAGAGCATCATTACTATTAAATATTGTTTTAATAAAATCTAGGGGAAAAGGGGGGTTAATTACAGGGGTCAATTATGTACAAATATCAGATTAAACATCAAATCATAGTGGGATTAACATCCTGGTGGCACGTCCGTGCAAAGCCACGTCTTAACATCAAATCGTTCGGAATCAGTCTCCGGGGTTCGCGCCTTCTGGCGGGAAGTGCTCCGATTGGTCTTTGGGAAATGTTTCCCGCGCTTTTTGGAACGTGGGCAGGTTGGCGCCTAGACATTCCGACACTCGTCCATCTTGACATGTCAGGTCCTCCTGACACGCTGGGCAGAGTGAAGAAACCTGAAACGAGATGCAAAAACAAAAGAGGAAAAGTTCGAAAAAAATATCTGTCAATGTCAGCATTTGTAGATTGATTGTCAACATTGAGCATGGTGGGGATGCTTCGGCCTTCCATTGTGGGAAATTTTCATGGACTGATAAATGCACTGGTGCAGCAAAGAGAACATCGTGGTCTGCTCATCGTGTGTGCTTTTCATCGTAATAATATCGTAACCATTGGTCATGGTTAATAGCTAATTTAGCTATGCATCGTTGCCATGGGACATCGTAGATGGCGTTTACAGGAGTGGACATCAGTCGATATTTACACAGGAAATGCTCATGGTTTGCAAACATGTTCACGTGACAGTTCGTTGTTTCCATCCTACCTAACGAGGTTTAAAAAAATCAGTTCAGAAAATTGCTCCTGTGGTGAAATCGGCACACCTCTACATTACATTACAGTCTGCCCCCTTACAGCATCATGGCATATGAGGACGCCTGCCGACCACCTTCAAATCGCATGGCTCAGGAACATTGCTACTACCAAGGGCTCGAGGATCAAAATTATTAACATGATGAGATTCATTGAGAATCATCAGGACTTGATCATCCAAAGAGACTGAAAAACCTACTTTTTTTCTTCTCTCATGTTGTATATATGTATATAGTGTAACTTAGTATAATATAGATGTAATTACTGTATAGATATAATAATGTATAAATGTAACGTGCTCTAAATTCTGGATAGACATGTCACCTCGGTGGCATGCTCTATTCATCCCAACCACATTTATTTAAACTGGTACAGTGTCTCACGACACTAGGCACGGGAATGTGTGTTGGTGTTAGTTAGTTAGTGACAGTTCGTTGGCTTGTTGACAGATTCACCATAGATTTGCTGACAATTTTCAGAAAAAGTTTTTCATTTTCAAAAGTAGACACAAAAATAAAAAATAATACAAATAAAATGACAAAGATAATAAAGTTAAAGTTCAAAATCAGTTTCTTGACCACAGTTTCATGTTATCAGCTGACGTGGAAGTTACATTTGGTCCTTCGTGTTGACCAATTTTTTTAACATCATAACGATCATGAGGGTGTGTTGCTGTAACTTCGTAGGGTCCGAAAAATTTGAGTCGTAACTTAAGGAGTGTTCCAAACTGAGTACGTTTTATGGCGACACGGTCACCAACTTTGTAAATGTGGGCCTTTTTTCTGTGTTTATTGTACTGTCGTCGGCTTTCTTCTTGCATTTTGAAGATGTTTGTTTTAGCTTCGTTTCTGAGAATTTGTTTTTCTGTTATTGTGGAGCATAAGTGTTCTTCGTCCAAAATTTGTTTCATGTGTAGGTCTTCTTTTTGTTTCATTTTTATTCCGATCAAAAGTTCAAAGGGTGTGAATTTTGTGCTTCTGGGAGCTGTACTGTTCATTATACGCTGGATATGTGGGGCAAATTTGAACCATTTTTCGGGTTCGTTAAGTGATAATTTTGTGAAAATCGGGATTAATGTACCGAACATTCGTTCTATTTGACCATTACCACGTGGCACTCCTGTTGTAATTTGTATATGTTCGATTGATTGTTCGTTGCAATAATTCTTAAAGTCGGTTGACTTAAAAGCACTACCTTTATCTGTTATGATTCTTGAGGGGTTGCCAAAAGTTGTTTGTTGAAGAGTTAGCTTTTGAAGTGCATCTTGAGCAGAAGTAGATTTAGTTGGATAAAGCCATAAAAACTGTAAATGCATCAATAACTGCAAAAATGTATTTGTAATTTTTATTTGTTGATGGTAAGGGACCTAGAAAATCACAGTGGTAACAGCTTAAGGGTTCGTCGCCTTTCGGAATGGGATTGAGCAGTCCTTCCGGTTTACCGGTTTTGCGTGAGGATAGAATGCAAGGGATGCAATTCGAAATTACTTCTTGCACTTGATGTGTAAGATTTGGGATGTAAAAGTCTTGTGAAACAATTGATTCAGTTTTGCGTGAGGCGAAATGTCCTTTTAAATGTGCATTTTGAATTATTTCTTTTTGCATGCTTTGTGACACAACTAAGAGTTCATCATCTTTGTTCATTTTGAACAAAATACCATTTTTTAAGAAAAATTCAGTTGAAGGGGTTGTTGTTATCATTTTCTTAATTTCTGATATAAACTCATCATTATCTTGTGTTTCTTTAATTTTTTGGGTTAGTTCGTCAGGTGTAATCACAAGAACGGGGTAGCGACTTAACGCATCTACATGTTGCATTTGTTGTCCTGATCTGTGTAATAGTTCGTAATCAAATCCTTGAAGGAATAAAGCCCATCGTGCAATTTTGGGGGTTAAATCTTTCTTGGTCATTGTTTTCTGAAACGCTTGACAATCTGTGAATATTTGGAATTTAGTGCCCGTTAAATAGTGTCGAAACTTCTTAAGGGATTCTATAATTGCTAATACTTCGAGTTCATAACTGGAGTATTTTTCCTGTTGAGGTGATGTTTTCATACTCATATATTGAATGGGGTGGAAGTGTTCATCAGAACCTTTTTGTAGTAGGATTGATCCAAAACCTAGTTTGCTTGCATCACAATGCAGTTGGAGAGGTGAGCCTTGTTGATATAGGTGTAATACAGGATCGGAGGATAAAGCTTGTTTCAACATTAAAAAAGCTTTTCGTTGTTCGGGGCCAAAATGAAATGGAGTAGAATTTCTTAACAAGTCACTTAAGGGTCTAGCAATTAGTGAATAATCTTTAATAAATTTTCGGAAATATCCCGATAAACCAAGAAAGCTTTGAACTTGTTTCTGAGTTTTCGGGGTAGGGAAATTTTGAACTGCACGTGTTTTGTTTACAGAGGGTCGAATGGTACCATCTTCTATTACATGACCCAGGAATTAAATTTTTCTTTGGAGAAAACTACACTTTTTGAAGTTAAATTCAAGACCAAACTTTGAGGCGGTATTGAAAACTTGTTTGAGTTTACGAAGACCATCCTCTTCATCAGAAGCAGGAATAACAATATCATCCAGGTATATTATGACAGTTCCTTGTTTTAACAGTTCACGAAATACAATTTGGATATATCGCTGGAAAATTAAAGGGCTTTTGTTTAATCCAAATGGGACCTTGTTGAACTCGTATTGATTGGAGTGAGTTACAAAACTAGTGTACTTGCGGCTATCTGGATGTATGTCAACATGATGGAAAGCATTCCGGAGATCTAATGTAGAAAAAATTTGAGCATTTTGTAAGCTGTCAAAGATGTCTTCTATCAACGGTAAGGGCTGTCTGTCTCGGATTATTTTGGAATTCAAAAGTCTGTAATCAATGCAAATACGCGTTGATCCATCAGGTTTTTTGCATAAAATCATAGGTGCACTAAAGTCGGATGTACTTTCAGAAATTATCTGGTCCTTCAACCATTGTTCGATTTGTTTGTCTACCTCTTGTTTTTCAGCGATAGACAACCTTCGCGGACGCTGTGCAATGGGTGTTTCATCCGTCAAAATGATTTTCATTTGTAAGTCGGTACTTTCGGTTTTGTTTGGTTTGTAATTTGAAACTAAGTGTTCAACCTTCTGTCGGATTGCTTTGTTTTTTATATGTTGAAGATCTAAGGAGTTGACATCTTCTACTACATTAACAACATTAAGAAGGAAATTTGGTTCATCGTTGATAAGAGAAATACCATTTTTACCCACTTTAAATTCAGCTTGTTGGATACAGTCAGTTCCTAAGATTGCCTTGTAGGGAATTGAATGAGTTGGAACAACGTGAATTTTGCAAGGAAAATTGCTGTTTTCAATTTTGATATCACCATGAAAAAAACCAAGAGGGTGAACTTTGGTGTTACCAATTCCAGAAAATGTGATTTGGGATTTTTCAAGTGGTGGGGATCCAATTTCTTTGTGTACATCAGTGTTTATTAAACTAGCTTGTGCTCCAGTGTCAATTAGACTACGAAATGTGACAGTTCCAAGGGTAACTTCAATTTCCATGGGACTTATGGGATAATGTTCTTCAATAGCAAGTGAATGAACTTGAGCTTTTGGTTCAGTGGAATAGTTTGTAAATTTTGGCGTTTGAGCAGCTTTTTTGGGACATTCTGCAGAACGGTGACCAAATACATTACAGGAGAAACATTTGTAACCTTTACTTTTATGTGTACACTCATTAGAAATATGAAATTTACTACCACATATATAACAGTGATTAGTGGACTTTGCAACATTAGAAGATTGCTTGGATCTTTGATAATTTTGACTTTTATTAGAATCATACCTTGGGCGATAAGAGTGATCAATAAAATCTTTTTTATGGTTGCTTACATTAAACAACTTCTCATACACTTTTAATTTCTCTTTAAATTCACCAAAAGACTTACAACCATATAAAATTATTTTGTTATGTGAATTATCAGGTATACCATTTATAAAATATTCAAGGGTTGAAGCACAATCAATATTACCACGACTTGCAATTTCTCGAATAGCTATTAGATATGCAAATAAATTTTCTCCGGGTTTTAATTTACGGGAACGCAAAAGATTATGTAAGTCAACACTTGAAATACATGCTTTAAATTCATCTAATAAGGAATGTTTTAATGCTTCAAATGTATCAATACCTCTTAATGTTTGTGCATATAATTTTGCAGAGTGCAATAGACAATGCTTAGTAAAAACAATTTTTTGCATGTCATTAGATAAATTATGAAATAAAAACAGTTCTTCGAGTTCTTGGATAAACAATTCAATGGGATAATTATCTTCGGATGAAAAAGGTCGAATTGTTTCAACTAAATCCTTCAGAGAAAAATTAATGCTGAAACTCTGTTTATTTTCAGACGCAAAAGGATAAACAGTTTCTTCTTTTTTGCGAGACCGCAAATCGTTGGAAAAAGGATTCCGCATTGGTTCAAAATCAAAAGCGGTTTCGTATATGTGTTTTGTATCTTTCGATGAGCGCTGCATTTGCTCGTGGCCTTGACCAATTGCTGACACATTTAAATTCGTGAATGCAGAACTTTCACGCTGGGAAAAAGAATTTTGATTTTCTTGTTCCGTTTCGCTTTCACCGCCTGAATCATCATTCGAAGTTAGAAGTGAAAAATCTTTTAAAGAAGTAATTATCGCGTCGCAGCAAAGGGATTTGTCTTCTAAAATTTCAATGTGCAAAATATTGCAAATTGTAATCAGTTGTGGAAGTGAGAAATCTTCCAGAATTTTACTCTTGATAGAGTCAAAGTCTGTATCATCAGAAAAACCAGAAAAATTACGAAGATTTTGTCGACATTTTCTGTCAGTTCTGTATTCGGAAATAGAATTTTATGCAGCATTTGCACGTTTTTCGTGCTCGACGTTTTTATGGATGAAGCAACATGTGGAATTGTTCCAAGAGTCGTCATTTTCAATGTAAATGCAATGAAATCGAAAAAATGTGAACAGAAAACACTCACATATAGTCCTGGTTAGAATCTCCGTCATTTTTGGCTCGTCAAATCTCGTTCACTTGTAGGCACCATAGACAGAATGTATCCATTTGTAGGCATCGCAAAGTGGCATCGTCGTTATCCATTCGGATCGTCGTATCTTCTTAACACTTGGCGTTGCACTACTTAGCTTTACAGCTACATAGCTTACGATTGAGAGGCAACGGGAGGCCTGAGCCCCCATGTTGTGGATTAATATGTTAGAAGTGAATTGAGGAGAGCATCATTACTATTAAATATTGTTTTAATAAAATCTAGGGGAAAAGGGGGGTTAATTACAGGGGTCAATTATGTACAAATATCAGATTAAACATCAAATCATAGTGGGATTAACATCCTGGTGGCACGTCCGTGCAAAGCCACGTCTTAACATCAAATCGTTCGGAATCAGTCTCCGGGGTTCGCGCCTTCTGGCGGGAAGTGCTCCGATTGGTCTTTGGGAAATGTTTCCCGCGCTTTTTGGAACGTGGGTAGGTTGGCGCCTAGACATTCCGACATATATATATATATATGTGGGGCGGTGTCTAGGGTGTTACGAAATGATACGGAGATTAGGACTAACACATTTTATTTCTCTTCCTAAAACTATGTACAGCAACCGTTATCTCAAATCTCAAATTGATGGAACAGCCTACACGCTGCCACTTTCATTAATTGTGTGAGAAACTGTGCTCGCTCCACCTGCGCGTGGAAACCTTCAGTTACTAGTTCACAATTCTAACTCACTCTCGCTGAGTCAGGAAAATAGTTTCTAAAAGTCACCGGATTTCAGCGGACACCTACGCGCGCCGCTCTTTCCGTCTCAGCCAACACCTGCACGTGTGGTTAAGTCGATCATCAGCACCATCCGACTGGGAAGCTTGTAGACACTCCGATTCCACACACATATATATATATATATATATATATATATATACATATTTTCATAACAATAAAAAGGTTTCTTATTAAATAATTTTTGCCCGAAAAATTTCCACCCTGAAAATTCCAAAAAAAACGCCCTGAAAAAAAATCCCCCCCCCAAAAAAAAATTCTGATGGCGCAACTTGCGCCATGATCCCCCTGTGGGCACCCCTGTTCCTTCTGGTAGCTGGCTTATTTGTTTTCTTTGGAGACTAATTCATTTGAAAAAGAAAAATACACTTCCCTGAAAACTTCCGAACAAATTTAGAAGAAAATCACACTTCCACTCTGCAATTTTTTAAAATTTCTTTTCCCCAATAGCATTTTTGTAGTTTACGAAACATTGTTAATTAAATGAAACTTATGAAAGCAACTTTGTTCCTAACTATCTTCCTTCTGAGCTTGAATTAAGATGCTAAAATGTAAATAATACGTACTGGAGCGACTAGGGAAGGTTAAATGATCGAGTTCACCCACACCTATTCAATTTTTTATTAATAAAATGCACCCTTTCAATATTTCTACAAGTTATTTTAAAACTTAAATTTTCAAGAAAAATAATTTATTTCAGAAAAACTTTATAAATAAAAACAAATACTTCATCCTATTCTTGATTATCCTTTGCACATGTTTTATGTGCGAAATTATTTATTATTATTTATTTTATATAGTAATTATATGGATTGAGATTACTGTTTTAAGTGTTTGGTTACGAATGTTGTTTTGATAATTACATTTCAAACAAATCAATAATGCTTCCAGTTAATTTGTAAATTAGTGTGTTTAAGTATACCCTTAGGGTCTCAGCGAAACATCACACCTGCCCGTATTTCGTGGTAAGGAAAAGGGTCGATTTAATGCGAATATGGCGCAAGCAATATGAATCAGTAAATCTTATTTTAAAAGTAACGACAGATATAATGATTCAATTTTTAGTTCGAATTTATGTTGCTTTATTGTGTAATTTATTATTGAGTTACCGTATTCCTGAGTTGTAGTCAGCAAATATTCTAAATGTTTGTATTAAGAGCACGAATATGCTGGAATTTTTAAGAATTGTTTTAAGTTAAATCATGAGATTTTGTAAATAAATACTTGTATTTTTAAACTGAGCCTTTTTTCCAAGCAGTGCAACTGAGTAAAGATGCAAAATCGAAAAACCGACTATTTTTTGCCACGGACGATCCACGTGTTGATTTAAGAAGGCAATAGAAAGAGCCACTTACAAGACTCGGATGAGAAGTGACGTAGAATTGCGCACTGAAATTCTTAATTCGGAACTGAAACTTACCGTCTTGGCTGAGATGCTATTGAATTTATCATTTGAACTATTCGTTCGATTCGGGAAAGTAGTGTCGGAATAATTATACTGTATGATTCCAAATTTCCTATTGTACATCTGTTCAGCAAAATGTGATTATTTTTTATTGTTCATCCGAAAATTAATTGTTACAAAATCTAGACAATCCAATTTGTTTTGGTGTGACATTAAGATACCTCAGTGAAACAATCAGCCTCATAGATTATTATTATTCCTGTTACATTATTTCGAGACAAGTCGGGGTAAGTACAGAATTTCAATTATTTTCCATTTCTTATGAGTAGTGAGAATTACCTACCGTTACCGGAAATCGTTACCGATTGTTTTAGATACGATTAGGAATGGGGGAAAAGAACAACTTGTTATTTTTCACCTGTTTTTCAAACAGAACGGGAACAGCCTGTTCCAACTTTCCACAAAACCCTGTTCTCCTTTCTGTTTGTTAAAAAGAAACATTAATTTTTTTTTTCTACTTCGATTTTAATATTACGGGTTGAAATGGGAATTTTGCAAAGAATGTAGTTTCTCTTTTCTCGAATTTTCTAAAGTTCGCTAAAAATTTTCGTATTTTCTAAATTATGCTAAGTCCGAAACACAGCTATTCATCCTACAGTTCTTGACTCACTGTTTCCTGTTGATTCATTCACCCATTCTCCGTCCATAAACTACTTCCTGTTCTGGAATTGATTCTTGCTCTGATTCTTCCAATCTGTTCTCGACTGAACCAAGCCCCGACGTTTGATGAATTTGCGAGATTAGCGCAATAATTGTGAAATTTTATAATTGTTAGGCAATGACCTGGTGATGAATTTTTAGTATTAAAAAAATTTAAATTTTTTGTTTAAATATTACTGAGTAAGATTTTGTTGTCCAGCTTTCTCTCTGGTGGTGTCGCCTCTACTCGTTCTTAGGATTTGCAATGCTTTTAAAATATGAAAAATACAAGTCAAAAATCACTCGCTTTTCAACACATTAGAATGCTTGTTTCCGAGATGTCTTTAAAATCGTAATAGCTTTAATGAGATCCCTTTTCAACTTATAGAAAGAACATGACACCCGATCCGAATCTCCCTTTCACAGTAAATATGTCCATACATTTGAAATTTTGCTTTCCATTTTGTAAAATTTAGTTTCAAAATAAAGTTAAACGTGTTTAGATATATTATATATAATTAGCCTGTTTTTTCTGACAAACAAATTTTATTATCGAAGTGGTAATCCCGGTATGCGTTTTATAAGTGTTTATAATCTTTTAAAGGGTAACTCCCTATTGCATAATGTGATTCAAAATTACGTGGTGTTGTTCTCGGGTCTTTCTCTTCCGGATGGATCACGGACCGTCGTTTTGTTGACTTAAATGACCATTTTGACTTAAAAATGACATTAAAATCTAAAAAAATTATTACTTTCATTTGCGAATTTGTTTTGTCCTAGCCTCGTATCTCTTTGGGAAACCGAACTTGAGATGGTTCAGATGTGGGACATTAGTTGCCGGGATTTACGGATAAATTCTTTTCTTAATTACTGATAGTTTGGCGCAGCTTGGACAGACTCGCGCCATAAAAATAATTCAATCAATCGATTAACAATAGGAAGACTCCAAATTATTTGATCTTTTGTTTTCTTCCTGTCAAAACTAGAAAAAACTCGCCAATAAAAAAGCTAGCAGAAGAGTTATTTGTATATTGTTTATAGTACATGCCTGCAAATTACAAACAAAGATGGTATGTCAACAAAATTCGGTCCCCGTCTGTCTATCGCGAAAAGTGCTGGCGCCCCATAATCTAGGAAGAGGAACAGGGCTTGCACATTTCGAGTAGAGAGACGAGAGGCCTTTCAAATGAAGTGAAGCGAAGTGTGCATTTCAGTTCTCACTAGTGATGGGCAAAATGATTCTTTTGGAAGATTCGATTCATTTGAATCGAGTCAGTAGAAAGATTCGTTCAAAAGAGTCGTTCACCAGAAACAACTCACTTTAGCCTTCCGGTAGTGATGGGACGAAAATGAGTGATTCTTTCAATAGAATCGAATCTCTGAAGTGAACGAATCAGTCAACCGACTCCCTTCAAAGTGAATCGATTCATCGACTCCCTACTTTCTTGTTTTATCTTTTTACGAGAGGTAGTCTGTAGGGTTACTAATTTCCATTGTATGGCTACCACATTTTTAGGTTTAGCTATTATTTTCTCATTGAAACGTAGTTGAACAGGTTCTGAGACATACAATGGACGCCAAACAACACGATTGAGCAAAAGAGCGCGTCTTTCCATCGCCAGCAGGAGCCACCTGTTCGATTCGTGAACGAATCGGATCATTTTGACTCACGAATCATCTGGGATTCGAATCTGAGATTTGGATATTCGTGTAACTTTTGCTTCGGTTCTTTGGGTAGGTAGGAGGTTGGAATAAGGTCTCCTCAGACTAAAGCAACGCAATGGGCAATTTCGGATCTTAGGGAGTCAACTCTTTTGATTCGGTTCGAGTTGAAAGATTTTCAATTTTCTTCCTTTTGAATTTATTCTTTAGTTTTTCTTTTTGGAATTTCTTCATAAAATGTCGAGTTTAAAATTGGGCAGTATTTTTGATGCATTAAATGAACTGTATGAAAACTTTTTATCTAATTTTCAGAAATGAATTTATTATCTTCTCGAAAACAAAAATTTTTAGGTGCAAGAATAAAGCCGTGTTCGTTTCATATCTTCTAATTCAATTTTGAAAGACACAATTTTTTCTAAGCTTTGAATTTGATTAAAATAGCTTTGACGAAAATTGACGACGAAATTTTTCTTTAATATTTTATTCACTTTCCTACAAAAATTTCGTCACTATAGTCATATATATTACGTTACACCTTTCTATTTTTTAGAACCATCAAATTACATTTTGTGCAATTGTATTTTGGGCCGCGATACCCAGTTGTAGGAGTAGCGGATTAGCAAGCGGAGGATTGCGAATTCGAAATTCGATTCAATCAAAGACCGTTGTGTACGTGGGGGGGGGGTGCATGTTAATTCTGTCGTGGCCTTAAATGTCCTCGAGTTGGCGTGGTGTGGAAGTTTGGAGAGAAGGGTACCAGCTCAGGTGTGACCTCGTCATCTGACAGTGGTTCAAAACGATGTGTCCTCGAATCTTTCCCTTCTGAATTGATACCATACCGTTACCAAAAGCTCGTTATGTTGCTCTAGTGGGACATTAATTCAAGTACCTACGTATTTTGAGATAATTTATTTACTACTTTGAAAATTATTTTCTACTTAATGTGAGCCATTAAAATATTCTCATTCTACATGAGCTTTGTATAAGATGTTAGATTTTCATTAATTATGATCATGCAACTAAGTAAACTGCTCAATATAAATATTATGACTCTAATTAACCTGTGATCTACAAAACAAAATATCTCGCAAAACCTAGATATTAAAGTTTCAACGTGCTCTAATGGTTGAGAGCAATGGCACCAACTTGGTGAAATTATTGGAAAGATGTAAAGTAATAATTGGGTCATTTCCACGCAAAATGAGCAAATCGGCTGCGGCTGACATATCACCGATTTTAATGAAAATGAGTTTTTAACACTAGATTTACCACACCAGTCAAAATGACTGGTTTTACAATTTTATTTTAAAATTCTTACTTCACCTTAATTTTTTTTAAACGATTGTCATGACATTTGTAGCGATAATTAAATGAATATTATTAGGCGATTAGTTTTATATTTTTATTCAAAATCAAAAAGTTTTTGAATATCATCGGTACTTATACCAAAGCAGTCAAAATGACTGGTGCATTTTTCTATGCGATGGAATGAGTTTTGTACAGTAATAATAAATTATAAATACTGTGTAATTGTATCACGATACAAAAAAATGTCATTCGGGTGATAATTACAGAATTCGTGATAAATTTTCAGTCGTTGATTGAATTTTGAGGGGTGTTGGCTGTGGACCTTTGTTTAGAAAACTGGAAAGAAACATTTCTTTGGATACTGAAATATTGTATATTCTTTGGTAAGAAAACTAAATACAGAGAGAAATATTATCCTATTATTAGTTTCAAATTATTTTTATAATTATCGCTAGACCCCAAAAATGACAACACGAAAGAAATCTTCCGTGTTTTTGGAAAATATCACCGACATACCTATGGAATGTTCGGATGTTGAAAATGATGAGCTTTATGATAGCGAAGGCGAATTATTAGATAACCAAAGTGATCCACACGGCAGGAACAATAAACGTGTTGATATCGAGAGTAGTGATAGCGATATTTCTGATAAGAGCAATGAAGATGATTCAAGCGACAGTGAATACGAAAACATTTCAAACATACGTAAACGAAGATGTTTACCATTGCCGTCCAGTTCCAGTGACGAAGATGAAAGTGAAACAGAAATTTCTACAGACGGAACTATTTGGAGAAAAATAAAAGAAGGGGGCGTTGGTGGAAGATTATCAGTTCACAGAATTTTCAAGGATACTCCTGGGCCTACAGCATATGCAAAAAGAAATATTATGAAGGAGGAAATAAGTAACGCATTTTTATTAGTAATTGACCATTTTATTTTGGAACATATAAGAACTTGTACATAGTTAGAAGTACTTGTACGAATTTTTTATTTTTATTTATGTTTCAATTAACTAATGAATGAATTTATAATTAATTTAATATATTATAATTAACCTAATTGAAGTAATTTATCATTTATAAAAAAATATATAAAGACTGGAAACCCCACCAACCATATTTTCTAAGACCAGTCATTTTGACTGGTATCGGTAGAAAAAGGATAGTCAAATTGTCGGTATAACTAGTGTTAAATAGGTCACATAGTTATGACCAACTGCAAAATATTAGGTTTCAGAAATCTATATTTTGTTAATTATTGACATTTAAAGTTCAAGGTCACATAAATTTAGATTTTCTAGCACTAAAAGTGGCCTGTTTGCGACCCTATATTTTAATAAGTTATTGAAACAAATTTAAAATTTTTATATCGTTGCATTCTTCAGAAAAGGGTCTCTTAGGAAACTTCAGAATATAATTTAATATCCGTCATTGCTGAATCTGAGGGATCGACTAAAATATAAATTTTGCCAATTTGCTACAAATTTAATATTGCTCTGGTATCTATAGAAATGGAAAGACAATATTAAAAATTATTATTAATGAAGAGCCTTTCCAAACAAATAGCGTGGAGTAATTTGGTGATTGTATTTCTACTCCTTTATAAAGAAAAAACATTTAAAAGTAAAAATTATGGAAAAATACGATTTTTCAATTTTTAAAAATACATATTTCACTGAAAGGGAAAGCTCCAAGAACATTAAAACTTTTCAACATAAAAGAGCAAGATGTCTATTATATGTCCTGAAATTTTCATAATTGTAATTTGATTAGTTTTGTCTCGGGAAAATTTTTAATTAGACGTAAATTTTTCTTTTTTATCGCAGCTGATGAGTTATAACCTCCGATAATATAAGAAATGCGGTATAAGAATGAAATATAACTATTATTATGGTGCACGTGCAAAATTTCACATGGAATTTTTTTAAGCGTTTTTTGCTTAATCCAAGGAGTGTTTCCATCAGTGAAATAATTAGGTGGAAAGTTAATTATGTTAGAGAAGTCTTCGATTTGTGCTTTTCCTTTGGAAACGTAAATATTAAATACTACTACTTGTGAATATGAAATGCGTTTTGTAAATATTAAGCATTATTAGTCAGGTAAACACTAATTTTGAGAGTAAAAAAAATTAAACATCGTTGTTAAACTCGATTCTCCTAACTATATAACTCACGAATCCTTTTCCCATATTTATCACAATCACTAGTGAAATAAGTAAAGATTTCAAGAATTCTACAGCACTAGGAAAATTTCAATTTAAGCACCTACGAAATTGAACAAGAGACCTTTATCAGATTGAAAGTGAATTTGAAGACAATCGAGTAAAGGTTTTAAATGTTTAAGCTTTTATTAATTGTGATTTGATGTTCTGCTTTTAAAATTTCCTTCAAAAGTTACAAATAATTTGGTATTTCATTGTTGATTTTGGTTTCACTGTTGCCATTTGAAACGAGGAATATACATAGAATGGGAAGGAAATGCTATGATTGGCGATAGTAAACATTTCCAGTTAGTGCGATACTGATGGAATATGGTAACCCGTCGTTGAATATCCGAATAGTCGTTTGGTGACGAAACTTTCAGTCGCCAATTGAACGGAAGGGCAAGGACGTGTTTTTGCGTTTTACTAATTTTGTTAGTGTTGCTTTGGGACTCAAAATACAATCCTGAATTTTTTTTTACAAGTAATAGACATATTAAACTATATTTTTCCAAAATATAGTTTTCGTCAGAGCTGTCCTTCATTTTTTGCGTGTGCCTAGGGATGGGGAAAAAAGAACGAACTGTTCTTTTTCATCTGTTCTTCAAAAAGAACGGGAACAGCTTGTTCCCACTTTTCACAAAAACCTGTTCTCGGTTCTTTTTGTTAAAAGAAACATTGCAATTTTTTTGTCTTCGATTTTAAACAGGTGGGAATTTTGCAAAGTTATCTTTTCTCGAATTTTCTAAGTTCGCAAAAATTTCCGTTCATTCTAAATTATGGTAAGTCCGAAACACAGCTGTTGATCCTACAGTTCGTGACTCACTGTTTCCTGTTCATTCATTCATCCGTTTTCTCTGTCCATACACCTACTCCCTGCTCTGAGACTACTTCCTGTTTGAGAACAGGAATCAAATTTACCGAAGGAATCGATTCCTGCTCTCAAACTGATCCGACCCTGTTCTCCGTTCTCGGAGCTCTTTTACTTCCCGTTCGGAAAATGATTCCTGCTCTCAAATTGTTCCGAACCTGTTCTCCGTTCTCGGAGCTGTTCTCCGTTCCCAGAGCAGTTCTCTGTTCTCGATGAACGGTTTGCGGAGCTGTTCTCGACTGAACCAAGCCCCGACGTCTGATGAATTTGCGAAGAGATTAGCGTAATAATTGTGAAATTTTGTAATTGTTAGGCAATGACATAATGATGAATTTTTAGTTTTAAACAAATTAAAATTTTTTTTTAATATTTCTGATCAAGATTTTGCTGTCCAGCTTTCTCTCTCGTGGTGTCGCCTCTACTCGTTCTTAGGATTTGGAATGCTTTTAACTTGATTTTAAAACCAAATTTTACAAAATGTAAAGCAAAATTTCAAATGTGTGGACATATTTCACTGTGAAAAGGAAATTCGGATCGGGTGTGTCATGCTCTCTATAAGTTGAAAAAGGATCTCAACTTATAGAGATTAAGTCAGGTATTACGATTTTAAAGACATCTCTGAAATAAGAATCCCACCATAAAACTAATGTGTTGAAAAGCGAAAGTGATTTTTTGACTTGTATTTTTTATGTCTTAAACGTGTTTAGATAGATAATATAATATTAACCTGTTTTTCAAACCAATTTTACTTTCCAAGTGTAATCCCTGTATGCGTTTTTTGGGTTTATAATCTTTTATAAAGGGCAACTCCCTATTGCATAACGTGATTCAAAATTACCTGTATAACGCACACTATACTACCAATTCTGACATATAGATGGCGCCACTAAACGTGACCAATCTATCATCGCGCTGCTGTGCTATTACGCAGGCAGAGAGAGCTTGGACCTTAAATGTAACGGACGCCTCGTCTGCTTTTTTGCCCAAAATTGTATCTAAATGTTTTAATTGTTTGTGTTATGTTTTTACCGTCCTTTGTAACTGTGTTCTCTTATAATTAAATATATATAAAACTTTACCCCGAGATTTTTTTTTAATGATTACTTTGGTTTTTACCCCAATAATTACAAGAGGACAGTTATACCTGGTGTTTTCCTCGGATCTTTCTCTTCGGGATGGATCATGGACCGTCATTTTATTGACTTAAAAGACCATTTTCATGACTTAAAAATGACATTAAAATCTAAAAAAATTATTACTTTTGCTTGCGTATTTGTTTTGTCCTAGGCACATCATATCTGTTTGGGAAACTACTTGAGATGGTTCAGATGTGGGGCATTATTAGTTGCCTCTAGGGAGAGAATTTAAACGTTTAGATTTGCAAGAACGTTTTCCAATTTACGGAAAAATTCTGATTTTCTTTTTTCAATTACTGACAATTTGGCGCAACATGAATCGACTTTCCCTTTGCGCCATAAAAAAAATCAATCAACCGAAAACAATACGAAGACCGAGTCATTTGTATTTTTTATATATGCATGCCTATATACAAAGTACTAACAAAGATGACGTCAACAAAATTCGGTCCCTGCCAATCGCGAAAACTGCAGGCGCCACATAGTCTACGAGGAGGAATAGGGCTTGCACATTTCGTGTAGAGACATTTGAGAACAGAAGAACATGTTAAAGTACAGTTCTTTTAAAAACAACGGAATATCGAAGAACTGTTCGCCGAAAAGAACAGTATTTCCCATCCCTACGTGTGCCTATTTTAAGTGGAAAATCGTCATTTTATAATTTTCCTTTGCTGTTTGGAAGATGAAGGAAATAAAAGCCGACTTCCAAACTTCAGCAGTAGTTTTATCATACCTATCTGGTATGAATTTCAACGATGCATTTGATTTCCTTTATCTCAGAAACCTTTTTAATTCTATCAAAATCGACTATTTTCCATTATTCGCTGCTAATTTTTAGCTTAAATATGATATTTAAAATTGTTGTTTCCAAATAGATAAAAAGAGAATTCTTCATAGCTTACAAAAATATAAAATATTGTTGTTTACGTTAAATAGTTTTTGAGAAAGAGATCTTCAAACATGCAACATCAAGCGATTTCACAACAGCTCTTCAAAGTTGCAAGTCCTTAAAATACTTTAAACTTCCAAAATATTTCCCCCCATTTTGAGCCAAAATATTTTGGATATCGTTATTTATGCATAAACTTAACCTCTGTAGCAAATTTCATGAAAATCCGTCACCCTACGGCCACAGGTTTTTGATTTTTGCTCATTTCACATAGAATGAACCAATTGCTTTATATATTTATGAGTGTTTCCTGAATAATTCATTCATTTCTTTATAAAGAAGGGCCGCGGAAACCCGGTTGGAAGAGTAACGGATTAGCAACCTGAGGGTTGCGATTTCGAATCCAACCAAAGACCGTCGTGTATGAAGGGGGCTGGTGCACGTTCAATCTGCCGTGGCCTCAAATGTCCTCACGTTGGCGTGGTGTGAAAATTTGGAGAGTGGGGTGTCAGCTCAGGTGTGACCTCGTCATCTGACCATGATTCAAAATTACTTGGTGTTGTCCTCGGATCTTTCCCTTCGTGATTGATCCCGGACCGTCGCGAATTGCCCATTGTGCTGCTCCAGTGCGACGTTAATTAAAATACCTACGTACCTTCTTTACAAAAATTATCTGTATATTTGTTATATTGATCTCTCGTGTTTGGGGAGGTAACCATAAACTAACCCTGGTTGCGAGACGTATCACCTACGCGGTATAATGAAACGTCTGATTAAACTACTGATGTATGGCACACAAAAATCGTGTTTATTCCGAGTATTTTCACAAAAGGAATATTGACAATATGCAATTCCAACTGATAATTACAATTTAATTCACCCCATTTTATAACTTTTACTACCTTACAAGACATTGATGAAATGATTTTAAGTTCCAATTATTCCATTACATTTTTAATAACACTGGCCGGCAAAGAATTTTCCACTGTAAAATTTAGAATTCTAATCTTCAAAGTCATTTTAACCCTTACTGGACTTGGTAGTCCGTTTTGTAAAGAAAAGTAATCAGGCAGTTTCAGAAATCAACTCTAACTTGTACAAATCTTACAATACAGGTGGCAAGGAGTGTCCGGCGTGTTCGATACCTTCTTTTAGGTGATTTCGCAATTTCTAAATCTCATCAATAAAAATCATTATTTATTTTTATTGATGATTGATTCATTATTGATTTCCTATTCTGAACTATTGGCAGTGTTCTTAAATGATTTTATTGGATTCATGTAACTTAACGGCTGATACATTTATGCAGTCGTACAAACGGAGTAGGAAAGTCTCCGTTGGTAAAACATTATGTGACATTAAACTGTAAGCCGTTCAAAAATTCTCAATGCTATAGTTTAAAACCCAGCCCCCAGGTTTCCCCGAGATACCTTGTCCAATACGATCTGGCCAATTTTACTATCACGTGGTACCTCGTCGAGATGAAAAGAACTGTCCTATTTTGCTACAGACTTGCCCACGGTCCAAGAAAAGATAACCTGCAGGTTACACCCTCCTTTTGAAAAAGATCACGAAGGTGATTGTCGTGAGTGCCCCATTCCTGATGAACTTTCCATGAGCAATTGATTGACAGCATTTTTGCATGTGGTTCTCATCTGTTTTGACAATAACGTTTCCCCTCAAAGACTCAAATTAAGGCACACAAGGAATGCTGTATCCTTAGATTTCCAAAATAACGCCCTACAAATACCTACGAACGGATTGAACAGATTATCGAACGTCGGTTAAGTGACTTTCTGGAAGAATCAACAATTGCAAATTCACAACTCAAGAAAGGAAACCTCGAACATTCTTTAGGGTAAAAGGATCTGCTGTCCACTCCGAGCCTGAGGCATGGAGGGGGTATAATGTATTGGAGTGTTCAGTTGTTCAGTAATCAATCAGTTCTATTAACGATAACAAATTTATTTTAAATTTGACAAGTTCAGAGATTGGAACTATTATGAGGTGCTCTGACCTACTTGCATTCAGTTTTTGCGTTTGCCTAACAACTTCTTACCATTTGGCGCGCTTAGCGCCGTCTGGGGTATTTCACACTCCCCACCTGAACTCTTTCAGAGTTCACATAAATTACCTCTTGAACATATAATACTCCAAATATTAATTAGATACAAATCACAAACAAATAAATTCAATATGTACATAAATATAAATTAAAGTTAATAAATTTAATACTTCTTTTTTCAGTTCAAGATTAGGCAATTTTAACAACAAGAACGTATTTTTTCCAATTCAATAACATAGAAATACACTAAAGCAAGATGTTGAACTATACACGTAAATTTTTCAATATCATTTCAATTCAATTATGAATAATCAAACTATTCAAATTACAACATTCTACAAACACTAATTTTTAGGATTCATGAGAAATTAACTAAATTAGCGAATATAAAAATATAAACGGTTAATTTTCATCATTAATTTCAAGATTACATAATAATTGTATAGGTCTTTTAATATTCCCAGATTGAGTTTTAATTAGACAGGAACGGATTTTTCCGTCTCTTCCTGGAAATACTTCTATGATTTTACCCATAGACCACAAGTTTCGTGGGTAACGATCATCAAGAATCAACACAATATCATTAACCGTAAAATGAGTTGTTACGTTTGTTGGAGGACACGCATTTGCAGATCTTAAAGAGAGGAGATAATGTTTTCTCCAACATCTCCAAAAGTGATTAAGCAATGTTTTGCTGATGTCTATATCGTTTTACCGTAGCACTTCTTGAACTACACAAATCTTCCCTTGAAATTTTTGAAACAGGAAGACCAATTAATCGCCTCCCAATTAAGAAATGTACAGGAGTTAATGGTGAGGGCTCTGAAGGATCATCATAAATGTAAGATATTGGCCGTGAGTTAATCATGGCTTCAATTTCAATAAAAAGCGTTTCAAGCTCATTCATGTGAGCGGCTAACAATTTTTCTTAGGTTTTAATGGTTCAAAAATGCCTCTCCCACAACCCTCCCCACCATGCTCCTTTCTCAACAATAAACTTCCATTTAATACCATGGGAAGCAAATAAATTTTGAACAGATGGGTGGTTTATGCGGCTCCAGATCTTTTTGAGCTCAATTTCTGCACGCTTGAAACCTTTAGCATTGTCCTAATAAATTGTGGTACACAGACCACGTCGTGAAATGAATTTCCGAAAAGCTAAAAGGAATGATTCTGTTGACATTAGATGGAACTAATTCCAAGTGAAGAGCTCTCGAAGTGGCACAGGTAAAAAGAAGCAAGTAATGTTTGGCATTACTGTCCCTAGTAAAGAATGGACCAGCAAAGTCCACACCAGTCACAGTAAACGGAGGAGATTGAAGCACTCGATCGGGTGGTAAAGGTGCAGTTTCCTGCGTACCAGGACTTACTCTGTACCTTCTGCACACGACACAACTATTCAAAACAGTTTTAACACACTGGAGACTCTTAATAATCCAAAACTGTTCTCTGACTTGGGCCAGAGTCGCTTCATTTCCGCAATGGAACACTTTATTGTGGCACTCCACAATCACAATTTCGCAAAATTTGTCTTTACAAGACAACAATATCCGGCGTTTTTCCCCGATCTCAAAATCGGAAAACTGAAACCTTCCCTTCAGTCTAAGAAGACCGTTTTCATCTAAAAAGGGGCTCAAACAGTGCACAGAAGTTTTGTCCAAACGTTTTCCCTTCGATAGACAATCAATTTCATGCATGAAATGTTTCCGCTGCACAGTTTTCAACCAATAACGTTCAGAGTCGAAGATTTCTGATTCACCTATTGGTCCATACAATTTCTGTCTGTTTCTGCAATTAAACTCAAAACGTTTCACATAAGCAGTCACACGATAAAGTTTCTGTAGACAGTTATGCCCTTTTAAGTCCAATAAAGGCAGAGGTGATGGCTCGATGACAGACACCTGAAGGGAGATTTTTAATCCGTCTTTCAGTTATCACTCTCCTCATCAACAAGTGCCGAAGGACCAGATGGCCAATTCGCTTCTGGTTCCAAGATCCAACTTGGTCCCCTCCACCACAAGGGATCAGTAGCAAGCTTCGAAGCACGCACACCTCTTGAGATCAAATCCGCGGGATTGTCATCACCCTTGCAATGAAACCATTGCTGCGGATCAGTCAAGGATTGTACTTGTATCGCTGAAACCCTATTGCAAACAAAAGGTTCCAGTCTTTGGCGTTCCCTCGAATCCAGTGAATAGTAATTTGCGAATCGCTCCACAAATATGTTCGTTTACATAGCTCAGGGAACAGTTCTTTAAAATATTTTGCCAGTTTCGCACTAATCACCGCCCCATAAGCTCTAATCTTGGCAATGAAATTAATTTCAAAGGGGCTACTCTTCCCTTCGCAATGACTAGAGTAATCTTAACTCCACCTTTAATATCACTGTATCTAAAATACACTACACTTCCGTACGCTGCTGGACTAGCGTCGGAAAAATATACAAAGAAATATCGTCGCCCTGATTGTCAAAGAACTTTCTATCAAAAATAGCTTTTCCAAGTGAAACTGTTCGTCGCACCAGTCTTTCCACTTCAGTGATAAGTCACTTGGCAATTCTTCATCCCATTTTAAACCTCGTTCCCATATCTTCTGCATGACTATCTTCAACATCATGACACAAGGACTCACTACACCACAAGGGTCAAATAACTTCGAGATCGCTCCGAGAACAAATCGTTTGGTGTTTGTAGCATTTTGAATGGAGAGTTTTACAGTTTTTAAGTCTAACTTAATTTTATCCTCAGTATGATCCCAAATGAGTCCCAAGAACCCAGTCCCTAGACCAAAATCCATATTTTCCTCAAAACTATTATCTACCCAAAGTTTTTGAAGTTTAAGAGAATTTGTTCTTAATTTCCTCAAATGAAAATCAGCATCTTTTAGAATATTAATTGCATTGTAAGTTAACAATTACGCCTCATCGGCATTTTGAGACCCATGACACAAATCATCTACATAAAGAAAAGAATTAAGCATTTCCAAACATTGAGGCATATCTTCCTTATATTTGCCAATGTGAAACTTTAGTACACAAGCTAATGCAAAGGGTGATGTCGTTAAACCAAATGGAAGACGATTTAAACATAAAGTTTGGTCAGACTCATTTACAGAATCATGAAACCACAAAAATTTTAGATATTCTCTATCTTCCTGACAAATTTCAATCATAAGAAAAGCATTTTCTATATCGCCTGTAAACGCAATTTGATTTTTACGGAATTTCAGAATAATATCCACTAAATTAGGGTTAAGATTAGGTCCAGACTCCAAACAATCAAAGATATAATTTTTCATTAGCTTTGCTACTGCAGTCATAAACTATCCTAACTCGAGTTGTTTTTTTGTCATTCCTAACGACTGCTCTATGGGGCATGTAATATCCTAATTTAGGGTCCTCATTTTTGCATCTACTTACAATTTGACACTTTAATTGTTCATCAATTATCTGCTTATACTGTTCCGAAATACCTTTGTTCTTATTCAATCTACAGCTCAAACTGGCAAAATGTGCTTCTTCGCGACCTCATAATTCGAGCTTAAAGTTTCAGGCCCCGTTCACTTTTTCCAACGCACGTTTGATCAGAATTTTCGAGCGTTATCATGTGAACACCTCTTGGGCGTTTTTCAAGGGCAGTTTCCGTTATGCATTAAATTGTTTTTTTATTCCTTTAATCCAAGTTTCTATCTTTTGAATGGTTAAAGATAGAGTCAAAATTTCAACGGATTTCAGATCAGCTTAAAATTTTACGTTAAATCAATACCAAAATCATGATTTTCTTTGAAAAAAAATATTTTTTTTGTCAATAGTCCAACTAATCTTTTTTCAGATATTCCTCTTATACTAAGCGTAAGCGGAAGTATTGCCTTGTTTTTAAAGGGAATGTCACTTTAATAAGATATTTTGTTGCCCCTTATCAACTGTTTTAATTTTACAGCCATTAAAAATAGGATGAAAATATTTCTTTCCCAACCTAAAATTGATTTCTTTGTATTCACAAGAGCCTGAATTTTTGGTTAACTTAGAAATGTTTAATGAGCAATAAAATGCCTAAAATAATCTAAAAAATATTCAAAACGACATAAAAATTTGACATTCTTTCGATTTGTAAAACATCCGTTCTCTAATTGCCTGTGATTAAAGAGTTTTTGAACTTCAATTTTTATACATAAATAAATGCAATATAATCGACTTGCTGACGAGAAGTGACAACCTAAACAGGTAAATCTTTCGTAACGTATAGTATACGATGCATTCCAGTGCAATGCCAATGCCATCAACCTCGGTTGTAAATTTTTGAACGTTAGATTTTCGTACGTTTTTCAAAATTTTTCGAATATCGGGATATTTTGGACGTAGGAACCGGTAAGAGCCAGCGGATCACAGAGAAACAGTGCTTCATGTAGTTAAAATTGTGGCATTATTAAACATTTTCATTAACTTTAAAATCTTAAAGTATTCGTTTTTTACTGTCAAGACTAGAGGAAGAAACCCTATAACCTTCACTCTCCTGTGTCGATGATTCACCCACCAATAAAAATTGTAAGAAGGATTTATTTTGTGTTAAGGGGTGATCACGGATTTTTTGGACTCAAGAAGCTAGGAGATGAGTCATTTGTTGCGTTAATGCGTTTTATCGTAAAAGCGAAACTGCGTATGAAAAATTGGAATATTCCTGTAAAACTTTGTTTAAAAACGAAACTAACTGGAAAATGACCAAACAATTTCCTTAAAATTTTAAAATTGACAGTGTAAAGTAAAAATATATCCCCAAAAAAACTTTATTTCTAGAATCAGGAAATTGCAAACGGAATTTCTGTTTATATGGCATTGTCTACGAAGTACTATCAAAAGCTGACACGCAAACAAAATCCGGCACTGGTGATAACCTTTCTTTTTTATGCTATTTTTGTAGGTTTTATTATGTTTCCTACGATCTATAGCTAATTTTTGTTTAATTTTCCTTCAAATAAATCTCTACTTTTTTAAAACCTATCCCTAAACATTTTAATGTATCAGCACAAATAACACATATATAACAATAATTAGTTTTTTAATTTTTAAACACAATTTTCCCTGAGTTCCTACTATCCGAAACGAATACTAACCCTCCAATCTACCCTCCTTCAGGGGGTTTGTAGCACAAATGGAACCACGAATGGAATAATGACTGGGAAATATTTCAACTAAAACCTTACGATGAAACGAGAAAATTATGTTAAAACTAAAAAAATCTCAAAGAAAAACCAAAAAACAGTATATATCGAAAACCAGGAGATTGCTAATAGAATTTGAGTCTACACATATATAATATAAAAATTGTGATTAAAGTAGTAACAACACTAGCTGCAAGATTAAATCTTTAACGATCGCGAAGATAGAAACTTGACTAGAGGAATAAAAAAGCCCTAACACCCGTCAAAACGCGTGTCGTGAACGGTGTGCAGTAGAAACCTATGCTTCTTCAAACGCCTTCTAATCGCGAGAATCCAAGAGCTAGATAGCTTCGGCGCTTCAACAATCTCCGGTCGTTCTCGCGATTAGAAAGGCGTTTGAAGAAGCATAGGTTTCTACTGCACACCGTTCACATGACATGTGTTTTGACGCGCCGTTAGGGCTTTTTTATTCCCCTATTCCAGTGGTCGGCAAACTCATTAGTCAAAAGTGCCAAAGGTCAGCAGTACAACGATTAAGATTTCTTTTGAGAGCCAAATTTCTTTTCAAGAACCATGTTTTAAGGAGTCGGTTTAAACTAGCTTACATAAAACCAGATATCATAATAATAATAATCTTATTGACAAAAAATATTTTTACATTAAAATAAAAATGTGACAAAACACGCATTTAATGTGAACAATGACCCTTCATTTCCTTGGAAAGTTTGGTTAAGTCAGGTTTGTATGTCGTTGTTTTTCATTTCAAGCAGGATTCCAGGTGGCGATGATAAAGAGCTTTAGCTACAATTGTGTTGACAATCTTGATCACCAATTCCATAACATTGCAAATTTCTTCTGGAAATGTCTGCGCACCACAAAGCGCTTCTTGATGAATGATATGCAATGGTAAACAAGTATTCGTGATTAATTTTTTCCTTCAAAATAGAAACAAAACCTTTTCTCACTCCGGTTATACTTTTTGATCCATCTGTTGAAACTGAAAAAAATTTTATCGAGTGGAATATGATGTTTCTCCATGCATTCAATTACAGCATTTGCAATATCCTCGCCACGTGTTTGACCTTTCAGTGGCAATAATTCTAAAAGTTCTTCAGGACCCACAGACGAAATAAATCGAACAAAAAGTGAAACTTGCGCTGCGTCATTTATGTCACAAGATTCGTCAACAGCTATTGATAAAGCTGAAACCAATTTAAGATCTTCGATTTGCTGATTGGTTATATTCGAAGACATTTTGACTGTTTTGTCTTTTACTGTTTTAGCAGAGAGTAGTAACTTTAAATTTTTGAAGAATTTCTGCCTTGTTATTAAAATTCCGGAATAGCTCTTCGGATGCATTTATAAAACAACTTTTAATGTATTCGCCTTCTGTGTATGGTTTGCCTCTCTTAGCAATCTCTCGACTAACAATAAAGCTTGCAATATTAACATTGTTGGAAGATTGCACCCAATAATTAAATACAGAACTTGATTTTTCTTGACTCTTCTGAAGTTCCTCAACTGCTTTCTTCCTCGCATCACCGGCGGGATATTTACTGCTAAATGACGCGTATTTAGTTGTAAAGTGTCTCTCCAAATTTGATTTCTTCTTATGCGCCAAATTTTTCTTTACAAATAAGACAGGTCGAAAGGCCATTTGAGATTTGTATAAACGCAAACGATTCGGTCCTTTCAACTTTAAATTCACGGTTTTCCCGTCTTCCGTTTTTCTCTTCTTTATAGTCATGTCAAATAGGTGGCACCTAAAAACGTGTTTCGTTTTATAACAATAAAAGCAGTAACACTAAGTTATAACAACTTATTAAATTGATGCCAAAAATAGCTGTGAGATCTGCAGCTGGTTGAAAGATACAAGTAGCTTAATGCGCTGAGTAGGTACTCTCGTCGCCAGTCACAAGTTGTGACTGGCTCGCTCTCGCTCAACTCGTGCGTTAGTCGCGAGTGCATCCGCCGCGACGCATATCCCGCGCCCGCCTGCGCTACGTCAACACGACCGACACCCCGCTCGCCCGCACGTAGTCGAAATCGATTCGTGGCAGATCCGCACTCAAGTGGCTAAAGAGCCGCACTCAAGTGGCTAAAGAGCCGCGGTTTGCCGACCACTGCCCTAGTCCAAGTTTCTATCTTCGCAATCGTTAAAGATAGAGTGAAAATTTCAACGGATTTGAAATCTGCGGAAAATTTTACACCAGATCGATACCTGAGATATGATTTTCTTTAAATAAATAATTTTTCAACTGTAACTAATATTTTCGCGATACGCATTTGGCGAATATATCCATTACGAACACAAAAGGGAGTATTAATCTCGTTTTTAAAGAAAAGATATAACTTGATTGGAGTATTTTGTCTTGATCCACTGATTTATATTTATGGCCATTAAAAATAGGATGAGAAAATTTAATCGTATTCGATTTATTGAAGAAATTTACCCCGCTTTCACACAAAACTTTTAAAAATGCGGCAGTTTATAACTAAAGGGGATAGTGAGTAATTTTATTTCTGAGAATAACGTATACCGACAACTGCCCATTCTAGTTTTCATGTGCGGCAAATGTCCTTAAAATAAGCTTAAATTAAATATTCAATTTAAAAGCTGAACTTTAGTTATTTTTTTTATTTGTCCTCAACGGGTGAAATGCGTAAGATGTTTCAATTTTCATTCATTTTTCACATCCTCGCATTACATTGAACTCGATATCACTTTTGAAAATGAACTTAATTTACTGTGAGCTTATTTTTCATAGAATTTATATTTTGTTCTAGCAGTTAGTGTTATTACTACTTTAATCGAAAATTTTATATTATATATACGTGAAGACGCAAATTCTATTAGCAATCTACTCGTTTTCGATATATACTGTTTTTTGGTTTTTCTTTGAGATATTTTAATTTTAACATAATTTTCTCGTTTGATCGTGGGGTTTAATGAAATTTTAGTTGAAATATTTCCCAGTCATTACTCCATTCGTGGTTCCATTTATGCTACAAAACACTGAAAGAGGGTAGGTTGGAGGGTTAGTTTTCGTTTCGGATAGTCGGAACTCAGGGAAAATTGTTTTTAAAAATTAAAAAACTAATTATTGTTATATATGTGTTATTTGTGCTGATACATTAAAATGTTTAGAGATAGATTTCAAAAAAGTATAGAGATTTATTTGAAGGAAAATTAAATAAAAATTAGCTATAGATCGTAGGAAACACGATAAAACCTGCTGTTTCGGCCATTCGATAGCTCAATAATACTCAAAACTCAGATACTCTAGTGGACTGTTTATTACTCATTACTAATACTGGAAGATGCTCTCTAACACCTTCGCGCGGTACAGACAAGCTCAACTGGCTTGCTGCCAGAAGATACATTTTAAACTGTTACACCTAGATGGCGCTTTACAAAATAAGAACTATACGCTTTAACATAGCGCCGGGCATTGCAATGTATGAAAGACATTCAAGTAATTGCAAATTGAAATGAAGCATTAAATTACATAAACAATAACAAAATATTCTTGGTTACAATAAATGAGGTGCTCAAAGATACATTACAACACTAGAAATAAAGTAAATTAATATACAAACAATTAGTTATTTACAGGTAATAAACATAACTATAACTGTCCTCCTGTAATTACTGGGGTAAAAACCAAAGTAATCATTAAAAAATCTCGGGGTAAAGTTTTATATATATTTAATTATAAGAGAACACAGTTACAAAGGACGGTAAAAACATAAACACAAACAATTAAACATTTAGATACAATTTGGGCAAAAAAGCAGACGAGGCGTCCGCTACATTTAAGGTCCAAGCTCTCTCTGCCTGCGTAATAGCATAGCAGCACGATGATAGATTGGTCACGTTTAGTGGCGCCATCTATATGTCAGAATTGGTAGTATAGTGTGCGTTATATACTCCCCCTCAGGTTTCGAAGACGTCCTGATGAGGAACCTGCAGTTGAGTCTGGTGGTTTATGCCTCGGACGACCCCGTTTCCTTAGAGGGTGCACTGGGTTTGTGGATTGTCTTTGGTTGCACGGTTTCACAGCTGATGTGTGATATATGCCCAAGGGCACTGTCGGCTCATCAGGGCTTGCTATCACGTAAGAGGTGGGTGACTTTTGCGTCACGATGACATATGGTCCATCTCTCTTTGGTACGAACTTTGCTGTTTTTCCCTTAGCGGTGCTGCTAATGGGATGGAGATCAATGTAGACGTGATCGCCTGGTGCATAGTGTGGGGCAGGTGATCTTTTCTTGTCTGCATATTTTTTGTGTTTGTCTTGTTTCTGCTCTAACCTCTCTTTCACTTGTTTGGCTATTTTTGCAAAACGTTTGAGGTAGGGCGTAAATTCAGGGACGAAATTATCACTTTCAAGGACGGTTCTTAAGTCATGGGTGACATCATCAGTAGTTCTGAGCTCTCGTCCGAAAGTTAGATAGGCAGCAGTGTGTCCTGTCGAGTCACACTTTGCTGAATTCATTGCGAACCGGATATGTGGCAGATGTTCAGGCCAGGTTGTATGTTGATCTTTGACTAGGATTGCTAGTCTAGGCTTCAAATCCCGATTTTTCCGTTCCACTGGGTTAGCTTCAGGGTGGTATACTGGTGTTAGTGATTGGTCTATCTCTAACAGGGAACACAGTTGTTGGATCACAAAAGAAACGAATTGTGGTCCGTTGTCACTGATTATCTTTCGGGGTAAACCATACCGCATTAGTACTTCTTCCAACAGGACTTTAGCACATTCAGCCGCTGTAGCATTGGGCAATGCGAACAGTTCGACCCATCGGGTTGCCACATCTTCAAGGATGAAGATCCACTTCTTCCCATCTTTGCTCTCGGGCAACGGTCCAAATAGGTCCATGGATAGGACTTCAAATCTTCGCGACTGCTTCTTCAATCAATCTTCTGCAGAATCAAATCTTCTGCACAGGAGTCTGTTGTAAACCAGCTGGTTTCTGGTTTGAGGCTTTATACCTATTGCACTCTGGGCAATTCTTGATATATTCGGTGATATGCTTTCTCATGCCGGTCCAATAATAACGGGAGGCTATTCTATGGAATGTTCCCTCGGCTCCGTAGTGTCCGGCAGCCGGTGCATCATGGTGCTCCTTGAGAACATTTTCCCTTTCTTGAACCGGAACAACGACCTGTGCGTCTTCAGCTTCCACATCAGGGGCATAACGGTATAGCACACCCTGATTCATCAGGTAGCCTCTTGCAGTCCAATTTGCAAAATTTTCATTTTTTCTCTTCAGATTCAAAAGTGTCTATGATCTTCTTGATGTCGTTATCTTTAAGTTGTTCTTCCCTCAATTCTTTTGAGCTTCTGGAAGGCAACATCACAGAGACAGTGCAGGCTTCGCAAGCGTCCTCTTCATGTAGGCAAGTAGGGCGCGACAGCATGTCGGCCACTACGTTGGCCTTTCCAGGGATGTACTCAATTTTCAAATTGAATGCTTGTAACTGTAGGGCCCGCCGGGCTAGTCTTCCGGACGGGGACTTCAGGCTCATCAGCCACTTCAGGGGCTGGTGGTCAGATGCTATGATGACTTCTTGTCCATCCACGTATCCTCTAAATTTGATGAGGGCCCACACCACGGCTAAGGCTTCGCGCTCGGTGGTGGAATAATTGCGTTCCGCACTTTGGAGTAGTCGGCTGGCATATTCGACGGGGCGTTCATCTTGACCTGCACCTTGCAAAAGTACCGCTCCTAAGGCATAGTTACTAGCATCAGTCCTTATCGTAAAGGGTTGAGTAAAATCCGCTTGCTTTAGTATTGGTGGTGTCACTAAGCATTTCTTTAGGGTGCTGAAAGCTTTTTGATGTTCAGATGTCCATGGTGTGTATTTCTTGGTTAGGTTACTTAAGGGTCTTGACAGTTCGGAGAAGTTCGGGACGAACTTTCTGTACCAAGAACAGGTTTGTAGAAATGACTGCAGTTGCTTGATATTCTTTGGCGGGGGAATATTTCGGATAGATGAAACTTTTTCCGGGTCTGCTTCAATTCCTTTAGGAGTGATCCATAGACCAAGATATTTGACCTTTGAACAGGAAAATGTACATTTATCGCGATTGGCACAAAGGTTGAATTTAATTAATTTGGTAAAAACTGCTTCTAAATCCTTTAAATGTTGGTCGAAACTTGGGGATAAAACTATGATATCATCCAGATAGGTCAGGACTGGCAAATCTCTTCTGAATACATCCATTAATCTTTGAAAGGTTGCAGGTGCATTTCTTAGTCCGAAAGGCATTTTGTTGAATCTATAGGTTCCAAAGGGACACACGAAAGCAGTTTTGTCCTTGTCAGGTGGGTAAACATTTACTTGGTGGTATCCTGCTTTCAAGTCGATAATGGACATGTAGGCTGTATGCTTCGCATCCTGCAGGAGGTCATCCATGCGGGGCAAAGGGTAGACATCGGGAATTGTGATGGCATTCAGTTTCCGGTAGTCGATACACAGCCTCACATCTCCATTAGGTTTGGGAATCAGGACCACAGGAGCTCCATAGGCGGATTCACACTCCTCTATGATGTTCTTCTGTAGCAAGTCATCAAGTTCTTTCTTCAATAACTCCTTCTTAGTTGGGGACATCCTATATGGAGGAACAGCCACAGGTGGGTGGTCTCCGGTATTGATGTGATGTTCGATCAAGGGTGTTGTCCCTCCCCCTAGCTTGAAGACAGTGTCAAATTTGGCAATTAAATCATTGAGATCTTTTCTTTGGTGAGGATCCAGGTTTTCTCCTTCTTCCTCTCTCAGTTGACAGATGTTGGATTCTATCTGTTCTTTGCCCTGAACGGGAGTCAGAGGTAATTCTTCACCGAAGGGGTACTTTTCTTTGGGCTTGTCATGAAAAAACCAGTTTTTGTTGGCTAAGTCCAGTACCACTCTAGCGGTCTCTAGGAAATCTGTTCCTAGTAAGGTACGGTTGTTGGTTGCATCCGGCAGGATAATGAAGTTGGTCATAATCTTGCGGTCTTCCAGGTATACTGGAACCTGGGTGGTGAGACATTTCTCCAGAGTCTGGGATCCATTTGCTAGGTGCAACGTCAGCTCCGTCTTCTGAAAAGGTAAGTTGTTTTCCTTAAACAGGGAGTAGAGATATGCTCCAGCTATGGAATGTGTAGAGCCTGTGTCAGCGCACACTCTTCCATAAACTCCGCAAATAGTTGCGTCCAATAGGGTTATTGGTGATCCCTTGGTAATTGAAGCAAAGGCTTTCAGGTGATTATTGGAGACCTTCTTTGGCGGCGAGCAATCTGGGCATTTTGCTTTGATGTACCCGGGTTTTCCACAGCCAAAACATGCTACGCCAGGTTTAACTTCGAGTGGAGGGTCAGGATTTGATCCGTCCGTTCTATTTCCATGGAAAGGAAAAGTCTTTTTAGGTGGGTTAAGACGGTGTTAAGTCTCCACGAGACTACGGAAACGAGGCGACCTGAGCCGAATGGGAACGAGGCTACGAGCTGAGCGGAATCGGAACGAGATATTTTTCAAATGAACTACAAGGTTTCCTTAGCCTAACGAGAAAGTGGTCCTTCCACAACGATGTTATATTTGTTGTTAATAAACTTGTTTTTATTACGATGAATTGTGTCAATTAGAATACAGTCCACTACCAGAGCTACCGGCGCAACATTGTGGTCGCATCGTGCGGAGTAAAAATAAAATAACGCAAAATGAGCCAGCTTACGAAACTGAATCGAAAGCGCGGAACCATTAAAGCCAAAGTGCAACGTATGGAGGACTTCCTTGAACTTGAAAGTAAAGAGGATGGTAGCGGAGATCCATGCAGAACGAAGATTGCACTTCAGCAACAGGCGAGCAAAATTGTAGAAATCAAATCTGCAATTACAGAACTTTCCACTGGATATTGTGAGCTACCTGAAGAAGTTAACGTAGAAGACAATCTTGACCAGCTTCAGGACTTGGAAGCAACAGCTGAAGATATAGAGGTACGTCTGAAATACCTTCTTTCGAAATTGACGTTACCTGCTAATGATGCTCAGATAAACTCTAAAATGAACCGAACTTCTTTTAAGATACCCGAGATTCCACTTCCTCAGTTCTCGGGCACTTATGAAGACTGGAGTACATTTAAAGCTCAATTTAATACTCTAATTACTTTAAATGATGGCTTAAGTGATTCCCAAAAACTTCATTATCTACAAGCTTCTCTGAAAGGAGAAAGTAAACTAATTCAAACTGCAGATGATACTTTTCAGTCCTTGTTTACTGAACTCGAGAAAAGGTACGAAAATAAGCGATTCATCGCGGATGTCCATATAAATGCCATAATGAATCTGGAAAAAATAACTCATGAGTCAGGAACGGAACTTCATACATTTCTCAATACTGTGTTAAAACATTTGCGAGGATTAAAACTTCTAAATCTTGAGACTAATAAATTGACCGAGTTAATGTTGATTAATATAATTTCTTCGAAATTAGATCGTGAATCACGTAAACAGTACGAGATGTCATTAAAAACAACCGAGTTTCCCGACTGGGAAGAATTCGTCAACTTCCTGCAAAAAAGAAGTCAAGTGTTAGAAAATATCCAACGCATTCCTTTCGCTAAGCCTAAAATAGATATAGCTTTCAAACCCAAGCTTAAAGGGCTTATGATAAAATCTAACTCTAAAAGTGCCTGCCCAATCTGTAAAGATAATCACCCGATATATAAATGTAAAATGTTTCACGATTTATCCGTACAAGAAAGAATTAGTGAAATAAAAAAGAAACAACTTTGTTTTAATTGCCTAGAACCTCATCGAGTATCTCAATGTACTAATTCTAAAAAATGTAAGTTCTGTGGAAGAGGTCATCATTCTCTGATCCATAGAACGGATTTCGAAAACAGCGAGAATCGAAAAGTCCAAATCAATGTTCCCAAGCAAAGTGTTTATAACATGAGGGAACAGAACTCTGACGCCACGAGAGAAGGAAGTTATGAGTCACCATCAGGAACCTTTTCAAGGCCAAGAGGGTCGGAAGAGAATACCAATACTGGGTGTTTCTATACGGGGGATGAAAAAAGATACGTATTCCTGTCTACTGCGATAGTTTACGTTAAGGGTGTTGATGGTAATTCCTTTCCCATCCGAACTTTGCTTGACGCTGGATCACAGACTAACTTCATTCGTAATGACCTAGTTGATTCCTTGGGCTTAACGAAACGAACAGTAAATGCTCCTATCACGGGTTTGAACGGTTCCTTTTCAACGGTAAAAAGAAAAACCTCAGCGTTAATATCTAACATAAATGAAGACTTTTATGAAGAAATTGAACTACTAATCGTTCCAAAGGTTACAGATCTTACTCCTTCAAAACCTCTTGATGTGTCTAAGATTAAATTTCCAAGTAATATAACGTATGCGGATCCCCAATTCAATAAACCGGGGAGAATTGACGCATTGTTAGGAGCAGAACTTTTCTATCAATTGTTACAAGGTAATCAAATTAAATTAAAAGATGAATCAATAATCCTACAAGAATCGGTATTTGGGTGGATCGTAACGGGAACACTCAAAGATGTAGGGATTTCAAACAATTTACACTGTCATTTCACTAAAAATCAAGTGGAAATGGACCTAAGAAACTTTTGGGAACTTGAATCTTTGGGTATTAGAGACGATCCTAATCGTCACGAGAAAGATGAAGCACTGAGCATCTTCAATAAAACAGTCCGTTTCAAAGAGGGATGTTATGAGGTCAGTTTACCTTGGAAAAGGGATTGGAGAGAATTAAAAGATAACTTGTGTGTTGCGGAAACGCGGTTTAAGTCCCTCACCAAGAGGTTGAACCAAAACAAAACTCTCTTTACACAGTATCACGAGGTCATTGAAGATTACTTAAAGCAGGGCATTATAGAGAAGGTGCTTGTAAAGACCCAACCGGTAGACAGACCTGTGTATTATTTGCCACACCAGGCAGTATTCAGAAAGGAAAGCGTAACCACAAAAATGAGATTAGTATTTGATGCCAGTTCCCATGAATCTGGAGAATTATCACTGAATGACTGTCTCTGGACAGGTGAAAATCTGAATCCTAACATTTTCCAGCTATTACTATATTTCTGTTTAAATACACTGCTGGCCACCGTAAATGCAACACCCTGAAGGAAGCATGCAAATAATATGAAATTTACAACATGCATTAGCGGAGGTGAGATATGCAAATGATTAGAATTTCAGCGCAGACGCACATCACGCGCGCCTGTGGCGCCACTTCAAAGCGCTATTTAAGGCTTGGAGATTTCGACGATTTCAAGTACGGCAATTGTGTTTTTCTTGTGGTTTTTTCAAAAAAACTATCAATTATGCCTCGTAGAAAACAGGGATCATCTTTTGATCAAGTATCCGAGTTTGACAGAGGAAGGATAGTGGCCTACCGAGATTGTGGATTATCTTTCAGGGAAATCGGTAGTCGTGTTGGACGAAACCAAACAACTGTAATGCGGATATGTGATCGTTGGATGCAGGAGGGTACGACGGACCGACGTGTTCGATCGCATCCACCTCAGTGCACCACTTCACGTGATGACAGGCATATTGTGCGTATGGCAGTGACGGATCGCTCAGCCACATCACGAACCATAGCACAGCACATTCAGTCTGTACCGCATCATCCAGTGTCTGCGCGTACCATTCGACGCCGTTTACAGCAGAGTGGTCTGTCCGCAAGACGTCCATTGCTTCGTCTACCCTTGACGCAGAACCACAGACGTTTCCGCCGCCAATGGTGCGATGAAAGAAGGATGTGGACGGCAGAATGGAATGAAATTGTCTTTACTGACGAGTCACGCTTCTGTCTGCAACACCACGATGGTCGGATTCGAGTCTGGAGACACCGTGGAGAGAGGATGCTGAACAGCTGCGTTATGCACCGCCACACTGGTCCTGCACCGGGTATTATGGTATGGGGCGGTATTGGATATCACTCTCGCACTCCTCTAGTATGCATTGCCGGTACTTTAAACAGCCAGTGCTACATCTCCGAGGTGTTGGAGCCAGTTGTCCTTCCTTACCTTCAGGGCTTGCCCACAGCCATATTTCAACAGGATAATGCGCGACCACACGTGGCACGCATTGTCCAAGGGTTCTTCGTCAATCGCCAGATTGAATTGCTTCCCTGGCCAGCTCGCTCTCCTGATCTTTCGCCGATAGAAAACATGTGGTCCATGGTTGCTCAACGATTGACCCAGAATACATTCCCAGCTGCCACACCAGATCAACTTTGGCAACGTGTGGAAGCTGCTTGGTCTGCTGTACCCCAAGAACACATCCAAAGTCTCTTTGAATCAATACCGAGGCGTGTGGCAGCGGTGATCTCCAACAATGGCGGCTACTCTGGCTACTGATTTTGGCAGGAACCACACTTCACAGAAGTCTATAAATTTAATCATTTGATACTTGGTCAACATGTTATCTACAAAATAAATTTTGTTGTGATATCTCTTGTCTTTCTTGGTGTTGCAATTTGGGTGGCCAGCAGTGTAGAATAGCAATCTTAGCTGATGTTGAGAAGGCCTTTCTGCAAATTTCGTTGGCAGAAAACGACAGAGACGCTGTCAGATTTCTGTTCACTTGTGATAAATCAGTAGATAACATAACTGGCGTCAACCCACAAGTATACAGATTTAAGCGTGTTCTTTTTGGGGTTAACGCAAGCCCATTCTTGCTGTCGGCTACAATAAAAAAGCACATCCAAAATTTTCGAGAGCTACATCCTGCTGCTTCACAAATGCTCGATACATGTGTTTATGTAGACGATCTAGTATCAGGTGCAAACAATGTGACTTCCGCCTTGGAATTATCACGTGAGGCACAAAACATAATGAAGTCCGCCAGTATGAACTTGAGGAAGTGGGTTTCGAATGATGCTCTTCTCATGCGCGAATGGGAAAATGAGGAGTTCCTTACTCATCCTCATCATTCAACTACTTCAGAAGTAAACCTGCTCAAGGTTTTAGGGATGTCTTGGGATCCTAATAGAGACATTCTCACAATGGAAATCGAAAGTTTGCTGAATTTCTTGAGTCAGAATAAGAAAACTAAACGCTTCCTATTACAAACGGCAGGGAAAATCTTTGATCCCCTCGGATTGCTATCTCCATTCACCATCAGAATCAAGTGCCTTTTTCAAGAACTGTGGCTTAGAAAGGTACCATGGGACTCTGAACTTCCAGCAGATATTACTGAGACGTTCCAAAAGTGGTGTTCGGAACTTCAAAGACTTTCTGAGGTGAATGTGCCAAGGAATATACTAGAGCTCTCGGTAGACAATCCCAGTGAAATTGAAATACACACATTTTCAGATGCCAGTAAAAAGGCATATGGTGCGGCAGTTTACTTGAGAGTAAAATCCGAAAATCAGGTGTTGGTGAATCTCGTTGCTTCAAAGAGTCGTGTTGCTCCTCTGAAGAAGATAACCCTGCCAAGGATGGAGTTACTCGGTGCATTGCTTGCTGCTCGTTTAGGAGTAGAAGTTCAGAAAGTTGTAGACCGGAAAAAGCCTTCCACTGCCTACTTTTGGACTGATTCCAAAATAGCTTTATTTTGGATAAAGGGTTCAGTCACCAAGTGGAAACCCTTCGTCGCCAACCGAGTGAAAGAAATACAGTGCTTGACTGATCAAAATTTTTGGATCCATTGCGCCGGCAAAGACAATCCTGCCGATCTTGTGACCCGCGGAGTTAGCATCGAGATTATGCTGAACAGCGAGAAGTGGTGGAATGGTCCTGCCTTTTTGGAGGAAAAAGACTTTGTCCGAGAAGACATTCTCCTTGATGTTGCCACTTTGGACTCAGAGGACTGTTCGCATGAACTTAAAAGACAGTCAGTGAGTGATCTTAGAGAAACATCACAGAACTTTACTTTGACTGAATCCCATACCTTTTTAGAGAGTATTTTGAATGTCAGTAACAATTTCAGTACTATCGTTCGTGTTGTTAGTTTTATTTTTAGGTTTAGCAACAACGTAAGAACGAATAGACGAGTTGGCCCAATAACCTACTCGGAGATGAGGGATTCTGAGGACTTCCTCATACGAGGTGTTCAAGAAGCGGAGTTCTCCACCGAGATGAGAAATCTAAGGAAAGAGCTGCCAATACCACCCAGTAGTAAACTAAAAAATCTTTCCCCCATTTTAGATGATAAAGGTATAATAAGAGTAGGAGGTAGGTTGAACAATTCAGACCTAAATTTCAATCAAAAACATCCTGCCATATTGCCTACAAATCATCAACTTACATCCATTATAGTGAAGCATATGCATTTAAAGTTTTTACATGCTGGGCCGCAAACACTACTGTATAATGTTCGTCAAAGGTTCTGGCCATTAAATGGCAGAAATATTTGTAGAAAAATCGTATATAATTGTGTAACGTGCTTCAAAAATAAACCTGTTATGGGAAGCCAAATAATGGGAGATCTTCCCAAAGAAAGGGTAACAACCAATTATCCGTTCAATATTGTCGGAATAGATTTTTGTGGACCCTTCTGTATAAAATACAAAAATCAAAGAAAGGATATATTTAACAAAGTATATGTTGCAATATATGTTTGTTTGTGTACTAAAGCTATACATTTAGATTTTGTAACTGATTTAACTTCAACAGCTTTCATTGCCAGCTTAAAAAGATTCTTTGGCCGAAGAGGCAAATGCTCTAAAATATTTAGCGATAATGCCAAAAATTTTGTTGGAGCTAGTGAAGAGATTAAAAAATTACACAAAATTGCGCATTGTCCAGATGAAACCTTAGCAAATTACTTTACTGATGAATGCATAGAATGGAAATTTATCCCTCCAAAATCGTCGAACTTCGGTGGTCTTTGGGAAGCCGGGGTCAAGTCATTTAAATTTCATTTGAGGAGGGTCATTGGAAACTCAAGCCTAACTCTTGAGGAATTTCTGACCATAATTTCAGAAATTGAAGGAGTGTTAAATTCCAGACCCCTAACTCCTTTATCATCAGATATCGACAATTTTGAGACCTTAACACCAGGTCATTTTTTAATAGGCAGACCTATAGCATCCATTGTAGAGCCTCAACTTAATGAAATAAATGAGAATAGACTTTCGAAATGGCAAAGAGTTACGAAAATTACTCAACGCATTTGGAAATTATGGAAGCGGAATTATTTAAATAGTTTGCAGGAACGTAGCAAATGGCGTTTTTGTAAAGATAATGTAAAAGTTGGTTCCCTAGTACTAATAAAGGATGAGAATCTTACAGGCACACAGTGGATGACTGGTAGGATTACTGAAGTGTTTTATGGTGCAGATAAAAAAGTTCGAGTTGTAAATTTGTGTCTACCTAATGGTAAGACATTGAAAAGAAGTGTTAGGAATATTGCTATTCTTCCAATTGAATAATTGATTGTTATTGTGTTTCAATGTTAAGTTCATTTAGTATTTGAAAGTACTTTATTGTGTATTAATTTGTAGAGTTGTATAATTATCATTTGTGTATAATATGTTTATATTGAAATTGAAATTTCAATCGCGGGGAGTGTTAAGTCTCCACGAGACTACGGAAACGAGGCGACCTGAGCCGAATGGGAACGAGGCTACGAGCTGAGCGGAATCGGAACGAGATATTTTTCAAATGAACTACAAGGTTTCCTTAGCCTAACGAGAAAGTGGTCCTTCCACAACGATGTTATATTTGTTGTTAATAAACTTGTTTTTATTACGATGAATTGTGTCAATTAGAATACAGTCCACTACCAGAGCTACCGGCGCAACAGACGGGTTGCGTCTTCTTCATGCCTTTCAAAATTTCTTTTCTTGAAAGCCGAATCTTTTCTAGAGGTGGAGCGTTGGTTGTCATACGCATCCAGTTTGTCAGCCAGTTCTCCAGGGGAATTCCATGTATGCCAGTCATCCAGGAAATGTTCACGGGCCTCTGGTGGGGCTTTCCTTTTCAGTTGGTCAGCCAACATCAGGTCCTTTAGCTGGTCAAAGTTGGTGACATTCAGCTCTTCTAGCCATCCTTCCAGGTAACTGCGGATTTCAAAGTGGAAGTCGCGCCAGGTACTCTCAGGAGTTTTTCGATGCTGGCTGAAAAGTTGTCGGAAGCGTTCGCTGGTTAGCTTGAACCGCTTCAGCAGGACATCCTTTACGTGGGAATACTCCTGAGCCTTCTCTTCAGGCTCCCTTGCGATCAACTTAGCCACATCGGCTGGTAGGACACCGATCAAGTAGGCGACCCATTTGGCCTCTGGAATCTTCAGGAACTTCAACTGTCTCTCAAAGAGATTTAAGAATAATCCCATATCATCCAGCTTGGGGTTGAAGTAGGGAATCAGCTTTTTTAACTCGAACTTGGGCAAGTCAACATCACCTTCGGAAGCATGGGCTTCGGAGCCTGCAGAAATTTTCTGAGCTTCTAACTGTAGTCTCAACTTTTCCAATTCGAAGCGTTGATCCTGTTCTCTTTTCTTTTCTTTTTCAGCCTTGTACTGACTTGCTCAAAATTTTAATTACCATCACAAGGAATACTCCCTTTTTGGTTTAAACCATTTTAATGAACTCACAGACACAGTACAAACACGACACACAACATAAATAGAAAAGGTAGTATATATCAAAATCCACACATCTCAGTCTCGATCACTCTCCAAAAAAAAGAACCCACACGTCTCTCGCCACACTCGTTCTTAACTCTTTCCTTTCTCAAAGTCCTTCTGGGCATGCGCAAGGGCGCCATCTATCTTAGTCTGAAGTCTTTACAGACTTATAAACTCCTCCCCACAAGGAGGAAACTTTTCTCGAAGAATGAGGGAAAAGTTTTGATGACTCCACTGCCTGAAAAAGTCTCCAGATAGGTGCAGTCATTGGAAAAGTTCAAGAGTTCAAGTACACAAAATACACTGCACATGTACCAGATTATAGCAATCAGTGCCTTGAACTCAAAAATATTATACAAAAAATTATATACTTATTAAAAATTTAGGAAAACAATTTACACTAATGATAAGAAAAATTTAAAATTTTCACACATAATACAAATATCAAAATAAACAATAAAGTTACTAATATAAAATAAAAGGATATGAGGTTTATGGGATGCGACTTAATGAATCAGCATTTTGATGCTGTTTCCCCCTCTTATGGACAACCTCATAATTGAATGGCTGTAGGATCAAAGCCCAACGTAAAAGTCTAGGGTTGGTTCCCGTATTTTTGTCCAGCCAAACAAGGGGATTATGGTCCGTCTGGATGATGAACTTCTGGTGTCCATCCAAATAACATCGCAGCTTTTGGATGGCGAACACGATAGCTGCGCACTCTCTCTCGATGGTACTGTACTTTTGTTCTGCATTTGAGAACTTCCGACTCAAGTACATGACAGGATGTTCCTCACCAATGTCATTAATTTGGGACAAAACGATGCCAATCCCAAGATTTGACGCGTCACATTGGACGAGAAACTGTCTCGAGAAATCTGGACTGTACAACACCGGATTCTCCGACAACCGTTTCTTTAAATTGTCAAACGCCTCTTGACAAGCATCAGTCCATATGACAGCAGCACGACGATTTTTTCCTTTCAGCAGATCTGTAATTGGTGCTGAGAGGACTGAAAAGTCAGGAATGTATTTTCGATAATACCCCGCGTCCTAAGAAAGATCGGATCTGCGTCTTAGTCGCAGGGGTCGGAAAGTCCTTTACAGTTTGGATCTTCAATTCTCCAGGTGTTCTCTGGCCCTGACCAACCAAGTGCCCAAGATACTTTACGTACGCACGAGCAAACTGGCACTTAGAAGGCTTGATGTGCAGATGAGCTGCATTCATCTTTTCTAAGACGGTTTTCAAATGTTGTAAATGATCTTCCCAACTTAGGGAATAGATGGCTACATCATCCAAGTAAGGGCATGCAAATTCTCCACAGTCTTTCAACAGTTCGGCCATCAAACGACTAAAGTCATAAGGGGCATTTTTCAAACCGAATGGCAATCTCAACGGTCGAAATGTCCCAAAACTGGTTACAAAAGCTGAATATCTTTGGGCTCGTTTACTCAGAGGTATTTGCCAATAACCTCGGGTCAAATCTAGAACGGTGATATACTTGGCAGCTGACACTTTTTCAACAAGCTGCTCAATGTTTGGCAGAGGAAAGTACTGGGTTCTAGTGACCTTGTTGAGTCTTCGATAGTCGATGCACGGTCTTGCATCCTTTCCTGGTACTTCTACCAGAATAAGAGGAGAAGTAAAATCAGATTCTCCTGGCTCAATGACTTTGAGCGACAGCATCTTCTCCACTTCCATCTTCAAAATTTCTGTTTGGCGTGGAGACATCTTGTAAGGTTTGGCACAGATGGGCCTCTCAGATTCAAGCTCAATGTCATGTTCAGTAAGATCAGTACACCCCGGCTGGTTTGAGAATGAGCTAGAGTATTTTGATAGCAACTCTCTCAGCTGCTCCTTCTGATCTTCTGACAAGCGACCATTTTGTTCTATGTCTTGCCAAATTTGTGTCATTTCCGAGACTTCAGGCTTCTGCTCGAGACTTGGAATGTCCTCCTCGTTGTCACAGTTCCTAATCTCTTTTAGACAGATTAAATTCACATTTTCGGGTCTCTGGAAATATGGCTTGAGCATGTTCACATGGTACACATGGGATTTGTCTTTTTCTGGAAACTGCACAATGTAGTTGGTTTCGGAAAGCTGTTTAACGACTTTCCCTGGGCCGATCCAATGAACTGCCATTTTGTTAGGCCTAGATGTAGCGACAACCAGCACAAGGTTGCCTTCACAAAATTTACGCTTCACAGCCTTGCGATCATACCATAGTTTTTGTTTGTCTTTGGCGTTCTCCATGTTTTGGACGGCTAATTCTTGACACCTTTTCATGCGGTTTAGTAGCTTGAAGACATATGATACTACGCTAGTCTTCTCTTCCTCGCTTTCCGTCAAGTTCTCGTACAGTAGAGTCATGGGAGTCCTCAAATTCTGTCCATGAACCAGCTCAGCTGGAGTATATCCAGTACTGTCATGAGTAACAACTCGTAGAGAAAACAGGGCATGAGGCAAGATTTTCTCCCAATCAGGTCCTGACTCCAGACACAGGACTCGAAGAATTCTCTTCAAAGTTCTATGTAGTCTCTCCACAGGATTGCTCTGGGGATGATGTACGGAACTTCGCACTACTTTAACTCCAAATTTCTCCAGGAACTCCGTTGTGAGTGCACTTGTAAACGACGTTCCTTGATCGCTTTGCAGCTCCCTCGGGAAACCCATCCGACTAAAGATTTGCAGGAAACTATCGACCACGGTTGAAGAACTAAGATTTGGGACAGGAACTGCATCGGGATATTTGGAAGACAAGCAAATTGCAGTGATGAGATACCGGTTTCCAGATGGTGTAGTAGGTAAAGGACCACAAGCATCCACATTAATCTTTGTGAAGATCTCCGAGATGACAGGAACGATCTTCATGGGTGCCTTCTTCTTATCCCGAGGTTTCCCGACTCGCTGACATTGGTCACAAGATCTGACAAATTCTTCAACATCTTTGTAACAATTCGGCCAAAAAAAAGTTTTAAAAAGAGCATCTTTAGTCTTGGTCACTCCTAAGTGAGCCGCTGTTCCTTCATGAGAAAGTTTCTTTAATTGGTCCCGAAACTTCTCTGGAACAATCAGCAGTTTTCTCTGCGTACCATCCTTGTCACTTTTCAGATAGAACAGCATTTGATTAACGATTGCATACTTGGTTTCCTTTGCTAACTCCTCAGCTTCTAGGAAAAGTGGTTTCAACTCTTTACTCTTGCGCTGCTCTTCGACAAAATCATTCCGTGAGGCTTTAATCAGATCTGGAAGTGAGGCTTCTTCCGCCATAGGCAATACCTCTCCGTCTTCCTCTGTTAACACGGTACTGTCATTCTCTTCTCCAGGACTCGACTCATCTGGATACTCTTCAACTTCGGCTGTCAAAAGACTTTTCTGAGCTCTCGTCTGAACTGCATTAATAACTTGGATCTCCAGCTCCTTATCTTTTTTCATACTCTCGATCAGAGCAACGGTTTTGTTACTTAGTAGGTAATGCTCTTGATCCAGAAAACTGTCTCTTACAGCAGCTTTCGTAAGGACATGTCCCAATTCGCAGTTCAAATCAACTTCTGCAATGGGCAAGCAGACCGGGCTGTCTACTAATGGAGAAGCGAGCCACACATGCTCACCTGTGTACATATGTGGTTTGATAAATTTTCTGGGAATAAGATCGATGCTGGCACCAGTATCTCTCAAGATAGACATTTGGGCTCCATTTACTGTCCCAGCACTAGTATAAGGAGACATCAACTCAGGCACGTGTCTTCCAAAGACTTCATTGGCAGCTACTACTTCAGATCTCTTGAGCTTCGGGCATTGGGGTCTCAGATGTGATAACGAACCGCATTCATAGCATCGGAGCTGTCTTCTCTTTTCAAACTCTCTTTCACGGTTTTCGTTGCTTGCGGGTTCGGTTTTGACCGGATGTTTGTTCTTGTCATCCTTGAATGGTACTTTGGGTCTACTTCCACTAAAATGTCCCTTTGAACCTTGATAGCCATACTTCTTTGGAAATTCCTTCTTCCTGAAACTCTGCCTGATGGTTTCGTACTCCTCGATCACTTCTGCCAATTCAAAAGGTGTCTTCAACTTCATCCATTTGTCAAGAAAATGCTCCTTGATTTGATCTGGTACACGATACTTCAATTGCTCGGCAACGATTAAATCATTTAGTTGCTGAAAGGTTTCAATTTCCAATTCAGCAAGCCATTCAGTGAAGTAGCTGTACAGTTCATGAGCATAATTTCTCCATGTTTTCTCTGCTGTTTTCTGATGTCTGTAGAAACACTGTTTCAATTTTTCAGCGTTCATTTTGTATCGTTTCAGAATGAGATCTTTCACAACATCATAATTGTTGGCCACTTCAGGAGGTTCTCGGGCAAGCATGTTAGATAACTCGACTGGCAAAACGGCCAGCAAATAAGCCACCCAGTCCTCCTTCGGCACTCGAGCCATCTCTGCTTTCCTCTCGAAATTGATCAAATACAATCCCATTTCATCCCCTTTTTCGTCAAATTTGGGAGTGATTTGGGTAAGTTGGATTTTTCTGTTTCTATCCGCCCCATTTTCAGATTCCTCTTCAGACCGGCGAAATTCCTTCTGAGCCATTTCTAGTTTTTTAATTTCGAGTTCATGTTGTCTGACCCTTTCCCGCTCTTGTCGTTCTTCTTCTTGCCTAGCTAATTCTTCCTCACGAATTTTTTTTTGTCTAGCTAATTCTTCCTCACGAATTTTTTCTTGTCTAGCTAATTCTTCCTCTTCCAGTCTATCTTTTATGACTCGTTCCATGATTATCGTTACCTCCTCCCGATCGAAATTTGGGCTTTTTAAAATTATTTGTTTAATATCCGCAACCTTGCACGAAGTTGGTACCTTCTCACCAATTTCTTCCGCAACAGCAATTAAGTCCTGCTTTCTACCAATTGCAAGAAATGCCATGATTAAGGGCCAGGGGAAACACTATCAAAAACCTCTATTAAGGTATTAAATTCCAACAGAATTCACAAGACTTTATCAAAGAATTAAATTCGCTAATTCTACGTTACAACTTTCTTACCGAACAACCAAAAATCAATAGAAATAATTTTCGAACACATAAACAAATTAAAATTTTCATTCATTAAAACAATATCTTTTTTTAAAGATGTTTTCAAATTGAGAAGAAAATAAACAGTTAAAGAAAAGTTCAACTAAAGAACAGCTGTTTTGAAAATAATACTACAATTAAAATACAATTCAGAATATAAACTCAACTTTCCTGTCTAATCAAGAAAAGATATTTTCAGTTCAAAAGAATTCTTTTCTCTATGAACAATTGATTCACACTCAGAAGCATAAATGCACACACAAAAATATAAAACAGAATATCATTCTTTTCCTTTTCTTTTTTTTCGTCAACAAACACAGGAAGTGAATAATTCAAATCCACACTTTCAGATTTTTTTTTCCGAGTTCTTTTTCTGAACACAAAATGGTCTCACATTTGCCAAATTAGTTACACAAAGCAATTTCAAATTACTAACAAAAATTTCCTTAAGTACACAAGTTAGACATTCAAAATTCCGCAAAATAAATAAACAATTCTAAGGGGTTTCTTAGTCATTTAAATGAGCAACAAATGAAAATGACAATTTCAAAACACTCCAAAACTCTTTTAAATGAATTTCCGATTCATTCAGAAATATAACAAAATATTTTCCAAAGCAAAATAACCCAAGACGCACTAAATATTGAAAATTCTAGGCATTTGGTGCTGTTGACAACACTCATCAAAAAGAATTATACTTGTAATTCAAACTATATACTTCTACACCAAATTTTTAATTCTATTTTGAATCATACAACAGAATCAAATCAAATTTTAACAACACTTCAATTGTCATCAGATAGCATCATACAAAAGAACACAAAACAAACTAGGCTATCTCAATTTAACATTTTAAAATAATTCTCTTTTCTCAGAAAACAAAACTCAAACTGACCATTTGAATAGTTCTAATTCTAACCATTCAGAACAGAAAATTCTTTTTTATATACCACATGAGTGTCCTAAATTTTCTTTTTTTTTTTTTTTACAATCAAACAAAATTTTAACTATATCAGTCTAGCTAAAATAAGAATAGTTTTGCAAATCAACAGAATAAATTTGCCTTTCAAAATCAGACAAAATTTTAACTATATCAACCTAGTTAAAATAAGAACACTTTTCAAAATTACCACTCCATTTTACCAAACAAAATTTTAACTATATCAGCCTAGTTAAAATAAGAACACTTGCAAAATTACAACTACCTTTCACCAAACAAAGTTTTAACTATATCAGCCTAGTTAAAATAAGAACACTTTTCAAAATTATCACTCCTTTTACCAAACAAAATTTTAACTATATCAGCCTAGTTAAAATAAGAGAGCATTTTTGCATATTACAACTGCCTTTTACAAAACCAAAACTGCATGAAACCAAAACAACGATTCTTCAATGAACCAAAACTCAACATGCAAAACTTTACAAATTACAATTAAAAAGGCACTGTTGCTAATGAAATCTGGTACTCACCCAATAATTTGCACTGGAGATATCAGCAATACCAGGATCGTATCCAAACGGCTGCCACCATTTCTTCGTCGTCTGTACTGACTTGCTCAAAATTTTAATTACCATCACAAGGAATACTCCCTTTTTGGTTTAAACCATTTTAATGAACTCACAGACACAGTACAAACACGACACACAACATAAATAGAAAAGGTAGTATATATCAAAATCCACACATCTCAGTCTCGATCACTCTCCAAAAAACACAACCCACACGTCTCTCGCCACACTCGTTCTTAACTCTTTCCTTTCTCAAAGTCCTTCTGGGCATGCGCAAGGGCGCCATCTATCTTAGTCTGAAGTCTTTACAGCCTGATCCAGGTCCATCTGTTTTTCTCTTAGGACTCGTTCTGCTTCTTTTTCAGCGCGATCCAGGTCCATTTGTTTTTTTCTTAGGACTCGTTCTGCTTCTTTTTCTTGTTCAGCACGGTCAAGGGCTGCTTGTCGTTCCCTATCGGCTTCTTCAGCTTTTCTATCCTCAATGATAGTAGCCAATCTTTCTTTAGTAAAGTCTTCATCATACTGATCAGATTTGACGATGAGATTCTTCAATTCGACAATCCTTATGTCAGAAGCGACATCGACGCCAAAATCTTGAGCCAGGATCCTCAGATCCTCTTTTTTCCACGCGCGAGGAAAGCCATTGTTGCCTGAGGGGGGTATTGGGGAGAAGGAGAGTTCCAACGAAATTTTGTGGACGAGAAAAGAAAACTGTCTTAATTGGATGTAACAGTCCTAAACAATGTCTTATTTAACTGGTGTATAAATTGTGTAAGCTGACATAAAATATTAGTAACACAAGATCGGTAGAACATAAACAGTACACAGGGTGTGAATACAAAACAATATGCCTACTTTCTCTTTTAAACAAAACAAAATTAAAAGTTACTAAATATTCTTAAAATTTAAAAATTTTCTTTTAAATTATTCAACAATGAAAGGTTTACACAATTAAATCAATTAAGTTTTGAACACAGTACCATGCCAATCCTGTAACAATAGAATTCTTACAAAATCGAAACAATAATAGCGACGAATCAACTAAATTCTAAATGAAGTTCAAAACCAGAATTTTAAACAAAATAAAAATCAAAATTCAAATCAAGCCTAAATTTAAACCAAAATTAAATTTAAAACCAGAACCAAGTTAGAATTAAAGAATTCAAACAAAAAACCAAATTAGAATTAAAGGATTCTAAACCGAAATCAATTCTAAATTTAAGTATTTAAAACAAAACAGAATTTACAGTAAGATAGATTCAAACAAAAATCAAAATCAAAACAAATTTAAATATATATATATAATATAATATGTATTCTTATTGTAAAATTTGTCATACACAATGTTAAACATTCTATGCTTTCTGTTTCACCAGGGTGGCCGAAACAAGATTCAAAATTACAATCACACAATAAGAGAAATACACTTATCTGTAAAGACATTAGCAGGTTGCGAATTTTTATTCTTCTTGTTGTCGGGATGACAAACACTTCAGAGACCTACCAAATCCTGTGAAAATGCGAGAGAGAGCTGGGATATTTTATTTCGGGCCAAAGGTTGGGGGGGCCAATTTATAACTGTCCTCCTGTAATTACTGGGGTAAAAACCAAAGTAATCATTAAAAAATCTCGGGGTAAAGTTTTATATATATTTAATTATAAGAGAACACAGTTACAAAGGACGGTAAAAACATAAACACAAACAATTAAACATTTAGATACAATTTGGGCAAAAAAGCAGACGAGGCGTCCGCTACATTTAAGGTCCAAGCTCTCTCTGCCTGCGTAATAGCATAGCAGCACGATGATAGATTGGTCACGTTTAGTGGCGCCATCTATATGTCAGAATTGGTAGTATAGTGTGCGTTATATAACTTCGAAATTGGTCGTTTATACTGACCAGAAGCTGTTTTAATTTCTGCTACCCTAATTTTCCCATCAGTTCCTGGATACACCTCTGATATTCTACCTAATGACCATTTGAACGGGGGGGAATTATCCTCCTTTACTAAAACTACCTCACCTATTTCACATTGTTTTTACAAAGCATCCATTTGTTTCTTTCCTGCAGATTATTTAAATAATCCATACTCCATTTTTTCCATATTTTTTGAAAAATTTGCGTGATTTTTTGCCAATTCCTTAACCTATTTTCGTTTATATTAGTAAGATCAGGCTCATTTAAAGAATGAAGAGGTCTGCCTATTAAAAAATGGGCAGGTGTCAAAACTTCTATCTCCTCTACATCAGAAGTTAGTGGTACAAGGGGACGGGAGTTCAACATTCCTTCAATTTGAATAATGATGCAGTTAAATTCCTCATACGTTAACTTCAAATTACCAACAACTCTTTTAAGATAATATTCAAAAGACTTCACACCTGCCTCCCAAAGACCCCCGAAGTTAGGAGCTCTTGGAGGCAGAAAGCTCCATTCTATTTCTTCAGACCCTAAATAACCCGCAAGAATCTCATCTGGTTTACATACTAAATTGTGCAATTTTTTAATCTCCCTGCTAGCACCCACAAAATTTTTTGCGTTATCTGTGAATAATTTAGCAGGTTTGCCTCTTCTCGAGATAAATCTTTTTAAAGTTTCAATGAAAGAAGAAGTAGTTAAATCGGTAACACTCTCTAGATGTATTGCCTTTGTTGTGAAGCAAATAAATATACAAACATAAATTTTATGGAGAATACCTTTACGTTGATTTCTATATTTAATAGAGAAAGGACCACAGAAATCAATTCCAGTAATATTAAAAAGGAAGTTTTCAGTAACTCTTTCTTTGGGTAAATCGCCCATAATTTGATTTACTGTTACCGGTTTCACCTTGAAACAAACTACACAATTATGCACTATTTTCCTACAAAGATTTCTACCATTTACGATCAAAATTTCTGCCTCACATGGTATAATAAGGCTTGTGGGCCTGCGTGTAGATATTTAAGATGATAATAATTAACTATTATTTATGTTAAATTATGTTTAGAAGGCAGAATAATTGGAAACTTTTTCTCATAAGTTAAATTACTATTTTTTAGTCGGCCTCCTACTCTAAGAAGTCCAAAGTCATCAATAAAGGGATTAAGATTCTTAATCGAACTATCCTTTGGAACCATATCTGATTTTTGAAGACCATTTAATTCAGCTTTAAAATACTCACGTTGAACTAACCTTACTAGTGTTAATTCTGCTATTTTTATTTCTTCGGCATCTAATGGTCCTACCTTCTTTGGTATGCTCCTACAATTTCTACAAAACCTAAGAAGAAAACTTATAATACGGATTATTTTAAAATACTTATTGCTACAATTCAATAAATCACTAGTAAAAGCATTCACAGTTAAAGTCAAACACGGTACAAATTCAGGATCAACACAGTTTTTGAGTTCATCAGTGTTTTCCTCAATTACAGATTCAGGTATAACTCTAATAGGGTACTCATCTTCCTTTAGGAAGTCAGGTCCATCCCACCACAATTCACTTAGTAGCAGTTTTTTGGGGTCCATACCTCTGGATATAAGGTCAGATGGATTTTCTTCAGATGGAACGTAATGCCATTCTTCAATTTTGGTTAGATCCTGCAACTTTGAAATTCGGTTAGCAACAAATGTCTTTAGTAGACGAGGTTCTTTCTTAATCCATGACAGCACAATCATAGAATCACTCCAAAGGTGAATAGCCGTCACTTCGAGTTTCAATGATGACTTCACTCGATGCATTAATTTCGCTAGAAGAACTGCCGTGCAGAGCTCAAGTCTCGGTATTGTAGTCTTCTTTAAGGGAGAGACACGGGATTTACTGCATACCAATCTCACTGACGTATGGCCTGATGCTGTTTTGGCTTTACAGTAAATTACTGCTCCATAAGCTGCTTCTGAGGCATCTGAGAAGCCATGCAACTCTATGTCGTTAGCGTTCTCAACTAAGATAAATCGCGGAATGGTCATGTCAGGAACCTTCTGCAGGGACTCGATAAATTCATACCATTCTCGATTTTCTCTCTCCGGTAGTGGTTCACTCCAGTCTATTTTTAGCAGCCATAATTTCTGCATAAAAATTTTAGCTTTTGTCACAAGAGGACCCAAAAGTCCAAGTGGATCGTATATCCTTGCTATTTGTGACAGAACTTCTCTTTTAGTATATGCATCCTTTATATCTGGTTTAAAACTGAAGCAAAAACGATCAGTTTGAGGTTTCCATAAAATGCCTAAAGTTTTAATACTAGGAGTAAAAGAATATTCTACAGATGCATCAGCTTCATTTTTCAAAAGCGATGTATGATTAGCCGACCATTTATGCAGAGCCATGCCACCTCGATCCAAAAGCGAAATAAGTTGCCGTTTCTGAGTTGGATTAACTGAGCGAAATCCAAAAGCGAAATAAGTTCTAGTTTCTGAGCTTGGATTAACTGATCAGCTCCAGTAAACAAGTCATCCATATATGTGTCTGATAAGAGTACAGATGCAGCCATAGGGAATTGTGCTCCCTCACCATATGCCAACTGCTGCAATGTTCTGGTTGCAAGATAGGGTGCACTTGTAGTTCCATAAGTTACTGTACATAGTCTGTAAGTTTTGATAGGATCTTTCTCAGAGGACTTCCAGACAATTCTCAATAAATCTCTTTGACCGGGATGCATCCAAATCATTCTATACATTTTTTAAATATCAGCAACGAACGCAAATAAATGCTTTCGGAAGCGTAGCATTATTGTGAATAAATCATCTTGATTCACTCCTCCATTGTACTGCAAGGAGTTTAGGGAATTACCGTTAGATGTTACTGCAGAGGCGTTGAACACTACTCGTAGAGGTGTAGAGCTGGAATCTGGACGTACAACACCATGATGGGGCAGATAGTACACCACACCTGGTTCCTTGCTTTCTTTTACTTCCTCCATATGTCCCATCCTTAAATACTCTTCCATGAAGGCTTTATACATGAACAGAATTTCAGGCTCTCTCACCAAACGCGCCCAAAGAGAATCTAATCGTCTCATAGCTATCTGCTTTGATTCCCCTAGGCTAGCCGGATTATCTTTCAAGAGCATTTGTACGACGTACCGACCACTTTTATCTCTCGTATGGGTTTTTTGAAAATGTTCCTCACAAATAAAGGCTTCCTCATTATTTATTTTCTCACACTCAATATTTTCAATTTCCCAAAAATTTTGCATAATTTTCTCTAAATCGATACAATCGTTAACAAGCCCACACTGTACATTATCCTCAGTTATTGTCTGTACACTACCACTCACAACAAAACCGAATACAGTGTTTTGTAATATTAATTTAGTATTAGATGGATAAATTTGACCTGGTTTTAAAAGCTCATAAAAATTCTCTGCTCCTAAGAGTACATCAATGGGACCTGGAATGTTAAAACCGGTATCCGCTAACTTTATGTTATTTAATTCTGGAACGCAAATATCAACTTGCTTAGATGGTGTCAGATCTGTTATTCTTGGAACAACCAAAAATTCTAAATCTAATTTGAAATTTCTCAACTCATTAGTAATCTTAGCACTAACCTTAGATTTAATTGTTAAAGACAACCCATTCAAACCAGACACTGCAATATTTATTTTTTCCTTTCTTAAATTAAGCTTATCTGCACATCTCTTACTTAAAAAGTTTGCATTAGCACCGACGTCGAGAGGACCACGAACGGGAAAAACATTACCCATATCATCGTATAAAAAACCAATAAAAGTGCTAAGCAAAACAGCTTTTGATTTAGCGGATGAAGTACTCATCGCCACAAAATAGTTTCGATCCTGACTCAGTTGTTTAGTCTCTGCTGGTACGAATTCTAAAGCTGTGGGGGAGGGGAAGGTGGTACATTTCTCTCTTAAAGTGTTTACAATATTTTCACTCGCAACATTTTGTTTTTGTTCGTATGGGAAAAGTAAGGTCACATGATGGCGCCGCCTACAAAGATTGCAAGAATATTTCGACTTGCAATTTGATACTCTATGATTCCCTAAGCAATTAAAACAAAAGTGATTAGCTTTTACGAATTCAATACGCTCATCGACAGACAATTTTTTTTGTAATTAGAACATTTATATAAGGGGTGATTATCAATACATGAAAAAACACATTTATAACTCCTAACGTCTGACAAGAAAACTTTCGATGCATTTTTTGACTCGGAAAATTTATTTACCCTTGTATTTTCTACTAAAGTTTTACCTCGGGATGTAAAATATAAATCAATTTATTTCGCTAACTCAGAGGGTTTAAACCAGCCGTCTGCCTGTCTCAGACTTATATGATAGGCGGTTTCTTTGTCCAAGGTTTGACATATTTTATCTGATATAATTAATTCTTTGAGGGTTTCGAAATCAGTTGCTTTTCTCAACTTTAAATAATATTCCCAGCTCGTCGTTAATCGCGATGCAAATTGTATATACGTTTCATTGGGTTGGCGGTGTGTTTTCCTAAAATTTTCTAAACACGATTGGGGTGTAGGTTCAAACTCTCGAATTACTATTGCTTTTACTTTAGAATAATCATCTAATTCATCATCTTTTATGTAAGTTATCACATTAGTTGCCCTTTCACCTAACAAATTTAAAAGAATCTCCGCTTTATATTTGTCAGGTACGTTTTTTGATACAAAGGCCCTTTCTAATGATGAGAAAAAATAACCCCAAGCTTCAGGTCTACTAGGAATTTTAATTGTTAAAGTACGGACACTTTTGATCAGAGAGTCCAAAGATTCAGTTTGAGGACTGTCACTAACATCCTCAGATTTTGATTGCACTTTTATGGAGCTAGTTCTAATTCTGTTTTCATTCTCTCAAGTTTTATTTTTTCAAGTTCTATTTGCTGCTGCTCTTCAGACTTCCTTTCCTCAATTATCATGGTTGCTAACTCTACAACCCATTTTTTGTCTGTTATGTACTTCTCATTTTGTTTTATTATACTGCTTAACTCTGCAATAGTCATTAGCTCATTAACATCTTCTCCTAACTCACTAGCAATTGCTTTTAAATCCTCTTTCTTAGCGCCTTTAAACATTTTGAATAACTATTTCATAACAGGAATAATAACTCAGTCACATACCTCAATTGCGTCGACGATGCTGATGTGAATAGCAATACTCAAGCTTTTAAATGGGAACTCAATTCACTAGTTGCTCCGGCTCGACGGACCACATGTTTCGGCCATTCGATAGCTCAATAATACTCAAAACTCAGATACTCTAGTGCAGTGGTGCGCAAACCGTGGGTCGCGACCCCTCTGGGGATCGCTTGAAAATTTTTGAGGGTAGCCAAATTCAAAAAAATTTATTTGAAATAAAAATATAAGACTTTTTTTCAACAAGTATCAGGTACCAGTAAAATAGTGAAATGAGATATTTATAAAAAAAGAACTATATTTTTTACGAAAGCAATTGTCTGTATTAGTATATAATACCTATACTTCGGCAACCGGCAGGCGAACAGACATAGTGATAAAAGATAATTGTCAATTTGAGATGCCCTTTACCTGCTCTCTGGTAGGATCCCTATGCAACTTGGGTCGGTCTGACTTTTGGCAGTGGCCATCATTACTACAGCTTTTTCAATCTAGGTGTGCACCCCTGCTATTTAGTCTTTATACTGTGATCACAGCTAGGACCGTGCAGTTCTTTCCGTCTGTGCCTCAGTAGTTCGGTTTTGCTGCTTCTTACGTTCATTCAAGTGCATTAATTCTGTTTATATACTGCTTTTGCTAATTTTAAGTAACATTTGCAATCGGCTATGTACATAACATATTTTTTAAGTATAGGACAGTTCAGTAGCGTGCTCGGAGGGCAATAATAAACAATTAATTAAAAAATTAATATGGATATTAAAATGTTTATAAAGAAAAACTTTTTTTTTAATATTTTGTATTATTTTTTTTCGTTTTAGATTTTTTCGAAAATCAATTATCCTCAACTGATATTTCGTGGAAAACGCTACAAGGGTAGTTACTATTTTAAAACGTATAAGGGAACAGTGAGTTCTGTTTTATTACAGATGGCGGCACACTAAACAAAGCCTGCTTTTGCAGTTTAAGTGCGAGTACAAATTTAAGATAATAGTAAGATGAATTTTGAAAAGTAAACGCGAATTGTAATTTTTAAATATATATTTTACCATCTTTGGAGTAAGTAATGTTGGTAAACATAATTATATTAAATCACTATAATTAATTTTGTACTTGTTTTGTATTTTTTTAATTAAGCTCCAATATTTGTATGTTATGATTCACTGTAACCTCTGTGTACAATATAGATGTGTGCTCGACTGGCAACACCAGTTGAGATATTTCCTTGCCGCGATTACCATGTGTAAATTTTTACTTGAACGTTGCATTTTTTATTTCAAGTAGCGAACATGTGCAATTGGTATAAAGAGATGTTTCTGTTAGAATTTAGTTTTCTTTTCTTTAATTCTCGTCTGAATAAGCTACAAATAAACATGATTTATACAGAGTAATCCCGGACTTTATTTTCTTCCCACGTGGTAGCCACACGTGATTGAACAAACGCAAAGAAATGAAATATTGTATATTTATAATTTTGTTTTAGTTTTAATACCCTCATGATGGATAAATGGCTAAAAATAGGTACCCAACGTCTAGAAAATGAAAAGAATGACAATACAAATGAGAATGATGGGTCAACATCCAATGAACTTAAAAAAAACTGTGAATGAATTCAATGGCACTGTTTCTGCATAAAAAAATATCGAACACAATGTGCTATCTAATAAAAAATTGAGAAAATATCAAGAAGAGTTTATTAAATATGGATTTACATATTGCGTTGTTAATGGGAAAGAACATCCGTTGTGTTTTAATTGCAGGGATAAATTAGCAAATGAAAGTATGAAACCTGCTAAATTAAAAAGACATTTGGAAACCAAACATAAAGAATTAGCAAATAAATCAGAAACATTTAAAAAAAACGAGCTGAAAGTGTGAAAAATCAAAATGTATTTTTGAAAAATACACAATTGCTGAGAAGGCTTTACGGGCATCCTTAGAAGTTTCATATTTAATAGGAAAAAATTTGAAACCACATACAATTGGAGAACCACTCATTCTTCCTTCAGTAATTAAAATGACATCATTTATTCAAGGAGAAACATATGGTAACGATTTAAAAACGATACCATTATCAAGAGATACCGTTTCTCGGCGAATTTCCGCCATATCACGTAATATATAATCAGTTCTGTTAAATCGATAACAAAACTATGTATTTGTTCTACAACTTGACGAAACTACAGACATTTCTAAAGTGTCTCAATTAATTGTTTATGTGAGATACGTTTATGAAGAAGACATATCAGAAAATTTTTTATGTTGTAAAAAATTGGAAGGAAAAACAAATGGAGAGAAAATATTTGAAATTATTATGATATTTTGGGGAAACAAATGACCTTACCTGGACACACTGTGTCGCGGTTTGCTCTGATGGTGCTGCTGCATTAACAGGTAGTAATAAAGGACTAAGAGGGTTAATAAAGAAAATTGCTCCCCATACAGTATTCAATCATTGCATGATACATAGACAAGCTCTTGTTGCAAAAGACATTGATGAAGAATTGCACAAGATATTACAGGATGTTGTTATTGTAATTAATTACATTAAAAGCAACAGCTCCCTAAACAGTCGTCTCTTTTCAATACTTTGTGATGAGATGGGTTTTGTGTATGAGACATTATTACTACATACCGAAGTCAGATGGCTCTCACGCTGCAAAATACTGCTACGTATTTTCGATTTGAGAAACGAAGTTTACATTTTTTGGTAGAAAAGAAACATATTGGCAAGTTCATTCATTAATGAAGATTGGCTCGGAAAACTCAGTTGCATGGTTGACATTTTCGAAAAACTTAATGATTTGAATTTAAGTCTACAGGGAGAGAATACAAACATTTTAACATCGAGCGTTAAAATTGAAGCTTTTAAAAATAAGCTGATACTGGCAAGGAGAATTGAGCAAAAACAACACAGAGATGTTCCCGTGCTTTTCAAAATTTAATAAAGAAAATAATATAGATTTCTTGATATTTAAAAACACCATTTCCCGTCATATGATAAAATTGGGAGAAAACTCTTCTAGATAATGAATTAGGTTAGATACGTGATCCATTTTCGTTTGATATTTTTAAATCCAATATCTCTTTAAATGAAAGAGAGCATTTAATTGATGTTTCAAGCGATGAAACACTGCGCATTCAATTTAAGTCTGACTTGCCAGAAATTTTGGTTAACGATTGGAAACGAATATGCCGATTTGAAGAAAAAGGCTATTAATATTTTGATTCAGTTTGCATCGACCTACTTATGCGAAACCGGTTTTTCTTAATTAGTTGGCCATTAAAACAAAATATCGATCTCGATTGGATCCAGAGGATGACTTACGGCTTGCGATTTCCAATACAGATCCGAACATAGAAGCAATCATGAGCTCTTTCCAAGCACATACCTCACATTGAATTCTTATGTTGTAAGTTTTTTTAAAGTATTTTCTATTACAAAATATTTATACCCATATGCATAAATAAAACCATTGCTTCATAAAATTATGTGTTTTATTCAGACCTCTAATAAGGCACAAACAGAAGCGCAAATCCCAAACAGAATTCGACTTTAACTACGTTGATGATTAAAAAAACGTCTATTGTCTATCCAGGGGTCGCGACAAAATAGTAAACAAAATTGGGGGGGGGGAAATGAAAATAGTTTGCGCACCACTGCTCTAGTGGACTGTTTATTACTCATTACTAATACTGGAAGATGCTCTCTAACACCTTCGCGCGGTACAGACAAGCTCAACTGGCTTGCTGCCAGAAGATACATTTTAAACTGTTACACCTAGATGGCGCTTTACAAAATAAGAACTACACGCTTTAACACCTGCAAAAATAGCATGAAAAAAGAAAAGTTATCACCAGTGCCGGATTTTGTTTGCGTGTCATCTTTTGATAGTACTTCGTAGATATGCCATATAAACAGAAATTCCGTTTCCAATTTCTCGGTTCTAGAAATGTAGTTTTCGGAGGATATATTTTTACTTTACACTGTCAATTTTAAGGAAATTGTTTGGTCATTTTCCAGTTAGTTTCGTTTTTAATCAAAGTTTTACAGAAATATTCCAATTTTTCATACGCAGTTTCGCTTTTACGCAAACGCATTAACGCAACAAATGACTCATCTGCTAGCTTCTTGAGGCCAAAAATTCCGTGATCACCCCTTAACACAAAATAAATCCTTCTTACTATTTTTATTGGTGGGTGAATCATCGACACTTTAAAGTGAATGTTGTAGGGTTTCTTCCTCTAGTCTTCACAGTAAAAAACGAATACTTTAAGATTTTAAAGTTAATGAAAATGTTTAATAATGCCACAATTTGAACTACATAAAGCACTGTTTCTTTGTGACCCGCTGGCTCTTACCGGTTCCTAGGACAAAATATACCGTCTTTCGAAAAATTTTGAAAAACGTACGAAAAGCTAACGTTCAAAAATTTACAACCGAGGTTGATGGCATTGGCATTGCACTGGAATACATCGTATACTATACGTTACGAAAGATTTACCTGTTTAGGTTGTCACTTCTGGTCAGCAAGTCGATTATATTGCATTTATTTATGTATAAAGATTGAAGTTCAAAAACACTTTATTCACAGGTAATTATGGAACGCGGATGTTTTACAAATCTAAATATCAAATTTTTACGTCATTTTGAATATTTTTTAGATTATTTTAGACATTTTATTGGTCATTTTTATACATTTGTAAGTTAACCAAATCCAGGCTCTTGTGAACACAGGGAAATCAATTTTAGTTTGGGAAAGAAAGATTTTCATCCTATTTTTAATGGCTATAAAATTAAAACAGTTGATAAAGTGTAACAAAATATCTTATTAAAGTGACATTCACTTTAAAAACAAGGCAAATACTTCTGCTTACGCTTAGTATAAAATGAATATCTTAAAAAAATTAGTTGCGACAATTGAGAAAAAAATAATTTTTCAAAGTAAATCATGTTTTTGGTATCGATCTGTCATAAAATTTTACGCTGATTTGAAATCCGTTGAAATTTTGATTCTATCTTTAATCATTCAAAAGATAGAAACTTGGATTAGGGGAATAAAAAACACAATTTAAGGCATAACGGAATTGACCTTGAAAAAGCCCAAAAGGTGTTCACATGATAGAGCTCGAAAATTCTTATCAAACGCGCGTCGAAAAAAAGTCCATGTGAACGGGGTCTTAAGCAGGTAATAATGTTCTAAAATATTTTTGAAATGTACTGTTCACCATTTCAATAATATTTAGAAGTTGCTTAGTTGAAGTATTTTTAATTATGCAGAAAAATATTTTCGATAGACAATATAAACATGACCGTACTATTTTAAACATTTCTGAAATATACTCTATTGTTTTAATGTTCCTTTTTGGTGAGATTATTGAATCCATATGTTGAGATTTTGTAAAAAGATTGTGTATTGTTGAGACCTAACCTTATAGAACGTGAGTCATACTTTCTTAAGTACTAGAAAACTTTCATGTTACCCTTGAGCAGTTCTATCAAAGCCTCACAAACCTCTGGCACAAACAATGATATTGTACTTTTAGATATTTTGAACAAATAACTGAGACTAGTGTATGAATCTCCACTTGCTGAAAAGCGCAACGTAACTGCAAGTTTTTCTTTAACCGGAATAGCTGCTATATAATTGGTGTCTTGTTTCACAATCTTATGCCCTATCATCACAATCAAATATTCAAAATCGCCAGCTGGCCATTCTCAAAAAATTCTTAAAACTTCCATCCGACCTTACTTCACCTGACAAAGGGTCAAGGTCATCTTTATTTAAATCTTTTAACAGGTCACTTCCACTATACCGAGCTCTCGCTTTTAACGATGGTCTCACCCAGTACCTCTGTGGTGCCTGTTGTTTCGACAAAATTACGCAGGCTGCTGCTGCAAGCACAACATCCTCCACACTCGACATCTTGACGAATGAAGTGAAAAGTACTCATCCCTTTGTGTAGTCGACAAAAGTTGTAAGAACCCACTAGTATTTTGTCTGCAACCAAAAGTCGTCGACAAACGTCTTCGACACAAAAATTGCAGACAAATGTCTGCAACATCTGTGTAAACGCGGCTTTAAGAAAACAATACAAATGTTTGCAAATATTTGAACCTATAAAATAGACTGCACAGCAGAACAAAAAACTTTTCACATTTCCCAGAGTCGACTTCGGGCACCGGTTCCGACGACTCTTCCTACGTGGATACACGGGTTACATTGAAAATGTGGAAGCAACCTGAATCTCTTCCTCTGTATATGTGCTGTCTGTTCTACGTGATGTAGTCTTTGTTCGTTGCGGTAGCTATAGAAACAGGGTTCGTTGATTTTAAGTAGGGGGTCACTAGTGGACATCTTAATTTTAATTTGTCGCTGAATGTTGTCGGCGAAAGAGGTAGTTTTCTAGGGTAGATTTCAGCAACTAATAAAAGTCATAAAAAATGTATTAAGAGGGATAAATATCACTTACTTCATTTTATTAACAATGCACTCCTAGAAATAATATGGATATAAAAACATAAGACTTCAAATGTGTGAATTGAAATTGTTTCTCCAAATCTCTTCACCAAGATAAACCTTACAGGGCAACAAAAATATTTTTAACCTTGGGGAAATAATTAAAAAAAACCTAAGTATGCTCAACTTTCTCACTCGCATGATTTTAAGAGGAAATCAAGAAATGTTCATAAATTTAAAGCTATGCAATGAATCGGAATTGTGTAATTTTCGACGCATATGAAGTGATTTTTCATTTCCAGTTGTAGCCCACTAGGAAAACAAAATTTGAATTTAGTTTTAGGATTTTTTACAAAATGAATAGACAGTTTTGTTTATATTTAAAACCCAAAAGGCTACCCACAATGAACACATGCAATGTCTCTAGTTCCAGGGCCGCGGTATTCCAGTTGGAAAAGCAACACTTAGCGACCGGAGGGTTACGAGTTCGAAACTCGGTCCAGTCAAAGACCATCGTGTACACGGGGCTAGTGCACGTTAAATCTGTCGTGGACTCAAATTTCCTCACGTTGGCGTGGTGTAGAAGTTTGGAGAGTAGGATGCCAGCTCAGGCGTTGTTTCCGTCATCTGACCATCGCCAATAGCCCGTTGTGTTGCTCCAGAGCAACGTTAATTAACTACCTAACATAACCTCTAGTTTCATGATCTCTAGTTTCCAAATATGGCTCTTGCGCCATATAACGTCAAAATAACTAAAGAACCTAGATTATCGATGATTCTCCAAGTGATTTCGACGAGATATCTCGTCCATCATAATCTGACTAACTTTACTAATGACGCGATATTTCGTTACCAATATTGCCGATTTTTCGCTGACGAGATCAAGATCTGGTAGAAATTCTTCTAATGGCGAAATAGCTCGTCCATCAAGATCTACTAATGGTTTTGCCAATGATGAGATACCTCGTCGAACCACAAGAAGGGTTAAAGCAAAAATCTATCGACGAACGATGAGACGATTCAAACTGAAGTTTCTATGGTTAGGTTTGTCACTACGGTCATTTTATGCTGCAAAGTATTTGGAACTTTAGAGCTGAATCCAATGACTAATGCAAGAATTGGCCAAAAGAGCAATTTTAATTAACACTAAGCACAAGACAAAACAATTACAAGAATAAACAAACATAAAAAGTAACATCTCGGGGGACAAAACCCTAGCGCGTCAGTCCTGCGCTGGCCTTGGGAAACAACTAAAGAAAAATGGTTCATTCTCTTTCGCGGAGAGAGTGTCACGTGGTCCGCCATCACCTATCAAGGCGCATATCGCTGAGACACACGTTAAGGGGCTGATGCGTTACAACCTCCCCTCTGGCTCCGACGACGTCCCGACGAGGAGTCAGCATTACGTGCTTTAGGAGGGCGTCCTCTCTTTCTTAATGGGACCACAGGAGTACTGTCAGTAGCTTTACATGCTGTGATGAATTAATCCGAACTTTTGTTGGACATTAAAAAATAACATTTATTTTAACACAGACAAAACAATGGGTTTACAATGGACGCGCGAAACAAAAATGCTTATTTTCATATTAAAATTTACGAATTGCTACGAAGACGTCTCATCTAGACGGAGTCCGTGAGCTAACTGTTTCTCATTCTCCTCACATGCGCAAGCGCAGTATTGAAGGACTTTTTAACAGGAAACTTCCGGGTCTGCAGCCGGCCATCCTAGACTCTTAGGCGCTAAGATGTCACAGTCTATTTCCTCCCTCCTCAAGATTCTTTTTCTGCAGAGACAGACACCTGCAAAAAAGATACAAAACAGCAGCAACAGAATTTTCGCGAAGGCAACAACTCATGCCCAAAGCAATATACAAGTAGACCATACACCCTAAAGATCCTGGCTGTGTACCGCCTACTCTAAATTAAAAAAACATATCATAATTTTAACAAAGTATAATCAAAATTTTGCTCAGTGATAATCATCAAAGAAGAAATTCAATGTCAAAATATTTAGATTTTCAATTCAAATTTAACACTTTTTTGCAAATCAAATGTATCAATGTACACTAGGAATAAAATATTTTTATATATGCAAGACATCACAAATACAAACAATAGTAATTTAGTTTTGTACGTGAGGCGTACGACTTAAACTGTCAGTGTTATATGCTGTTTTCCCTTTCTATGGACTACCTCGTAATCCTGGATCACAGTAAATTCAACTTTGTCTCGTAACTTTTATGCTTTCTTCAAACGACTTTTAGATTTGTCTAAGCATTCAGTTATTTCACCAACCAAACTTTCAGTTTCAACGTCCTCAAATATCACTGTCCCTAAGGGCAATTTAGTTACACTTACAGCAACTTCCTTGTTGTTACGAGTCTGTATTCCAAATTCAACATCATCGCCAAGATTAAGATTTTTGAACACTTTGCATTCACTAGAGTGGAAAAACATATCCTTTACATCACCCCTTTTAATAAAACCAAATGTTCCTTTAAGAGCACAGATAACACCACGGTATCTCACAGGTAAGGGCTGTTCCGAACGCATTTTACAAGGTCTAAGGTTTCTTGTATTTTTGTCAATAGGAATACTAAAAGTGACCTTTTTAGGAGGATGAAAATCTACATTACCATCAACATTTTCAGCAGAATAGGGCCGTTCACCACGATTTTCATAAGCAACTTTACCTTCAGTATTTTCCTTTTTTTCAGTGGTTTCAAATCCAGAAACTGTCTCTTTACACATTATTTTACAAACAGAACTAGCAATTGGTTTTCCAGTACGACGATTATGAGTAATTTTAAATTCAACTGCATCACCACGTTTTAAATTATCAATATTTCCAGAAAATTGACTGTAGTGAAAAAAATATATTGCTTGTCTTTCGCAACATTGTATAAAACCATATGAACGTAACAAATTTTCAACGATTCCAGTCTCTTTAGGAGTAACACTGCTAGAACTAAAACGGTTACTGTTACAAGGGCAGTCGTTTTTCGATGTTTCATTTAAATATGGAGAACGTTGGCACTTGGGCGTTGCAGAGTCTTTTACTTCAATTTCAGAGTCTTTGTCTTTTTTCATATCTTCTATAAGTACAACGGTCTTGTTGCTTAGTAAGTAGCGTTCTTTATCTAAGAAGTTATCCTTGACAGCAGCTTTGGTTATAACATGACCCAACTCACACACTAAATTTACTTCGGCTATAGGCAAGCAAATAGGGTTATCCGCTAAAGGAGATGCTACCCATACATGTTCACCCGTATACATGTGTGGCTTAACAAACTTCCTAGGAATTAGATCTATGCTGGATCCTGTGTCTCGTAAGATAGAAATCTGAGATCCATTTACAGTTCCGACACTAATGTAGGGAGACATCAAATCTATTATTCCCTTTCCCATAATTTCGTTAGCAGCTATGATTTCAGTTTTCTTCAACTTAGGACATTGAGGTCTAAGATGATCATAGGAATTGCATTCATAGCATTGAAGTTGCTTTCTTTGTTCAAAATTTTTCTCTTTATAATCTCTGTTTACTTCTGTTTTCCAAAAGGGTTTGTTTTCTCCCTCAAACTTATGAAAACCAACGTGTGTTTTCTTGATACTTGTTTTATTCTGGGGACCTTTAGTATTTCTGGGTGTAAGACTCTCCTTTAAGCTTTCAAATTGATCTATTTTTTTAGCTAATTCTAACGGAGAATTTAAGCCCATCCACTCCTCCAGAAAATGTTCTTTTACTTCCGACGGCACTCGTCTCTTCATCTGCTCAGTGATATGCAAGTCTCTGAGTTCTTCAAAAGTTTTGATTTCCAAATCAGAAACCCATTCATCATAGTAGCTTGTAAGTTCATGAGCGTAATTCCTCCATGTTTTATCCGAGACTTTTTGATGACGGTAAAACATCTGCTTCAATTTCTCAGAACTCATTTTATACCTCTTAAGAATAATATCTTTCACATAATCGTAATTCTTTGCATCTTCAGGCGTTTCTCTAGCCATCATGCTCGAAATTTCCGAAGGCAATACGCCTAGTAAATACGGCACCCAATCTTCTTTAGGCACACCTGCCATCTCAGCTCTTCTTTCAAAATTTATTAAATATAGACCCATTTCATCTTTCTTTTCCTCAAATTTCAGGGTAATTTTGATGAGCTCAATTTTATGATTTGGCATCCGTTCTCTATTAGATAGTCCTAGCTCACTTGCAGCTTGCATTTCTAGCTTTTTCTTCTCTAAAGCTATTTCTTCCATTCGAATATTACGTTCTTCCCTTTCTTTCTCTTTGGCAAATTCTTCTTTTGCTTCCTGTCTGGCAATTTCTTCCTTTTCTTTTGCTTCTCGTCTGGCAATTTCTTCTTTTGCTTCTTGTCTGGCAATTTCTTCTTTTGCTTCTTGTCTGGCAATTTCTTCTTTTGCTTCTTGTCTGGCAATTTCTTCTTTTGCTTCTTTCTCTCTCTTTATCCTATCTTCCATAATACGAGTTAAAGAAATTTTAACTTCCTCTTCTTCATAGTTTTCACTGTTTAGGATTATTTTCCTTATCTCAACCAGTTTACAATTATGCGATACTTTTTCACAAAGTTCATCTGCGAGTTCGAGGAGGTCTTCTTTTCTCCCACGAGAAAGAAAAGCCATGATCGATGAATAACTTATTAGTAAACAATCCAATTTTGTTATCATAAATATAGTTACCAATATTTTCTAATAACTATATGATTCACAAAATATATTCAATGCCAAATATGCTTCAAATACTAGATAGGATTTAATATCAAACACAATTCTCAAATATAATAACAGAATCTTAAACTATATCGTAGCATATACAATACACAAGATGCAATATATATAGTTGCAATTAAATATTATTTTTCTTTTACTAATGCGTAATTACCATATGTAATTCAAATTATCTGATTCTTTTCAAATAATTAAATGCACAAAACACAAAATTTCAGTAAAATCAAAACGAAATTTAAATTTTCGTTCACTTTCGATTTGGCACTTTTTGGCCGTGACTTTATCAACTTGATAATATCTACTTAGTAGAACATGCAAATTCACTTTATCATCAACTTCTATTAACTTTCATAAAGACAAAATTTAAATAACCACAAAATAAAATTGGATATGTAGTCATTTCTTTTTGTTTGTTTTTTTAACCAAAACTATTTAGGCTCTTTGCCTCACTAATTCCGGTAAGCCAGAACCTCAATAAATTTAATTTAATACAAGGGTGGGCCTACCTGCATTTCCTGCTTTCTTGCTTCCATCCAACTTCCAGGACACCAAAACTCTAGTCTGTGATGAATTAATCCGAACTTTTGTTGGACATTAAAAAATAACATTTATTTTAACACAGACAAAACAATGGGTTTACAATGGACGCGCGAAACAAAAATGCTTATTTTCATATTAAAATTTACGAATTGCTACGAAGACGTCTCATCTAGACGGAGTCCGTGAGCTAACTGTTTCTCATTCTCCTCACATGCGCAAGCGCAGTATTGAAGGACTTTTTAACAGGAAACTTCCGGGTCTGCAGCCGGCCATCCTAGACTCTTAGGCGCTAAAAATTTTGAAAAACGTACGAAAAGCTAACGTTCAAAAATTTACAATCGAGGTTGATGGCATTGGCATTGCACTGGAATACATCGTATACTATACGTTACGAAAGATTTATCTGTTTAGGTTGTCACTTCTGGTAAGCAAGTCGATTATATTGCATTTATTTATGTATAAAGATTGAAGTTCAAAAACACTTTATTCACAGGTAATTATGGAACGGATGTTTTACAAATCTAAATATCAAATTTTTACGTCATTTTGAATATTTTTTAGATTATTTTAGACATTTTATTGGTCATTTTTATACATTTGTAAGTTAACCAAATCCAGGCTCTTGTGAACACAGGGAAATCAATTTTAGGTTGGGAAAGAATGATTTTCATCCTATTTTTAATGGCTATAAAATTAAAACAGTTGATAAAGTGTAACAAAATATCTTATTAAAGTGACATTCACTTTAAAAACAAGGCAAATACTTCTGCTTACGCTTAGTATAAAATGAATATCTTAAAAAAATTAGTTGCGACAATTGAGAAAAAAATAATTTTTCAAAGTAAATCATGTTTTTGGTATCGATCTGTCATAAAATTTTACGCTGATTTGAAATCCGTTGAAATTTTGATTCTATCTTTAATCATTCAAAAGATAGAAACTTGGATTAGGGGAATAAAAAACACAATTTAAGGCATAACGGAATTGACCTTGAAAAAGCCCAAAAGGTGTTCACATGATAGAGCTCGAAAATTCTTATCAAACGCGCGTCGAAAAAAAGTCCATGTGAACGGGGTCTTAAGCAGGTAATAATGTTCTAAAATATTTTTGAAATGTACTGTTCACCATTTCAATAATATTTAGAAGTTGCTTAGTTGAAGTATTTTTAATTATGCAGAAAAATATTTTCGATAGACAATATAAACATGACCGTACTATTTTAAACATTTCTGAAATATACTCTATTGTTTTAATGTTCCTTTTTGGTGAGATTATTGAATCCATATGTTGAGATTTTGTAAAAAGATTGTGTATTGTTGAGACCTAACCTTATAGAACGTGAGTCATACTTTCTTAAGTACTAGAAAACTTTCATGTTACCCTTGAGCAGTTCTATCAAAGCCTCACACACCTCTGGCACAAACAATGATATTGTACTTTTAGATATTTTGAACAAATAACTGAGACTAGTGTATGAATCTCCACTTGCTGAAAAGCGCAACGTAACTGCAAGTTTTTCTTTAACCGGAATAGCTGCTATATAATTGATGTCTTGTTTCACAATCTTATGCCCTATCATCACAATCAAATATTCAAAATCGCCAGCTGGCCATTCTCAAAAAATTCTTAAAACTTCCATCCGACCTTACTTCACCTGACAAAGGGTCAAGGTCATCTTTATTTAAATCTTTTAACAGGTCACTTCCACTATACCGAGCTCTCGCTTTTAACGATGGTCTCACCCAGTACCTCTGTGGTGCCTGTTGTTTCGACAAAATTACGCAGGCTGCTGCTGCAAGCACAACATCCTCCACACTCGACATCTTGACGAATGAAGTGAAAAGTGCTCATCCCTTTGTGTAGTCGACAAAAGTTGTAAGAACCCACTAGTATTTTGTCTGCAACCAAAAGTCGTCGATAAACGTCTTCGACACAAAAATTGCAGACAAATGTCTGCAACCTCTGTGTAAACGCGGTTTTAAGAAAACAATACAAATGTTTGCAAATATTTGAACCTATAAAATAGACTGCACAGCAGAACAAAAAACTTTTCACATTTCCTAGAGTCGACTTCGGGCACCGGTTCCGACGACTCTTCCTACGTGGATACACGGGTTACATTGAAAATGTGTTAGCAACCTGAATCTCTTCCTCTGTATATGTGCTGTCTGTTCTACGTGATGTAGTCTTTGTTCGTTGCGGTAGCTATAGAAACAGGGTTCGTTGATTTTAAGTAGGGGGTCACTAGTGGACATCTTAATTTTAATTTGTCGCTGAATGTTGTCGGCGAAAGAGGTAGTTTTCTAGGGTAGATTTCAGCAACTAATAAAAGTCATAAAAAATGTATTAAGAGGGATAAATATCACTTACTTCATTTTATTAACAATGCACTCCTAGAAATAATATGGATATAAAAACATAAGACTTCAAATGTGTGAATTGAAATTGTTTCTCCAAATCTCTTCACCAAGATAAACCTTACAGGGCAACAAAAATATTTTTAACCTTGGGGAAATAATTAAAAAAAACCTAAGTATGCTCAACTTTCTCACTCGCATGATTTTAAGAGGAAATCAAGAAATGTTCATAAATTTAAAGCTATGCAATGAATCGGAATTGTGTAATTTTCGACGCATATGAAGTGATTTTTCACTTCATATGCGTAGGGTGCCAGCTCAGGCGTTGTTTCCGTCATCTGACCATCGCCAATAGCCCGTTGTGTTGCTCCAGAGCAACGTTAATTAACTACCTAACATAACCTCTAGTTTCATGATCTCTAGTTTCCAAATATGGCTCTTGCGCCATATAACGTCAAAATAACTAAAGAACCTAGATTATCGATGATTCTCCAAGTGATTTCGACGAGATATCTCGTCCATCATAATCTGACTAACTTTACTAATGACGCGATATTTCGTTACCAATATTGCCGATTTTTCGCTGACGAGATCAAGATCTGGTAGAAATTCTTCTAATGGCGAAATAGCTCGTCCATCAAGATCTACTAATGGTTTTGCCAATGATGAGATACCTCGTCGAACCACAAGAAGGGTTAAAGCAAAAATCTATCGACGAACGATGAGACGATTCAAACTGAAGTTTCTATGGTTAGGTTTGTCACTACGGTCATTTTATGCTGCAAAGTATTTGGAACTTTAGAGCTGAATCCAATGACTAATGCAAGAATTGGCCAAAAGAGCAATTTTAATTAACACTAAGCACAAGACAAAACAATTACAAGAATAAACAAACATAAAAAGTAACATCTCGGGGGACAAAACCTCAGCGCGTCAGTCCTACGCTGGCCTTGGGAAACAACTAAAGAAAAATGGTTCATTCTCTTTCGCGGAGAGAGTGTCACGTGGTCCGCCATCTCCAATCAAGGCGCATATCGCTGAGACACACGTTAAGGGGCTGATGCGTTACAACCTCCCCCTCTGGCTCCGACGACGTCCCGACGAGGAGTCAGCATTACGTGCTTTAGGAGGGCGTCCTCTCTTTCTTAATGGGACCACAGGAGTACTGTCAGTAGCTTTACATGCCTTGAGAGCTGAAGAGTGATAAACTCCTATAGGTGTGGTCGGATTTTTGGGATCTGCAATTTCATAAGTTGTAGGTGACCGTTGAGTGAGCACCACGTAAGGTCCGTCACGTCGAGGCATGAATTTGGCAGTCCTTTTCTTTTCTGCGTTACTCACAGGATGCATGGTGACCCAAACGTGATCACCAGTATTGATCCGATGTTCTATAAAAGGGGTAGGCTCTCCCCCTAGCTTGAAGGTAGACTCAAATTTTTCCAACAAACCATTTATCTTTCTGCGCTGATCGGACGTTAAATGTTCTCCTTCATCAGAACGCAGTGAGCTTGGTGATATAGCTTGGCTGTATGAGAGTTGCTGGTTGCAACTTGAACGTTCATCTTCTTCATGAAAATTTCCTTTGTTGCTACAGTTGTCGACAGGCTGTTGACTCTTTACTGGTGGGTATTCAACAGATAGCAGATATTTTACAGGGATATCTTTCTTGAAACCAATCTTCCGACAGGGATTGTCAGAGAAATGCCAATTTTTGTTCTTCATGTCTAGAACAATTCCGGACTTTTCCAAAAAGTCGGTTCCTAGTAGAGTACGATTCTCTTTTGCATTTGGTAATGCCAGTAAATCCAGCGAGACTGATTTTCCCTCAATCTCTATTTTCACCATGGCGGTGCAAGCCTCTTCAATTGTTTGACAGCCATTTGCCAAAGTCATTGTTACTACTTCTCTTTGGAACTCTACTCCTCTCTTTTTTAACTGGTGGTACAGGATCTCTCCAGCGACTGTTCTGCTGGCACCACTATCAACACAAACCCTGGCTCTTACTCCCGATATACAAATATCTATTAGCGCTAACGGGGATGCATCGGAGTGACAGATATACATGCGGACAGAGTTCGCTTGGAATGGCTCCCTTCTTGTCGATGACGAACAGTTTTTGCATTTTGATTTGATGGTTCCTGGTGCTCCACATCCGTAGCACGATATTTCTTTCTTCTCTTCCATACCCCTTGGTGTAATTCTGCCTTGTGAAAAGGAGTCCCTCCTACTTTGACTGAGGACCCCGGGATCCCGCCTACTGTTACTGGGAATCCCTGGCAGACTTTGTCTATTTTCTCTTTGTTCCAATTGTGATTGTTGGGTTCTATAGTAATTTCTTTTTTGGAACACGGGTTTTGTTTCATGTTGCTTCGGTGGAAGCTTCGGGTTGACAGTACGTAAGTTGTCGTAACTGTCCATCTTCTCCACTAGGTCACTTGGGTGACCCATTCGCTCCATACGTCCAAGAAATGGTTCTTAACCTCTGAAGGAACACGTTTCTTCATTTGATTCAGGATCATGAGGTCTTTCAATTTCTCAAAATCCGTTATGTTCAATTCTGCTAGCCATGCTTCAAAATAGCTACGCAGTTCAAAATGGAAGTCCTTCCATGTGCTCTCAGGACTTTTCTTGTGAGTTGCGAAGAGTTGTCGCATTCTCTCAGCACTTAATTTAAATCTCTGAAGCAGCATTGTTCTAATGTGATCAAAATCATGAGCCTTCTGTTCTGGTTCTCTGGCGATGAGTTGTGCCACGCTATTAGGTAATAGGCCCAGGAGATAGGCAACCCAGTTATGTCTCCCTACTTTAAGAACTTTCATCTGTCGTTCGAATAACTGAAGAAACAATGTCATATCACCATCATTCGGATCAAAATCAGGTAGCAGCTTTTTCAAGTTAAAGTTGGGTTGATGGTCTGCAGACAGAGGATTAAAACCAGAGACCTGCTCCAATTTCTGAGATTCTACCTGCAGACGGAGTCTTTCCAACTCGTACGCTCTTTCCTGTTCTATTCTTTCATTTTCCCGTTCTATTCTTTCCTGTTCCTCAGCCTTTGCCCGTTCTATTCTTTCCTTTTCCTCAGCCTTTTCCCGTTCTATTCTTTCCTTTTCCTCAGCCTTTTCCCGTTCTATTCTTTCTTTTTCTTCTGCTTTCTCTTTTGCACGGTTTTCGCTTATAGACAGAAGCAGATTTTTCGTGAAGTCTTCATCATAACTTTCATCTCCAGTGATAAATCTTTTTATATCAACTACTCTAGCATCAGCAGGTATTTCGATGCCCAGTTCATTCGCCAACTCTAACTGATCACATTTAAGAGCTCTTGCCAAATAAGACATCTTTAGGTTACGAAGTGCACAAAGAATTTTGAATACGAAAGTAAACAAGTTCAGTAAATTTTTTTAAATATATCCCACACAGTTTGTTTTCAAGAAAAACTAGTGTCTAACTAGCGTGTCTTTCTAGAGACGGCTGTGAACGGGATCAGTTCTGCGCATGCTCATGGACGATTCTATTTTAGACAGTGGGTACATCTGAAGAGTGATTCGATTCCAGATTGATTCTTCGATTCGATTCTTTTCTCTCGCTTGGTTTAGGCGATATGAATGAATGTGAGTAGGCTTCGAGATGGAAATTCGATTAACCTTTTTTGTTTCCTTTTTCTTGAGCGCTTCATTGCATTTTCATTAAAATTCATTGCTACCAAAGAGATTTGTTTTAAGGTTATTTTTATTTATTATTGTTGTGATTATTTTTTGTCTACATTAAAATTTTTGTTTTTTACTTGTGTGAACCTGAGATAATTTGCTGCCGGTATATGCTGTTGACAGGTACACAGATTTTATTCTCAAACGTAGTTAAAATATTACCAGGACGACCCAATGATGTATTTATACTACACAGGTGAAATTTTTATTCGTTTTTGTATTGAATCTATCGTAAACAAAGTTGAGAAAAGTGAAAGTTATCAATAAGATTTATTTTTGAAGGATACCTAACACAGATACAGGATACAGGTTGAACAGAAAAAGTAAACAAACACTTTTGAACTTAGTTCAACTGTTGCCATATAACAAACTTAATTTCATTGCTTTCAACAACCCCTCAATTAAGTTTCAGTTCAACTTGTTTTTATTCCATTAGGCACTTTTAAGAACACTTCTCAAGTCTGTAAGAAAGCATTGTGTACATCCATTTCTGTTTCTATCCTCATTTTGTTTCCTTCAAGTGTTTAGAACTCATCATTTATCCTTTTTTCTAATTTTTTGTCTCTTGATTTCATAGTCTCTTCATCTTCAAATGTTTCTGTTTCCTTACTCATATTTATTCTTACGACATCCACTTTATTTTCATTGTAAAGAATACTCTGCACCATTTCCATAGATAACAAAATCGATTTCTACTTGTAGGGTCCCATTTCATTTCTAAATACTTGAAATAAGTTAATGATATCGGGACTTTTGCCAAACCATCTTGTCGAGTGTTTTGTGTTTTTAAAATGATGGTCTACTTCTATTTAAGATATACAGCTGTATTAGTTCCTTCAGCCCAGAAACTTTCCAGATCAGCGGCCCTGGGTATGATTCTTACTGCTTCTATAAGTTTTATTTTCAGGCTCCGCTCTTCCATTTTGCTCTGGTATATATGGAACAGTTGTTTGGTGACGCCTTGTTCAGAAAGTTTTATCACTTTTTTATTCTTGTACTGTTGTCACCATGCAACACTTAAATTTTTCTTCAAGTTTGTCTTTTGACCATTTTCAACTACCTCCAATTTATTTCCCACTTCAGATTTATTTTCTTCCTTTTGAAGTGGAAATTTCACATCAATCGATTGAATATATATAAATCTGTGAGTTAGTTCACAAACTGTTAAGGCTTTACTTTTGCTGCTTTCCTTTGACACATGGCCTATACTAGATATATTCTTCTCTTTAAATAGGATATTATTTTAGTTCAAGAATGATCTTATAGTATTAACATTTTGATGTGTCAGTCTCATGTCAATGAAATATCACCATTGATTTCTTGAGTTTAAGCAGCAGTTTACTATTAGAGGTAGCTCAAGACCTTAAAGTTTCATGTTTTTAGAACAAAAAGGTATTAGTTGGCACAAAAATTAGGAAAATGAAAATATTTATTGAAATCTATTTTTATTAGGGAATTGGTACAGTAGAATAACTTAAGTCTTACAATATCAATTTTCATAAAAAGAACTTGAAAATGTGTCTGCCAAATTCTGAGTTTTGCAGTCTTAATATGTACGCTGATGCTCCTCAACCACCTGGTTGAGTTGCTACATAAACAAACACTGATATTTTATTGATTTGAACAGTTTACTTGAAATTAAATCTCTTGAGCCAGCCTATTATCCAAGTGGTTAGTTTTCTGACCACTCGGTTGAACAGGCTCTGGGTTTGAATCTCAGTCTTTACATGAATATTCATAGTGGTTCAGAATCCACTTCAAATTGTTTGGTCCCAGTCTTAATTAGCCCACAAATAGCTAAAAAAATTACCAGAGTAAAACAAATTAATCTTGATCCATATGTTCCTATTGGAGAAACCTTTAAATAAAATTATTGGGTTCTATTGGTTTGGAGAATATTAGATTTTTATGTGATCAATAAGATCAACTTTTATTGAGGATTCAACTATTTATTAGCTAGTCGGATATATTTTAAGATGTGTAATTGTCAAGAAATACTTTAAGACCTCCATGACAAAATTACAGGAGGGTCCTAAAATTACTTCCTATGTACACTACTAGTAACCACAAGTTTGGAAGAAAACAAAATTTGAGGCGAGTGGTTTCAAGATTAACACTCCAGATGTGTGTAGGGGCCATCGTGACCCGATGAGTATGCCCACTGCACTAGCAACCTTCAATTCCTCCCTATTTGTATTTCTCTCTTCTGTGTTAGTAAAAGTTTCATTGTGTGTTTATGTCCATTACTTGCTATTGTATGTCTTATGTCTTGCACAGCATGGCCAAATGTAGCCCTTGTTCCATAAAAACCCAATCAACCAGATGTGTGGTTAAAAATGGATCATATTTCACTGGATTTTTTGTTTTCACAGGATACAATTCAAATTTGATGTTTCAGAATGACATGAATAAGAGAAACCATAGTATTTTATGTAAAAAGCAGAATTTGCTTTTTTCGCAGGTTACCTCTTCATATAAATTTTAGGCTTTAAGAATCACTGGTATATTAAAAAAAGAACTATATATATTTTTACTTGTTTCACAAATTCAATAAAACTGAATTTTAAGTGTTTATAAATTTTCCATACTGCTAATAGTTTCATTCATCTTTTTAATTTGGTTACATTCAGTATTACTTTTGCTCACACGTATGCTCTGATAACTGAGTTTATGGAATTGTAATTTCAAATTGGAGGAGAGAAGTGTCACAAGTAAAAGACAAGAAATGTGACCCAGTTGAAATATTTCCAGTTTAAAATTTTTTTCTCAATGAATGTATGTTGTGCATTATTAGCTTACATGGTAACAAATTTGTATTGTTTTGTTCATTTATTAAAATGTCATTTATATTTTTCAGCTATATTACATATCTCTGAATCAAAGTTTTCCAACTGAATATGAAAAGAAAAATAGTACAGGTTATGTCACTTAGAGTCATTCAATATTCAGCAATATATGACTACATGATGTTTGTTCTTGATGACTTTCATATGGCATTATAGCTCAAAGCAGTGTATGCCAATTGAAATCAAGTTATTTAAAAAAATCATAGATTTAAATCACTAATTTTCTTTTTTCTTAAGTTTATTAATATTGAAAATAAAATAACCCGGGACAATACAAATCAGTTTAACAGCTTCTACCCAGCAACACCCCAGATTGGTCCTTTTTAAAACTGACAATTACTGGCCTCCCTATTTTGAGGACACTAAAGATAATTGTATTGATTGGGATGCACTGAGTTCCAACTTAGAGAAATTATTTGCTTCATTATAAATGTATTGGAAAACTCTTTGTTTATATAAATCATTACCAATATTAGTATATTTGCAATATTATCTCATGTTGGCGGGAAAGCTGTGCAACAACTATCAAAATATTACGACCCAAAGAGTTCCGTGTCTAAGCTATGAGTACTTAATTCTATTTCTGTGTATTGTTTCATAATTAATATTTTTAACACCTAGCACTTAATTTTGATGAATATGATAAAGAAGCTAATTTAACTTTTTGCAAGCATGCTCCTGCACTATTAATTACTACAGAACTGGTGAATCAAATAATAAATTAATGAACTAAAATGTTCAGTAGAGTTGAATGTAAGTAATTGAAATGATTATATTTTTGTTGCATGCCCTTCTCCCAAAGGCAGTCGCAAATACTGAATTTTGTTGTGTGAGCTTGCCATTTGATAGCTACTCAAAGTTTACTTTTTAGATTTTGTTGTGGATTTATTCCCTGTTAAGTATTTAAGTTATGAAGTAAAACTTTGTGTTTATAAAATGAATTTTGTGATTTGCTTTATATGAAGTATGTGGTTGAAAAAGCTAGATTGTAAGGCATAGGCTTAATGGAATTTATAAAAATAACACTTTCTTTCCCTCCACATGTACTAAAATTGCTCTTTATTCAAATATGTTGTATTGAACTTGTACACCATTCTCCTAGTTATAAGTCTTTTGCTTTTCCTTGTATTTTGATTAATCGTTTCAATTTTAAAAAAATCATGATAGAATATTTGGGAAAAGCATGAATTAAGTGTGTGATACTTAATTCTACTGTGTTTGCCCTGCACATATTTTTTGCTGTGCTTTGCTTAACAATTTAATTAAAGGATTGAATCTTGTAGTTTAAAAGTAAAGAAATATGAAATATACCTTTGGATATACTATACTAATTCTTTGTGTATTTATTTTAATTAAATAAAGATAGATTGAAAAAGCATGTAAATCTTTTGCCTATCATTTTAAAGAATAGAGTAGAAAAGCCAATTCACTCATTATGCAGCATGCTCGAACTATCAAGTGCTACAGAACTTGTGATGAATCAAAGAAGGAATAAGAGAACATTATTGTTCATTAGATATCAATGAGTGTAAGTATTAAAATGATTATATTTTGTTACATACACACTTTTAAAAGACAGTTTTAAATGGTGAACTTCGTGTCAGCTTGTCATTTGATAGCCACTCAATAAAGTTTACTTTTTAGATTTTTTTCTGGATTCATTCCCTATTTTATAGTTATGAAGTCAAATTGTGTGCATGTTTATAAGATGTGTTTTGTAATTTGTTTAGCTAGTGAGCTAGATTATAAGCCATAGGCCTAATGGAACTTTCTTTGTAAAACTAATATTTTCTCTCCAACACGTTAAAACTGCCCTTTGTTTGGTTATTGTGAATTAGCTTGTACGCCATTCTCCCAGTTTTAAATCTAGTCAGCTTATTTATAGGCTACTGAGATGGTTTCCTTTCTGAATTTTGAGTATTGAATTTTGTATTTTAATAACCGAGAAGCATGTAAATAGTGAACTTTAGGAATTGCAAAAATTATGAGTATTGAATTTTACTTTAGTGTTCTTTTGTTATTTTTTATTACCACAGGGTAGGAATTTATATAAATAAGATTTTTATTATTTTAATTTGTTTCCCCTAAGGGTTTCACTGTCCGATCAGCTTATTATTTGCACTCAGTAAAATCTTCGAAAGAATTATTCATTAGACTCAACCTTTACAAATAAATTACCAGACGAACAATATGCCTTTAGGAAGGAACTCGACAACTAAACAACTTGTCAGAATCCTTAAATTCATTGGTCGAGCTCTTCATAATAAAGAAGCTTCTGCAATACTCATGCTGGAAGTGGCTAAAGCCTTTGACAGAGTATGGCACATTGGATTACTATTTAAACTTATCAAATTTAACATCTCATTTACCTTATACAATCATATTTACTAAATAGAAAGCTTCACATTAGACATGGAAGTACAATCTCAACTGAACGTAAAATTGAAACAGGTGTGCTGCAAGGCTCTGTTCTGGGCCCAATTCTTTACCTTTTCAATGTAGCCGATTTCCCCATAAATAGAGACGACTACAATAGTATGACAGCGTTTTACGCAGACAACATTGCAATCATTATCAAATAAAGAAACATGTGTTTAAGACTCCAAAGCAAAATAGAAACCATTGAAGAATGGTGTTAAAACTGGAAAGTAGCCATAAATACACAAAAATCCCAACTTTTCATCATTAGGAAAAACAAAGCAAGGACACAAGTTAATCAAAACCTAACCCTTTTTAATAGTGAGTGACATACCAAAAAAAAAACTGCAAATTACTTAGGAGTAATTCTTGAAAGATTGTCCTGAACGAAACACACGCAACATACTTGAAAAACTTACATAAAAACTTGAACTTTAAAACAAAAACTCATCTACACTGACATCAACAGGTTTTTAGGTACTTATGCAAGTCCAGCTTGGGCAACAAATACACCAAGACATACAAATCTGCCAAAATAAAATTCTACGAGAAATTGTAAATGCTCCATTTTACATAAGAAATAAACAAATACACAATGATCTTTACATAGATACCATTCAAAACTATTTAAAAAATCAACTCAAATTATTAAAAGTGTGGTAACTAGCTTACTTTTTTAAGGTGTTCTAGTTATTTATTAAGTATTGTAGCGTGTTCATAAATAATAGACATTCACAACAAAAAGATTTTCTTCAGTATCACGAAGCATTCAAATTTTGCACATAAATAATACATAATTGGCAGTTTTAATAGTTTCATGTAGTTTTGTGTAATATATTGGTTAATTTTATTTTAATTTATTGGGAAATTTTATGCATTGATCCCTTAGAATTCTTTACCCTACTGGAATAACTATTCAATATTTATGGAATTGAAATTTGGAATGTAAAAGTTAATTCACTCATCTGATAATTGAGTGAGTATGTTGAGAAAAGATGGGTTAAAGCAAAAAGCTCTTGAAATTGATACATTTTTTATTGGAAGCTCAAAATTCCACTGAATTGGCATTATCTGGGGGATGCAATTACACTTGTTCTATGCTGTTCATAGAGCAAAGTTTCATTTTTTGTCTTAATATTTTTACCCTTTTTGTGTTTCGAATATACCTATTAAATACTTGTCAAAGAATTTGAAAAATACACATTTGATTTCAAATTTATGTATTTTCATGTCGTCTCTTTTTTTACTGTTAACTTAAAAAAAATCACAATTTTTTCACCAAAATAAGTTATTTTTGCAAGCTAAAAATTAATGAGCAATAGGAATTTTTTCATGGTGCAAGTTCCTTTTATTTTATTCTATTGGTGACATGGTTTTTTCTCAAAAGCAAGTCCTGTACCAAATAATTATTTCATTTCAAAATAATAGAATTCAAAACATTTTATTCATATATGATATATAATACAAAAAAAATCCTGAAATTTGTATGATTGAAAAAATTCATAATATAGTGTCAGTGAGATCTGGCAACCTTATTTATCTGGGTCCAATAAAATTCACTTCACTGGTAATGGGTTAAACTCAAAGCAATCTAACCTGCTTGAGAACCAAATGGAAAAACATTGCTCATGCTTGGCATTTGGGGCACTGTCTATTTACTCTATCATGTGATTTACTTTGCTAATTCCTGTCTCGTTTTAATCTTCCAAAATGTACCCGGCTATATTTCATAATACATTAATGTTTTACATAAAAATATTAATGTATAAATAAATCAAAACTATCTAGAAGCTACTCTGTAATTTGCGTGTCTCATGTCCAACAAATTTAAACTTGTACGGGCAAGGAATTAAAGTCGTAAAAATCCGATTTAAATAAAAAAAAGTCTGATTTAAATTAAATAAATCTGGTTTTCTTTAATGATTTTTTTCATACCCTGCTTATTATTTAACTGCCCTATATGATTCGTTTATATCTGTTTCCAAAGGCATAATGTCCTATAAATATGTAGTAGCTTCCTATGGAAGCTGACACAGATAAATACAAGATCCCCTAAGGGTTTAAACATGTTAGAAAGACATGCAAATCACAATGCAGTTTCTAGATAAGTGATTTATATTTAACATTATATATGGAGGAGTTAGAAAATGTGGCAGAACAAATGTTAGCAAGATTGAAACTAAAATTTTTCTGTGGGCCTTGTTGCTTTTATTCTTCCATTTGAATTCTATTTCGTGATACAAATCCATAATATTTACAATTATAAATTAAAAATAAACATTATAATAAGGAAAAACAAAAATGAGTTTAAAATTTTTATAAATCATAATTAAAATTAATTTTAATTTCCATCCTTTTAATTACCTAACTTGTTTCAAGTGTAAAAACTAAGTTTAACTATTAAGTTGAAAATATTCTTCCTACAAGTACAGAAATAGTAGTGGTAAGATGGCTTTATGAATGACTTGTCTTTTTACACAATTATTAAAATACAAATGAATTTACCCTATTGCAAAGGAGATATCTGGGATACAATGTTTTCGCAGAGGAAATATAAAAAAACCGAATGATACTAGATGAATATTTTGCCTTTTGCAAATATTAAGTTCTTTATGTTTAAACTCAGTTGATTTTCGTTTGGAAGGCTTATTAAATAAGCTAGTAAGTGATGGTCATCCATTACTCATTTATAACATTCTGAAAACAAATGTTAAACAGTGCTGATTCCTTTATCAGAAATACTAAATTCCCTCATTAAAGGGCATTAATTCAAGTCCATCCCACCTTTCCATGGGAGATAGTAAATCGAAATTAACCGAAAACACTTTGTGCAATGTATTAACTGATTCCATATGTATAAAACAGCCTCTGCTGATGAACAGATTTGTGACTTACTTTCAGTGAGCAAAAAGAGAAACATTTGTACGTCAGTTGTCATTGTCCCCAACATAATCACTGTCTATTCGAGGCCATAACTCCTTGTCTTCTCATATGGGAGATAAATATTTTTAATGATAAACTAATTTTGTTTTAAAAAAAACCGTCTATACCAAGCATGCTCGCCCCCTTGGAATCCTTTAAAACTTTTATGGTAGGGCTCTCGAACATAATGGATAAATATTACAAATAGTATGAATAACAAAATTTGAAGTGATTCGATCTCGCTTTTCAGAAGGAGCACTGTTCTAGGTTATTGAATTTTTAACCCTCCTGGTGGTTTATTTTCCCGCCCTTTGGGGGCAATTTTATCAAAATTTTGATTTTGCTCACTTTTAAATATCAAGAAAATGAAAATTCGATGAAATTTCCTATTGCCATTTGAGACAAATTTTAAGCATTTTTTAATCAAAAATAAACTAAATTGAATTTAATTTTATACAAATAAAGTAAAAAACGTTGAACTCAAAATGAAAAACAAATCTCAAGAGACCAAATAATGAAGAAATAAAATCACAAACAAGAAATTTTTCAGAGCAAAAAGATAAGAAAATGAAAAAAAAATTAATTTCCCGATTTTAAACATTCTTTTGCCACGATTTCAAGCGTCTATAAACTTTATTAAACTCTTCATTTGAAAGTCTTAATTTCATCATTCCCATTATCTGTTCTCCCTGGGAGTTTCTCTTCTGTCAGTAAAACTTTCATTTTGTGTGTCTATTACTTGATATTGTATGCCTTGTGTCTGGCGCAGTATGGCCCTTGCGCCATAAACCCCAAATCAACACCACTCTAATCTTATATTTTCAATGTTTTATAAATTTTAAAGATTTTCTTGATGTTCAAAATTTTCATTCCAATCCAATACATCACTCAACATTTCGTTATATTCCGACATATTCTAGAAACCAATTTCATATTTAATTTTCTAACATGATCTAAAATAAATTTATCACTGATTTTGATACTCGGATATAAGATTTTGTTTTTTTTCTATATCAATTGCTATATTTCTATTTTTAGTAATTGTACTTTTATTTCTTTTATATTCATCCCGTTTCCTTTTTGCTGATTCTATTATTTTATCAAGTTCTTCGTCTGTCAGTCGGGAGAAGAAAATTTTCTTGCTTAATAAAAGTCTATCTAAATCTTTATTGAAATTTAGTGTAATGAATCCTTCAACTTCAAGCATTTTTGCTGTATCTGAAGAATATATTGGGTCATCGGGAAAGTTCTGCGGTTTTCCAAATCGAAGCGCGCTTTCTTATTACTATTTTGCTACCGCTGATAAGGAGTGACCTTGATTGAAGCAGATGTGTAAATTCGGTTTTTTTCTGCTTTCACTGCATAATTCTAGCTTGTGTTGTGGCACAATTTTTGTTTCACTGCAGTGCTAATAATGAACCAAAAAAGTTCATTTTCGTCATATGATCTTTTATTTTAAGAAAGGAAAAAATGCTAGTAAAACTGCTCGTAAAATTTGTGCTGTATATGGACAAAGTGCTGTTTCTGATGGCAGTTCGAATGGATGATTCATAATTTAATACATTGTCTGCCAAATCCTTAATTGCTCTTTTTTTTCTATATTTCGCTCTTTTAATTCATCAGCAATTGGTTTATGAAATTCTAGTAAAGATTTCTGAATGCTTAGTTCTCCCAGTAGTTTTTCATTATTTTTTCTTGTTTCAGCATCTAGTTTAACTATTTTTATTAAATTTTTTAATTACTTTTTCTCTTTCTATCATTTATATAAGTAGAAAATTAAATTATACTCCGAGTAGATTTATTTTTTACTCCGAGTAGATTTTTTTCAAATAAATGATTGAAATTAAAGGTTACATAATTATCAAACACGTGAGAGTCACATGCAAAAATGTCAGAAGTGTGAGAAGGCATAGCAAAGCTGTTTTTAAAAGCTTTTTGAAACAACTTCTATGCCTTTTCAAACGAAAATCACCTGTCCATCAACTGCTCGGGTAAAGGGCATCGGGAAAGAGGCACTCGCGAAACACATTAGCGGCCCAACTTTGATTTTTTTTCGAAAGGGGATCAAACGGCAAGCCTCGTAGTGACATCTGCAGGTTATCTCCATAGGCTCGTCTTTTGCAAAATAGAGAAGTTTTAGAAAAATTGGCCTTATCGTGTTGGATGAGGTATCTCTTGGAAACCACTTGGAGTGTTTCCAAGAGATACTCCTTGGAACTTGGCCATTTTGTCACACCAAAACAAAATTTAAAACTGCGGTACTGAGAAATTAAGACTGTATACACCACGCTTTGCTATCTTATCACAGAAATAATATTTTTTTACTTTTGTAGTTCATGTTCCTGTTGTCGTTCTATTCTATTTCAGGTATATTGAGCTCTTCACTTTGGGATAAGCATTTATGATATTTTTAGGAACAGTTAATCGTTACGACTATGACTGAATGTCCTGGGTTTACTGTTTCAGGCAGAAAGTTTTAATTGGAGAAGTTTTAGAATACATAAAATCTTAAACTGATCAGAAATTCCAGATGTGATTGGTTAAAAGTTGATGAGAACGTTCCAGTCCTAAATCATTAGACAGATTTGGATACCGCATATTCCAATAGAGAAGCAGATTCAACTACGTACTAACAATCAGTCTGATGAAGAAAAATAGGAAGACGGAAGGGTTTCATTAAACTCATGTATAACATTACGTAAAAGATTAATTTTTGCACTAGAAAAAGTTGTATGTCTGCGAAGGTAATTAAACAACTTTTCAGGGGTGAAGACAAATTTATAAAAGAGAAACCAAAACACTTAAAGCAGTTTAAATTAACATGTTTAGTAAATCCTAAGCAAACACTGTACTTTGCATTAAATATTACTACTTAAACTGTTTAAATTTTTTTGAAATATTTCTTTTATGTCATCGTATTATTTTTTGTAAATGACATTTAGTTTCTCTTTCAGAGCACTTATCTATATATTAATACGTGAAGAAAAAACTTTGTACCCCTTTTTAAGCACATTGCGCGCACGGAGGAGTATGAGATTTGGCATAATTTGCCACCACATAAGTTAGTATTGAAAGTTAATTGCATCATTTTGCTGATCAGAAACTTAAATACAAAGGAAGCATTAGTCAATGGAACAAGAATGCGCATCAAATTTATGCATCGTAATGCTATTGATTGCGAAGTTTTAACTGGAACCGCACGTAATAAGAGAATTTTGATTCCACGTATAAATTTAACATATTCCGGAACTATTTTACCATTTAACTTTCAAAGAACTCAATTTCTAATTATACCTGCATTTGCGATGGCAATAAATAAGTCTCAAGGACAAACATTCGAAAAATTGGAATTTTATTGAGGCAGCCAGTTTTTATACATGGTCAGTTGTACGTCGCAGCAAGTAGAGTTCGATCATTCGATGATTTGAGATTTTATATTTCAGAATATAACGGTCAAGGGCATTTAGCAAACCATGAAAGAGTTTTTACAAAAAACATCGTCTACACAAGTTTTGAATCATTAAATTCATTGTCGAACTATTTCAAGTTCAATGGACATTAATTTTTTTAACCACCCGGTTTTTTTTTGTTTCAATAAAAGCACGTATTCCTTATTTCATTTTTGGATTTATTTTTTATTTAAATTTTATATAATTTGAAAAAGATAGGCAAATTAACTGTGTAGCCTTGGCGAAACCTGTGGACAGTATAGCAATAAAAAAAACCCAAGAAAATGTCAAGCAACGCGTTATTGTTTTTTAGATATGGCTTAACCAAGCTATACCGCATTTTTCCTATGACGTATTTGTACATGCTCGCAGCTTACGTAATAGAACAAAATTCAAATAAATTATATGCAATGAATATAGAGGTATACTCTTTGACAAAAGAACCTTATTAACGTTCAAACTTAAAAATTAAATGGATTACGGTCGAATTTCGACCACTGGGCGACCACTAGTTTATATTATAAAGCTAGTCAAGACCCGCAAATTTTTATAAAAGTGACTTGTTAGATGTAAGTATCTTTCCGTAACGCCTCTTACGCAATTTTTGGATAGCTTCAAAAATGCTGCACTCGTCTGGTCCCGTGGAGACTCTGGATTTTTTAAGTTTTACTGCATTTCAGTTTTAAGTAAAAGATACCCTGTATAATGGCTCTTCCTTTCCTACTCCACTAAATTTTGCAATTAACTTTTTATTTCGTGTTGGATGTTTACGTTACATGTTGGAACTCCTCTCGACTTGGTGCCTCATTAATTATCTAGACTAATTTGAGACTAATCCTGATTTTTAAACTGTTTTCTAAGAACGAAATGCAAGGTTTCTCGAGATGATGGTCGATGATAGGCTGATCAGATTCCTAAAAGTGAATATCTTCCTCAACACTACACGCTCCCAGTCATGGATGTGTTTGGGGACTTGTATGATGTTGCATGCTAGCTTGAGAGGTTGAAAATTTAGATTTCATTAATGAAATCAGGCAAAAGCGAAATATTTAACTTTATGAACTATTCAAAAGAAATTGTTCAAAATTTAGATTTTTTTTATTCAACGAAAGCAAACTTCCAGTGCACCACAGAAGTACAACACGGGGCTTAGAGTAGCAACACTGGCCATGTTTTACCCAACCAAAAATTTGGATTTAGCGTCAAATTTTTGTATATAGAGAATGTCTACATAGTGAGACGAGGTACAGAGCAAAAATAGGAAAAATAACGTTACTGGCCACATTAAACATTAATTATACACCCCACCATAATCTCATACACCTCATTGAACTTAAACATTTTTGGTCCCCATTAGGAATAGTGACTAAAAATAGGATTTTCAAAGCACAGAATTGGGCAAAAAATATTCAAACACAAATTCTTTTCATTGAAATCAGGGCCGGCTTAAGAATTGCGTAACCTGATTCGATCACTCCTTAAGGGTTAACTATAGGTGGTGAATTAATGTAGTGTTTGCTTTTTTTCTTAATACTAGGAATGCGTTATGGGACTTGGTTTTATTTGATGATTTTTTATTTTCCAATTAGTTGTAAGTGTGTTGGACTGATGGCGCCATCTAGTGATTTTAAAAGAAGTTAATCTAAGGAACGAATTTATTTTTGTCATTCATTCTGGGAATGTGCTATTTTTAGAAAATGGTTTGAACAATTGTGGTGGGGTTTAATAATTCTTTTAAAAGACATGTCAGCCAGGTGGAAGAAGTAACAAAAAAGATTTATTTTCTAGCTGTAGCGTGATACTTTAGAATTAAATGGAGAATTTTTTTTTTTTTAAAGAAAATTATGTGCGTGCGTGCGTGCGTGCGTGCGTGCGTGCGTGCGTGTGCGTGTGCGTGTGCGTGTGCGTGTGCGTGTGTGTGTGTGAGGGTGGATTTGAACTCATCAAAAGGTAATCGCGGCCGCCCGTTTTACACAAGCACTTTAACCGTTCGATCACCTACTTTGTATAATACATATAGAATACTAACTCGTGAATTTACAGCTTAAGGGAGTGAAAGTATGTGTTTTTTTTTCCTTGAGAATAGTGCCCTTATGAAGAATGAATATGAATATAAAAACAAATAAAGTTGAATTTATAAACCTTAGCTATATAACAAGTTTATTACCAAGATTTTAAAGTATGCGAATTGTATGTAATGACAGGAAAAGTATCAGAATATAGAAGACTCTGGAACTTGTGACAATATGACTAAGGATTTATGTGTAGGTTAATTAAGATAACAGAAGGAGTTAAACACGTAGTCACCGATAGGATACAAGCTTAAGTAAATGAGAAAGCTTTTAAACGCATTGCTATTTAGGAGAATGGTGTTGTTTTTCTGATTGTGAGGAAAGCAAATGAAACTACATCATGCCAATGAATCACATATGACATGCCCGAACTGGAACTTTCTATAGGGGTTTTAGCTATGAAATAGTGACGAAGGGATTATCTTAATACTCTAACGTTGGAACTCGGAACATAAGTAATTGAGGCCAACCAATATATGCGAAGATTTTAAGCTTATGAACACTACATGTAAGATAGAATTTATAATACGGAAACCTTTTTTACATTTTAATGAATTTATATACAACATGAGCTTGAAGAAAATGTGAATGTTTAAGGGTGAATGTTTTGTAGGGAAAATTATTATTATTACAATTTGAGGGGAGGACTTTGAGATATGAATAGGACACACAGGCATAACGGTGTATGAAACATTACATTTTTAGGTAAATAAGAAGTAACTAACCAAAGATTTATAGTATACATATTATAAGCGATGGCAAGGAACCGTATAAGATTGATATTATTAGAAGCCTCTGGAACTGAGAATATGACTAAGGATTGTTTTTGCACGTGTAAGTTAATTAAGATAACAGAAGGAACGGAGTTAAACACCGAGTCACAGATAACGATAGAAACTATTTGATAATAAGAGGCTTTTTAAAGCATAGTTGGAGCATCTTGGGTCTTTGAATTACTTTGCATCTTGTTTTGGGGTTTTTCTGCCCTTTTTTACTGTTTTTAAATAAATCATGGATTCTAAGGACATTAGACCTGCAAAGAAAATGCGTGCAGACAAAGAACTGTGTTTGCAGAAATATTGTAAAGATTCTTTATGTTATGAGTATGGTAAACTGTTTACAGATCGTGAAGGCTGGGTATATTTTTGTCGATTGGAAAACGAATTAACGTACTTAAAGAAAGAGGAAACTACTATTGAAATTTATGGTAAAAAATGTACTGTGCCTCGGCAACTTGTAGCATACGGAGACGTAGGAATAAGCTATGCCTTTAGCGGATCTTGTATTGCAGCCAAGCCTTGGTCTCCTTTACTATTGGAAATAAAGGCAGAAGTGGAACGAATAATTGGCACAAGATTTAATTTTGTGTTGGTGAACCGTTATAAAGATGGTAAGGACTGTATAGGTGCCCATAAAGACAATGAGAAGGACTTGGATCTTAATGCACCCATAGCGTCTGTTTCATTTGGACAGAAAAGGCAATTTGTGTTTTCTAGAAAGAACTACAATTCTCTAAAAATTGTTCTGGAAAATGGAAGCTTGCTTGTGATGAAGTATCCAACAAACCAATTTTGGTTTCACAGCTTGCCCCGTGGGGATGCATTATGGCCTAGAATAAACTTAACGTTTCGTAAAATTCTTGTATAAAGCAGCGATAAACCACTTATGTGCCCCCGAACTAGAACTCAGTGTCGTACACTAGACGATATTTGGACAACGTTGCAATTTATCTTTGTCTTTCTGAATAGTATTTTTATAAATGCTTATATCTTGTTGTTTTAAATAAATTTTTTAGCGTGTCTTACCACATATTCTGTATTTAGGACTTTTTTATTACATAATTTTATAAATTGTTTTTAAAATGCAAGATCTGAAATGAAATTTTTCTTTGCTATAAAGATTTATCTTTTTAAGTTAGATGTTTTTACTCAAAAATTAATTATACATTAGATGTTATAGCACATATTTTCAATGCAGAAATTTTGTTTTAAGTATTGTACACACTTAAGTAAGAGTAAACTTTTGAAAACTTTACAAGACCCGTACTATGAACGTACACATTTTGAATAAGTTGTAATTGTATTGAAATCATTTATGCTATAAAATCCAAACCAACTGTTATTTTTTAATTAATCTTTCCTTGCATATTTTTTTTAAATAAATCTTCCTAAATTTTAGTGATTTAATTTTTATTATACAGATTTACAAACTGTTTTTGGTTGAAATATAAGGATTTATATTTTTAAAAATTAGATGCTTTTATTCTTAATTATATATTAGATACTATTACACATATTATTATTACATTGAAGATTTTTAAAAAACGTTTAACAATTGAAAAAATATATATACTTTAAATATTATTACAAACATTTAAATGCAATTTGCTTTTTATTTTTAATTTTACAATTAAGACATTTTTTAAAAGTTTGATTCTTAAAGTGTGTTTTATGCATAGTAAAAAAAAACAATACTAAAAAACATGTAAGAGTAAAAATATTTTATACATTAATTTGAAACTTTGCAAGACCCATACCATGTTTCCTTGCACATTTGAAGTCGTGAAAAATAGTTTATTAAAACCATTTGTCCTTGAAGTTCTAAATTAAATGTCCTTTTTCTTTTATGCTTTTGCAAACCACACATTTTACTAAATATGAACTTCCTTTTATTTGAAAACCTTATGCATATTGTGCAGTTTAAATTGCAAAGCAAAATTCCAATACTGTACGAAGCTATAAAGTATTTTACAAGATATTTCATATTGTTCTCTTAATTTACATCTAATTCATTACTACGTTAAAGTGGATAGCATGTGAGTTTTCTGTTTTTAAAAATAATGTGTGCACATCTGTACTGCTAAGCAAATTAACTTCTGCCTTTTCTTGATATTTAATGCATAATCTAAATATTTACGCACACCGCTGATAGTTTTACACATGAGTAAAATTAAATAATAACTGAAATTTTAAATATTAGTGTGAATTTTAAAATGAACAAATATTGCTGACATATTGGATTAAATCTGAATTCTATGTATTCTCAAAACAACAATGCAAGAAAAAACAGAGACACTTCTTAAACAGATTGAAGGAAGTCACATGGAAACAAAGTAAATTAGAACACTTTTTAATAGAAAAAACATTGATTCATATATTTTACAAAACTAATACATTGTAGTAAAAAAGAACTTATTTTTACATACTTGCATTTTTTAAGAGACACATATTTACGACGAGCCAATTATTAAATGCCATCACCTCAGCTTTGGGGCAATGCAAATTATTTTTGTGATGACCACATGATAGTTTTTGGATCTTTTTGTTGCTACTTAGTGCACATAGTACATCGAATTTGGGACACCCGTATTGTTCCAAGTTGATATTCGGAATATTCAATGCATCTAGGCATTTCTTTTCCACACAACCACCTTTGTAAGCAACTAGGTACTGAGTGGCACTCTTGGTCTGTTCGTACAATTCTAAAAGCTTAGAGTCTAAACTTTCTAAAGGAGACACACTTTCCCATGCCACGGAACAGAAAGGGAGACCACATATGTAATTTTCAACATATCGAACAGTTTTTTTATCTTTTGCACTCAGTTTATGCTTATAAGGCGATAAGTTAAAACGAATACTTGAAGCTACTTGCGATTTTATGGCGATGTATCCGTATTCACGTACTAAGAAACCCTCTTGAGTCTGAAATCCGTCAAAATCCACAATTGCACAAATATTAAACATTGCTATTGAAATGTGCTAGCTGTTCTTGGAAAAAGAATTGTAAACTAGAGGCACGAAGAACTGGACTATATACACTTACTAATCAAGTGAATAACACCATACACTTACTAATCAGTAAAGTTAAAATTTATCTTAGTCTTATCTTTTGTGAGTAACTATGAGCGCATAAGTGAAGAATGTACTCAGAAAACATGTGCTTGTGATAATGCGCCAAGTAAAATTGTGTGTTGTAATGCAAGAAGATTTTAACGAAAGGATATACTTAAATGTGCATGTGATTTTTCTTTTTACTCTACCACTAGTATCTTAGACAAGTATCAGATTTTTAAAAAAATGACGAAGAGAAACTTTTCAACACAATCTGTACTATAATTTTACACTTAAGAGTAACAGAGCATAATATAATTTTAAGGAAAATGAGTAATCAGTATGCAAATTTGAAGCCTAAAGTTCCAAGCATGTCTATGCTCAATAAACGCCTATCTACGTTTAGAGATTGGCCACGCACAGATGTTGACATTAGGGACTTGGCCGAAAATGGATTGTATTATACGGGTGTCTCGGGCGGGGTTAGGTGTTATTGGTGTGGAGGAGGGCTTGAAAATTGGCAAAAGGAGGATATAGTCAGACACGAACACATAAAGTTTTATCCAAAATGTTTGGTAGCCCAACAAGGACCGATTGTTGACCCTAGATTAAAAGGAACACCCATAGATGAAATTGTACAGGTGTTGGATGAAACAAACAATAATGCCAATGTTTTTATAAAACCTGATGTAAAACTTTACTGCTCATACAATGACAAGGACGAACGACTTTGTAAAATTTGCATGGAATCGGAAATGGATGCTACTTTACAGCCTTGCGGTCATTTGGTTACATGCATGAGATGTACGAAGAGTCTCTCAACGTGTCCTATGTGCCGAACCAATATTTTACGTAAAATTAAAACGTACATTTGTTACTAAACAGTCTATTTATTAGTACATGTAGTAGATGCAATTTCAAGTGATTTATTGAACACAGTGTGGAAGAATTGTAAAAGGGTGGTTTTGAGTTGAATGTCATGAAATTAACACTCGTACTACAGCAAAAAAGACTAATAAGGAAGTTTAAGACTTTTCTAAAAAGCATAAGACTTTTATCAAGGACTTGTGGAAAAAATCTTGTAGGAAAGACCTTTTTACCCCTTATAAATATATTGACTATTTTTATTATTATTTGTTTGTTCATTACATGTTAAACCTATTTACTAAAGAGGAATTTTAAAATGCCTTAAAAAAGGAGTTACTAAATGCTTTAGGAAAAATGTGTAAATGTACTTTAATGCAAGAAAAAGAACGCTTGAAATAAATATTCATCTAGCTATTATTTTTAGTACTTATCAATCATCTTGGTGTATTGTTTATTTTCTAAATTAAACCTTTCGTACTTTTAAATCTTAAAACAAAAAGAAAGGAAAAGTAACCATCTAGAATAGTAAACACCAAATTAAAAAAAAAAACATTTTTAAAAATATTTTCTTATAATTTTTTACCTTTGCCTTTTTTTGTTGTTGAATAAACATTGTCATACAAAATTAGTATATTTGTTGTGTAGAATATTTTTTTAAAACACTGAATTGAAGAAAAAAAATCATTTATTGAAAAAAGAATCAACAGTTTATATATATTTGTAACAACATATCTTACAGGTCTTTTACATACATCTCTCTAACAGTATTGAAAATATCTGTGGTATTCAAATTCTCAAAAACATTTTCCTCCATTATTATGTAATAAAAGTTTAACAGTTTATTGCTCTGTCTTACAAAATTAATAGCAAACTCTTTCCAGTTAACAACACATAAAGCAAGGGCGAAAAATTCGCAAAAGCGTTCGTCAACGCTCATCGTCATACATTTATGTACAGATTGATTGACAATTTCATTCTTACAACCTAAACAGTCAAAAAGAGTATTTATATTTTTTGACACAATATCCTTTAGGCACTTGCAGAGAGAAGCTATGACTTCTCTACAACAATCAGATTTAATGGTATCACTGCAGTAAGGTTTGTAAGATGGTATCATATAATCTACCAAGAGATTATATGATTCTAGATTTGATAATAATAATAAAAGCCGATAAACCGAAATTTCAAGCAAAGTTAATGCAACTCACCACTTGATTCAGTTTTTTGCAGAGATAAAGTCGTTCTACGTCATATGATTCTAGAGTTGATAACAATAAAAACCGATAAACTGAAATTTCAAGCAACGTTAATGAACTCGCCTTTATCTCTTGGTTAAGTTGAAGCTTTATTGAAAACGTGTACCTCAAAGTTCTGAAAATGATGCGTTTTACAAATCGACCCAAAGTGTGTGAAAGAATGTATTTCAACGATCAGGTGTTTCCAAGGGAAAGCTTAAGTTTGACGATGCAATCACTTCCTGACAATGCTATGTTATACTTTTCACCTTGGTGACTATTTATTCGTGCTAATCAATAACTTCAACGGTTCCACACGTGTCCACATACGTAAATTTGCTTTGCATGAAAACAATGTCTTGAAACCAACGAAGGACTGTGTTTCCCTGCATCCAAAAACATGGTACATTCTAATGCAAAAGTTGAGCACATTTTTCGCTTTTGCAACTGCCTCCAACGTTAAAGTTATAGAAAAAGAAGTCTGCCTTTCTAAAGTGTTTGATGTGGGGGAAATGCACTTAGTTTTACAACGTGTATTTCAGAAAAGAAATTATACTTTTAAGTTCTCGCCCAACTGTGTGTTTATGAATTCTGATCAGTATTTTAAACTGTGTGAAATCTACGGCAATGTGTTAGATGTATTGAAGATATCGCTTTTGACGTATTTGTTGCCATATTATGTGAAACTGGAAATCAAAAAATGTTTTCCTGGTGAAAGTTACAAACCTTACTGCAGTGATACCATTAAATCTGATTGTTGGAGAGAAGTCATAGCTTCTCTCTGCAAGTGCCTAAAGGATATTGTGTCAAAAAATATAAATATTCTTTTTGACTGTTTAGGTTGTAAGAATGAAATTGTCAATCAATCTGTACATAAATGTATGACGATGAGCGTTGACGAACGCTTTTGCGAATTTTTCGTCCTTGTTTTATGTGTTGTTAACTGGAAAGAGTTTGCTATTAATTTTGTAAGACAGAGCAATAAACTGTTAAACTTTTATTACATAATAATGGAGGAAAATGTTTTTGAGAATTTGAATACCACAGATATTTTCAATACTGTTAGAGAGATGTATGTAAAAGACCTGTAAGATATGTTGTTACAAATATATATAAACTGTTGATTCTTTTTTCAATAAATGATTTTTTTTCTTCAATTCAGTGTTTTAAAAAAATATTCTACACAACAAATATACTAATTTTGTATGACAATGTTTATTCAACAACAAAAAAAGGCAAAGGTAAAAAATTATAAGAAAATATTTTTAAAAATGTTTTTTTTTTAATTTGGTGTTTACTATTCTAGATGGTTACTTTTCCTTTCTTTTTGTTTTAAGATTTAAAAGTACGAAAGGTTTAATTTAGAAAATAAACAATACACCAAGATGATTGATAAGTACTAAAAATAATAGCTAGATGAATATTTATTTCAAGCGTTCTTTTTCTTGCATTAAAGTACATTTACACATTTTTCCTAAAGCATTTAGTAACTCCTTTTTTAAGGCATTTTAAAATTCCTCTTTAGTAAATAGGTTTAACATGTAATGAACAAACAAATAATAATAAAAATAGTCAATATATTTATAAGGGGTAAAAAGGTCTTTCCTACAAGATTTTTTCCACAAGTCCTTGATAAAAGTCTTATGCTTTTTAGAAAAGTCTTAAACTTCCTTATTAGTCTTTTTTGCTGTAGTACGAGTGTTAATTTCATGACATTCAACTCAAAACCACCCTTTTACAATTCTTCCACACTGTGTTCAATAAATCACTTGAAATTGCATCTACTACATGTACTAATAAATAGACTGTTTAGTAACAAATGTACGTTTTAATTTTACGTAAAATATTGGTTCGGCACATAGGACACGTTGAGAGACTCTTCGTACATCTCATGCATGTAACCAAATGACCGCAAGGCTGTAAAGTAGCATCCATTTCCGATTCCATGCAAATTTTACAAAGTCGTTCGTCCTTGTCATTGTATGAGCAGTAAAGTTTTACATCAGGTTTTATAAAAACATTGGCATTATTGTTTGTTTCATCCAACACCTGTACAATTTCATCTATGGGTGTTCCTTTTAATCTAGGGTCAACAATCGGTCCTTGTTGGGCTACCAAACATTTTGGATAAAACTTTATGTGTTCGTGTCTGACTATATCCTCCTTTTGCCAATTTTCAAGCCCTCCTCCACACCAATAACACCTAACCCCGCCCGAGACACCCGTATAATACAATCCATTTTCGGCCAAGTCCCTAATGTCAACATCTGTGCGTGGCCAATCTCTAAACGTAGATAGGCGTTTATTGAGCATAGACATGCTTGGAACTTTAGGCTTCAAATTTGCATACTGATTACTCATTTTCCTTAAAATTATATTATGCTCTGTTACTCTTAAGTGTAAAATTATAGTACAGATTGTGTTGAAAAGTTTCTCTTCGTCATTTTTTTAAAAATCTGATACTTGTCTAAGATACTAGTGGTAGAGTAAAAAGAAAAATCACATGCACATTTAAGTATATCCTTTCGTTAAAATCTTCTTGCATTACAACACACAATTTTACTTGGCGCATTATCACAAGCACATGTTTTCTGAGTACATTCTTCACTTATGCGCTCATAGTTACTCACAAAAGATAAGACTAAGATAAATTTTAACTTTACTGATTAGTAAGTGTATGGTGTTATTCACTTGATTAGTAAGTGTATATAGTCCAGTTCTTCGTGCCTCTAGTTTACAATTCTTTTTCCAAGAACAGCTAGCACATTTCAATAGCAATGTTTAATATTTGTGCAATTGTGGATTTTGACGGATTTCAGACTCAAGAGGGTTTCTTAGTACGTGAATACGGATACATCGCCATAAAATCGCAAGTAGCTTCAAGTATTCGTTTTAACTTATCGCCTTATAAGCATAAACTGAGTGCAAAAGATAAAAAAACTGTTCGATATGTTGAAAATTACATATGTGGTCTCCCTTTCTGTTCCGTGGCATGGGAAAGTGTGTCTCCTTTAGAAAGTTTAGACTCTAAGCTTTTAGAATTGTACGAACAGACCAAGAGTGCCACTCAGTACCTAGTTGCTTACAAAGGTGGTTGTGTGGAAAAGAAATGCCTAGATGCATTGAATATTCCGAATATCAACTTGGAACAATACGGGTGTCCCAAATTCGATGTACTATGTGCACTAAGTAGCAACAAAAAGATCCAAAAACTATCATGTGGTCATCACAAAAATAATTTGCATTGCCCCAAAGCTGAGGTGATGGCATTTAATAATTGGCTCGTCGTAAACATGTGTCTCTTAAAAAATGCAAGTATGTAAAAATAAGTTCTTTTTTACTACAATGTATTAGTTTTGTAAAATATATGAATCAATGTTTTTTCTATTAAAAAGTGTTCTAATTTACTTTGTTTCCATGTGACTTCCTTCAATCTGTTTAAGAAGTGTCTCTGTTTTTTCTTGCATTGTTGTTTTGAGAATACATAGAATTCAGATTTAATCCAATATGTCAGCAATATTTGTTCATTTTAAAATTCACACTAATATTTAAAATTTCAGTTATTATTTAATTTTACTCATGTGTAAAACTATCAGCGGTGTGCGTAAATATTTAGATTATGCATTAAATATCAAGAAAAGGCAGAAGTTAATTTGCTTAGCAGTACAGATGTGCACACATTATTTTTAAAAACAGAAAACTCACATGCTATCCACTTTAACGTAGTAATGAATTAGATGTAAATTAAGAGAACAATATGAAATATCTTGTAAAATACTTTATAGCTTCGTACAGTATTGGAATTTTGCTTTGCAATTTAAACTGCACAATATGCATAAGGTTTTCAAATAAAAGGAAGTTCATATTTAGTAAAATGTGTGGTTTGCAAAAGCATAAAAGAAAAAGGACATTTAATTTAGAACTTCAAGGACAAATGGTTTTAATAAACTATTTTTCACGACTTCAAATGTGCAAGGAAACATGGTATGGGTCTTGCAAAGTTTCAAATTAATGTATAAAATATTTTTACTCTTACATGTTTTTTAGTATTGTTTTTTTTTACTATGCATAAAACACACTTTAAGAATCAAACTTTTAAAAAATGTCTTAATTGTAAAATTAAAAATAAAAAGCAAATTGCATTTAAATGTTTGTAATAATATTTAAAGTATATATATTTTTTCAATTGTTAAACGTTTTTTAAAAATCTTCAATGTAATAATAATATGTGTAATAGTATCTAATATATAATTAAGAGTAAAAGCATCTAATTTTTAAAAATATAAATCCTTATATTTCAACCAAAAACAGTTTGTAAATCTGTATAATAAAAATTAAATCACTAAAATTTAGGAAGATTTATTTAAAAAAAATATGCAAGGAAAGATTAATTAAAAAATAACAGTTGGTTTGGATTTTATAGCATAAATGATTTCAATACAATTACAACTTATTCAAAATGTGTACGTTCATAGTACGGGTCTTGTAAAGTTTTCAAAAGTTTACTCTTACTTAAGTGTGTACAATACTTAAAACAAAATTTCTGCATTGAAAATATGTGCTATAACATCTAATGTATAATTAATTTTTGAGTAAAAACATCTAACTTAAAAAGATAAATCTTTATAGCAAAGAAAAATTTCATTTCAGATCTTGCATTTTAAAAACAATTTATAAAATTATGTAATAAAAAAGTCCTAAATACAGAATATGTGGTAAGACACGCTAAAAAATTTATTTAAAACAACAAGATATAAGCATTTATAAAAATACTATTCAGAAAGACAAAGATAAATTGCAACGTTGTCCAAATATCGTCTAGTGTACGACACTGAGTTCTAGTTCGGGGGCACATAAGTGGTTTATCGCTGCTTTATACAAGAATTTTACGAAACGTTAAGTTTATTCTAGGCCATAATGCATCCCCACGGGGCAAGCTGTGAAACCAAAATTGGTTTGTTGGATACTTCATCACAAGCAAGCTTCCATTTTCCAGAACAATTTTTAGAGAATTGTAGTTCTTTCTAGAAAACACAAATTGCCTTTTCTGTCCAAATGAAACAGACGCTATGGGTGCATTAAGATCCAAGTCCTTCTCATTGTCTTTATGGGCACCTATACAGTCCTTACCATCTTTATAACGGTTCACCAACACAAAATTAAATCTTGTGCCAATTATTCGTTCCACTTCTGCCTTTATTTCCAATAGTAAAGGAGACCAAGGCTTGGCTGCAATACAGGATCCGCTAAAGGCATAGCTTATTCCTACGTCTCCGTATGCTACAAGTTGCCGAGGCACAGTACATTTTTTACCATAAATTTCAATAGTAGTTTCCTCTTTCTTTAAGTACGTTAATTCGTTTTCCAATCGACAAAAATATGCCCAGCCTTCACGATCTGTAAACAGTTTACCATACTCATAACATAAAGAATCTTTACAATATTTCTGCAAACACAGTTCTTTGTCTGCACGCATTTTCTTTGCAGGTCTAATGTCCTTAGAATCCATGATTTATTTAAAAACAGTAAAAAAGGGCAGAAAAACCCCAAAACAAGATGCAAAGTAATTCAAAGACCCAAGATGCTCCAACTATGCTTTAAAAAGCCTCTTATTATCAAATAGTTTCTATCGTTATCTGTGACTCGGTGTTTAACTCCGTTCCTTCTGTTATCTTAATTAACTTACACGTGCAAAAACAATCCTTAGTCATATTCTCAGTTCCAGAGGCTTCTAATAATATCAATCTTATACGGTTCCTTGCCATCGCTTATAATATGTATACTATAAATCTTTGGTTAGTTACTTCTTATTTACCTAAAAATGTAATGTTTCATACACCGTTATGCCTGTGTGTCCTATTCATATCTCAAAGTCCTCCCCTCAAATTGTAATAATAATAATTTTCCCTACAAAACATTCACCCTTAAACATTCACATTTTCTTCAAGCTCATGTTGTATATAAATTCATTAAAATGTAAAAAAGGTTTCCGTATTATAAATTCTATCTTACATGTAGTGTTCATAAGCTTAAAATCTTCGCATATATTGGTTGGCCTCAATTACTTATGTTCCGAGTTCCAACGTTAGAGTATTAAGATAATCCCTTCGTCACTATTTCATAGCTAAAACCCCTATAGAAAGTTCCAGTTCGGGCATGTCATATGTGATTCATTGGCATGATGTAGTTTCATTTGCTTTCCTCACAATCAGAAAAACAACACCATTCTCCTAAATAGCAATGCGTTTAAAAGCTTTCTCATTTACTTAAGCTTGTATCCTATCGGTGACTACGTGTTTAACTCCTTCTGTTATCTTAATTAACCTACACATAAATCCTTAGTCATATTGTCACAAGTTCCAGAGTCTTCTATATTCTGATACTTTTCCTGTCATTACATACAATTCGCATACTTTAAAATCTTGGTAATAAACTTGTTATATAGCTAAGGTTTATAAATTCAACTTTATTTGTTTTTATATTCATATTCATTCTTCATAAGGGCACTATTCTCAAGGAAAAAAAAACACATACTTTCACTCCCTTAAGCTGTAAATTCACGAGTTAGTATTCTATATGTATTATACAAAGTAGGTGATCGAACGGTTAAAGTGCTTGTGTAAAACGGGCGGCCGCGATTACCTTTTGATGAGTTCAAATCCACCCTCACACACACACACACACACACACATAATTTTCTTTAAAAAAAAAAAAATTCTCCATTTAATTCTAAAGTATCACGCTACAGCTAGAAAATAAATCTTTTTTGTTACTTCTTCCACCTGGCTGACATGTCTTTTAAAAGAATTATTAAACCCCACCACAATTGTTCAAACCATTTTCTAAAAATAGCACATTCCCAGAATGAATGACAAAAATAAATTCGTTCCTTAGATTAACTTCTTTTAAAATCACTAGATGGCGCCATCAGTCCAACACACTTACAACTAATTGGAAAATAAAAAATCATCAAATAAAACCAAGTCCCATAACGCATTCCTAGTATTAAGAAAAAAAGCAAACACTACATTAATTCACCACCCCATTAATTCACCACTCTTACAGCCTAACGGCTAGCGCACTGAACAACAGATCCCATGGTCCCCAGTTCGAATCCACGAAATTCCTTTTTTAATTCAAAATAATAGGGTTTCTCATTTCCCCACCAGATGGAGCTACTTTTGATTCATTACCATGGCAACACAACAACGCCATCTTTACAACGACGTCACCACCTCAAAGCCCCCTTATCAGCAATCCTCCCCAACACCTTATCAGCAGTCAACTCCTTATCAAACGGCGGCCATCTTGTAAAAAACGGTATAGTGGCCCACATACTACTGAGTATCATGCCTTGGATTTAAGCCCTAATATGAAACCGGCTATACTATCAGGTCTTCTGACGTTAATATACAAGAACGGACTTGAAGACGCGTCCACCAACATAACGACAGCGATGAGAATTTTCCTCACAATACCAGTCTCAGTCGCCTCAAATGAAAGGAGTTTTAGCAAACTAAAGATCATAAAAAATTACCTCAGAAACTTAAGAGGACAACAACGACTAACCAAAGTGAGCATCATATCAATAGAGCACAAGTTAGCTTCAAAGCTATCTTTTGAGGACATTGTAAAAATGTTTGCAGTCGAAAAAGCCCGTAAAGTCAAGTTTTAGTTCAAGCTTTCTGTGTTTAAATTTTTTTTACATTTTGTCAATAGATTAAGAGATTGTGAAAAATGTCTAAGTATAATACTCAAGATAATAACTTGAGTAAAATCTGTTATTATTAATTCTTGTTCCACAGTTTTCCAAAATCCTTGAATGGTTTTCGGTCGACGTTTCGATAAATCTCTTTTTAAAAGTCCAAAAGTCCATGGGTGAGACATCTGGAGATTTAGCAGGAATATCAGTAAAGGGTATTTATTGACTTGATACCAGTTTCTTGTTCCAATTTTTCCACGAATTTAATAGTGGATTTAGATGTGTGGCTGCTTGCTTTATCCTGATGCAGTTCTACTGATTGTTGGCACTTTGGGTAAAGATATGGTATTTCTTTTTTGAATATTGGGGATAAAATATGGTCTTGATAATATGCGGGAGTTGATTTTTACATTTTTTCCCCTCTTTTTACTTTTAATTTTCCATTATGTACAAAACCGGCGACAATCATAAGTTTCTTAGAGAAAGTTCTCACGTTTAAGTTACAAAGCTGAACCACGTTTTAAGATTTTTCTCCTCTTTTATGATAATAAATTGTTCTTTTTTATTGCAATCTTTTAAATACACCCACGTCTCGTCTATTGTCACAACATTTTTCCATCTTTCTGCAGCTAAATGCTTCTCATACAGAATTCTGCAGCGAGTTCTGCTTTCTGCAATATGTCGTGGAGATAGACGATGAACATTGTATTTTTTGGCCTTTTAAGATTCAAATCACTGTTAATTATGTTATTTACAGTTGAAACTGAACATTTTAATTACTGTAATAGTCCTTTGACTTGGCGGATTCTCTCTTAAAATTAAAGATCTTACCTTACAAATATTCTCAGAAATTTTTTATTTTTTGGATACGTATCTGGAAGTATTTTTCCACTTTTACGTTTTTTCATTAATATTACTTATCGTACCTCTAGATATCGAAAAAGCAATGAGTTTTACAGCACTTTTGAATAATTGAATAAGCATAATTCTCTTCGGAAAGAGCGGAAACATATCCTTCCATCCATTGCTTATTTAAAAGCGCCATTTTGAAAGTAAACAAAAGTCTGAGTTAGCAGACGATAAGTTATACTTTAACTATTTAACTGCTGTGAAAATAAAATTCTTTCGTAGCATACAATTTTTTACAGCTCATCAAAATCATTCAAAAAATGTCCGAACAGTCTCTGTATTTATCATAATTAAATATCCTATTTTACAGCAACAGTCTGCTGATTTCGATGCAGCCTACACATATCCCGATACCATTTGATAAAACCTTTACATTTCATTTGCAGCGATTATACAGAGTCAAAGTAAAAACCGAACACCAAAGAAAATGAAAGGAATTTGTACTGTGTAAAAGTCCGAACAAACACAAAAAATTTTAAAAGCTATAAATTGAAAGTACATTAAGAAGTGTTTTATTATATAAATTTTAAAATCTGTAGTTAAGGTAATTTTTAATTTAATGAAATGATAAATATAAAAGTATGGACATTGTAATCTCAAAATGAAAACTGAACACATACATTTAACAAGCAAATTTCTTTTAAAAAATTACAAAAAATTAATTGTTAATATTTTGTATGCCCTTTGCTTTCTTTGACAGCTCTGAGTCGTCTTGGCATGGACTGCATTTTTTTTTGCAAAATGTCATGTCAATTTTATTCCATTCTTCTATTAAAGCATTCTTTAGATCTTTTTTTATTTGAAATGGGATGTTCACTTACTTTTTTCTGTAAATAGTTCCAAATGTTCTCAATGACATTGAGATCTGGTGACTGTGGAGGTGTTTCCATGTCATGAGGACATTATACAACAACCAATACCTTACATTACATGCTTTGTGCTAGGGGTCGTTGTCTTGAGAGAAATGAAAGTCGTTTTCAATGCCCAATTTGTGCACTTTTTCTTTCACATTTGCCTTTAGTATGTCAATATATTTATATTGATCCATAATGCCATCTATAAAATGCAGTTTTCCGACTCCACAAGCAGCAGACATGCAACCCCAAACCATTACTGACCCACCTCCATGTTTTAATGTGGATTTTAAATTTTTCAAATTTAATTCTTGATTTGGCTTTCTCCACACTAACTTTTCCGTCAGATCCAAACAGGTTAAATTTGCTTTCATCTGTAAAAAGTACTTTATAGGTAATCTTTTTTATCATATAATTTCTCAAATTTTAAGCGCTTTAACCTATTCACTTTGCTGATGTACGGTTTGCGTCGTGCAATTCTACCATTCAATCCATTTTTTCTTAGTATAATTCTAATAGTTTCAGGATTGGCTTTTTTTCCCAAGGTATTTAAAACCTCAGTTACTTTTGCTGCACTTAACATAGGGTTTTGCTTTACACTTCTTACAATCCAGCGTTCATCTGAGTCATTAAATTTTTCTGTTACTTTGCTTGCGCAATTTTTCAACACTTTTGGATGTTTTAAACCGTTTAATTACACCAAATACAGTTGAAGAGCTTCGACAAACTGTTTTACTGATTTCTCGAACACTTTTTCCAGATTTATAGTGAGGAATAATCAACTTACGAATGTTAATGCTCATGGCGACCCATTGCATTTAACGAAAAGAAAACCAAGCAAAAATTTATAATTGATAAATAATTTTGATATATTTACCAAAAAACATCGAATGACAAGTATTCTTCCATGTAACGTTGCCAAAACATGAATTTTGAAGTCTAAATAAGCCAAAAATATAAAGAATTCTAAAAAGCAGACGATTGTTCTGTTTTCATTTAGAGATTTATTTATTTTGTCAATGTTTTTTTGTTTCATATTTCAAACTATAAAATAAAAATATTTTGTAATTTATATCGAGGGATTTTGATAGCAATGCCTTCATTTTTCATTTTCAGGTATAATTAATTAATAAGCACGTTTATTTTGATTGCTTCAAACAAATGTATTAAAAATATAGTCTGTTAGGTTTTTACTTTGACTCACTGTAAGAATATACAGTAGCTCCAAAAGTGTTCGTACACTTCAAAAATTTGTAGAAAAAGCGCTGGAGCCTGGAATTGAATTCAAATATAAAGTCCAATATTTTTTCATATCATCTCTATGATTCTAAATAAAACCTAACATTCTTTAAAAAAATATTGACTCATTTTCTTTTTATAAAAATGAAAATGCAAGGAGGCAGAGAAAGAACAAGTCACAAAAGTGATCGTACAACAAAACATTTTCGGATAAATTCATAAATAAAATTATCGTTTATCGCTTTTGTTATTTTTGCATTGTGAATTTAAAAAATCGTTTAGCTCTAATCTTAGCTTGCTTACTTCGTAATATTCTATTTATTATTTAAAAATGGCTCGTAGTTGTAAGGAAACAACGAACAGCATTCGAAAATTGATTATTTTTCATCAGTGGTAAATCAGTTCGGAATATCTCTAAATTAGCAAATTTATCCCATTCTACGGTGCAGTATGTGATAAAACGCTTTAAAGAAGAAAATTGGATCGAAAATAAGGTGAGGAAAGGTCATCCGTCAAAGTTAACTTAACGTGATCAGAGATTTATAGTTAGAAAATTTGTGAAAAATCCACGTTTGAGTGCTGTAAAAATTTCTACAGAATTTACTGAAGAGTTCTACTTTAATTTCATCTGAAACTGTTCGACGAGTGCTCAGATCAGCTGGATTAAATGGGCGTTCTGCCCGAAGAAAATTTTTTGTAAGTGCGAAAAATAGAAAGCTTAGACTTTTCTTCGCAAAATCAATGATAAATAAACCCGAAATGTATTGGAATCATGTCTTATTCGCAGATGAAAGCAAATTTAACATGTTTGGTTCCGATGGGCGTTTAATTGTATAGAGAAGGAAAAATGAGGAACTTAATCCCAAGAATTTAGTTGGAACAGTAAAGCATGGTGGGGGAGGTGTCCTTGTGTGGGGGTGCATGTCAGCATCAGGACTAGGTAATTTGGTATTTATTGATGGCATAATGAATCATGCTCTTTATTTAAATATTTTAAAAGACAATTTAAAATTATCAGACCACAATTTGGGTATTGGAAACAACTTTGTTTTTTATCAAGATGACGATCCTAAGCACACGGCTCTCAACGTTCGCCTCTGGTGTATATAATTGTCCACAAGTTCTGAAAACACCACCTCAGTCGCCGGATTTAAACCCAATAGAACACATTTGGAGAGAACTGGAGGTAAGAGTACGAAGACACGATATTAAAACGAAAAGCGAACTAAAAACAGTAATGATTGAAGAATGGTGGAACATTGATGCAGAAATTACAAAAAAACTGGTGAACTCTATCTCCAGACGTTTAAAAGCTGTTGTGGATGCTATAGGATATCCCACTAAGTACTAATTTACCGAAATATTACAATATTTACTAATATGTAGAGATTTTTTTAAAGTGTACGAAGACTTGTGAGGTAACTCTTTTGTTACTTTTTAATTATTGATTTTCCAAAAAGTTTTACTATGTTTTTAAAACATTTTATGTAGTTTTGTTAAGAACAAGTTATAGATGTTATTAAAAAATTCCCATTCTGAAATATTAATTTTTATTAATGGATAGAGCAGTATATCATTGAAATTCGTAAGTGTACGAACACTTTTGGGAGCCACTGTACCAAACATGCTACTCTTAGATTATTTGTCAATGAAATATCTAAAAGTTAACTTAGAATTAATTAGGTATTTTATCTTGTACTAAAAATGAAATTGCTGCAAATTAATCTATTTACCTTTGAAATCAAGCATTTACCATCTAAGTTTAATAAAAAAATTTGGACTAGTGGAATTAATATGTGGTGGCGATATCAGGTGTTGTCGGGGAGGGTTTTCCTTTGGTTGGCCGGAGGGGGGTGCCAAGGCGAGTTCTTGCCGCGGGTGGAAACTAGCCTAGTTAAGTCTTTGCATATATGAACTAAGAATTACAATAACAAGGGGACTAAGAATAGTTACTAAATTGTCAGATTTGACAGAGTGAAATTGTGATTAAATTTTTAGAACACTTCTCTCTCTGCCAAACTGAAGGCTTCGTTTCTCAATAAAAAATAGGCCTTATAAAATAAAAGAAAACGTTACAAGTGCAGCTTACATATTCAGACAGCTCCTGCATCATATTGCAGTTTGGATTTTAGATTTTACTAACATACAAACATTTAATTGAATATTTTTAGTTTGCCATTCTCAAATGAGAAATATTTTCTGATATGCCAACAAAGTTACAAGTATTTAAGTTCACTATACAAACTCTTCACTTCTAAGCCCACACTGAAGAATCACAAAAACATCAAATGTCAAAGGCACTAATAACAACTTTGTTTTTTGGCAAAACACATTTATATATTTTCACTTGAATAGCGTTCTAATATATTCTAAATAAGATGCAATATCCTAGCCGTAGATGACAGATATTTTTATTTAAAAGATCTGGTTTGTTGCTCTATGGTCTACAATATTTTTTGCTACACAAGGGCTAAGTAGATCGTAATTTAAAAAAATTCTTTGGCATCTGTTAGTCATGTTTATAGAAGTGTTAAAATGTGTAATTTACATAAGTAAAAATCATATTTACACCTCGATAATTGTACTTAATATTCATTATTAATTTTAATCTCTGAATTGTTTGCAATCATAATCATAAAAAGGTTTCTGCTTTTCAAACCCAAATTTATTTTGTTAACATATTCAACTATCAGATTGGCGAATAAACTTTTACATTCCAAACTTCAATTCCTTAAATATAGAATAGTTATGCTGGCAGTGCAAATAATTCCTAGGGATCAATGCATAAAATTAACCAACATATTACACCAAACAAAACAAAAATATTGCAATTTCCAATTATAAAGATTTATGTGCAAAATTTGAATGCTTTCTTTTGATACTGCAGAAAACTATTTCATTGTGGCTAAGTGTCAGGGTACGAAAAAAATCATGATTAAAAAAACATCAGATTTATTTAAAATAAAACCAACACTGATGAACAGGCTTGTGAGTTACACCTGTTGATCAACAGCCCAATAGGGAAATACGTAGTTGTCTAATAATTATGATACCTATAAAACAATTAATCAGTGTCTTCAAGGGAAGGATAATTTCAATACAATTGTTGGGGTGAACTACATACGAGCAAATTTCTTAACACACTTGAATAAAATAGCATGCATCTTGTTTTAATCATTATTTAATTGTAATATACTTAATACACACAGAAAGGAAAATGAAATTTAAAATCTTGAGATTTAAATCAAGCTGATTTAAACCGGCATACCCTGATCTTAACTAAAAGAAATTTATAATTGATGCCATATAAAATGGTCATCAAGAACAAACATCATTTAGTTTTTAACTGCCAAATATTGAATGTTGAATGACTAGGTGACAACAAGTCTATTTTTCCTTTTCAGTTGGAAAACTTCAGACATCAGAGATTTGTAAATATATCTGTAAAATATAAATGGTATTTCAATAAATAACAAAACACAAATCTGTTATACTCGTAAGGCAATATACAACATACTTTCATTGAGAAAAACATTTTAAATTGAAAATGTTTCAACTCCCAGAAATCATTGATTTATCAGATCACACTGCAAACTTCCCCCGTGTTCAGCAGTTAATTCTCTCAATGCTGCTTTTCAATTAAGTCTTCTGAACTAAAAGATGTTTATTATTTGTTAAATCCTCTACATATTGTAGAGGGTGCTGTGTGAGTCTGTGGAGTGTGTTAAGTCTCCCACGTGTTGTCGAGGATGCTGTGTGAGCGCGAGGGTTAACATTCAGGAATTAGACTGAGAAAGGCTTCTTTAGCCTTACAATGAGAAAGCCAGTAAAATTACAACACATAAAATTCATGCAACAGTGGGTTAGAAAAGCAATATTTCATAAGAGAAAACAAATTACTGAAGAATTAATTATAGGTTTCATTCAAACTTAATTTGGGTTTGTGTTAAGAGTTTTGTAGTAAAAGAAGGTAATATTTACTAAAAATGTGAACAAATTATTTCGAATTGATCTAGAAAATTTGTTAATACAAACACAAAATACACTATCAAACTAAGAAAATATTAAGGTTTTAAGTGCAGATATAAATTAACTGTAACTACAGAACTTTATGTTCCAATGATAGTATCATAAATAAACTGTCTAAAATTTGGTATGTGGAAATCTGAATTTAAAGATGTATTATTTACTTTTTTATAAACATAATAACACACAAAGACACCACAATTTATACTGTCAGTTTGCTTGATACGGGGAGGGAATTTAAGAGTCCATTCATTGGAGTTAGGAAATACACTACTTAATATTGAACACCATTTGAGCAATAAAAGTGACATTGTTTTATCTATGGAGTCATTTAATGGATCATAAAACTCTAAGGTACGGCTATCAACATTTACAACAATTAGAATCCAATGTTTATTGACATTAGCTGGAATGAGTAAAATTCTATGTTTCCTTAATTGCTCAATATAAGAACCAGTTAATTTGCCACCATTTAATATCAAAGAGGAACATATTGTATCCAGTGACCCAAAGGTGTTTGAATACCTAATAACATTAAAAACAAAAGCATCAATTATTGAATCATACAGCCAACCTTTACAAAAAGCAGTAGAAGCTGATCTTAAAAGGGTTTCTTCTTCTAATGAAATAAAGAGATCTAAAGATTTCAGCATGTATGTCTTAATCTCTATGTCATTAACTTTTACTTCACATGTCAAGACATTACTTTTATCTATTGTCTTAAATTTTGAAAAGTTACAAGAATTAGCACCTACGAAAGTATTATTTACAGTTGGTTCATTAAATGAGTCCTTTGAAGGAATCACTGTTCCTAACAAAACACAGTAAATGTATACCCGAAATCTATTTGTATCAAATGGCACATAAACACTAGACTTGTATATTATCTGATGGGCAAAGTAACATACAAACACACCACAGTTCATTGAATCTTGTTGCAACACATGTAAAGGGAAATTAATAGTCCACATCCCATTTGAATCCCCAGTTGTACAACCAAAATAATTTTTAACATTATCTAAAATTTTGCAATACTTGTCAGAACTATCATTATTTGATGGATCATAAAAATCAATGCATCTTTTTTCTTTATTAATAAGTATTAAACACCAATGGTTTTCCATGCAAACAGGCAGAAATAAATATTTTGATGACAAAATCAAAGGATTGCAAACTAGTAATTGATCTGTTGATGACATGCTATTTATTATTAGGTTTGTAATAGCAGAATCAATTAAAACAAAGTCTGGATTAACCGTACACAGCACATAAAGAAATGCATCAATGATAACGTCAAATAACCATCCTCTGACAAAATCTTTAGACAATTTAATAGCACTTTCTTCATGATTTGAAAGCTGTTTGACACAATTTGTAGACCCCAATGCTTTTAGTAAAAGATTCACCAGTTTCATTGTTTAATTTTGTAAATTGTTCATAGGAATCTATCTTTGCCTTCTTGCATGGGGTCATATTTACAAAACAATCATCAACATCTTCAGAATCTAAGAACCTTTTAGCACTATTCCTCTTGCGAAGCATTGCATATTTCTGTTTTTTTCTGGTTTTGAAAAGAATCTGATGGTCAATAGCCTGATTTGGAGCCACTTTTGAAGAAGGAAAAATATTAGAATTTTTATCAGTCTCAGAGTTTAAAATGCCACGGCATCCAGCAACTAATGTTTGCAATGTTGTATATACATTGTCAAGCATGAATTCTTGAACTCGTGGATCATGTAATTTTTGTGATAAGGAATCCCATAACTTTTGACATGCTTTTAGTTTACCAGCTTTGGAATGAGGATTGTACAAATCGTTATCAATAAATGTAGATTTTAAGGGTTCTTTAAAACCATCTGTTTCAATCCTAGGAGCATCATCAAAAAGGTCATTGTTATTGAGATTAGTTTTAGGATTAGTGGAATGCACTTTATGTACATACTTACACAAATTAGAACTATCTGGGCAGTTGCAATTATATAAATGACTGCATAATGACATGCAACTAATTTCAAGACATTTAAAATAGCAGTGATCAATCATAGGACACTTAGCGTTTACTAGCTTTACAACGTACTCTTTATGTTTCTGTGATTGGGACTTCACAGACCAAGTATTAGAATTAAGTAAAAGCAAATCTGTATCAGGAATTTTGTTACTTTTTTTATGCTTGGCTTCAATGTCTGGATTTTCTTCTTTTGGTGGAATGTCATTTAAAATTCTATTTTTATACATTAAAAAGTTATCTTTTTCGATATCAAGTAGTACTTTTAACAAGGTATCTAACCTTCTATTAAATTTACGTCCAAAGTAAACGGTTTTTAACTGATTATGAAATGATTCACAATAATTATTTGTATTAACTGAAGCATGATAATATCTCCTATAAGATGTGGCCCACAATTCACATCGGTTAGAATATTCCCTTTTAAAATAATTTACAAAGTCTATGAAATTCTGTAAGGTTTTTTTCATTGAGCAGATTTCTTAATTTTAATTTGATTTCATTTCGTAGAATTTTATCAGAAATGTAAGAATTTAAATTCCTATTCCAGGCTCTTAACACATGCCACTGGCACAGCAAATGTTTTACTTCATGTCCAAACACAGCCTGAAATGCACTAAAAGTAGTGTGGTCATCATCAGTCATGACACAATTAACATTTAAATAAGGAATTCTACACTTAATATTTTTAAAAAGGCAATTCATTGTTTCATATGTTAATGAATTTGTAATAAAATGTGCTACTGGATACCCACGACCAAACTCATCCGAGACTACTAAATTAATTAAATAAAAATCATATTGATTCGTTTTATGGGTTGAGTCAATGCATAATATTTTACTGCAAGATTTCACCATCATATCTCTTTGCTCTTTACTTTGAATCCCTAAAGCAAAAGAGGTGTTACTATTTAATAAAAGGTCTAAATCAGAAGGACCATACAGTGTACGAGAGCCTTGAGGTTTAAAAATTAACACTGGGTCATACTCCTCAATTTTTAGCTCCTCAACAAGAGCAGCAATGGAAATTGCATCATTCTTTGGTTGCAATGCAAGTCCATGACGAGAATATGATTGAATTACTTTACGTGAAAGGAACACTTCTTTTACAGGAAAAAACTCCCTGCAATCACGATCTCCAAATTTTTTTCTCAAAAGAAATTGAATTTTTTGTACAGGAACACCTAACAATAACTGTGCTTTAACAAAATCGCGTGTACTTTGTTTCAAGGGCTGAAACTTACAATTTTTAAATTGTAGGGGATGATTATGATTAGTGCTGTAAGAAACAGTAACCAAGTCCTTTTGCTCACAAGCACATATTCTGACTGGACAGTTAAGATTAGGTATTGTACCTTTTCTATTTTTGCGATTTGTTTTCCTAGAATTTTTTTGAAACTGAGATGATGGAATATTAAACTGACAAGCATAATAGTGAAACGTTTTAGAGCCATACTGCTTGCCTCCTGTTGTTTTAGTGAAAGATGTAAAAGTTGATGTTCCTTCCATCTCTAACCAATTTTGGAAACTAACCATTGAATCGAATGAAAGTATTTGAAGAGAATCTGAATTGTGTACTTCAAACACATGCCTATTTAAATTTCCAAGGTGCTTAAATGGCCTATTACACTCTTCAAAAGTACAGTAATGCATTTCCCGTTCATTATTTAAATTACACAACTGCTCATGCCCAATAAATTCTGCCTCTATTTTAAAAAACTTGCCACAAACTGGACACTTTTTAGCCCTTAAGATTTTTTCACAAGTTCTTGTACATACCATTTCATGCCGTTGAAGATTGTATTTATTGGAAAATACCTTAGAGCATTTCTCGCATGTTTTTAAATCAGAATTTGGTACATACTTAGTTAATGAATTAGCAAGAGATGGAACATCTATCGATTTTGAGATAGTGAGTAGCGAGTTACTTTGAAATTCTTTTGAACTAATTGCAGAGGTTAATGGGTTGTCCTTAGTTTTAGGTAATACAGATGAATTGGATGTTACACTAGACGTAGTTTCCCAATCAGAACTGTTAGATAGTTCAGAAACACAGATTTCCGAAATTGAACAAGTATCAGTTGAACAGTCGTCTCTCATGGTATTAGGAACTTGGGTGAGATCTTGCATTAAACCACAATTTTCTTGCACTTTACACTTGTTCTTATGATAAGAAAATGTTTTTCTGGAATTGTAGAACTTAAAACATTTTTCACATTGCCGAGGATATGAAATTTTAACACTAGCATTACATGTTTTAAGATGTTTTCTAAAAGTGACCGTTGATTTATAAATTTTTTGACAACATGCACATTGTCTGGGATATAATTCCTTTTCCATCTCAAGATGTTCAACATTACCCCCACCAGTTCTACAATGCTCAATCAAACCTTTTATATATATATCTTACATTGCTTATTAACATTACTATCATTTACCAAACTATCAGATAAGGATACCTTTACTGAGCAATAACATTCTAGGTTACAAGAAAATGAAAGAGTGGTAACTGACTGAACAGTCGAAAGAGCAGAAATATTAGTGCTTACAGGTGGAACAGGAGGAATAGCAGGTTGAAAATTATTTATGTTAGTGTTAGAAATAAGTTTCAGTAAAGGAGGAAATTCTAGCAAAGAATGGATGTCAGAAACATTAGATTTATTAGAGGGGGTAGTAGTGGTAATTGTTGGAGAAGCAAGATTTGGAACAGACTGAATAACTGAAAGAGCAGGAATAGAAGGTCGATAATTAATCATTTTAGAGTTAGAAATAAGTTTCGGTAAAAGAGGAAATTCTAGCAAAGAATGGATGTCAGGAACATTAGATTTATTAGAAGGGGAAATAGAGGTATTTGTTGGAGAAAGAACAGTAGGAACAGACTGAATAACTGAAAGAGCAGAAATATTAGTACTTGCAGGCGGAACAGAAGGTTGAAAAATACTCATGTTAGTGTTAGAAATAATTATTGGCAAAGGAGGAAATTCTAACAAAGAGTAGATGTCAGGAACATTAAATTTTTTAGAAAGGACAGGTTTGAAAGAGGTTACATAGCACATATTAGGCTTAGAATAAGATTGAAAATTGCATTTAACAGGCAAAGTAACATCTAAAAATGCACTTACTGCAGGACTGTCCTTGGAGATTGCAGCTTCCATTGGAATCAGCAAATTCTAACAAAGAGAAATTAAATGTCAGAAAAATTAAAAATTTTTAGAAAGGACAGGTTTGAAAGAGAACACATATTAGGCTTAGAACAAGATTGAAAGTTGTATTTAACAAAGTAATATCTAAAATTGCAACTTACTGAAGGACTGTTCTTGGAGATTGCAGCTTCCATTGCAATCAGCCCTCCTAATGTTCGTGAAAACATTTTCGCCAAATGAAGATTCCCTTTTCTGTTGAGATGCAATCCATCACGTCCCCAGAGGCCTTTCCATGAACCAAGAGACTGACAGAAATAAAATCCCTCTAGGCCCAGGCAAGCCTTTTCTAGTTCATGATTGACGATTGAAGTCTTTTGGTTTAACAACTCTAGTTCAGATGCCAGAGAAGCACGGGACTCAGAATCCAGAAACAAATTGGGACCACGTGGTATGACCCCAGAAATAATCACCTTAGCAGCAGGATACAAAATAGAAAGCTCCTGAAAAAGGCTCGTGTATTCCTGAAGAATTTCAGAAACATCACCAGCAAGGTTATTAGTCCCTACATGAAATAGCATCCATTCATACTTACCTAAACTGGTAAGTTTACTTGACATCCTTTCTATCTTCGCACCTGGAAAAGAAATGAGATCAACTTCATGATCCTGCAATTCGCTAATTAAGTATTCGTTCAAATACTTAACCATTGAATCGCCGGTTATAAGAAGTCTCATTATTAACACACTACTAACAGATAGGATGAGGAAAAGGGAAGAACGTTTAAAATAAAATATAAATCGTTTTTTGGATGAAAATGCAAAACAATACAACGTTTTTCACAACGGAAATAGGAAAAATATTCCACCAAGACGCGTAGTGCAACTAAGTAACTAACGTAGTCCTTCAGCAACAAAGTAACTAACGTAGTCCTTCAGCAACTAAGTAACTAACGTAGTCCTTCAGCAACTAAGAAATACTGTGATCAACAAATATGAATCGAACACACAGAATGAAATTGTAAATAAGATACAATGCGAATAAATGAATAAATATATAATTTATAGCAAGCCCAAAAACAACTAGCAAAGCAAACCAGCAGCAATGAAAGTCACGTTCGCCTATTGACTCAGAAATGCAGGCAGCAATTTAAGCGTCTCCCTCCGAGCGTTATGAGTCACACGACTTCAGTAAAACGCCAAAGAAAGTATGCCAATTTTCGTACGAGTTCAAGATAGCTGGATAGCTTAAGTGATGGCGAACCAATCAGTGTGGATGAACTGCTATGTCGTCCCAGGGAAACCGGAAAAACTCCAATGTCCTTAAGTGACGTCACACATTCTATCGCAAAAAAGTTTCCTAGGTTGTGTAAGTCCCTTGAACTAAGTTCAAAAGTGTTTGTTTACTTTTTCTGTTCAACCTGTATCTGTGTTAGGTATCCTTCATAAATAAATCTTATTGATAACTTTCACTTTTCTCAACTTTGTTTACGATAGATTCAATACAAAAACGAATAAAAATTTCACCTGTGTAGTATAAATACATCATCGGGTCGTCCTGGTAATATTTTAACTACGTTTGAGAATAAAATTAGTGTACCTGTCAACAGCATATACCGGCAGCAAATTATCTCAGGTTCACACAAGTAAAAAACAAAAATTTTAATTTAGACAAAAAATAATCACAACAATAATAAATAAAAATAACCTTAAAACAAATCTCTTTGGTAGCAATGAATTTTAATGAAAATGCAATGAAGCGCTCAAGAAAAAGGAAACAAAAAAGGTTAATCGAATTTCCATCTCGAAGCCTACTCACATTCATTCATATTGCCTAAACCAAGCGAGAGAAAAGAATCGAATCGAAGAATCAATCTGGAATCGAATCGAAGAATCAATCTGGTATCGAATCACTCTTCAGATGTACCCACTGTCTAAACTAGAATCGTCCATGAGCATGCGCAGAACTGATCCCGTTCACAGCCGTGTCTAGAAAGACACGCTAGTAGAGCACTCTGACAATCCCTGTCGGAAGATTGGTTTCAAGAAAGATATCCCTGGTAAAATATCTGCTATCTGTTGAAGACCCACCAGTAAAGAGTCAACAGCCTGTCGACAACTGTAGCAACAAAGGAAATTTTCATGAAGAAGATGAACGTTCAAGTTGCAACCAGCAACTCTCATACAGCCAAGCTATATCGCCAAGCTCACTGCGTTCTGATGAAGGAGAACATTTAACGTCCGATCAGCGCAGAAAGATAAATGGTTTGTTGGAAAAATTTGAGTCTACCTTCAAGCTAGGGGGAGAGCCTACCCCTTTTATAGAACATCGGATCAATACTGGTGATCACGTTTGGGTCACCATGCATCCTGTGAGTAACGCAGAAAAGAAAAGGACTGCCAAATTCATGCCTCGACGTGACGGACCTTACGTGGTGCTCACTCAACGGTCACCTACAACTTATGAAATTGCAGATCCCAAAAATCCGACCACACCTATAGGAGTTTATCACTCTTCAGCTCTCAAGGCATGTAAAGCTACTGACAGTACTCCTGTGGTCCCATTAAGAAAGAGAGGACGCCCTCCTAAAGCACGTAATGCTGACTCCTCGTCGGGACGTCGTCGGAGCCAGAGGGGGAGGTTGTAACGCATCAGCCCCTTAACGTGTGTCTCAGCGATATGAGCCTTGATTGGAGATGGCGGACCACGTGACACTCTCTCCGCGAAAGAGAATGAACCATTTTTCTTTAGTTGTTTCCCAAGGCCAGCGTAGGACTGACGCGCTGAGGTTTTGTCCCCCGAGATGTTACTTTTTATGTTTGTTTATTCTTGTAATTGTTTTGTCTTGTGCTTAGTGTTAATTAAAATTGCTCTTTTGGCCAATTCTTGCATTAGTCATTGGATTCAGCTCTAAAGTTCCAAATACTTTGCAGCATAAAATGACCGTAGTGACAAACCTAACCATAGAAACTTCAGTTTGAATCGTCTCATCGTTCGTCGATAGATTTTTGCTTTAACCCTTCTTGTGGTTCGACGAGGTATCTCATCATTGGCAAAACCATTAGTAGATCTTGATGGACGAGCTATTTCGCCATTAGAAGAATTTCTACCAGATCTTGATCTCGTCAGCGAAAAATCGGCAATATTGGTAACGAAATATCGCGTCATTAGTAAAGTTAGTCAGATTATGATGGACGAGATATCTCGTCGAAATCACTTGGAGAATCATCGATAATCTAGGTTCTTTAGTTATTTTGACGTTATATGGCGCAAGAGCCATATTTGGAAACTAGAGATCATGAAACTAGAGGTTATGTTAGGTAGTTAATTAACGTTGCTCTGGAGCAACACAACGGGCTATTGGCGATGGTCAGATGACGGAAACAACGCCTGAGCTGGCACCCTACGCATATGAAGTGAAAAATCACTTCATATGCGTCGAAAATTACACAATTCCGATTCATTGCATAGCTTTAAATTTATGAACATTTCTTGATTTCCTCTTAAAATCATGCGAGTGAGAAAGTTGAGCATACTTAGGTTTTTTTTAATTATTTCCCCAAGGTTAAAAATATTTTTGTTGCCCTGTAAGGTTTATCTTGGTGAAGAGATTTGGAGAAACAATTTCAATTCACACATTTGAAGTCTTATGTTTTTATATCCATATTATTTCTAGGAGTGCATTGTTAATAAAATGAAGTAAGTGATATTTATCCCTCTTAATACATTTTTTATGACTTTTATTAGTTGCTGAAATCTACCCTAGAAAACTACCTCTTTCGCCGACAACATTCAGCGACAAATTAAAATTAAGATGTCCACTAGTGACCCCCTACTTAAAATCAACGAACCCTGTTTCTATAGCTACCGCAACGAACAAAGACTACATCACGTAGAACAGACAGCACATATACAGAGGAAGAGATTCAGGTTGCTTCCACATTTTCAATGTAACCCGTGTATCCACGTAGGAAGAGTCGTCGGAACCGGTGCCCGAAGTCGACTCTGGGAAATGTGAAAAGTTTTTTGTTCTGCTGTGCAGTCTATTTTATAGGTTCAAATATTTGCAAACATTTGTATTGTTTTCTTAAAGCCGCGTTTACACAGATGTTGCAGACATTTGTCTGCAATTTTTGTGTCGAAGACGTTTGTCGACGACTTTTGGTTGCAGACAAAATACTAGTGGGTTCTTACAACTTTTGTCGACTACACAAAGGGATGAGTACTTTTCACTTCATTCGTCAAGATGTCGAGTGTGGAGGATGTTGTGCTTGCAGCAGCAGCCTGCGTAATTTTGTCGAAACAACAGGCACCACAGAGGTACTGGGTGAGACCATCGTTAAAAGCGAGAGCTCGGTATAGTGGAAGTGACCTGTTAAAAGATTTAAATAAAGATGACCTTGACCCTTTGTCAGGTGAAGTAAGGTCGGATGGAAGTTTTAAGAATTTTTTGAGAATGGCCAGCTGGCGATTTTGAATATTTGATTGTGATGATAGGGCATAAGATTGTGAAACAAGACACCAATTATATAGCAGCTATTCCGGTTAAAGAAAAACTTGCAGTTACGTTGCGCTTTTCAGCAAGTGGAGATTCATACACTAGTCTCAGTTATTTGTTCAAAATATCTAAAAGTACAATATCATTGTTTGTGCCAGAGGTTTGTGAGGCTTTGATAGAACTGCTCAAGGGTAACATGAAAGTTTTCTAGTACTTAAGAAAGTATGACTCACATTCTATAAGGTTAGGTCTCAACAATACACAATCTTTTTACAAAATCTCAACATATGGATTCAATAATCTCACCAAAAAGGAACATTAAAACAATAGAGTATATTTCAGAAATGTTTAAAATAGTACGGTCATGTTTATATTGTCTATCGAAAATATTTTTCTGCATAATTAAAAATACTTCAACTAAGCAACTTCTAAATATTATTGAAATGGTGAACAGTACATTTCAAAAATATTTTAGAACATTATTACCTGCTTAAGACCCCGTTCACATGGACTTTTTTTCGACGCGCGTTTGATAAGAATTTTCGAGCTCTATCATGTGAACACCTTTTGGGCTTTTTCAAGGTCAATTCCGTTATGCCTTAAATTGTGTTTTTTATTCCCCTAATCCAAGTTTCTATCTTTTGAATGATTAAAGATAGAATCAAAATTTCAACGGATTTCAAATCAGCGTAAAATTTTATGACAGATCGATACCAAAAACATGATTTACTTTGAAAAATTATTTTTTTCTCAATTGTCGCAACTAATTTTTTTAAGATATTCATTTTATACTAAGCGTAAGCAGAAGTATTTGCCTTGTTTTTAAAGTGAATGTCACTTTAATAAGATATTTTGTTACACTTTATCAACTGTTTTAATTTTATAGCCATTAAAAATAGGATGAAAATCATTCTTTCCCAACCTAAAATTGATTTCCCTGTGTTCACAAGAGCCTGGATTTGGTTAACTTACAAATGTATAAAAATGACCAATAAAATGTCTAAAATAATCTAAAAAATATTCAAAATGACGTAAAAATTTGATATTTAGATTTGTAAAACATCCGTTCCATAATTACCTGTGAATAAAGTGTTTTTGAACTTCAATCTTTATACATAAATAAATGCAATATAATCGACTTGCTTACCAGAAGTGACAACCTAAACAGATAAATCTTTCGTAACGTATAGTATACGATGTATTCCAGTGCAATGCCAATGCCATCAACCTCGATTGTAAATTTTTGAACGTTAGCTTTTCGTACGTTTTTCAAAATTTTTAGCGCCTAAGAGTCTAGGATGGCCGGCTGCAGACCCGGAAGTTTCCTGTTAAAAAGTCCTTCAATACTGCGCTTGCGCATGTGAGGAGAATGAGAAACAGTTAGCTCACGGACTCCGTCTAGATGAGACGTCTTCGTAGCAATTCGTAAATTTTAATATGAAAATAAGCATTTTTGTTTCGCGCGTCCATTGTAAACCCATTGTTTTGTCTGTGTTAAAATAAATGTTATTTTTTAATGTCCAACAAAAGTTCGGATTAATTCATCACAGACTAGAGTTTTGGTGTCCTGGAAGTTGGATGGAAGCAAGAAAGCCGGAAATGCAGGTAGGCCCACCCTTGTATTAAATTAAATTTATTGAGGTTCTGGCTTACCGGAATTAGTGAGGCAAAGAGCCTAAATAGTTTTGGTTAAAAAAACAAACAAAAAGAAATGACTACATATCCAATTTTATTTTGTGGTTATTTAAATTTTGTCTTTATGAAAGTTAATAGAAGTTGATGATAAAGTGAATTTGCATGTTCTACTAAGTAGATATTATCAAGTTGATAAAGTCACGGCCAAAAAGTGCCAAATCGAAAGTGAACGAAAATTTAAATTTCGTTTTGATTTTACTGAAATTTTGTGTTTTGTGCATTTAATTATTTGAAAAGAATCAGATAATTTGAATTACATATGGTAATTACGCATTAGTAAAAGAAAAATAATATTTAATTGCAACTATATATATTGCATCTTGTGTATTGTATATGCTACGATATAGTTTAAGATTCTGTTATTATATTTGAGAATTGTGTTTGATATTAAATCCTATCTAGTATTTGAAGCATATTTGGCATTGAATATATTTTGTGAATCATATAGTTATTAGAAAATATTGGTAACTATATTTATGATAACAAAATTGGATTGTTTACTAATAAGTTATTCATCGATCATGGCTTTTCTTTCTCGTGGGAGAAAAGAAGACCTCCTCGAACTCGCAGATGAACTTTGTGAAAAAGTATCGCATAATTGTAAACTGGTTGAGATAAGGAAAATAATCCTAAACAGTGAAAACTATGAAGAAGAGGAAGTTAAAATTTCTTTAACTCGTATTATGGAAGATAGGATAAAGAGAGAGAAAGAAGCAAAAGAAGAAATTGCCAGACAAGAAGCAAAAGAAGAAATTGCCAGACAAGAAGCAAAAGAAGAAATTGCCAGACAAGAAGCAAAAGAAGAAATTGCCAGACGAGAAGCAAAAGAAAAGGAAGAAATTGCCAGACAGGAAGCAAAAGAAGAATTTGCCAAAGAGAAAGAAAGGGAAGAACGTAATATTCGAATGGAAGAAATAGCTTTAGAGAAGAAAAAGCTAGAAATGCAAGCTGCAAGTGAGCTAGGACTATCTAATAGAGAACGGATGCCAAATCATAAAATTGAGCTCATCAAAATTACCCCGAAATTTGAGGAAAAGAAAGATGAAATGGGTCTATATTTAATAAATTTTGAAAGGAGAGCTGAGATGGCAGGTGTGCCTAAAGAAGATTGGGTGCCGTATTTACTAGGCGTATTGCCTTCGGAAATTTCGAGCATGATGGCTAGAGAAACGCCTGAAGATGCAAAGAATTACGATTATGTGAAAGATATTATTCTTAAGAGGTATAAAATGAGTTCTGAGAAATTGAAGCAGATGTTTTACCGTCATCAAAAAGTCTCGGATAAAACATGGAGGAATTACGCTCATGAACTTACAAGCTACTATGATGAATGGGTTTCTGATTTGGAAATCAAAACTTTTGAAGAACTCAGAGACTTGCATATCACTGAGCAGATGAAGAGACGAGTGCCGTCGGAAGTAAAAGAACATTTTCTGGAGGAGTGGATGGGCTTAAATTCTCCGTTAGAATTAGCTAAAAAAATAGATCAATTTGAAAGCTTAAAGGAGAGTCTTACACCCAGAAATACTAAAGGTCCCCAGAATAAAACAAGTATCAAGAAAACACACGTTGGTTTTCATAAGTTTGAGGGAGAAAACAAACCCTTTTGGAAAACAGAAGTAAACAGAGATTATAAAGAGAAAAATTTTGAACAAAGAAAGCAACTTCAATGCTATGAATGCAATTCCTATGATCATCTTAGACCTCAATGTCCTAAGTTGAAGAAAACTGAAATCATAGCTGCTAACGAAATTATGGGAAAGGGAATAATAGATTTGATGTCTCCCTACATTAGTGTCGGAACTGTAAATGGATCTCAGATTTCTATCTTACGAGACACAGGATCCAGCATAGATCTAATTCCTAGGAAGTTTGTTAAGCCACACATGTATACGGGTGAACATGTATGGGTAGCATCTCCTTTAGCGGATAACCCTATTTGCTTGCCTATAGCCGAAGTAAATTTAGTGTGTGAGTTGGGTCATGTTATAACCAAAGCTGCTGTCAAGGATAACTTCTTAGATAAAGAACGCTACTTACTAAGCAACAAGACCGTTGTACTTATAGAAGATATGAAAAAAGACAAAGACTCTGAAATTGAAGTAAAAGACTCTGCAACGCCCAAGTGCCAACGTTCTCCATATTTAAATGAAACATCGAAAAACGACTGCCCTTGTAACAGTAACCGTTTTAGTTCTAGCAGTGTTACTCCTAAAGAGACTGGAATCGTTGAAAATTTGTTACGTTCATATGGTTTTATACAATGTTGCGAAAGACAAGCAATATATTTTTTTCACTACAGTCAATTTTCTGGAAATATTGATAATTTAAAACGTGGTGATGCAGTTGAATTTAAAATTACTCATAATCGTCGTACTGGAAAACCAATTGCTAGTTCTGTTTGTAAAATAATGTGTAAAGAGACAGTTTCTGGATTTGAAACCACTGAAAAAAAGGAAAATACTGAAGGTAAAGTTGCTTATGAAAATCGTGGTGAACGGCCCTATTCTGCTGAAAATGTTGATGGTAATGTAGATTTTCATCCTCCTAAAAAGGTCACTTTTAGTATTCCTATTGACAAAAATACAAGAAACCTTAGACCTTGTAAAATGCGTTCGGAACAGCCCTTACCTGTGAGATACCGTGGTGTTATCTGTGCTCTTAAAGGAACATTTGGTTTTATTAAAAGGGGTGATGTAAAGGATATGTTTTTCCACTCTAGTGAATGCAAAGTGTTCAAAAATCTTAATCTTGGCGATGATGTTGAATTTGGAATACAGACTCGTAACAACAAGGAAGTTGCTGTAAGTGTAACTAAATTGCCCTTAGGGACAGTGATATTTGAGGACGTTGAAACTGAAAGTTTGGTTGGTGAAATAACTGAATGCTTAGACAAATCTAAAAGTCGTTTGAAGAAAGCATAAAAGTTACGAGACAAAGTTGAATTTACTGTGATCCAGGATTACGAGGTAGTCCATAGAAAGGGAAAACAGCATATAACACTGACAGTTTAAGTCGTACGCCTCACGTACAAAACTAAATTACTATTGTTTGTATTTGTGATGTCTTGCATATATAAAAATATTTTATTCCTAGTGTACATTGATACATTTGATTTGCAAAAAAGTGTTAAATTTGAATTGAAAATCTAAATATTTTGACATTGAATTTCTTCTTTGATGATTATCACTGAGCAAAATTTTGATTATACTTTGTTAAAATTATGATATGTTTTTTTAATTTAGAGTAGGCGGTACACAGCCAGGATCTTTAGGGTGTATGGTCTACTTGTATATTGCTTTGGGCATGAGTTGTTGCCTTCGCGAAAATTCTGTTGCTGCTGTTTTGTATCTTTTTTGCAGGTGTCTGTCTCTGCAGAAAAAGAATCTTGAGGAGGGAGGAAATAGACTGTGACATCTTAGCGCCTAAGAGTCTAGGATGGCCGGCTGCAGACCCGGAAGTTTCCTGTTAAAAAGTCCTTCAATACTGCGCTTGCGCATGTGAGGAGAATGAGAAACAGTTAGCTCACGGACTCCGTCTAGATGAGACGTCTTCGTAGCAATTCGTAAATTTTAATATGAAAATAAGCATTTTTGTTTCGCGCGTCCATTGTAAACCCATTGTTTTGTCTGTGTTAAAATAAATGTTATTTTTTAATGTCCAACAAAAGTTCGGATTAATTCATCACAGACTAGAGTTTTGGTGTCCTGGAAGTTGGATGGAAGCAAGAAAGCAGGAAATGCAGGTAGGCCCACCCTTGTATTAAATTAAATTTATTGAGGTTCTGGCTTACCGGAATTAGTGAGGCAAAGAGCCTAAATAGTTTTGGTTAAAAAAACAAACAAAAAGAAATGACTACATATCCAATTTTATTTTGTGGTTATTTAAATTTTGTCTTTATGAAAGTTAATAGAAGTTGATGATAAAGTGAATTTGCATGTTCTACTAAGTAGATATTATCAAGTTGATAAAGTCACGGCCAAAAAGTGCCAAATCGAAAGTGAACGAAAATTTAAATTTCGTTTTGATTTTACTGAAATTTTGTGTTTTGTGCATTTAATTATTTGAAAAGAATCAGATAATTTGAATTACATATGGTAATTACGCATTAGTAAAAGAAAAATAATATTTAATTGCAACTATATATATTGCATCTTGTGTATTGTATATGCTACGATATAGTTTAAGATTCTGTTATTATATTTGAGAATTGTGTTTGATATTAAATCCTATCTAGTATTTGAAGCATATTTGGCATTGAATATATTTTGTGAATCATATAGTTATTAGAAAATATTGGTAACTATATTTATGATAACAAAATTGGATTGTTTACTAATAAGTTATTCATCGATCATGGCTTTTCTTTCTCGTGGGAGAAAAGAAGACCTCCTCGAACTCGCAGATGAACTTTGTGAAAAAGTATCGCATAATTGTAAACTGGTTGAGATAAGGAAAATAATCCTAAACAGTGAAAACTATGAAGAAGAGGAAGTTAAAATTTCTTTAACTCGTATTATGGAAGATAGGATAAAGAGAGAGAAAGAAGCAAAAGAAGAAATTGCCAGACAAGAAGCAAAAGAAGAAATTGCCAGACAAGAAGCAAAAGAAGAAATTGCCAGACAAGAAGCAAAAGAAGAAATTGCCAGACGAGAAGCAAAAGAAAAGGAAGAAATTGCCAGACAGGAAGCAAAAGAAGAATTTGCCAAAGAGAAAGAAAGGGAAGAACGTAATATTCGAATGGAAGAAATAGCTTTAGAGAAGAAAAAGCTAGAAATGCAAGCTGCAAGTGAGCTAGGACTATCTAATAGAGAACGGATGCCAAATCATAAAATTGAGCTCATCAAAATTACCCCGAAATTTGAGGAAAAGAAAGATGAAATGGGTCTATATTTAATAAATTTTGAAAGGAGAGCTGAGATGGCAGGTGTGCCTAAAGAAGATTGGGTGCCGTATTTACTAGGCGTATTGCCTTCGGAAATTTCGAGCATGATGGCTAGAGAAACGCCTGAAGATGCAAAGAATTACGATTATGTGAAAGATATTATTCTTAAGAGGTATAAAATGAGTTCTGAGAAATTGAAGCAGATGTTTTACCGTCATCAAAAAGTCTCGGATAAAACATGGAGGAATTACGCTCATGAACTTACAAGCTACTATGATGAATGGGTTTCTGATTTGGAAATCAAAACTTTTGAAGAACTCAGAGACTTGCATATCACTGAGCAGATGAAGAGACGAGTGCCGTCGGAAGTAAAAGAACATTTTCTGGAGGAGTGGATGGGCTTAAATTCTCCGTTAGAATTAGCTAAAAAAATAGATCAATTTGAAAGCTTAAAGGAGAGTCTTACACCCAGAAATACTAAAGGTCCCCAGAATAAAACAAGTATCAAGAAAACACACGTTGGTTTTCATAAGTTTGAGGGAGAAAACAAACCCTTTTGGAAAACAGAAGTAAACAGAGATTATAAAGAGAAAAATTTTGAACAAAGAAAGCAACTTCAATGCTATGAATGCAATTCCTATGATCATCTTAGACCTCAATGTCCTAAGTTGAAGAAAACTGAAATCATAGCTGCTAACGAAATTATGGGAAAGGGAATAATAGATTTGATGTCTCCCTACATTAGTGTCGGAACTGTAAATGGATCTCAGATTTCTATCTTACGAGACACAGGATCCAGCATAGATCTAATTCCTAGGAAGTTTGTTAAGCCACACATGTATACGGGTGAACATGTATGGGTAGCATCTCCTTTAGCGGATAACCCTATTTGCTTGCCTATAGCCGAAGTAAATTTAGTGTGTGAGTTGGGTCATGTTATAACCAAAGCTGCTGTCAAGGATAACTTCTTAGATAAAGAACGCTACTTACTAAGCAACAAGACCGTTGTACTTATAGAAGATATGAAAAAAGACAAAGACTCTGAAATTGAAGTAAAAGACTCTGCAACGCCCAAGTGCCAACGTTCTCCATATTTAAATGAAACATCGAAAAACGACTGCCCTTGTAACAGTAACCGTTTTAGTTCTAGCAGTGTTACTCCTAAAGAGACTGGAATCGTTGAAAATTTGTTACGTTCATATGGTTTTATACAATGTTGCGAAAGACAAGCAATATATTTTTTTCACTACAGTCAATTTTCTGGAAATATTGATAATTTAAAACGTGGTGATGCAGTTGAATTTAAAATTACTCATAATCGTCGTACTGGAAAACCAATTGCTAGTTCTGTTTGTAAAATAATGTGTAAAGAGACAGTTTCTGGATTTGAAACCACTGAAAAAAAGGAAAATACTGAAGGTAAAGTTGCTTATGAAAATCGTGGTGAACGGCCCTATTCTGCTGAAAATGTTGATGGTAATGTAGATTTTCATCCTCCTAAAAAGGTCACTTTTAGTATTCCTATTGACAAAAATACAAGAAACCTTAGACCTTGTAAAATGCGTTCGGAACAGCCCTTACCTGTGAGATACCGTGGTGTTATCTGTGCTCTTAAAGGAACATTTGGTTTTATTAAAAGGGGTGATGTAAAGGATATGTTTTTCCACTCTAGTGAATGCAAAGTGTTCAAAAATCTTAATCTTGGCGATGATGTTGAATTTGGAATACAGACTCGTAACAACAAGGAAGTTGCTGTAAGTGTAACTAAATTGCCCTTAGGGACAGTGATATTTGAGGACGTTGAAACTGAAAGTTTGGTTGGTGAAATAACTGAATGCTTAGACAAATCTAAAAGTCGTTTGAAGAAAGCATAAAAGTTACGAGACAAAGTTGAATTTACTGTGATCCAGGATTACGAGGTAGTCCATAGAAAGGGAAAACAGCATATAACACTGACAGTTTAAGTCGTACGCCTCACGTACAAAACTAAATTACTATTGTTTGTATTTGTGATGTCTTGCATATATAAAAATATTTTATTCCTAGTGTACATTGATACATTTGATTTGCAAAAAAGTGTTAAATTTGAATTGAAAATCTAAATATTTTGACATTGAATTTCTTCTTTGATGATTATCACTGAGCAAAATTTTGATTATACTTTGTTAAAATTATGATATGTTTTTTTAATTTAGAGTAGGCGGTACACAGCCAGGATCTTTAGGGTGTATGGTCTACTTGTATATTGCTTTGGGCATGAGTTGTTGCCTTCGCGAAAATTCTGTTGCTGCTGTTTTGTATCTTTTTTGCAGGTGTCTGTCTCTGCAGAAAAAGAATCTTGAGGAGGGAGGAAATAGACTGTGACATCTTAGCGCCTAAGAGTCTAGGATGGCCGGCTGCAGACCCGGAAGTTTCCTGTTAAAAAGTCCTTCAATACTGCGCTTGCGCATGTGAGGAGAATGAGAAACAGTTAGCTCACGGACTCCGTCTAGATGAGACGTCTTCGTAGCAATTCGTAAATTTTAATATGAAAATAAGCATTTTTGTTTCGCGCGTCCATTGTAAACCCATTGTTTTGTCTGTGTTAAAATAAATGTTATTTTTTAATGTCCAACAAAAGTTCGGATTAATTCATCACAGACTAGAGTTTTGGTGTCCTGGAAGTTGGATGGAAGCAAGAAAGCAGGAAATGCAGGTAGGCCCACCCTTGTATTAAATTAAATTTATTGAGGTTCTGGCTTACCGGAATTAGTGAGGCAAAGAGCCTAAATAGTTTTGGTTAAAAAAACAAACAAAAAGAAATGACTACATATCCAATTTTATTTTGTGGTTATTTAAATTTTGTCTTTATGAAAGTTAATAGAAGTTGATGATAAAGTGAATTTGCATGTTCTACTAAGTAGATATTATCAAGTTGATAAAGTCACGGCCAAAAAGTGCCAAATCGAAAGTGAACGAAAATTTAAATTTCGTTTTGATTTTACTGAAATTTTGTGTTTTGTGCATTTAATTATTTGAAAAGAATCAGATAATTTGAATTACATATGGTAATTACGCATTAGTAAAAGAAAAATAATATTTAATTGCAACTATATATATTGCATCTTGTGTATTGTATATGCTACGATATAGTTTAAGATTCTGTTATTATATTTGAGAATTGTGTTTGATATTAAATCCTATCTAGTATTTGAAGCATATTTGGCATTGAATATATTTTGTGAATCATATAGTTATTAGAAAATATTGGTAACTATATTTATGATAACAAAATTGGATTGTTTACTAATAAGTTATTCATCGATCATGGCTTTTCTTTCTCGTGGGAGAAAAGAAGACCTCCTCGAACTCGCAGATGAACTTTGTGAAAAAGTATCGCATAATTGTAAACTGGTTGAGATAAGGAAAATAATCCTAAACAGTGAAAACTATGAAGAAGAGGAAGTTAAAATTTCTTTAACTCGTATTATGGAAGATAGGATAAAGAGAGAGAAAGAAGCAAAAGAAGAAATTGCCAGACAAGAAGCAAAAGAAGAAATTGCCAGACAAGAAGCAAAAGAAGAAATTGCCAGACAAGAAGCAAAAGAAGAAATTGCCAGACGAGAAGCAAAAGAAAAGGAAGAAATTGCCAGACAGGAAGCAAAAGAAGAATTTGCCAAAGAGAAAGAAAGGGAAGAACGTAATATTCGAATGGAAGAAATAGCTTTAGAGAAGAAAAAGCTAGAAATGCAAGCTGCAAGTGAGCTAGGACTATCTAATAGAGAACGGATGCCAAATCATAAAATTGAGCTCATCAAAATTACCCCGAAATTTGAGGAAAAGAAAGATGAAATGGGTCTATATTTAATAAATTTTGAAAGGAGAGCTGAGATGGCAGGTGTGCCTAAAGAAGATTGGGTGCCGTATTTACTAGGCGTATTGCCTTCGGAAATTTCGAGCATGATGGCTAGAGAAACGCCTGAAGATGCAAAGAATTACGATTATGTGAAAGATATTATTCTTAAGAGGTATAAAATGAGTTCTGAGAAATTGAAGCAGATGTTTTACCGTCATCAAAAAGTCTCGGATAAAACATGGAGGAATTACGCTCATGAACTTACAAGCTACTATGATGAATGGGTTTCTGATTTGGAAATCAAAACTTTTGAAGAACTCAGAGACTTGCATATCACTGAGCAGATGAAGAGACGAGTGCCGTCGGAAGTAAAAGAACATTTTCTGGAGGAGTGGATGGGCTTAAATTCTCCGTTAGAATTAGCTAAAAAAATAGATCAATTTGAAAGCTTAAAGGAGAGTCTTACACCCAGAAATACTAAAGGTCCCCAGAATAAAACAAGTATCAAGAAAACACACGTTGGTTTTCATAAGTTTGAGGGAGAAAACAAACCCTTTTGGAAAACAGAAGTAAACAGAGATTATAAAGAGAAAAATTTTGAACAAAGAAAGCAACTTCAATGCTATGAATGCAATTCCTATGATCATCTTAGACCTCAATGTCCTAAGTTGAAGAAAACTGAAATCATAGCTGCTAACGAAATTATGGGAAAGGGAATAATAGATTTGATGTCTCCCTACATTAGTGTCGGAACTGTAAATGGATCTCAGATTTCTATCTTACGAGACACAGGATCCAGCATAGATCTAATTCCTAGGAAGTTTGTTAAGCCACACATGTATACGGGTGAACATGTATGGGTAGCATCTCCTTTAGCGGATAACCCTATTTGCTTGCCTATAGCCGAAGTAAATTTAGTGTGTGAGTTGGGTCATGTTATAACCAAAGCTGCTGTCAAGGATAACTTCTTAGATAAAGAACGCTACTTACTAAGCAACAAGACCGTTGTACTTATAGAAGATATGAAAAAAGACAAAGACTCTGAAATTGAAGTAAAAGACTCTGCAACGCCCAAGTGCCAACGTTCTCCATATTTAAATGAAACATCGAAAAACGACTGCCCTTGTAACAGTAACCGTTTTAGTTCTAGCAGTGTTACTCCTAAAGAGACTGGAATCGTTGAAAATTTGTTACGTTCATATGGTTTTATACAATGTTGCGAAAGACAAGCAATATATTTTTTTCACTACAGTCAATTTTCTGGAAATATTGATAATTTAAAACGTGGTGATGCAGTTGAATTTAAAATTACTCATAATCGTCGTACTGGAAAACCAATTGCTAGTTCTGTTTGTAAAATAATGTGTAAAGAGACAGTTTCTGGATTTGAAACCACTGAAAAAAAGGAAAATACTGAAGGTAAAGTTGCTTATGAAAATCGTGGTGAACGGCCCTATTCTGCTGAAAATGTTGATGGTAATGTAGATTTTCATCCTCCTAAAAAGGTCACTTTTAGTATTCCTATTGACAAAAATACAAGAAACCTTAGACCTTGTAAAATGCGTTCGGAACAGCCCTTACCTGTGAGATACCGTGGTGTTATCTGTGCTCTTAAAGGAACATTTGGTTTTATTAAAAGGGGTGATGTAAAGGATATGTTTTTCCACTCTAGTGAATGCAAAGTGTTCAAAAATCTTAATCTTGGCGATGATGTTGAATTTGGAATACAGACTCGTAACAACAAGGAAGTTGCTGTAAGTGTAACTAAATTGCCCTTAGGGACAGTGATATTTGAGGACGTTGAAACTGAAAGTTTGGTTGGTGAAATAACTGAATGCTTAGACAAATCTAAAAGTCGTTTGAAGAAAGCATAAAAGTTACGAGACAAAGTTGAATTTACTGTGATCCAGGATTACGAGGTAGTCCATAGAAAGGGAAAACAGCATATAACACTGACAGTTTAAGTCGTACGCCTCACGTACAAAACTAAATTACTATTGTTTGTATTTGTGATGTCTTGCATATATAAAAATATTTTATTCCTAGTGTACATTGATACATTTGATTTGCAAAAAAGTGTTAAATTTGAATTGAAAATCTAAATATTTTGACATTGAATTTCTTCTTTGATGATTATCACTGAGCAAAATTTTGATTATACTTTGTTAAAATTATGATATGTTTTTTTAATTTAGAGTAGGCGGTACACAGCCAGGATCTTTAGGGTGTATGGTCTACTTGTATATTGCTTTGGGCATGAGTTGTTGCCTTCGCGAAAATTCTGTTGCTGCTGTTTTGTATCTTTTTTGCAGGTGTCTGTCTCTGCAGAAAAAGAATCTTGAGGAGGGAGGAAATAGACTGTGACATCTTAGCGCCTAAGAGTCTAGGATGGCCGGCTGCAGACCCGGAAGTTTCCTGTTAAAAAGTCCTTCAATACTGCGCTTGCGCATGTGAGGAGAATGAGAAACAGTTAGCTCACGGACTCCGTCTAGATGAGACGTCTTCGTAGCAATTCGTAAATTTTAATATGAAAATAAGCATTTTTGTTTCGCGCGTCCATTGTAAACCCATTGTTTTGTCTGTGTTAAAATAAATGTTATTTTTTAATGTCCAACAAAAGTTCGGATTAATTCATCACAGCATGTAAAGCTACTGACAGTACTCCTGTGGTCCCATTAAGAAAGAGAGGACGCCCTCCTAAAGCACGTAATGCTGACTCCTCGTCGGGACGTCGTCGGAGCCAGAGGGGAGGTTGTAACGCATCAGCCCCTTAACGTGTGTCTCAGCGATATGCGCCTTGATAGGTGATGGCGGACCACGTGACACTCTCTCCGCGAAAGAGAATGAACCATTTTTCTTTAGTTGTTTCCCAAGGCCAGCGCAGGACTGACGCGCTAGGGTTTTGTCCCCCGAGATGTTACTTTTTATGTTTGTTTATTCTTGTAATTGTTTTGTCTTGTGCTTAGTGTTAATTAAAATTGCTCTTTTGGCCAATTCTTGCATTAGTCATTGGATTCAGCTCTAAAGTTCCAAATACTTTGCAGCATAAAATGACCGTAGTGACAAACCTAACCATAGAAACTTCAGTTTGAATCGTCTCATCGTTCGTCGATAGATTTTTGCTTTAACCCTTCTTGTGGTTCGACGAGGTATCTCATCATTGGCAAAACCATTAGTAGATCTTGATGGACGAGCTATTTCGCCATTAGAAGAATTTCTACCAGATCTTGATCTCGTCAGCGAAAAATCGGCAATATTGGTAACGAAATATCGCGTCATTAGTAAAGTTAGTCAGATTATGATGGACGAGATATCTCGTCGAAATCACTTGGAGAATCATCGATAATCTAGGTTCTTTAGTTATTTTGACGTTATATGGCGCAAGAGCCATATTTGGAAACTAGAGATCATGAAACTAGAGGTTATGTTAGGTAGTTAATTAACGTTGCTCTGGAGCAACACAACGGGCTATTGGCGATGGTCAGATGACGGAAACAACGCCTGAGCTGGCATCCTACTCTCCAAACTTCTACACCACGCCAACGTGAGGAAATTTGAGTCCACGACAGATTTAACGTGCACTAGCCCCGTGTACACGATGGTCTTTGACTGGACCGAGTTTCGAACTCGTAACCCTCCGGTCGCTAAGTGTTGCTTTTCCAACTGGAATACCGCGGCCCTGGAACTAGAGACATTGCATGTGTTCATTGTGGGTAGCCTTTTGGGTTTTAAATATAAACAAAACTGTCTATTCATTTTGTAAAAAATCCTAAAACTAAATTCAAATTTTGTTTTCCTAGTGGGCTACAACTGGAAATGAAAAATCACTTCATATGCGTCGAAAATTACACAATTCCGATTCATTGCATAGCTTTAAATTTATGAACATTTCTTGATTTCCTCTTAAAATCATGCGAGTGAGAAAGTTGAGCATACTTAGGTTTTTTTTAATTATTTCCCCAAGGTTAAAAATATTTTTGTTGCCCTGTAAGGTTTATCTTGGTGAAGAGATTTGGAGAAACAATTTCAATTCACACATTTGAAGTCTTATGTTTTTATATCCATATTATTTCTAGGAGTGCATTGTTAATAAAATGAAGTAAGTGATATTTATCCCTCTTAATACATTTTTTATGACTTTTATTAGTTGCTGAAATCTACCCTAGAAAACTACCTCTTTCGCCGACAACATTCAGCGACAAATTAAAATTAAGATGTCCACTAGTGACCCCCTACTTAAAATCAACGAACCCTGTTTCTATAGCTACCGCAACGAACAAAGACTACATCACGTAGAACAGACAGCACATATACAGAGGAAGAGATTCAGGTTGCTTCCACATTTTCAATGTAACCCGTGTATCCACGTAGGAAGAGTCGTCGGAACCGGTGCCCGAAGTCGACTCTGGGAAATGTGAAAAGTTTTTTGTTCTGCTGTGCAGTCTATTTTATAGGTTCAAATATTTGCAAACATTTGTATTGTTTTCTTAAAGCCGCGTTTACACAGATGTTGCAGACATTTGTCTGCAATTTTTGTGTCGAAGACGTTTGTCGACGACTTTTGGTTGCAGACAAAATACTAGTGGGTTCTTACAACTTTTGTCGACTACACAAAGGGATGAGTACTTTTCACTTCATTCGTCAAGATGTCGAGTGTGGAGGATGTTGTGCTTGCAGCAGCAGCCTGCGTAATTTTGTCGAAACAACAGGCACCACAGAGGTACTGGGTGAGACCATCGTTAAAAGCGAGAGCTCGGTATAGTGGAAGTGACCTGTTAAAAGATTTAAATAAAGATGACCTTGACCCTTTGTCAGGTGAAGTAAGGTCGGATGGAAGTTTTAAGAATTTTTTGAGAATGGCCAGCTGGCGATTTTGAATATTTGATTGTGATGATAGGGCATAAGATTGTGAAACAAGACACCAATTATATAGCAGCTATTCCGGTTAAAGAAAAACTTGCAGTTACGTTGCGCTTTTCAGCAAGTGGAGATTCATACACTAGTCTCAGTTATTTGTTCAAAATATCTAAAAGTACAATATCATTGTTTGTGCCAGAGGTTTGTGAGGCTTTGATAGAACTGCTCAAGGGTAACATGAAAGTTTTCTAGTACTTAAGAAAGTATGACTCACGTTCTATAAGGTTAGGTCTCAACAATACACAATCTTTTTACAAAATCTCAACATATGGATTCAATAATCTCACCAAAAAGGAACATTAAAACAATAGAGTATATTTCAGAAATGTTTAAAATAGTACGGTCATGTTTATATTGTCTATCGAAAATATTTTTCTGCATAATTAAAAATACTTCAACTAAGCAACTTCTAAATATTATTGAAATGGTGAACAGTACATTTCAAAAATATTTTAGAACATTATTACCTGCTTAAGACCCCGTTCACATGGACTTTTTTTCGACGCGCGTTTGATAAGAATTTTCGAGCTCTATCATGTGAACACCTTTTGGGCTTTTTCAAGGTCAATTCCGTTATGCCTTAAATTGTGTTTTTTATTCCCCTAATCCAAGTTTCTATCTTTTGAATGATTAAAGATAGAATCAAAATTTCAACGGATTTCAAATCAGCGTAAAATTTTATGACAGATCGATACCAAAAACATGATTTACTTTGAAAAATTATTTTTTTCTCAATTGTCGCAACTAATTTTTTTAAGATATTCATTTTATACTAAGCGTAAGCAGAAGTATTTGCCTTGTTTTTAAAGTGAATGTCACTTTAATAAGATATTTTGTTACACTTTATCAACTGTTTTAATTTTATAGCCATTAAAAATAGGATGAAAATCTTTCTTTCCCAAACTAAAATTGATTTCCCTGTGTTCACAAGAGCCTGGATTTGGTTAACTTACAAATGTATAAAAATGACCAATAAAATGTCTAAAATAATCTAAAAAATATTCAAAATGACGTAAAAATTTGATATTTAGATTTGTAAAACATCCGCGTTCCATAATTACCTGTGAATAAAGTGTTTTTGAACTTCAATCTTTATACATAAATAAATGCAATATAATCGACTTGCTGACCAGAAGTGACAACCTAAACAGGTAAATCTTTCGTAACGTATAGTATACGATGTATTCCAGTGCAATGCCAATGCCATCAACCTCGGTTGTAAATTTTTGAACGTTAGCTTTTCGTACGTTTTTCAAAATTTTTCGAAAGACGGTATATTTTGTCCTAGGAACCGGTAAGAGCCAGCGGGTCACAAAGAAACAGTGCTTTATGTAGTTCAAATTGTGGCATTATTAAACATTTTCATTAACTTTAAAATCTTAAAGTATTCGTTTGTTACTGTGAAGACTAGAGGAAGAAACCCTACAACATTCACTTTAAAGTGTCGATGATTCACCCACCAATAAAAATAGTAAGAAGGATTTATTTTGTGTTAAGGGGTGATCACGGAATTTTTGGCCTCAAGAAGCTAGCAGATGAGTCATTTGTTGCGTTAATGCGTTTGCGTAAAAGCGAAACTGCGTATGAAAAATTGGAATATTTCTGTAAAACTTTGATTAAAAACGAAACTAACTGGAAAATGACCAAACAATTTCCTTAAAATTGACAGTGTAAAGTAAAAATATATCCTCCGAAAACTACATTTCTAGAACCGAGAAATTGGAAACGGAATTTCTGTTTATATGGCATGTCTACGAAGTACTATCAAAAGATGACACGCAAACAAAATCCGGCACTGGTGATAACTTTTCTTTTTTCATGCTATTTTTGCAGGTGTTAAAGCGTGTAGTTCTTATGTTGTAAAGCGCCATCTAGGTGTAACAGTTTAAAATGTATCTTCTGGCAGCAAGCCAGTTGAGCTTGTCTGTACCGCGCGAAGGTGTTAGAGAGCATCTTCCAGTATTAGTAATGAGTAATAAACAGTCCACTAGAGCAGTGGTGCGCAAACTATTTTCATTTCCCCCCCCCAATTTTGTTTACTATTTTGTCGCGACCCCTGGATAGACAATAGACGTTTTTTTAATCATCAACGTAGTTAAAGTCGAATTCTGTTTGGGATTTGCGCTTCTGTTTGTGCCTTATTAGAGGTCTGAATAAAACACATAATTTTATGAAGCAATGGTTTTATTTATGCATATGGGTATAAATATTTTGTAATAGAAAATACTTTAAAAAAACTTACAACATAAGAATTCAATGTGAGGTATGTGCTTGGAAAGAGCTCATGATTGCTTCTATGTTCGGATCTGTATTGGAAATCGCAAGCCGTAAGTCATCCTCTGGATCCAATCGAGATCGATATTTTGTTTTAATGGCCAACTAATTAAGAAAAACCGGTTTCGCATAAGTAGGTCGATGCAAACTGAATCAAAATATTAATAGCCTTTTTCTTCAAATCGGCATATTCGTTTCCAATCGTTAACCAAAATTTCTGGCAAGTCAGACTTAAATTGAATGCGCAGTGTTTCATCGCTTGAAACATCAATTAAATGCTCTCTTTCATTTAAAGAGATATTGGATTTAAAAATATCAAACGAAAATGGATCACGTATCTAACCTAATTCATTATCTAGAAGAGTTTTCTCCCAATTTTATCATATGACGGGAAATGGTGTTTTTAAATATCAAGAAATCTATATTATTTTCTTTATTAAATTTTGAAAAGCACGGGAACATCTCTGTGTTGTTTTTGCTCAATTCTCCTTGCCAGTATCAGCTTATTTTTAAAAGCTTCAATTTTAACGCTCGATGTTAAAATGTTTGTATTCTCTCCCTGTAGACTTAAATTCAAATCATTAAGTTTTTCGAAAATGTCAACCATGCAACTGAGTTTTCCGAGCCAATCTTCATTAATGAATGAACTTGCCAATATGTTTCTTTTCTACCAAAAAATGTAAACTTCGTTTCTCAAATCGAAAATACGTAGCAGTATTTTGCAGCGTGAGAGCCATCTGACTTCGGTATGTAGTAATAATGTCTCATACACAAAACCCATCTCATCACAAAGTATTGAAAAGAGACGACTGTTTAGGGAGCTGTTGCTTTTAATGTAATTAATTACAATAACAACATCCTGTAATATCTTGTGCAATTCTTCATCAATGTCTTTTGCAACAAGAGCTTGTCTATGTATCATGCAATGATTGAATACTGTATGGGGAGCAATTTTCTTTATTAACCCTCTTAGTCCTTTATTACTACCTGTTAATGCAGCAGCACCATCAGAGCAAACCGCGACACAGTGTGTCCAGGTAAGGTCATTTGTTTCCCCAAAATATCATAATAATTTCAAATATTTTCTCTCCATTTGTTTTTCCTTCCAATTTTTTACAACATAAAAAATTTTCTGATATGTCTTCTTCATAAACGTATCTCACATAAACAATTAATTGAGACACTTTAGAAATGTCTGTAGTTTCGTCAAGTTGTAGAACAAATACATAGTTTTGTTATCGATTTAACAGAACTGATTATATATTACGTGATATGGCGGAAATTCGCCGAGAAACGGTATCTCTTGATAATGGTATCGTTTTTAAATCGTTACCATATGTTTCTCCTTGAATAAATGATGTCATTTTAATTACTGAAGGAAGAATGAGTGGTTCTCCAATTGTATGTGGTTTCAAATTTTTTCCTATTAAATATGAAACTTCTAAGGATGCCCGTAAAGCCTTCTCAGCAATTGTGTATTTTTCAAAAATACATTTTGATTTTTCACACTTTCAGCTCGTTTTTTTTAAATGTTTCTGATTTATTTGCTAATTCTTTATGTTTGGTTTCCAAATGTCTTTTTAATTTAGCAGGTTTCATACTTTCATTTGCTAATTTATCCCTGCAATTAAAACACAACGGATGTTCTTTCCCATTAACAACGCAATATGTAAATCCATATTTAATAAACTCTTCTTGATATTTTCTCAATTTTTTATTAGATAGCACATTTTGTTCGATATTTTTTTATGCAGAAACAGTGCCATTGAATTCATTCACAGTTTTTTTTAAGTTCATTGGATGTTGACCCATCATTCTCATTTGTATTGTCATTCTTTTCATTTTCTAGACGTTGGGTACCTATTTTTAGCCATTTATCCATCATGAGGGTATTAAAACTAAAACAAAATTATAAATATACAATATTTCATTTCTTTGCGTTTGTTCAATCACGTGTGGCTACCACGTGGGAAGAAAATAAAGTCCGGGATTACTCTGTATAAATCATGTTTATTTGTAGCTTATTCAGACGAGAATTAAAGAAAAGAAAACTAAATTCTAACAGAAACATCTCTTTATACCAATTGCACATGTTCGCTACTTGAAATAAAAAATGCAACGTTCAAGTAAAAATTTACACATGGTAATCGCGGCAAGGAAATATCTCAACTGGTGTTGCCAGTCGAGCACACATCTATATTGTACACAGAGGTTACAGTGAATCATAACATACAAATATTGGAGCTTAATTAAAAAAATACAAAACAAGTACAAAATTAATTATAGTGATTTAATATAATTATGTTTACCAACATTACTTACTCCAAAGATGGTAAAATATATATTTAAAAATTACAATTCGCGTTTACTTTTCAAAATTCATCTTACTATTATCTTAAATTTGTACTCGCACTTAAACTGCAAAAGCAGGCTTTGTTTAGTGTGCCGCCATCTGTAATAAAACAGAACTCACTGTTCCCTTATACGTTTTAAAATAGTAACTACCCTTGTAGCGTTTTCCACGAAATATCAGTTGAGGATAATTGATTTTCGAAAAAATCTAAAACGAAAAAAAATAATACAAAATATTAAAAAAAAAGTTTTTCTTTATAAACATTTTAATATCCATATTAATTTTTTAATTAATTGTTTATTATTGCCCTCCGAGCACGCTACTGAACTGTCCTATACTTAAAAAATATGTTATGTACATAGCCGATTGCAAATGTTACTTAAAATTAGCAAAAGCAGTATATAAACAGAATTAATGCACTTGAATGAACGTAAGAAGCAGCAAAACCGAACTACTGAGGCACAGACGGAAAGAACTGCACGGTCCTAGCTGTGATCACAGTATAAAGACTAAATAGCAGGGGTGCACACCTAGATTGAAAAAGCTGTAGTAATGATGGCCACTGCCAAAAGTCAGACCGACCCAAGTTGCATAGGGATCCTACCAGAGAGCAGGTAAAGGGCATCTCAAATTGACAATTATCTTTTATCACTATGTCTGTTCGCCTGCCGGTTGCCGAAGTATAGGTATTATATACTAATACAGACAATTGCTTTCGTAAAAAATATAGTTCTTTTTTTATAAATATCTCATTTCACTATTTTACTGGTACCTGATACTTGTTGAAAAAAAGTCTTATATTTTTATTTCAAATAAATTTTTTTGAATTTGGCTACCCTCAAAAATTTTCAAGCGATCCCCAGAGGGGTCGCGACCCACGGTTTGCGCACCACTGCACTAGAGTATCTGAGTTTTGAGTATTATTGAGCTATCGAATGGCCGAAACATGTGGTCCGTCGAGCCGGAGCAACTAGTGAATTGAGTTCCCATTTAAAAGCTTGAGTATTGCTATTCACATCAGCATCGTCGACGCAATTGAGGTATGTGACTGAGTTATTATTCCTGTTATGAAATAGTTATTCAAAATGTTTAAAGGCGCTAAGAAAGAGGATTTAAAAGCAATTGCTAGTGAGTTAGGAGAAGATGTTAATGAGCTAATGACTATTGCAGAGTTAAGCAGTATAATAAAACAAAATGAGAAGTACATAACAGACAAAAAATGGGTTGTAGAGTTAGCAACCATGATAATTGAGGAAAGGAAGTCTGAAGAGCAGCAGCAAATAGAACTTGAAAAAATAAAACTTGAGAGAATGAAAACAGAATTAGAACTAGCTCCATAAAAGTGCAATCAAAATCTGAGGATGTTAGTGACAGTCCTCAAACTGAATCTTTGGACTCTCTGATCAAAAGTGTCCGTACTTTAACAATTAAAATTCCTAGTAGACCTGAAGCTTGGGGTTATTTTTTCTCATCATTAGAAAGGGCCTTTGTATCAAAAAACGTACCTGACAAATATAAAGCGGAGATTCTTTTAAATTTGTTAGGTGAAAGGGCAACTAATGTGATAACTTACATAAAAGATGATGAATTAGATGATTATTCTAAAGTAAAAGCAATAGTAATTCGAGAGTTTGAACCTACACCCCAATCGTGTTTAGAAAATTTTAGGAAAACACACCGCCAACCCAATGAAACGTATATACAATTTGCATCGCGATTAACGACGAGCTGGGAATATTATTTAAAGTTGAGAAAAGCAACTGATTTCGAAACCCTCAAAGAATTAATTATATCAGATAAAATATGTCAAACCTTGGACAAAGAAACCGCCTATCATATAAGTCTGAGACAGGCAGACGGCTGGTTTAAACCCTCTGAGTTAGCGAAATAAATTGATTTATATTTTACATCCCGAGGTAAAACTTTAGTAGAAAATACAAGGGTAAATAAATTTTCCGAGTCAAAAAATGCATCGAAAGTTTTCTTGTCAGACGTTAGGAGTTATAAATGTGTTTTTTCATGTATTGATAATCACCCCTTATATAAATGTTCTAATTACAAAAAAAATTGTCTGTCGATGAGCGTATTGAATTCGTAAAAGCTAATCACTTTTGTTTTAATTGCTTAGGGAATCATAGAGTATCAAATTGCAAGTCGAAATATTCTTGCAATCTTTGTAGGCGGCGCCATCATGTGACCTTACTTTTCCCATACGAACAAAAACAAAATGTTGCGAGTGAAAATATTGTAAACACTTTAAGAGAGAAATGTACCACCTTCCCCTCCCCCACAGCTTTAGAATTCGTACCAGCAGAGACTAAACAACTGAGTCAGGATCGAAACTATTTTGTGGCGATGAGTACTTCATCCGCTAAATCAAAAGCTGTTTTTCTTAGCACTTTTATTGGTTTTTTATACGATGATATGGGTAATGTTTTTCCCGTTCGTGGTCCTCTCGACGTCGGTGCTAATGCAAACTTTTTAAGTAAGAGATGTGCAGATAAGCTTAATTTAAGAAAGGAAAAAATAAATATTGCAGTGTCTGGTTTGAATGGGTTGTCTTTAACAATTAAATCTAAGGTTAGTGCTAAGATTACTAATGAGTTGAGAAATTTCAAATTAGATTTAGAATTTTTGGTTGTTCCAAGAATAACAGATCTGACACCATCTAAGCAAGTTGATATTTGCGTTCCAGAATTAAATAACATAAAGTTAGCGGATACCGGTTTTAACATTCCAGGTCCCATTGATGTACTCTTAGGAGCAGAGAATTTTTATGAGCTTTTAAAACCAGGTCAAATTTATCCATCTAATACTAAATTAATATTACAAAACACTGTATTCGGTTTTGTTGTGAGTGGTAGTGTACAGACAATAACTGAGGATAATGTACAGTGTGGGCTTGTTAACGATTGTATCGATTTAGAGAAAATTATGCAAAATTTTTGGGAAATTGAAAATATTGAGTGTGAGAAAATAAATAATGAGGAAGCCTTTATTTGTGAGGAACATTTTCAAAAAACCCATACGAGAGATAAAAGTGGTCGGTACGTCGTACAAATGCTCTTGAAAGATAATCCGGCTAGCCTAGGGGAATCAAAGCAGATAGCTATGAGACGATTAGATTCTCTTTGGGCGCGTTTGGTGAGAGAGCCTGAAATTCTGTTCATGTATAAAGCCTTCATGGAAGAGTATTTAAGGATGGGACATATGGAGGAAGTAAAAGAAAGCAAGGAACCAGGTGTGGTGTACTATCTGCCCCATCATGGTGTTGTACGTCCAGATTCCAGCTCTACACCTCTACGAGTAGTGTTCAACGCCTCTGCAGTAACATCTAACGGTAATTCCCTAAACTCCTTGCAGTACAATGGAGGAGTGAATCAAGATGATTTATTCACAATAATGCTACGCTTCCGAAAGCATTTATTTGCGTTCGTTGCTGATATTTAAAAAATGTATAGAATGATTTGGATGCATCCCGGTCAAAGAGATTTATTGAGAATTGTCTGGAAGTCCTCTGAGAAAGATCCTATCAAAACTTACAGACTATGTACAGTAACTTATGGAACTACAAGTGCACCCTATCTTGCAACCAGAACATTGCAGCAGTTGGCATATGGTGAGGGAGCACAATTCCCTATGGCTGCATCTGTACTCTTATCAGACACATATATGGATGACTTGTTTACTGGAGCTGATCAGTTAATCCAAGCTCAGAAACTAGAACTTATTTCGCTTTTGGATTTCGCTCAGTTAATCCAACTCAGAAACGGCAACTTATTTCGCTTTTGGATCGAGGTGGCATGGCTCTGCATAAATGGTCGGCTAATCATACATCGCTTTTGAAAAATGAAGCTGATGCATCTGTAGAATATTCTTTTACTCCTAGTATTAAAACTTTAGGCATTTTATGGAAACCTCAAACTGATCGTTTTTGCTTCAGTTTTAAACCAGATATAAAGGATGCATATACTAAAAGAGAAGTTCTGTCACAAATAGCAAGGATATACGATCCACTTGGACTTTTGGGTCCTCTTGTGACAAAAGCTAAAATTTTTATGCAGAAATTATGGCTGCTAAAAATAGACTGGAGTGAACCACTACCGGAGAGAGAAAATCGAGAATGGTATGAATTTATCGAGTCCCTGCAGAAGGTTCCTGACATGACCATTCCGCGATTTATCTTAGTTGAGAACGCTAACGACATAGAGTTGCATGGCTTCTCAGATGCCTCAGAAGCAGCTTATGGAGCAGTAATTTACTGTAAAGCCAAAACAGCATCAGGCCATACGTCAGTGAGATTGGTATGCAGTAAATCCCGTGTCTCTCCCTTAAAGAAGACTACAATACCGAGACTTGAGCTCTGCACGGCAGTTCTTCTAGCGAAATTAATGCATCGAGTGAAGTCATCATTGAAACTCGAAGTGACGGCTATTCACCTTTGGAGTGATTCTATGATTGTGCTGTCATGGATTAAGAAAGAACCTCGTCTACTAAAGACATTTGTTGCTAACCGAATTTCAAAGTTGCAGGATCTAACCAAAATTGAAGAATGGCATTACGTTCCATCTGAAGAAAATCCATCTGACCTTATATCCAGAGGTATGGACCCCAAAAAACTGCTACTAAGTGAATTGTGGTGGGATGGACCTGACTTCCTAAAGGAAGATGAGTACCCTATTAGAGTTATACCTGAATCTGTAATTGAGGAAAACACTGATGAACTCAAAAACTGTGTTGATCCTGAATTTGTACCGTGTTTGACTTTAACTGTGAATGCTTTTACTAGTGATTTATTGAATTGTAGCAATAAGTATTTTAAAATAATCCGTATTATAAGTTTTCTTCTTAGGTTTTGTAGAAATTGTAGGAGCATACCAAAGAAGGTAGGACCATTAGATGCCGAAGAAATAAAAATAGCAGAATTAACACTAGTAAGGTTAGTTCAACGTGAGTATTTTAAAGCTGAATTAAATGGTCTTCAAAAATCAGATATGGTTCCAAAGGATAGTTCGATTAAGAATCTTAATCCCTTTATTGATGACTTTGGACTTCTTAGAGTAGGAGGCCGACTAAAAAATAGTAATTTAACTTATGAGAAAAAGTTTCCAATTATTCTGCCTTCTAAACATAATTTAACATAAATAATAGTTAATTATTATCATCTTAAATATCTACACGCAGGCCCACAAGCCTTATTATACCATGTGAGGCAGAAATTTTGATCGTAAATGGTAGAAATCTTTGTAGGAAAATAGTGCATAATTGTGTAGTTTGTTTCAAGGTGAAACCGGTAACAGTAAATCAAATTATGGGCGATTTACCCAAAGAAAGAGTTACTGAAAACTTCCTTTTTAATATTACTGGAATTGATTTCTGTGGTCCTTTCTCTATTAAATATAGAAATCAACGTAAAGGTATTCTCCATAAAATTTATGTTTGTATATTTATTTGCTTCACAACAAAGGCAATACATCTAGAGAGTGTTACCGATTTAACTACTTCTTCTTTCATTGAAACTTTAAAAAGATTTATCTCGAGAAGAGGCAAACCTGCTAAATTATTCACAGATAACGCAAAAAATTTTGTGGGTGCTAGCAGGGAGATTAAAAAATTGCACAATTTAGTATGTAAACCAGATGAGATTCTTGCGGGTTATTTAGGGTCTGAAGAAATAGAATGGAGCTTTCTGCCTCCAAGAGCTCCTAACTTCGGGGGTCTTTGGGAGGCAGGTGTGAAGTCTTTTGAATATTATCTTAAAAGAGTTGTTGGTAATTTGAAGTTAACGTATGAGGAATTTAACTGCATCATTATTCAAATTGAAGGAATGTTGAACTCCCGTCCCCTTGTACCACTAACTTCTGATGTAGAGGAGATAGAAGTTTTGACACCTGCCCATTTTTTAATAGGCAGACCTCTTCATTCTTTAAATGAGCCTGATCTTACTAATATAAACGAAAATAGGTTAAGGAATTGGCAAAAAATCACGCAAATTTTTCAAAAAATATGGAAAAAATGGAGTATGGATTATTTAAATAATCTGCAGGAAAGAAACAAATGGATGCTTTGTAAAAACAATGTGAAATAGGTGAGGTAGTTTTAGTAAAGGAGGATAATTCCCCCCCGTTCAAATGGTCATTAGGTAGAATATCAGAGGTGTATCCAGGAACTGATGGGAAAATTAGGGTAGCAGAAATTAAAACAGCTTCTGGTCAGTATAAACGACCAATTTCGAAGTTATATAACGCACACTATACTACCAATTCTGACATATAGATGGCGCCACTAAACGTGACCAATCTATCATCGTGCTGCTATGCTATTACGCAGGCAGAGAGAGCTTGGACCTTAAATGTAGCGGACGCCTCGTCTGCTTTTTTGCCCAAATTGTATCTAAATGTTTAATTGTTTGTGTTTATGTTTTTACCGTCCTTTGTAACTGTGTTCTCTTATAATTAAATATATATAAAACTTTACCCCGAGATTTTTTAATGATTACTTTGGTTTTTACCCCAGTAATTACAGGAGGACAGTTATAAATTGGCCCCCCAACCTTTGGCCCGAAATAAAATATCCCAGCTCTCTCTCGCATTTTCACAGGATTTGGTAGGTCTCTGAAGTGTTTGTCATCCCGACAACAAGAAGAATAAAAATTCGCAACCTGCTAATGTCTTTACAGATAAGTGTATTTCTCTTATTGTGTGATTGTAATTTTGAATCTTGTTTTGGCCACCCTGGTGAAACAGAAAGCATAGAATGTTTAACATTGTGTATGACAAATTTTACAATAAGAATACATATTATATTATATATATATATTTAAATTTGTTTTGATTTTGATTTTTGTTTGAATCTATCTTACTGTAAATTCTGTTTTGTTTTAAATACTTAAATTTAGAATTGATTTCGGTTTAGAATCCTTTAATTCTAATTTGGTTTTTTGTTTGAATTCTTTAATTCTAACTTGGTTCTGGTTTTAAATTTAATTTTGGTTTAAATTTAGGCTTGATTTGAATTTTGATTTTTATTTTGTTTAAAATTCTGGTTTTGAACTTCATTTAGAATTTAGTTGATTCGTCGCTATTATTGTTTCGATTTTGTAAGAATTCTATTGTTTCAGGATTGGCATGGTACTGTGTTCAAAACTTAATTGATTTAATTGTGTAAACCTTTCATTGTTGAATAATTTAAAAGAAAATTTTTAAATTTTAAGAATATTTAGTAACTTTTAATTTTGTTTTGTTTAAAAGAGAAAGTAGGCATATTGTTTTGTATTCACACCCTGTGTATTGTTTATGTTCTACCGATCTTGTGTTACTAATATTTTATGTCAGCTTACACAATTTATACACCAGTTAAATAAGACATTGTTTAGGACTGTTACATCCAATTAAGACAGTTTTCTTTTCTCGTCCACAAAATTTCGTTGGAACTCTCCTTCTCCCCAATACCCCCCTCAGGCAACAATGGCTTTCCTCGCGCGTGGAAAAAAGAGGATCTGAGGATCCTGGCTCAAGATTTTGGCGTCGATGTCGCTTCTGACATAAGGATTGTCGAATTGAAGAATCTCATCGTCAAATCTGATCAGTATGATGAAGACTTTACTAAAGAAAGATTGGCTACTATCATTGAGGATAGAAAAGCTGAAGAAGCCGATAGGGAACGACAAGCAGCCCTTGACCGTGCTGAACAAGAAAAAGAAGCAGAACGAGTCCTAAGAAAAAAACAAATGGACCTGGATCGCGCTGAAAAAGAAGCAGAACGAGTCCTAAGAGAAAAACAGATGGACCTGGATCAGGCTGAAAAAGAAAAGAAAAGAGAACAGGATCAACGCTTCGAATTGGAAAAGTTGAGACTACAGTTAGAAGCTCAGAAAATTTCTGCAGGCTCCGAAGCCCATGCTTCCGAAGGTGATGTTGACTTGCCCAAGTTCGAGTTAAAAAAGCTGATTCCCTACTTCAACCCCAAGCTGGATGATATGGGATTATTCTTAAATCTCTTTGAGAGACAGTTGAAGTTCCTGAAGATTCCAGAGGCCAAATGGGTCGCCTACTTGATCGGTGTCCTACCAGCCGATGTGGCTAAGTTGATCGCAAGGGAGCCTGAAGAGAAGGCTCAGGAGTATTCCCACGTAAAGGATGTCCTGCTGAAGCGGTTCAAGCTAACCAGCGAACGCTTCCGACAACTTTTCAGCCAGCATCGAAAAACTCCTGAGAGTACCTGGCGCGACTTCTACTTTGAAATCCGCAGTTACCTGGAAGGATGGCTAGAAGAGCTGAATGTCACCAACTTTGACCAGCTAAAGGACCTGATGTTGGCTGACCAACTGAAAAGGAAAGCCCCACCAGAGGCCCGTGAACATTTCCTGGATGACTGGCATACATGGAATTCCCCTGGAGAACTGGCTGACAAACTGGATGCGTATGACAACCAACGCTCCACCTCTAGAAAAGATTCGGCTTTCAAGAAAAGAAATTTTGAAAGGCATGAAGAAGACGCAACCCGTCTGTTGCGCCGGTAGCTCTGGTAGTGGACTGTATTCTAATTGACACAATTCATCGTAATAAAAACAAGTTTATTAACAACAAATATAACATCGTTGTGGAAGGACCACTTTCTCGTTAGGCTAAGGAAACCTTGTAGTTCATTTGAAAAATATCTCGTTCCGATTCCGCTCAGCTCGTAGCCTCGTTCCCATTCGGCTCAGGTCGCCTCGTTTCCGTAGTCTCGTGGAGACTTAACACCGTCTTAACCCACCTAAAAAGACTTTTCCTTTCCATGGAAATAGAACGGACGGATCAAATCCTGACCCTCCACTCGAAGTTAAACCTGGCGTAGCATGTTTTGGCTGTGGAAAACCCGGGTACATCAAAGCAAAATGCCCAGATTGCTCGCCGCCAAAGAAGGTCTCCAATAATCACCTGAAAGCCTTTGCTTCAATTACCAAGGGATCACCAATAACCCTATTGGACGCAACTATTTGCGGAGTTTATGGAAGAGTGTGCGCTGACACAGGCTCTACACATTCCATAGCTGGAGCATATCTCTACTCCCTGTTTAAGGAAAACAACTTACCTTTTCAGAAGACGGAGCTGACGTTGCACCTAGCAAATGGATCCCAGACTCTGGAGAAATGCCTCACCACCCAGGTTCCAGTATACCTGGAAGACCGCAAGATTATGACCAACTTCATTATCCTGCCGGATGCAACCAACAACCGTACCTTACTAGGAACAGATTTCCTAGAGACCGCTAGAGTGGTACTGGACTTAGCCAACAAAAACTGGTTTTTTCATGACAAGCCCAAAGAAAAGTACCCCTTCGGTGAAGAATTACCTCTGACTCCCGTTCAGGGCAAAGAACAGATAGAATCCAACATCTGTCAACTGAGAGAGGAAGAAGGAGAAAACCTGGATCCTCACCAAAGAAAAGATCTCAATGATTTAATTGCCAAATTTGACACTGTCTTCAAGCTAGGGGGAGGGACAACACCCTTGATCGAACATCACATCAATACCGGAGACCACCCACCTGTGGCTGTTCCTCCATATAGGATGTCCCCAACTAAGAAGGAGTTATTGAAGAAAGAACTTGATGACTTGCTACAGAAGAACATCATAGAGGAGTGTGAATCCGCCTATGGAGTTCCTGTGGTCCTGATTCCCAAACCTAATGGAGATGTGAGGCTGTGTATCGACTACCGGAAACTGAATGCCATCACAGTTCCCGATGTCTACCCTTTGCCCCGCATGGATGACCTCCTGCAGGATGCGAAGCATACAGCCTACATGTCCATCATCGACTTGAAAGCAGGATACCACCAAGTAAATGTTTACCCACCTGACAAGGACAAAACTGCTTTCGTGTGTCCCTTTGGAACCTATAGATTCAACAAAATGCCTTTCGGACTAAGAAATGCACCTGCAACCTTTCAGAGATTAATGGATGTATTCAGAAGAGATTTGCCAGTCCTGACCTATCTGGATGATATCATAGTTTTATCCCCAAGTTTCGACCAACATTTAAAGGATTTAGAAGCAGTTTTTACCAAATTAATTAAATTCAACCTTTGTGCCAATCGCGATAAATGTACATTTTCCTGTTCAAAGGTCAAATATCTTGGTCTATGGATCACTCCTAAAGGAATTGAAGCAGACCCGGAAAAAGTTTCATCTATCCGAAATATTCCCCCGCCAAAGAATATCAAGCAACTGCAGTCATTTCTACAAACCTGTTCTTGGTACAGAAAGTTCGTCCCGAACTTCTCCGAACTGTCAAGACCCTTAAGTAACCTAACCAAGAAATACACACCATGGACATCTGAACATCAAAAAGCTTTCAGCACCCTAAAGAAATGCTTAGTGACACCACCAATACTAAAGCAAGCGGATTTTACTCAACCCTTTACGATAAGGACTGATGCTAGTAACTATGCCTTAGGAGCGGTACTTTTGCAAGGTGCAGGTCAAGATGAACGCCCCGTCGAATATGCCAGCCGACTACTCCAAAGTGCGGAACGCAATTATTCCACCACCGAGCGCGAAGCCTTAGCCGTGGTGTGGGCCCTCATCAAATTTAGAGGATACGTGGATGGACAAGAAGTCATCATAGCATCTGACCACCAGCCCCTGAAGTGGCTGATGAGCCTGAAGTCCCCATCCACTAGCCCGGTGGGCCCTACAGTTACAAGCATTCAATTTGAAAATTGAGTACATCCCTGGAAAGGCCAACGTAGTGGCCGACATGCTGTCGCGCCCTACTTGCCTACATGAAGAGGACGCTTGCGAAGCCTGCACTGTCTCTGTGATGTTGCCTTCCAGAAGCTCAAAAGAATTGAGGGAAGAACAACTTAAAGATAACGACATCAAGAAGATCATAGACACTTTTGAATCTGAAGAGAAAAATGAAAATTTTGCAAATTGGACTGCAAGAGGCTACCTGATGAATCAGGGTGTGCTATACCGTTATGCCCCTGATGTGGAAGCTGAAGACGCACAGGTCGTTGTTCCGGTTCAAGAAAGGGAAAATGTTCTCAAGGAGCACCATGATGCACCGGCTGCCGGACACTACGGAGCCGAGGGAACATTCCATAGAATAGCCTCCCGTTATTATTGGACCGGCATGAGAAAGCATATCACCGAATATATCAAGAATTGCCCAGAGTGCAATAGGTATAAAGCCTCAAACCAGAAACCAGCTGGTTTACTACAGACTCCTGTGCAGAAGATTTGATTCTGCAGAAGATTGATTGAAGAAGCAGTCGCGAAGATTTGAAGTCCTATCCATGGACCTATTTGGACCGTTGCCCGAGAGCAAAGATGGGAAGAAGTGGATCTTCATCCTTGAAGATGTGGCAACCCGATGGGTCGAACTGTTCGCATTGCCCAATGCTACAGCGGCTGAATGTGCTAAACTCCTGTTGGAAGAAGTACTAATGCGTTATGGTTTATCCCGAAAGATAATCAGTGACAACGGACCACAATTCGTTTCTTTTGTGATCCAACAACTGTGTTCCCTGTTAGAGATAGACCAATCACTAACACCAGTATACCACCCTGAAGCTAACCCAGTGGAACGGAAAAATAGGGATTTGAAGCCTAGACTGGCAATCCTAGTCAAAGATCAACATACAACCTGGCCTGAACATCTGCCACATATCCGGTTCGCAATGAATTCAGCAAAGTGTGACTCGACAGGACACACTGCTGCCTATCTAACTTTCGGACGAGAGCTCAGAACTACTGATGATGTCACCCATGACTTAAGAACCGTCCTTGAAAGTGATAATTTCGTCCCTGAATTTACGCCCTACCTCAAACGTTTTGCAAAAATAGCCAAACAAGTGAAAGAGAGGTTAGAGCAGAAACAAGACAAACACAAAAAATATGCAGACAAGAAAAGATCACCTGCCCCACACTATGCACCAGGCGATCACGTCTACATTGATCTCCATCCCATTAGCAGCACCGCTAAGGGAAAAACAGCAAAGTTCGTACCAAAGAGAGATGGACCATATGTCATCGTGACGCAAAAGTCACCCACCTCTTACGTGATAGCAAGCCCTGATGAGCCAACAGTGCCCTTGGGCATATATCACACATCAGCTGTGAAACCGTGCAACCAAAGACAATCCACAAACCCAGTGCACCCTCTAAGAAAACGGGGTCGTCCGAGGCATAAACCACCAGACTCAACTGCAGGTTCCTCATCAGGACGTCTTCGAAACCTGAGGGGGAGTATATAACGCATACTATACTACCAATTCTGACATATAGATGGCGCCACTAAACGTGACCAATCTATCATCGTGCTGCTATGCTATTACGCAGGCAGAGAGAGCTTGGACCTTAAATGTAGCGGACGCCTCGTCTGCTTTTTTGCCCAAATTGTATCTAAATGTTTAATTGTTTGTGTTTATGTTTTTACCGTCCTTTGTAACTGTGTTCTCTTATAATTAAATATATATAAAACTTTACCCCGAGATTTTTTAATGATTACTTTGGTTTTTACCCCAGTAATTACAGGAGGACAGTTATAGTTATGTTTATTACCTGTAAATAACTAATTGTTTGTATATTAATTTACTTTATTTCTAGTGTTGTAATGTATCTTTGAGCACCTCATTTATTGTAACCAAGAATATTTTGTTATTGTTTATGTAATTTAATGCTTCATTTCAATTTGCAATTACTTGAATGTCTTTCATACATTGCAATGCCCGGCGCTATGTTAAAGCGTATAGTTCTTATTTTGTAAAGCGCCATCTAGGTGTAACAGTTTAAAATGTATCTTCTGGCAGCAAGCCAGTTGAGCTTGTCTGTACCGCGCGAAGGTGTTAGAGAGCATCTTCCAGTATTAGTAATGAGTAATAAACAGTCCACTAGAGTATCTGAGTTTTGAGTATTATTGAGCTATCGAATGGCCGAAACAGCAGGTTTTATCGTGTTTCCTACGATCTATAGCTAATTTTTATTTAATTTTCCTTCAAATAAATCTCTATACTTTTTTGAAATCTATCTCTAAACATTTTAATGTATCAGCACAAATAACACATATATAACAATAATTAGTTTTTTAATTTTTAAAAACAATTTTCCCTGAGTTCCGACTATCCGAAACGAAAACTAACCCTCCAACCTACCCTCTTTCAGTGTTTTGTAGCATAAATGGAACCACGAATGGAGTAATGACTGGGAAATATTTCAACTAAAATTTCATTAAACCCCACGATCAAACGAGAAAATTATGTTAAAATTAAAATATCTCAAAGAAAAACCAAAAAACAGTATATATCGAAAACGAGTAGATTGCTAATAGAATTTGCGTCTTCACGTATATATAATATAAAATTTTCGATTAAAGTAGTAATAACACTAACTGCTAGAACAAAATATAAATTCTATGAAAAATAAGCTCACAGTAAATTAAGTTCATTTTCAAAAGTGATATCGAGTTCAATGTAATGCGAGGATGTGAAAAATGAATGAAAATTGAAACATCTTACGCATTTCACCCGTTGAGGACAAATAAAAAAAATAACTAAAGTTCAGCTTTTAAATTGAATATTTAATTTAAGCTTATTTTAAGGACATTTGCCGCACATGAAAACTAGAATGGGCAGTTGTCGGTATACGTTATTCTCAGAAATAAAATTACTCACTATCCCCTTTAGTTATAAACTGCCGCATTTTTAAAAGTTTTGTGTGAAAGCGGGGTAAATTTCTTCAATAAATCGAATACGATTAAATTTTCTCATCCTATTTTTAATGGCCATAAATATAAATCAGTGGATCAAGACAAAATACTCCAATCAAGTTATATCTTTTCTTTAAAAACGAGATTAATACTCCCTTTTGTGTTCGTAATGGATATATTCGCCAAATGCGTATCGCGAAAATATTAGTTACAGTTGAAAAATTATTTATTTAAAGAAAATCATATCTCAGGTATCGATCTGGTGTAAAATTTTCCGCAGATTTCAAATCCGTTGAAATTTTCACTCTATCTTTAACGATTGCGAAGATAGAAACTTGGACTAGGGCAGTGGTCGGCAAACCGCGGCTCTTTAGCCACTTGAGTGCGGCTCTTTAGCCACTTGAGTGCGGATCTGCCACGAATCGATTTCGACTACGTGCGGGCGAGCGGGGTGTCGGTCGTGTTGACGTAGCGCAGGCGGGCGCGGGATATGCGTCGCGGCGGATGCACTCGCGACTAACGCACGAGTTGAGCGAGAGCGAGCCAGTCACAACTTGTGACTGGCGACGAGAGTACCTACTCAGCGCATTAAGCTACTTGTATCTTTCAACCAGCTGCAGATCTCACAGCTATTTTTGGCATCAATTTAATAAGTTGTTATAACTTAGTGTTACTGCTTTTATTGTTATAAAACGAAACACGTTTTTAGGTGCCACCTATTTGACATGACTATAAAGAAGAGAAAAACGGAAGACGGGAAAACCGTGAATTTAAAGTTGAAAGGACCGAATCGTTTGCGTTTATACAAATCTCAAATGGCCTTTCGACCTGTCTTATTTGTAAAGAAAAATTTGGCGCATAAGAAGAAATCAAATTTGGAGAGACACTTTACAACTAAATACGCGTCATTTAGCAGTAAATATCCCGCCGGTGATGCGAGGAAGAAAGCAGTTGAGGAACTTCAGAAGAGTCAAGAAAAATCAAGTTCTGTATTTAATTATTGGGTGCAATCTTCCAACAATGTTAATATTGCAAGCTTTATTGTTAGTCGAGAGATTGCTAAGAGAGGCAAACCATACACAGAAGGCGAATACATTAAAAGTTGTTTTATAAATGCATCCGAAGAGCTATTCCGGAATTTTAATAACAAGGCAGAAATTCTTCAAAAATTTAAAGTTACTACTCTCTGCTAAAACAGTAAAAGACAAAACAGTCAAAATGTCTTCGAATATAACCAATCAGCAAATCGAAGATCTTAAATTGGTTTCAGCTTTATCAATAGCTGTTGACGAATCTTGTGACATAAATGACGCAGCGCAAGTTTCACTTTTTGTTCGATTTATTTCGTCTGTGGGTCCTGAAGAACTTTTAGAATTATTGCCACTGAAAGGTCAAACACGTGGCGAGGATATTGCAAATGCTGTAATTGAATGCATGGAGAAACATCATATTCCACTCGATAAAATTTTTTTCAGTTTCAACAGATGGATCAAAAAGTATAACCGGAGTGAGAAAAGGTTTTGTTTCTATTTTGAAGGAAAAAATTAATCACGAATACTTGTTTACCATTGCATATCATTCATCAAGAAGCGCTTTGTGGTGCGCAGACATTTCCAGAAGAAATTTGCAATGTTATGGAATTGGTGATCAAGATTGTCAACACAATTGTAGCTAAAGCTCTTTATCATCGCCACCTGGAATCCTGCTTGAAATGAAAAACAACGACATACAAACCTGACTTAACCAAACTTTCCAAGGAAATGAAGGGTCATTGTTCACATTAAATGCGTGTTTTGTCACATTTTTATTTTAATGTAAAAATATTTTTTGTCAATAAGATTATTATTATTATGATATCTGGTTTTATGTAAGCTAGTTTAAACCGACTCCTTAAAACATGGTTCTTGAAAAGAAATTTGGCTCTCAAAAGAAATCTTAATCGTTGTACTGCTGACCTTTGGCACTTTTGACTAATGAGTTTGCCGACCACTGGAATAGGGGAATAAAAAAGCCCTAACGGCGCGTCAAAACACATGTCATGTGAACGGTGTGCAGTAGAAACCTATGCTTCTTCAAACGCCTTTCTAATCGCGAGAACGACCGGAGATTGTTGAAGCGCCGAAGCTATCTAGCTCTTGGATTCTCGCGATTAGAAGGCGTTTGAAGAAGCATAGGTTTCTACTGCACACCGTTCACGACACGCGTTTTGACGGGTGTTAGGGCTTTTTTATTCCTCTAGTCAAGTTTCTATCTTCGCGATCGTTAAAGATTTAATCTTGCAGCTAGTGTTGTTACTACTTTAATCACAATTTTTATATTATATATGTGTAGACTCAAATTCTATTAGCAATCTCCTGGTTTTCGATATATACTGTTTTTTGGTTTTTCTTTGAGATTTTTTTAGTTTTAACATAATTTTCTCGTTTCATCGTAAGGTTTTAGTTGAAATATTTCCCAGTCATTATTCCATTCGTGGTTCCATTTGTGCTACAAACCCCCTGAAGGAGGGTAGATTGGAGGGTTAGTATTCGTTTCGGATAGTAGGAACTCAGGGAAAATTGTGTTTAAAAATTAAAAAACTAATTATTGTTATATATGTGTTATTTGTGCTGATACATTAAAATGTTTAGGGATAGGTTTTAAAAAAGTAGAGATTTATTTGAAGGAAAATTAAACAAAAATTAGCTATAGATCGTAGGAAACATAATAAAACCTACAAAAATAGCATAAAAAAGAAAGGTTATCACCAGTGCCGGATTTTGTTTGCGTGTCAGCTTTTGATAGTACTTCGTAGACAATGCCATATAAACAGAAATTCCGTTTGCAATTTCCTGATTCTAGAAATAAAGTTTTTTTGGGGATATATTTTTACTTTACACTGTCAATTTTAAAATTTTAAGGAAATTGTTTGGTCATTTTCCAGTTAGTTTCGTTTTTAAACAAAGTTTTACAGGAATATTCCAATTTTTCATACGCAGTTTCGCTTTTACGATAAAACGCATTAACGCAACAAATGACTCATCTCCTAGCTTCTTGAGTCCAAAAAATCCGTGATCACCCCTTAACACAAAATAAATCCTTCTTACAATTTTTATTGGTGGGTGAATCATCGACACAGGAGAGTGAAGGTTATAGGGTTTCTTCCTCTAGTCTTGACAGAAAAAACGAATACTTTAAGATTTTAAAGTTAATGAAAATGTTTAATAATGCCACAATTTGAACTACATGAAGCACTGTTTCTCTGTGATCCGCTGGCTCTTACCGGTTCCTAGGTCCAAAATATCCCGTCATTCGAAAAATTTTGAAAAACGTACGAAAATCTAACGTTCAAAAATTTACAACCGAGGTTGATGGCATTGGCATTGCACTGGAATGCATCGTATACTATACGTTACGAAAGATTTACCTGTTTAGGTTGTCACTTCTCGTCAGCAAGTCGATTATATTGCATTTATTTATGTATAAAAATTGAAGTTCAAAAACTCTTTAATCACAGGCAATTAGAGAACGGATGTTTTACAAATCGAAAGAATGTCAAATTTTTATGTCGTTTTGAATATTTTTTATATTATTTTAGGCATTTTATTGCTCATTAAACATTTCTAAGTTAACCAAAAATTCAGGCTCTTGTGAATACAAAGAAATCAATTTTAGGTTGGGAAAGAAATATTTTCATCCTATTTTTAATGGCTGTAAAATTAAAACAGTTGATAAGGGGCAACAAAATATCTTATTAAAGTGACATTCCCTTTAAAAACAAGGCAATACTTCCGCTTACGCTTAGTATAAGAGGAATATCTGAAAAAAGATTAGTTGGACTATTGACAAAAAAATATTTTTTTCAAAGAAAATCATGATTTTGGTATCGATTTAACGTAAAATTTTAAGCTGATCTGAAATCCGTTGAAATTTTGACTCTATCTTTAACCATTCAAAAGATAGAAACTTGGATTAAAGGAATAAAAAAACAATTTAATGCATAATGGAAACTGCCCTTGAAAAACGCCCAAGAGGTGTTCACATGATAACGCTCGAAAATTCTGATCAAACGTGCGTTGGAAAAAGTGAACGGGGCCTGAAACTTTAAGCTCGAATTATGAGGTCGCGAAGAAGCACATTTTGCCAGTTTGAGCTGTAGATTGAATAAGAATAAAGGTATTTCGGAACAGTATAAGCAGATAATTGATGAACAATTAAAGTGTCAAATTGTAAGTAGATGCGAAAATGAGGACCCTAAATTAGGATATTACATGCCCCATAGAGCAGTCGTTAGGAATGACAAAAAAACAACTCGAGTTAGGATAGTTTATGACTGCAGTAGCAAAGCTAATGAGAAATTATATCTTTGATTGTTTGGAGTCTGGACCTAATCTTAACCCTAATTTAGTGGATATTATTCTGAAATTCCGTAAAAATCAAATTGCGTTTACAGGCGATATAGAAAATGCTTTTCTTATGATTGAAATTTGTCAGGAAGATAGAGAATATCTAAAATTTTTGTGGTTTCATGATTCTGTAAATGAGTCTGACCAAACTTTATGTTTAAATCGTCTTCCATTTGGTTTAACGACATCACCCTTTGCATTAGCTTGTGTACTAAAGTTTCACATTGGCAAATATAATTAAGATATGCCTCAATGTTTGGAAATGCTTAATTCTTTTCTTTATGTAGATGATTTGTGTCATGGGTCTCAAAATACCGATGAGGCGTATTTGTTAACTTACAATGCAATTAATATTCTAAAAGATGCTGATTTTCATTTGAGGAAATTAAGAACAAATTCTCTTAAACTTCAAAAACTTTGGGTAGATAATAGTTTTGAGGAAAATATGGATTTTGGTCTAGTGACTGGGTTCTTGGGACTCATTTGGGATCATACTGAGGATAAAATTAAGTTAGACTTAAAAACTGTAAAACTCTCCATTCAAAATGCTACAAACACCAAACGATTTGTTCTCGGAGCGATCTCGAAGTTATTTGACCCTTGTGGTGTAGTGAGTCCTTGTGTCATGATGTTGAAGATAGTCATGCAGAAGATATGGGAACGAGGTTTAAAATGGGATGAAGAATTGCCAAGTGACTTATCACTGAAGTGGAAAGACTGGTGCGACGAACAGTTTCACTTGGAAAAGCTATTTTTGATAGAAAGTTCTTTGACAATCAGGGCGACGATATTTCTTTGTATATTTTTCCGACGCTAGTCCAGCAGCGTACGGAAGTGTAGTGTATTTTAGATACAGTGATATTAAAGGTGGAGTTAAGATTACTCTTGTCATTGCGAAGGGAAGAGTAGCCCCTTTGAAATTAATTTCATTGCCAAGATTAGAGCTTATGGGGCGGTGATTAGTGCGAAACTGGCAAAATATTTTAAAGAACTGTTCCCTGAGCTATGTAAACGAACATATTTGTGGAGCGATTCGCAAATTACTATTCACTGGATTCGAGGGAACGCCAAAGACTGGAACCTTTTGTTTGCAATAGGGTTTCAGCGATACAAGTACAATCCTTGACTGATCCGCAGCAATGGTTTCATTGCAAGGGTGATGACAATCCCGCGGATTTGATCTCAAGAGGTGTGCGTGCTTCGAAGCTTGCTACTGATCCCTTGTGGTGGAGGGGACCAAGTTGGATCTTGGAACCAGAAGCGAATTGGCCATCTGGTCCTTCGGCACTTGTTGATGAGGAGAGTGATAACTGAAAGACGGATTAAAAATCTCCCTTCAGGTGTCTGTCATCGAGCCATCACCTCTGCCTTTATTGGACTTAAAAGGGCATAACTGTCTACAGAAACTTTATCGTGTGACTGCTTATGTGAAACGTTTTGAGTTTAATTGCAGAAGCAGACAGAAATTGTATGGACCAATAGGTGAATCAGAAATCTTCGACTCTGAACGTTATTGGTTGAAAACTGTGCAGCGGAAACATTTCATGCATGAAATTGATTGTCTATCGAAGGGAAAACGTTTGGACAAAACTTCTGTGCACTGTTTGAGCCCCTTTTTAGATGAAAACGGTCTTCTTAGACTGAAGGGAAGGCTTCAGTTTTCCGATTTTGAGATCGGGGAAAAACGCCGGATATTGTTGTCTTGTAAAGACAAATTTTGCGAAATTGTGATTGTGGAGTGCCACAATAAAGTGTTCCATTGCGGAGTTGAAGCGACTCTGGCCCAAATCAGAGAACAGTTTTGGATTATTAAGAGTCTCCAGTGTGTTAAAACTGTTTTGAATAGTTGTGTCGTGTGCAGAAGGTACAGAGTAAGTCCTGGTACGCAGGAAACTGCACCTTTACCACCCGATCGAGTGCTTCAATCTCCTCCGTTTACTGTGACTGGTGTGGACTTTGCTGGTCCATTCTTTACTAGGGACAGTAATGCCAAACATTACTTGCTTCTTTTTACCTGTGCCACTTCGAGAGCTCTTCACTTGGAGAATTAGTTCCATCTAATGTCAACAGAATCATTCCTTTTAGCTTTTCGGAAATTCATTTCACGACGTGGTCTGTGTACCACAATTTATTAGGACAATGCTAAAGGTTTCAAGCGTGCAGAAATTGAGCTCAAAAAGATCTGGAGTCGCATAAACCACCCATCTGTTCAAAATTTATTTGCTTCCCATGGTATTAAATGGAAGTTTATTGTTGAGAAAGGAGCATGGTGGGGAGGGTTGTGGAGAGGCATTTTTGAACCATTAAAACCTAAGAAAAATTGTTAGCCGCTCACATGAATGAGCTTGAAACGCTTTTTATTGAAATTGAAGCCATGATTAACTCACGGCCAATAACTTACATTTATGATGATCCTTCAGAGCCCTCACCATTAACTCCTGTACATTTCTTAATTGGGAGGCGATTAATTGGTCTTCCTGTTTCAAAAATTTCAAGGGAAGATTTGTGTAGTTCAAGAAGTGCTACGGTAAAACGATATAGACATCAGCAAAACATTGCTTAATCACTTTTGGAGATGTTGGAGAAAACATTATCTCCTCTCTTTAAGATCTGCAAATGCGTGTCCTCCAACAAACGTAACAACTCATTTTACGGTTAATGATATTGTGTTGATTCTTGATGATCGTTACCCACGAAACTTGTGGTCTATGGGTAAAATCATAGAAGTATTTCCAGGAAGAGACGGAAAAATCCGTTCCTGTCTAATTAAAACTCAATCTGGGAATATTAAAAGACCTATACAATTATTATGTAATCTTGAAATTAATGATGAAAATTAACCGTTTATATTTTTATATTCTCTAATTTAGTTAATTTCTCATGAATCCTAAAAATTAGTGTCTGTAGAATGTTGTAATTTGAATAGTTTGATTATTCATAATTGAATTGAAATTATATTACTTAAAAAATTTACGTGTATGATATTGTGTTAATGTTCAACATCTTGATTTAGTGCATTTCTGTGTTATTGAATTGGAAAAAATACGTTCTTGTTGTTAAAATTGCCTAATCTTGAACTGAAAAAAGAAGTATTAAATTTATTAACTTTAATTTATATTTATGTACATATTGAATTTATTTGTTTGTGATTTGTATCTAATTAATATTTGGAGTATTATATGTTCAAGAGGTAATTTATGTGAACTCTGAAAGAGTTCAGGTGGGGAGTGTGAAATACCCCAGACGGCGCTAAGCGCGCCAAATGGTAAGAAGTTGTTAGGCAAACGCAAAAACTGAATGCAAGTATAGGTCACAGCACCTCATAATAGTTCCAATCTCTGAACTTGTCAAATTTAAAATAAATTTGTTATCGTTAATAGAACTGATTGATTACTGAACAACTGAACACTCCAATACATTATACCCCCTCCATGCCTCAGGCTCGGAGTGGACAGCAGATCCTTTTACCCTAAAGAATGTTCGAGGTTTCCTTTCTTGAGTTGTGAATTTGCAATTGTTGATTCTTCCAGAAAGTCACTTAACCGACGTTCGATAATCTGTTCAATCCGTTCGAAGGTATTTGTAGGGCGTTATTTTGGAAATCTAAGGATACAGCATTCCTTGTGTGCCTTAATTTGAGTCTTTGAGGGGAAACGTTATTGTCAAAACAGATGAGAACCACATGCAAAAATGCTGTCAATCAATTGCTCATGGAAAGATCATCAGGAATGGGGCACTCACGACAATCACCTTCGTGATCTTTTTCAAAAAGAGGGTGTAACCTGCAGGTTATCTTTTCTTGGACCGTGGGCAAGTCTGTAGCAAAATAGGACAGTTCTTTTCATCTCGACGAGGTACCACGTGATAGTAAAATTGGCCAGATCGTATTGGACAAGGTATCTCGGGGAAACCTGGGGGCTGGGTTTTAAACTATAGCATTGAGAATTTTTGAACGGCTTACAGTTTAATGTCACATAATGTTTTACCAACGGAGACTTTCCTACTCCGTTTGTACGACTGCATAAATGTATCAGCCGTTAAGTTACATGAATCCAATAAAATCATTTAAGAACACTGCCAATAGTTCAGAATAGGAAATCAATAATGAATCAATCATCAATAAAAATAAATAATGATTTTTATTGATGAGATTTAGAAATTGCGAAATCACCTAAAAGAAGGTATCGAACACGCCGGACACTCCTTGCCACCTGTATTGTAAGATTTGTACAAGTTAGAGTTGATTTCTGAAACTGCCTGATTACTTTTCTTTACAAAACGGACTACCAAGTCCAGTAAGGGTTAAAATGACATTGAAGATTAGAATTCTAAATTTTAGTGGAAAATTCTTTGCCGACCAGTGTTATTAAAAATGTAATGGAATAATTGGAACTTAAAATCATTTCATCAATGTCTTGTAAGGTAGTAAAAGTTATAAAATGGGGTGAATTAAATTGTAATTATCAGTTGGAATTGCATATTGTCAATATTCCTTTTGTGAAAATACTCGGAATAAACACGATTTTTGTGTGCCATACATCAGTAGTTTAATCAGACGTTTCATTATACCGCGTAGGTGATACGTCTCGCAACCAGGGTTAGTTTATGGTTACCTCCCCAAACACGAGAGATCAATATAACAAATATACAGATAATTTTTGTAAAGAAGGTACGTAGGTATTTTAATTAACGTCGCACTGGAGCAGCACAACGGGCAATTCGCGACGGTCCGGGATCAATCACGAAGGGAAAGATCCGAGGACAACACCAAGTAATTTTGAATCACGGTCAGATGACGAGGTCACACCTGAGCTGACACCCCACTCTCCAAATTTTCACACCACGCCAACGTGAGGACATTTAAGGCCACGGCAGATTGAACGTGCAACAGCCCCCTTCATACACGACGGTCTTTGGTTGGATTCGAAATCGCAACCCTCAGGTTGCTAATCCGTTACTCTTCCAACCGGGTTTCCGCGGCCCTTCTTTATAAAGAAATGAATGAGGGGGGGGAGTATTTCAATTAACGTCACACTGGAGCAACACAACGGGCTATTGGTGACGGTCCGGGATCAATCCCAAAGGGAAATATCCGAGGACAACACCACGTAATTTTGAACCACGGTCAGATGACGAGGCAACACCTGAGCTGGCACCCCACTCTCCAAACTTCCACACCACGCCAACGTGAAAAGAAATGAATGAATTATTCAGGAAACACTCATAAATATATAAAGCAATTGGTTCATTCTATGTGAAATGAGCAAAAATCAAAAACCTGTGGCCGTAGGGTGACGGATTTTCATGAAATTTGCTACAGATGTTAAGTTTATGCATAAATAACGATATCCAAAATATTTTGGCTCAAAATGAGGGGAAATATTTTGGAAGTTTAAAGTATTTTAAGGACTTGCAACTTTGAAGAGCTGTTGTGAAATCGCTTGATGTTGCATGTTTGAAGATCTCTTTCTCAAAAACTCTTTAACGTAAACAACAATATTTTATATTTTTGTAAGCTATGAAGAATTCTCTTTTTATCTATTTGGAAACAACAATTTTAAATATCATATTTAAGCTAAAAATTAGCAGCGAATAATGGAAAATAGTCGATTTTGATAGAATTAAAAAGGTTTCTGAGATAAAGGAAATCAAATGCATCGTTGAAATTCATACCAGATACAGTGCTAGGTATGATAAAACTACTGCTGAAGTTTGGAAGTAGGCTTTTATTTCCTTCATCTTCCAAACAGCAAAGGAAAATTATAAAATGACGATTTTCCACTTAAAATAGGCACACACAAAAATGAAGGACAGCTCTGACGAAAACTATATTTTGGAAAAATATAGTTTAATATGTCTATTACTTGTAAAAAAAAATTCAGGATTGTATTTTGAGTCCCAAAGCAACACTAACAAAATTAGTAAAACGCAAAAACACGTCCTTGCCCTTCCGTTCAATTGGCGACTGAAAGTTTCGTCACCAAACGACTATTCGGATATTCAACGACGGGTTACCATATTCCATCAGTATCGCACTAACTGGAAATGTTTACTATCGCCAATCATAGCATTTCCTTCCCATTCTATGTATATTCCTCGTTTCAAATGGCAACAGTGAAACCAAAATCAACAATGAAATACCAAATTATTTGTAACTTTTGAAGGAAATTTTAAAAGCAGAACATCAAATCACAATTAATAAAAGCTTAAACATTTAAAACCTTTACTCGATTGTCTTCAAATTCACTTTCAATCTGATAAAGGTCTCTTGTTCAATTTCGTAGGTGCTTAAATTGAAATTTTCCTAGTGCTGTAGAATTCTTGAAATCTTTACTTATTTCACTAGTGATTGTGATAAATATGGGAAAAGGATTCGTGAGTTATATAGTTAGGAGAATCGAGTTTAACAACGATGTTTAATTTTTTTTACTCTCAAAATTAGTGTTTACCTGACTAATAATGCTTAATATTTACAAAACGCATTTCATATTCACAAGTAGTAGTATTTAATATTTACGTTTCCAAAGGAAAAGCACAAATCGAAGACTTCTCTAACATAATTAACTTTCCACCTAATTATTTCACTGATGGAAACACTCCTTGGATTAAGCAAAAAACGCTTAAAAAAATTCCATGTGAAATTTTGCACGTGCACCATAATAATAGTTATATTTCATTCTTATACCGCATTTCTTATATTATCGGAGGTTATAACTCATCAGCTGCGATAAAAAAGAAAAATTTACGTCTAATTAAAAATTTTCCCGAGACAAAACTAATCAAATTACAATTATGAAAATTTCAGGACATATAATAGACATCTTGCTCTTTTATGTTGAAAAGTTTTAATGTTCTTGGAGCTTTCCCTTTCAGTGAAATATGTATTTTTAAAAATTGAAAAATCGTATTTTTCCATAATTTTTACTTTTAAATGTTTTTTCTTTATAAAGGAGTAGAAATACAATCACCAAATTACTCCACGCTATTTGTTTGGAAAGGCTCTTCATTAATAATAATTTTTAATATTGTCTTTCCATTTCTATAGATACCAGAGCAATATTAAATTTGTAGCAAATTGGCAAAATTTATATTTTAGTCGATCCCTCAGATTCAGCAATGACGGATATTAAATTATATTCTGAAGTTTCCTAAGAGACCCTTTTCTGAAGAATGCAACGATATAAAAATTTTAAATTTGTTTCAATAACTTATTAAAATATAGGGTCGCAAACAGGCTACTTTTAGTGCTAGAAAATCTAAATTTATGTGACCTTGAATTTTAAATGTCAACAATTTTAAATGTTAACAAAATATAGATTTCTGAAACCTAATATTTTGCAGTTGGTCATAACTGTGTGACCTATTTAACACTAGATATACCGACAATTTGACTATCCTTTTCTACCGACACCAGTCAAAATGACTGGTCTTAGAAAAAATGGTTGTTGAGGTTTCCACTCTTTATATATTTTTTATAAATTAAATTACTTCAATTAGGTTATTATAATATATTAAATTAATTATAAATTCATTCATTAGTTAATTGAAACATAAATAAAAATAAAAAATTCGTACAAGTACTTTTAACTCTGTACAAGTTCTTATATGTTCTAAAATAAAATGGTCAATTACTAATAAAAATGCGCTACTTATTTCCTCCTTCATAATATTTATTTTTGCATATACTGTAGGCCCGGGAGTATCCTTGAAAATTCTGTGAACTGATAATCTTCCACCAACGCTCCCTTCTTTTATTTTTCTCCAAATAGTTCCGTCTGTAGAAATTTCTGTTTCACTTTCATCTTCGTCACTGGAACTGGACGGCAATGGTAAACATCTTCGTTTACGTATGTTTGAAATGTTTTCGTATTCACTGTCGCTTGAATCATCTTCATTGCTCTTATCAGAAATATCGCTATCACTACTCTCGATATCAACACGTTTATTGTTCCTGCCGTGTGGATCACTTTGGTTATCTAATAATTCGCCTTCGCTATCATAAAGCTCATCATTTTCAACATCCGAACATTCCATAGGTATGTCGGTGATATTTTCCAAAAACACGGAAGATTTCTTTCGTGTTGTCATTTTTGGGGTCTAGCGATAATTATAAAAATAATTTGAAACTAATAATAGGATAATATTTCTCTCTGTATTTAGTTTTCTTACCAAAGAATATACAATATTTCAGTATCCAAAGAAATGTTTCTTTCCAGTTTTCTAAACAAAGGTCCACAGCCAACACCCCTCAAAATTCAATCAACGACTGAAAATTTATCACGAATTCTGTAATTATCACCCGAATGACATTTTTTTGTATCGTGATACAATTACACAGTATTTATAATTTATTATTACTGTACAAAACTCATTCCATCGCATAGAAAAATGCACCAGTCATTTTGACTGCTTTGGTATAAGTACCGATGATATTCAAAAACTTTTTGATTTTGAATAAAAATATAAAACTAATCGCCTAATAATATTCATTTAATTATCGCTACAAATGTCATGACAATCGTTTAAAAAAAATTAAGGTGAAGTAAGAATTTTAAAATAAAATTGTAAAACCAGTCATTTTGACTGGTGTGGTAAATCTAGTGTTAAAAACTCATTTTCATTAAAATCGGTGATATGTCAGCCGCAGCCGATTTGCTCATTTTGCGTGGAAATGACCCAATTATTACTTTACATCTTTCCAATAATTTCACCAAGTTGGTGCCATTGCTCTCAACCATTAGAGCACGTTGAAACTTTAATATCTAGGTTTTGCGAGATATTTTGTTTTGTAGATCACAGGTTAATTAGAGTCATAATATTTATATTGAGCAGTTTACTTAGTTGCATGATCATAATTAATGAAAATCTAACATCTTATACAAAGCTCATGTAGAATGAGAAATTTTTTAATGACTCACATTAAGTAGAAAATAATTTTCAAAGTAGTAAATAAATTATCTCAAAATACGTAGGTACTTGAATTAATGTCCCACTAGAGCAACATAACGAGCTTTTGGTAACGGTATGGTATCAATTCCGAAGGGAAAGATTCGAGGACACATCGTTTTGAACCACTGTCAGATGACGAGGTCACACCTGAGCTGGTACCCTTCTCTCCAAACTTCCACACCACGCCAACTCGAGGACATTTAAGGCCACGACAGAATTAACATGTACCCCCCCCCACGTACACAACGGTCTTTGATTGAATCGAATTTCGAATTCGCAATCCTCCGCTTGCTAATCCGCTACTCCTACAACTGGGTATCGCGGCCCAAAATACAATTGCACAAAATGTAATTTGAGGTTCTAAAAAATAGAAAGGTGTAACGTAATATATATGACTATAGTGACGAAATTTTTGTAGGAAAGTGAATAAAATATTAAAGAAAAATTTCGTCGTCAATTTTCGTCAAAGCTATTTTAATCAAATTCAAAGCTTAGAAAAAATTGTGTCTTTCAAAATTGAATTAGAAGATATGAAACGAACACGGCTTTATTCTTGCACCTAAAAATTTTTGTTTTCGAGAAGATAATAAATTCATTTCTGAAAATTAGATAAAAAGTTTTCATACAGTTCATTTAATGCATCAAAAATACTGCCCAATTTTAAACTCGACATTTTATGAAGAAATTCCAAAAAGAAAAACTAAAGAATAAATTCAAAGCAAGAAAATTGAAAATCTTTCAACTCGAACCGAATCAAAAGAGTTGACTCCCTAAGATCCGAAATTGCCCATTGCGTTGCTTTAGTCTGAGGAGACCTTATTCCAACCTCCTACCTACCCAAAGAACCGAAGCAAAAGTCACACGAAAATCCAAATCTCAGATTCGAATCCCAGATGATTCGTGAGTCAAAATGATCAGATTCGTTCACGAATCGAATCAGGTGGCTCCTGCTGGCGATGGAAAGAAGATTTTGCTCAATCGTGTGGTTTGGCGTCCATTGTATGTCTCAGAACCTGTTCAACTACTTTTCAATGAGAAAATAATAGCTAAACCTAAAAATGTGGTAGCCATACAATGGAAATTAGTAACCCTACAGACTACCTCTCGTAAAAAGATAAAACAAGAAAGTAGGGAGTCGATGAATCGATTCACTTTGAAGGGAGTCGGTTGACCGATTCGTTCACTTCAGAGATTCGATTCTATTGAAAGAATCACTCATTTTCGTCCCATCACTACCGGAAGGCTAAAGTGAGTTTCTGGTGAACGACTCTTTTGAACGAATCTTTCTACTGACTCGATTCAAATGAATCGAATCTTCCAAAAGAATCATTTTGCCCATCACTAGTGAGAACTGAAATGCACACTTCGCTTCACTTCATTTGAAAGGCCTCTCAACAGTCCCATTCAAAACAGTACGGAATGGGAAATACTGTTCTTTTCGGTGAACAGTTCTTTGCTGTTCCGTTCTTTTTAAAAGAACTGTTCTTTAACTTACTCTTCTATTCTCATGTCTCTCTACTCGAAATGTGCAAGCCCTGTTCCTCTTCCTAGATTATGTGGCGCCAGCACTTTTCGCGATAGACAGACAGGGACCGAATTTTGTTGACATACCATCTTTGTTAGTAATTTGCAGGCATATACTATAAACAATATACAAATAACTCTTCTGCTAGCTTTTTTATTGGCGAGTTTTTTCTAGTTTTGACAGGAAGAAAACAAAAGATCAAATAATTTGGAGTCTTCCTATTGTTAATCGATTGATTAAATTATTTTTATGGCGCAAGTCTGTCCAAGCTGCGCCAAACTATCAGTAATTAAGAAAAGAATATATCCGTAAATCCCGGCAACTAATGTCCCACATCTGAACCATCTCAAGTTCGGTTTCCCAAAGAGATACGAGGCTAGGACAAAACAAATTCGCAAATGAAAGTAATATTTTTTTTAGATTTTAATTTCATTTTTAAGTCAAAATGGTCATTTAAGTCAACAAAACGACGGTCCGTGATCCATCCGGAAGAGAAAGACCCGAGAACAACACCACGTAATTTTGAATCACATTATGCAATAGGGAGTTACCCTTTAAAAGATTATAAACACTTATAAAACGCATACCGGGATTACCACTTCGATAATAAAATTTGTTTGTCAGAAAAAACAGGCTAATTATATATAATATATCTAAACACGTTTAACTTTATTTTGAAACTAAATTTTACAAAATGGAAAGCAAAATTTCAAATGTATGGACATGTTTACTGTGAAAGGGAGATTCGGATCGGGTGTCATGTTCTTTCTATAAGTTGAAAAGGGATCTCATTAAGTCAGCTATTACGATTTTAAAGACATCTCGGAAACAAGCATTCTAATGTGTTGAAAAGCGAGTGATTTTTTGACTTGTATTTTTCTTTTTTTAAAAGCATTGCAAATCCTAAGAACGAGTAGAGGCGACACCACCAGAGAGAAAGCTGGACAACAAAATCTTACTCAGTAATATTTAAACAAAAAATTTAAATTTTTTTAATACTAAAAATTCATCACCAGGTCATTGCCTAACAATTATAAAATTTCACAATTATTGCGCTAATCTCGCAAATTCATCAAACGTCGGAGCTTGGTTCAGTCGAGAACAGATTGGAAGAATCAGAGCAAGAATCAATTCCAGAACAGGAAGTAGTTTATGGACAGAGAATGGGTGAATGAATCAACAGGAAACAGTGAGTCAAGAACTGTAGGATGAACAGCTGTGTTTCGGACTTAGCATAATTTAGAAAATACGAAAATTTTTAGCGAACTTTAGAAAATTCGAGAAAAGAGAAACTACATTCTTTGCAAAATTCCCATTTCAACCCGTAATATTAAAATCGAAGTAGAAAAAAAAAATTAATGTTTCTTTTTAACAAACAGAAAGGGGGAGATTTCAATTAACTTCACACTGGAGCAACACAATGGGCTATTGGTGACGGTCCGGGATCAATCCCAAAGGGAAAGATCCGAGGACAACACCACGTAATTTTGAACCACGGTCAGATGACAAGGCAACACCTGAGCTGGCACCCCACTCTCCAAACTTCCACACCACGCCAACGTGAGGACATTTGAGAACACGACAGATTTAACGTGCACCAGCCCCCTTTGTACACGACGGTGTTTTGGCTGGATTCGAACTCGCAACCCTTCGGTTGCAAGTCCGTTACTCTTCCAACCGGGCCACCGCGGCCCCAAACAGAAAGGAGAACAGGGTTTTGTGGAAAGTGGTAACGGGCTGTTCCCATTCTGTTTGAAAAACAGGTGAAAAATAACAAGTTGTTCTTTTCCCCCATTCCTAATCGTATCTAAAACAATCGGTAATGATTTCCGGTAACGGTAGGTAATTCTCACTACTCATAAGAAATGGAAAATAATTGAAATTCTGTACTTACCCCGACTTGTCTCGAAATAATGTACAGGAATAATAATAATCTATGAGGCTGATTGTTTCACTGAGGTATCTTAATGTCACACCAAAACAAATTGGATTGTCTAGATTTTGTAACAATTAATTTTCGTATGAACAATAAAAAATAATCGCATTTTGCTGAACAGATGTACAATATGAAATTTGGAATCATACAGTATAATTATTCCGACACTCCTTTCCCTAATCGAACGAATAGTTCAAATGATAAATTCAATAGCATCTCAGCCAAGACGGTAAGTTTCAGTTCCGAATTAAGAGTTTCAGTGCGCAATTCTACATCACTTCTCATCCGAGTCTTGTAAGTGGCTCTTTCTATTGCCTTCTTAAATCAACACGTGGATCGTCCGTGGCAAAAAATAGTCGGTTTTTCGATTTCGCATCTTTACTCAGTTGCACTGCTTGGAAAAAAGGCTCAGTTTAAAAACAAGTATTTATTTACAAAATCTCATGATTTAACTTAAAACAATTCTTAAAAATTCCAGCATATTCGTGCTCTTAATACAAACATTTAGAATATTTGCAGACTACAACTCAGGAATACGGTAACTCAATAATAAATTACACAATAAAGCAACATAAATTCGAACTAAAAATTGAAACATATCTGTCGTTACTTTTAAAATAAGATTTACTGATTCATATTGCTTGCGCCATATTCGCATTAAATCGACCCTTTTCCTTACCACGAAATACGGGCAGGTGTGATGTTTCGCTGAGACCCTAAGGGTATACTTAAACACACTAATTTACAAATTAATTGGAAGCATTATTGATTTGTTTGAAATGTAATTATCAAAACAAAACATTCGTAACCAAACACTTAAAACAGTAATCTCTCAATCCATATAATTACTATATAAAATAAATAATAATAAATAATTTCGCACATAAAACATGTGCAAAGGATAATCAAGAATAGGATGAAGTATTTGTTTTTATTTATAAAGTTTTTCTGAAATAAATTATTTTTCTTGAAAATTTAAGTTTTAAAATAACTTGTAGAAATATTGAAAGGGTGCATTTTATTAATAAAAAATTGAATAGGTGTGGGTGAACTCAATCATTTAACCTTCCCTAGTCGCTCCAGTACGTATTATTTATATTTTAGCATCTTAGTTCAAGCTCAGAAGGAAGATAGTTAGGAACAAAGTTGCTTTCACAAGTTTCATTTAATTAACAATGTTTCGTAAACTACAAAAATGCTATTGGGGAAAAGAAATTTTAAAAAATTGCAGAGTGGAAGTGTGATTTTCTTCTAAATTTGTTCGGAAGTTTTCAGGGAAGTGTATTTTTCTTTTTCAAATGAATTAGTCTCCAAAGAAAACAAATAAGCCAGCTACCAGAAGGAACATGGGTGCCCACAGGGGGATCATGGCGCAAGTTGCGCCATCAGAATTTTTTTTTTGGGGGGGGGGGGATTTTTTTCAGGGCGTTTTTTTTGGAATTTTCAGGGTGGAAATTTTTCGGGCAAAAATTATTGTTATTGTTATGAAAATATGTATATATATATATATATATATATATATATAATTCAAAATTACAAACCAAAACAAAGAGAAATCCAAAAATTTTAAAATCAAGAAATTTAAGAAAATTTTGAAAAAAATGATGGAAGTGTTGGTGGATCAGGGCGTCATCAGGGAGGAGCCTCACCCAGTCAACACAATATGGTGTTTTCTGCATGTGAGCGGCAGTATACCAAAAGTAGCTCACACACCCCTCCAAACACCATAAGAAAATAAATTAGAAAAACAAAAATTAGAAAAACAAAACCAGGGACAACCAAGGACACATACCAAAGATAATATAATACAAAATTAAAATTAAATTAAAATTAAAAATTAAATTAAAATTTAAAAGGAGAAAACAAACCTACCCAAATAGATTGACCTAAGATCGACAACAACCCGCCGCAAACTACATGAGGACCGCCAACAAATGCCATTCATAACGCCGTATATCAGAAATCGGAACCGCAATTCCGACACGGAACCCCGACTCGAAATTCCGACTCGGAATTCCGAACCGGAACATCGGAATCGGAAGTCGAAAAAATAGTGTTCAAATCCAGTTTTTTAAAATTGATAGTCAACAGGATAGTCTCCGAAATAAGCTATTAAATAATATTAGTTATCTTAAATCTTTCAAAAATAATCCTATAAAAAGAGTGAGGGTATTTATAACTATATATTTATTTTTAGAGTTATCATTAGAGTGAGGGTATTTAAAAAACTGGATTTGAACACTATTTTTTCGACTTCCGATTCCGATGTTCCGGTTCGGAATTCCGAGTCGGAATTTCGAGTCGGGGTTCCGTGTCGGAATTGCGGTTCCGATTTCTGATATACGGCGTTATGAATGGCATTTGTTGGCGGTCCTCATGTAGTTTGCGGCGGGTTGTTGTCGATCTTAGGTCAATCTATTTGGGTAGGTTTGTTTTCTCCTTTTAAATTTTAATTTAATTTTTAATTTTAATTTAATTTTAATTTTGTATTATATTATCTTTGGTATGTGTCCTTGGTTGTCCCTGGTTTTGTTTTTCTAATTTTTGTTTTTCTAATTTATTTTCTTATGGTGTTTGGAGGGGTGTGTGAGCTACTTTTGGTATACTGCCGCTCACATGCAGAAAACACCATATTGTGTTGACTGGGTGAGGCTCCTCCCTGATGACGCCCTGATCCACCAACACTTCCATCATTTTTTTCAAAATTTTCTTAAATTTCTTGATTTTAAAATTTTTGGATTTCTCTTTGTTTTGGTTTGTAATTTTGAATTATTTTACTTTCCATGTTGTGTCTGCAGCTTTAGCGCGCATACATGGACAGTTCTGCCTTCTGCTTTCTGGATTCTGCTTGACTATTTTTTACCCCCAACTTTTTTGGTTTTTTGGCTTTTTACTTATCTGATCTTTTTGATCTTTTGGCATTTTGCTGGTCTGCATTTCTAATATTTTGACTTTTTGATCTTTTGGCGTTTTGCTGGTCTGCATTTCTATTGTTTTACGTTTTGATGTTTTGTATATTCTGTAATTTGATTGTTTTTATTATTATATATATATATATATATATATATATATATATATATATATATATATATATATATATATATATTTGTGGAATCGGAGTGTCTACAAGCTTCCCAGTCAGATGGTGCTGATGATCGACTTAACCACACGTGCAGGTGTTGGCTGAGACGGAAAGAGCGGCGCGCGTAGGTGTCCGCTGAAATCCGGTGACTGGTAGAAACTATTTTCCTGACTCAGCGAGAGTGAGTTAGAATTGAACTAGTAACTGAAGGCCTCCACGCGCAGGTGGAGCGAGCGCAGTTTTGAACTAGTAACTGAAGGCTTCCACGCGCAGGTGGAGCGAGCGCAGTTTTTTACACAATTAATGCAAGTGGCAGCGTGTAGGCTGTTCCATCAATTTGAGATTTGAGATAACGGTTGCTGTACATAGTTTTAGGTAGAGAAATAAAATGTGTTAGTCCTAATCTCCGTATCATTTCGTAACACCCTAGACACCGCCCTACAAGTGGGGGCTCGGCCGGGATGAAGCTGAAGGATTACCTGTGAAATCAAGGTGGGTCGTTCCATTTTTCTGCATGAACATTTGAAATTTTATATTGAAAAATGCTCTCGAAAACTAGAAAGGAGGATTTGGTCCGCATCGCGGAAGAGTTGAATATTGTGGTTCCTCCGAGTGCTGAAGTAATCGAATTAAAGAAATTAATTGAGAGCAGTGAAATGTTTAAAAATGATATTAACTTTCTCAAAAACCTCGTCGATAATGTAATTGAAGAAAGGCAGGCGAAAGCCGATGGAGAAAGAGCCGGAACCGAAAGTCAGCTTCAATTAGAGAAAATGAGACTCGAAACGGAAAGGCTTAAGCTAGCCCAAATCGAAAAACAATTAGAATTAGAAAGTTCTCGAAACCAATCGCAACAACCGTCAATAAGATCTGAAAGTGATCAATCAACATTTAACTTGGAAAACTTAATTAGAAGTGTAAAAACCCTCACTATTCCTGTCCCGTCAAAACCAGAAGCATTCAATTTATTTTTTCAATCTTTAGAAAGAGCGTTCAATTCTAAAAATGTTCCTCATGAACTCAAACCTGAAATACTCATAAACATTTTAGGCGAAAGAGCAAACGACATTCTAATATTTGCTAATCAAGAAGAAATAAAGGATTATGATAAACTTAGATCATTAGTGTTAAAAGAATACCAACCAACGCCGCGAGAATGTTTAAAAAATTTCCAAACAGCCGAAAGGTCCCCCAATGAATCCCACGTCCAGTTTGTTTCAAGATTGGGTGCTACTTTCGGTTATTACTGTCAATTAAGAAAAGTGAATAATTTCGATTCTCTTTGCGAATTAATCGTATCTGATAAATTGTATGAAACTTTGGACTCTGACAGCATGTCATACATTGGGATCCGCCAAGGTGAAGATTGGCTAAGGCCGCAAGACTTGGCCAGAGAATGCGACATTTATTTTTCATCAAAAGGAAAGTCCTTGAGCAATGTAGGCTTTAAAACCAAAAGTTTTACTAGTTTCGAAAATAAACGCCACTACGCTAACGATCGAAGTCGAAAGTCTGAGTTCGATTCGCCAATGAGCCATCGTCAAAGTAAACCCTTCCGGAAATGTTGGATCTGTAATGCAGATCACTTAGCCAAATACTGCCCAAAGAGATACGAGAATAAACAAGAAACACATCCTCCAAAACCGCAAAGAAATACTGCGAGCCATAACATCGTTTCTGGCGTTGAAAACCGGGGTTCCAAGAATCTTTTTGCTAATGAGTTAGAATATAAAGAAATATTCATAGATCAAATAAAAATAAAAACATTACTCGATTCAGGAAGTAGTATAATAATAATAAATAAAAAGCTTTTTCCGAACAAAGCCACCTGTGGTATGACTACATTATCGAGTTGTTTCGGTCAAAAAGTGAATGCTGCATTGGCAAATTTCGAATTCTCGCTGGATAATTCATTCCCCCAAATTGAATTGACAGCTGCTTTGAATAGTGATTTGTCTGTAGACGCAATAATTCCTCCGAAGGTTTTTAAAATGTTGCTAGATACGAATCTGGGTAGGGGAATGAATGACTGCAATCAGGGAAGAGAAGAGTTAAGTAAACAGATTTCGGAGACTGTTAAAAACGAAAGCGACTGTTTTTTATTGCAGATAGGCAATGTTTTCGAAACGGATGAGTTCGAATTAACGCATATTACAAACAAAGGGTTGCGAGAAAGGATGAGGAATTTGATCCTTAATTATAAACCATTAAAGACTGAGAGTTCGGAAGTAAAAATGAATATTATTTTGAAAGATGATATTCCTGTGTATCAGAGAGGTAGGAGACTTTCTTTCGCGGAACAAGGGAGAATCGAGGAGCAAATTCGGGAATGGTTACAAAGCGGTATTATTCGACAATCTTGCTCGGAGTATGCGGCTCCTGTTGTGTTATGCAAGAAGAAAGATGGCTCAATGCGGTTGTGCATTGACTATAGAAAACTAAACAAAAAAATGGTGAGAGATCATTTCCCGTTGCCTCTCATCGAAGACGTGTTAGATAAATTACAAACTGCCAAAGTTTTCACATCTCTTGATCTATAAAATGTTTTTTTTTCCACGTGGAAGTCGAAGAAAATAGTAGGAAGTTCACCTCTTTTGTAACACACGAAGGTCAGTGGGAATTCCTAAAAATGCCAATGGGACTGTCTAACTCCCCTTCTGTCTTCCAAAGATACATTTATCGTGTATTTCGGGATCTCATAAGAGAAGGTGTTTTGATTTTGTACATGGATGATATCGTGATACCGTCTACCGACGAAGATCAAGGAGTAGAACGTCTTAAAAGGGTGTTAGATACAGCTTCTAAATTTGGGTTACAATTTAATTTGAAAAAATGCCAGTTTTTGCAAAACAAGATTGAATTCTTGGGGCATGTGATTGAAAATGGGACAATTAGTCCGTCACCTGTAAAAACCCTTGCCGTACAGAATTTTTCCCAACCAAAAACTGCAAAGCAAGTGCAGAGTTTCCTTGGTTTGACTGGATATTTTAGGAAGTATATCCGTGGTTATTCAGTGATCGCTAAGCCTTTAAGTGATTTGTTGAGGGGTTCGACGCCTTTTCACTTCGGCCCTGAGCAAAAAACAGCTTTTCAGAAATTAAAAGACGCTTTGTCTAATCAACCAGTTTTGAGAATTTTTAAGCAAGGTGCTGAGTCAGAACTCCACACGGACGCAAGTAAACATGGATATGGCGCGATACTACTCCAACGAGGTGACGATGAGCAAATGCATCCAATTCAATATATGAGCAAAAAGACTTCAGTTCAGGAAGAAAAGTACTCTAGTTACGAACTAGAAGCGTTAGCTGTTATTGAAGGGTTAAAGAAATTCAGGAACTATTTATTGGGTACAAAATTTAAGATTTACACAGATTACTCAGCTTTACAACAAACGATGGATAAAAAATATATTACCCCAAAGATTGCTAGGTGGGCTCTTCTTCTCGAGGACTTTAATTACGAAATTAAACATCGTCCGTCTCCTCAAATGAGACATGTCGACGCCTTAAGTAGAAACCCCGTGATGTTAGTAATGCATAATGAGTTAACTCATAAAATTATTTCCCTTCAATCTAAAGATGAATACATTAACGCGATCAAAAAACTAATTGGAAAAGACAGTGCAAGTGACTTTGTTGTCAAAAATGACGTTTTATTCAAGATTGAGCATGGTAGAGACGTTCTGGTGGTACCACAGTCTCTGCAAACAGAGGTGGTAAAAGAAGCTCATGCTCGAGGTCATTTTGCTATAACTAAAACTGAAAATATCGTAAGGCAAGATTATTTTTTCCCGAATTTGAGAAAATGTGTTGAAAATGTAGTTGCAAACTGTGTTGAATGCATATTGGTAAATCGCAAACGTGGGAAAGGTGAAGGATTCTTAAATCCTATTCCCAAAGAAGATGGTCCTTTCTCCACATATCACATCGATCATATTGGACCTTTACCATCCACCAATAAAATGTACAACCATATTTTTACGGTTGTGGATGCGTTTTCCAAATTCGTGTGGCTATATCCAGTAAAATCAACATCGGCGCAAGATGCCTTGCTGAAGCTTAAACAACAGCAGGCAATCTTCGGAAATCCATCACGAATAATAACGGACAGAGGTGCTGCTTTCACATCAAATGAATTCGAGACTTACTGTAACGAAGAGGGTATAGAACATTTCCGTATCACCACAGGCATACCCAGAGGGAATGGGCAAGTAGAGAGAATCCATGGTACTCTAATTCCAGTGCTGGCGAAACTTTCCATCGATGAACCATCTAAGTGGTACAAACATGTCACCGCAGTCCAAAGAACCCTCAACACTACTGCAAGTAGAAGCACTCAGTGGTCTCCATTTGAGTTACTGACAGGTGTAAAGATGAAGAATAAGGAGGATGCCCAGATCCTTCAAGCACTCGAAGAAGAACGAGTTGCCCTCATGATGGAAAATAGAGAAAAGGATCGAGAAGAAGCGAAAAAGAACATACTCAAGATCCAAGAAGAGAATAGAAGAAGTTACAATAAAAGACGAAAGAAAGCCGTCAAGTACAAGATTGGAGAGCTTGTTGCGATCCAAAGAACACAGTATGGCACAGGGATGAAGCTTCGTGCTAAGTTCCTCGGACCCTATCGTATCAAGGCAGTCAAGCCAAATGACCGCTACGACGTCGAGAAGGTCGGCAATCATGAAGGACCCTATTTGACATCAACCGCTGCAGACCACTTGAAGCCCTGGTCTGGATGAGAAAAAAAAACTGACTGAACGTTGTACATAACTTTTTCAGATTTTCGTATTGTGATGTAAATACTGCTTTTTTTCCTTTTGCTTTTTAGATGTTTTTAAATATTAGAGGCACCACGAAGGATGTCGAGGACGCCACCTAGTCAGTATGGCCGATTTGTGGAATCGGAGTGTCTACAAGCTTCCCAGTCAGATGGTGCTGATGATCGACTTAACCACACGTGCAGGTGTTGGCTGAGACGGAAAGAGCGGCGCGCGTATGTGTCCGCTGAAATCCGGTGACTGGTAGAAACTATTTTCCTGACTCAGCGAGAGTGAGTTAGAATTGAACTAGTAACTGAAGGCCTCCACGCGCAGGTGGAGCGAGCGCAGTTTTGAACTAGTAACTGAAGGCTTCCACGCGCAGGTGGAGCGAGCGCAGTTTTTTACACAATTAATGCAAGTGGCAGCGTGTAGGCTGTTCCATCAATTTGAGATTTGAGATAACGGTTGCTGTACATAGTTTTAGGTAGAGAAATAAAATGTGTTAGTCCTAATCTCCGTATCATTTCGTAACACCCTAGACACCGCCCTACATATATATATACACTGCTGGCCACCGTAAATGCAACACCCTGAAGGAAGCATGCAAATAATATGAAATTTACAACATGCATTAGCGGAGGTGAGATATGCAAATGATTAGAATTTCAGTGCAGACGCACATCACGCGCGCCTGTGGCGCCACTTCAAAGCGCTATTTAAGGCTTGGAGATTTCGACGATTTCAAGTACGGCAATTGTGTTTTTCTTGTGGTTTCTTCAAAAAAACGATCAATTATGCCTCGTAGAAAACAGCGATCATCTTTTGATCAAGTATCCGAGTTCGACAGAGGAAGGATAGTGGCCTACCGAGATTGTGGATTATCTTTCAGGGAAATCGGTAGTCGTGTTGGACGAAACCAAACAACTGTAATGCGGATATGTGATCGTTGGATGCAGGAGGGTACGACGGACCGACGTGTTCGATCGCATCCACCTCAATGCACCACTTCACGTGATGACAGGCATATTGTGCGTATGGCAGTGACGGATCGCTCAGCCACATCACGAACCATAGCACAGCACATTCAGTCTGTACCGCATCATCCAGTGTCTGCGCGTACCATTCGACGCCGTTTACAGCAGAGTGGTCTGTCCGCAAGACGTCCATTGCTTCGTCTACCCTTGACGCAGAACCACAGACGCTTCCGCCGCCAATGGTGCGATGAAAGAAGGATGTGGACGGCAGAATGGAATGAAATTGTCTTTACTGACGAGTCACGCTTCTGTCTGCAACACCACGATGGTCGGATTCGAGTCTGGAGACACCGTGGAGAGAGGATGCTGAACAGCTGCGTTATGCACCGCCACACTGGTCCTGCAGCGGGTATTATGGTATGGGGCGGTATTGGATATCACTCTCGCACTCCTCTAGTACGCATTGCCGGTACTTTAAACAGCCAGCGCTACATCTCCGAGGTGTTGGAGCCAGTTGTCCTTCCCTACCTTCAGGGCTTGCCCACAGCCATATTTCAACAGGATAATGCGCGACCACACGTGGCACGCATTGTCCAAGGGTTCTTCGTCAATCGCCAGATTGAATAGCTCGCTCTCCGGATCTTTCGCCGATAGAAAACATGTGGTCCATGGTTGCTCAACGATTGACCCAGAATACATCCCCAGCTGCCACACCAGATCAACTTTGGCAACGTGTGGAAGCTGCTTGGTCTGCTGTACCCCAAGAACACATCCAAAGTCTCTTTGAATCAATGCCGAGGCGTGTGGCAGCGGTGATCTCCAACAATGGCGGCTACTCTGGCTACTGATTTTGGCAGGAACCACACTTCACAGAAGTCTGTAAATTTAATCATTTGATACTTGGTCAACATGTTATCTGCAAAATAAATTTTGTTGTGATATCTCTTGTCTTTCTTGGTGTTGCAATTTGGGTGGCCAGCAGTGTATATATATATATATATATATATATATATATATATATATATATATATAATTAGACTATCTCTGAATTTGTTTAAAAGACTACTGTTTCCTGCTATGACAACAATTTCACTATAGGAAGTTATTCCATAATTTTTTATTGAGCAACGCTTAGTTGGCAGCTCTGATACTCTGCCCATTCATAACCATCTGACACCTTGAGGTTTTCCGTCCGTCACCGTTACGTCATGTGGATCGCTAGTAGTCCCATAGACAAGATAAAGTTAAGTCACCAGTTGAAAGCAGGTAGCCGTCTAGCCGTGTACGTTTTGTGTAGTCTGTCTTGGAGAAGGAAAGGAATTTTAGTTCAGTGCTGTTCGATTCCTGAAAACGTCATTGAAGATTTTGAAATACAACCCTCTTCATCAAGTATGACCCAAGGCGTCGATTTTGAAAACCTTGATGAAAATGAAAGTCAGGAAGAAGTTAATGATGAAACTGAATTAGGACACGGAGAGGTAGAATCATGTAGCAATCCATCTGCTGAAAGACCTTCAGTTTCCATTCAACAAGAGGAAACTCTAACAACTGAAGATTCTCCTGATAGATTGAAAATCCCAAGAAATCCAGCATCATATGCCAACATCAAACTGTCAGGTGAGGAAATAAATAAAGCACTATATTTGGAAAATCAAGATTTGTCTTGTCACTTTTCCTTCAACAGGTGGAAGAAAATTCAACCCATCATGGAAGAATGAAGTTTTACCATATAAAAGTGTAAAAGTTAGAAAATGGCTGGTATATAGCAAAGAAAAAGATGCCGTATTTTGCTTGTCATGTACTGTTTCCCCTCCCACACGAACAGTCAATATGGGGAACAACTGGCTATAGAAGATGGACAGAGCATAAGGGGACCGGGATATTGTGCTCCATGAAAAATCTAAAACCCAGCACAAATTGCGAGGATCCAATGGATCTCTCAAAAGAGGATTGATTCACGTTTAGCTGAACAATCAGATCAGTTAGTCCATCCCAATCGAGAAGTGCTGTCTGTTGTCATCGATTGTTGTCGATATTTAAGTGAAGAAATGCTTCGATTTCGTTAAAAGGATGTAGCAAAAGAAAAACTCATAGGTCTTTCCAGGCAATTGAGTAAATATAGTCCTGATGCTAGGGTATACCTTGAAAAAATTGATAAAGCTAGAACTGAAAAAGTAAAGCTGGGGTCTAATTTCTTGAGTTATCGAAACATTTACGATGTAATTAACATAATGAGTGACATCGTTGCTTCAAAAATCATAGATAGTATAAAAACGACTTTTATTCTAGACTCAACTCAAGACATTAGTAAAAAAGAATGTTCAACATTAGTGGTTCGTTATATTGAACATACTGACCCGCATGGTGCCCCAAAGGAAAATGTCAAACCTGAAGAGCGGTTCATTAAGGTTTTCAATAGTGGAGATACCACAGACCAAAATCTTTTTAAAGAAATAATGAAATGCCTGAATTTACTTGGTCTTGACCCAAGTGGAATTGTTGGTCAAAGTGTGGATGGGCCTGGTAATATGAGAGGAAAATTCAATGGTGTAAAAGCGCTAATCCAGAGAGAATATCCCAAAGCTCTCTATATATGGTGTTCTTTGCACAGATTTGCGTTAATTGCGGAAAAATCTATGGAATATGCCCCAAATGAAAAATCTGTTTTCTCTTTTAGAGAAATTATGTCTTCATGTCAGGTCATACAAGGCATGATCTTTTTACTACAAATTACAAGGGTCCAACCAAAATAAGGAGACTGTAAAGAGTGCAAACTACAAGATGGTCAAGCAGAAATGATGCACTGCAAACAGTTGTTACCTGCTATGACACAATAAAGGAAACGTTGCATAGTTTGTCCATTGACAAAAAAGCTGCTAATGAATGAAAGGCACTGGCAACTGGCCTGTGGAAACAAATGACCGATTTTGAAAACATTTGCAAATACATGTTGCCTCAGCTATTTTCAAAGTGTCACCAATCACAATTGTTCTACAACCAAAAATAATTAATTATAGCAGTGTGTCAAAAATTGTTGATAAAACCAAAGCTAAACTTGTAAAAATGCGAAGTGAGTCGGAGTAGAATAAAGTGAATGATTCAATTATTGCCTTTGCTGATGTGAATAATATTTCGCAACCCCACCGTAGAAGCAGTAAATGTAAGAGGTTTATGTATGAAATGGCTATCGATGAAAGAATAGATGATCCTCTTAAGAGGATCAAAGTGGAAGTTTATTTTCAAGTACTAGATTCACTTATTAAACAACTCAATGACAGATTCTGACAGTTCTCTTTCTACAATCTCACAAATGGCAGTGCTTTCACATGAAGAAATTTTGAAAATTGCAAGAGAAAAAGAAAAGCAGGGATATAAATTCTTGCCAGATTCTTCATCAGTGAAATACTTGTGTGGGTTTTACGATCTTGAAAGTGATCAAATAATAGGAACTAGAAACTTTTGCAAATTTGTATAAGGTTACTCACTCAGAAATTGACATTTCCGACCTGCTTTTAGAGAAAGAAAAGTGTAAAAATAGGACACCAGACAGGGAATCTGATCAGGAGGTCAAGGTGGAAATGAAGTTGAAGTCCGTAAAGAATGGAGATGAGGAGGAAGATTCAGACCATGATGAGTTGCTTTTGTCTGTTGATCAGTGGGTAAAAAGAGGCTTTATTAGGCCTTACAGATGCCTGCAGTATATGTCAGCATTTCCTCACCATGCTGTATCGTATCCTTTTATCGTTACCTGTCACAAGTTGCTCAGCGGAAAGGACGATGAGCTGTTTAAAGATTGTAAACATAACCTGTTTACAATCTTTAGAAGCAGCTTAGGGGACGATTGGTTGTCAAGCTTATTGATACTATCATCTGAGGATGACATTCTCAAGAACATCACAAATGAAGAAATTATCGAAAAGTTTACCATATCAAGTGCACAGAGAAAAAAAGCTTCTGTTAAAATCTTATAAATAGTACATAAATCCCTGTGCTTAAAGAATTTATTTTCTGGTCATACTATAAATTTTTGTCAACCTAGTGTTCGAATGTTTTCTCTTCCCTCCGCATAAGATAGCTGTTTTGTCGCTACTCTAAAACAATTTAGTTTTTAAGATTTTATGAATACTTACGCAACTCATGTAAACATTACGATAATACTCATATCATTAGTTTTTACTCATTTAGTACGTTTTTTCAATATCTAGTTATTAAATTATTGATCTTTATTGATGTGTTAATTTTTTTATATTCTATTCTTCCATTCACTCAATTTTAGAGTTTTTCTATGAATATAAAAATTATTCTTATACAAAAGGTCAAGGTAAAATACTTGTTTTATTCATATAACATTCATAATCTTTCAAAACAACTGTTTTTACTATATTATAGTTATTTTCATTTGCAAAGTTTAAGTAATATCATTTTTATACATGAAATTGCTGTTATAAATACGTATAAACTGATCATTTTCCTAGCTGTTCTGGTTTTATTTATCTCATCCAAATTTATCTCTTAATTTTATTTATCTCTAACTGATTTACAAAACGTAGAGCTTTGTGTGGATTCAGTTGGAAATTTGAGATTTCGTAAAGGTTATATGGTTAACTGGATTTGAGGGGGGAGCGGTTAAGAAAAAAAATTTTTTTTTGGGGGGGGGAGGGGATTTGCGCCATTGGGCTTGGGGCGGATGGGCACCCCTGAGAAGGAACGCGATTCTTTCTTCATCGTTCAGAACCAGAAATTAAAACTTTAGATTTGCAGATTCGTTTGAATTGTCACTACGGTCATTTCTTACTACAAAGAGCTAAACACAGATTTGTAGAGAAAAAAAGCTGCATATAAGAATACGATTTTAAAGACAGTTTAAGCCCAAATATAATAAGTACATAAAATTATGTGAAGGAAAAAGAGAAACCTAAATTGTCAGCATTGAAATCGGAATTGGGACAAATTTAGAATATTTAACTTGTTGGATTCGGAATTCATTTTGTCAAACGACTTGTCAACCGTAGATGTGTTTAAGCTTTGTCTCATGTGAAACAATGTGCCGTTGCGTGTTCGGTGGAATGATATTTCATCCGAAAATGTCACACCTGAATGGATCGGTTCGAAAACTTTATTCTTAAGCATTGTTGCAGACATCTCAACTTACAATATTTATTTATGGACAGTACCTCTACAACAAAAGAGGCATCTATATTTGTTGCGCTTAGGTAAAGTTGTTTAACAATAGAGTCGAAAAATCAGATATACAAAATATGTACAAAACATGAGAAACTTTTCACATGGAAATGAAACGACATGTACAAACATCAGTCGGTAAGTACAACGTAAATGCACAATTACAGAAGCTGTTCAAAATGTCGACTACCACACCTGATGCAGGCCTCGCAGGGACAGGACATATCACTTACGGAGCACCTGCTGTAAACAGCTTATCTCCCCATCATAATAGAAATACATATTATTTGTTTATAGTAATTTAAAAGCGGCAGAAAGAAGATCAGCTTTTCAAAATATAGGGGGCGCTCCTAACAGCGGATCGTCCGCTGCCGATAGGGGCGAGCATTTAATGATCCATGCAGTTGGGAGGCGTACACCAGCCAGTCTGCTTATGCGAAGTCTACTAAAAATAGAATTTGAGACATGGATTAGAAAAATTTTGTTCAATGAATATGGTGAAAAGATATTTAAAAACTAATTGATGTTTTTGTAATATAATTGAGGGTCCTGTCTAGTCCTAACGCAGGCCTCGCATCGCCGACGTAAAGCTTTTATACAAGCGTTTGTCTGCGCTCTCTAGCGGCCAACCGCTGCACTTGCGACCATACATTCTATGGTGAAAAGTGTTTGTTTCGTTGTGTTCTATCACCAGTTCAGTTTATATTATTACGAGGAGTGTTCAAATGAAAAGGTACGAAACGTCGTAAAAACCAAACCGGTTGAAATTTGAATATGCCGCTTTGGGATAACGTAGTGAGACATCTAAGGAAGCGAATGCACGAGTACCGGCGTGGTTGTGCGCATGCGCGGGCGCCCGCACATGACGCAGAAGAAAAGCATGCAGTTGTGTGTTCCGTCCAATTGATGCGGCAGTGCGTGTGAGGACATCTGGCGTTCACATTGCAAAATTCGACGATTGAGGAGCAGCGAGGTGATATCAGATTTCTGATTGCGGAAGGTGTTAAACCGGTAGGTGAGACACTCCGTAGCCTACGCAAGTCCATCAAGAGCAAACGGCCTGGGCTGCTCACGGAGGGAGTGATTCTGCTCCACGATGACGCGCGTCCACACGTCTCCAGGGTCACACAAAGTGTACTGGCCAAGTTCAAGAGGGAGCAGCTTGAGCATCCGCCCTGCAGTCCGGACATATCGCCCTACAACTTCCATCTGTTTTGTCCGCTAAAAAACATCTCAAAGGGAAGCGCTTCAACTCGGACGACGAACTGAAGGACACAGTGGAGGACTGGCTCTTGTCGCAGCCACAGGAATTCTGGGAACAGGGAATCCTTCGGCTCGTGAGGGGTGCCAGCTCAGGTGTTGCCTCGTCATCTGACCGTGGTTCAAAATTACGTGGTGTTGTCCTCGGATCTTTCCCTTTGGGATTGATCCCGGACCGTCACCAATAGCCCGTTGTGTTGCTCCAGTGTGACGTTAATTGAAATACCCCCCCCCTTCGGCTCGTGAAACAGTAGGATAGTTGTGCTCAGTCCTCTGGTGATTACTTTTGAATAAAGACTTCAATTATACCCACAGTGTCGTTTCGTACCTTTTCATTTGAACACCCCTAGTAGTTTAGACTCTGTATACTGTTCGTGAATATTTGTTTTGCTATTAAATAGTTATATAATTGATATTTTTAGTTTGAGTGCAATTAAAAGTAAACATTGAGTTTTAGTTAAAGTTCATTGGAAAATCCGTTGATGGGAAATTGAAGTAGATCATTAAAATAATAAATTTGTTTATGCAGTAAACTGAGCAATTTTGGTATGTATTTTTCTCAATAAGGAAAAAAGAAAAGTTTATAAAATATTTTTAAAACTATTTTTTTCGTTGTCCGCGGGAAAATTGTTGCTATTCAAGGTGTTCCGTCGAGCGACTTGGATTGGTCAGTCTAAACAGTTCTCTTTATTTCAAAAACAGACACATTTGTTTAGTATCAGTCTCTGGATTAATTCTATTGATCCTTCCTTTAGAATAAACTCTTAACAATGATTCTATTTGTCCTTTCCGTATAATCCCTTGGAAAGATTCTATCGGTTCTTACCGTAGAACAGAATCACTTGGAAAGATTCCACCGATTCATTCCGTAGAATAGAATCCTTTGTAAAGATTCTGTTGGTCCTTTCTTTAGAATTGAATCACTTAGAAAAGAGAGTGAAGTGAATCCATATTCAAATTCAAGCAATAAAATTAAAATATTCACCGCACTCTTCGATTTTTTGAAAATGATAGCCAATGGCCAATTAAAATGTTGACCAATGGCGTATGTTGAACTATGCCACATTTATTTTTTTCAAAAGAATTTTTTCATGGAAATACGACTCTGAAAGACTGTGAAAAATGTGTTAATAATGTCGCGTAACACTTAAAATTTTGTAATGCTCAAACAATTGGAGATAAGCTTGTTTTGTTTGTAAATGTACTGTTCGTAATTACAAATAAAAAAATATTTTTTAAATACATTAGTCTTTTAACAATTTGTCACGGAATTTGCTGAAGTTTGGTTAAGATTTTTTTCAAAAAAGTCATTGTTAAAAATTCTGAAAATTTTTGTGAGTTTATTAGAATGTTGTTAATTTAATCCCTTACAAAGCAGATGCAGTTTCTCAAAGATTCATTTTTAACAGCCTTCAACGTAAAATATCATCAAAATTTCAACCTGATGCGCGAGGGTAAACGATATTCCCCACTCAAGTAAGCCCTCGAATCCCACCAGTCCACAGCTCAAGCACTTTTTTCGATGCGATAGTTTAACACGATTCATTGCTTCCGTACATATAGTGTGATATGTAAGATTTTTTATGGTTTTACAGCACTATAGTATATAGCTTATAAAAACGATATTAGTTTAAATCTATCAACAAATATTTACAGGGGAAAAACATTTGGGATGTATATTGCTTCAGGGCTCTGCTTGAGTTTCCACTTGGTCATTAATACAGCACCTGCTGCAACAAATGGTAAAATAAAATAACAAGATATACTATTTAAAGGATTTTTAGACTACTGATTATTTTTTATCTTATAAACAGTTGAATCTACCCAACTGTTCACGTGGGGGAGGATTATTTATTATCCCCACGAGAGTAAATTTAATGTGCCAATCTTTACTCATCAAGTAAAGATTAATTGATTAATGATAGTTATATAAATTTTAAAACGTTAAGTCACACATACAGTTTAGTTTACTCTTAATTCATTCTTGGATTCGGGTATATGTTTATGTTGGAAGGGCTATAATTCATTCTAGAGAATGTCGTGAAACTAATCTCTAAAACAAACCATAGTAAGTTAAAAGCAATTTCCAGGATTCAGAAGAAAAAATAAATTAAATGTATAACGCACACTATACTGCCAATTCTGACATATAGATGACGCCACTAAACATGACCAATCTATCATCGTTCTGCTATGCTATTAAGCAGGCAGAGAGAGCTTGGACCTTAAATGTAGCGGACGTCTCGTCTGCTTTTTTGCCCAAAATTGTATCTAAATGTTTTAATTGTTTGTGTTTATGTTTTTACCGTCCTTTGTAACTGTGTTCTCTTATAATTAAATATATATAAAACTTTACCCCGAGATTTTTTAATGATTACTTTGGATTTTACCCCAGTAATTACAGGACAGTTTAAATTGGCCCCCCAACGTTTGGCCCGAAATAAAATATCCCAGCTCTCTCTCGCATTTTCACAGGATTTGGTAGGTCTCTGAAGTGTTTGTCATCCCGACAACAAGAAGAATAAAAATTCGCAATTTGCTAATGTCTTTACAGATAAGTGTATTTCTCTTATTATGATTGTAATTGTCTTTGTGTTAAGCTTGTAGATAGCGTCAACAGCATAAAGAAGGAGTGACGCGACTTGGCAGTTTTTAGTTTTTTTAAAACTTAACAACAAGGAACATATAGATTAATATACATAATGATGGGTATACCCAATATACAAAAAGGATAGTGGTTAAAATCCCTATTGGACGAAAGACGTCCGATCTGATCAAAAACATATAGCCAAGTGAAGATATTAATATGGTGGTAACCCAATTTGGCGAACGGTTGGCGCGTAAGCGCCAACATCCCCAAGTTGGAGAGCGGTTGGCACACAGGCGCCAACAGTAATTTTGAATCTTGTTTTGGCCACCCTGGTGAAACAGAAAGCACAGAATGTTTAACATTGTGTATGACAAATTTTACAATAAGAATACATATTATATTATATATATATTTAAATTTCGTTTTGATTTTGATTTTTGTTTGAATCTATCTTACTGTAAATTCTGTTTTGTTTTAAATACTTAAATTTAGAATTGATTTCGGTTTAGAATCCTTTAATTCTAATTTGGTTTTTTTGTTTGAATTCTTTAATTCTAACTTGGTTCTGGTTTTAAATTTAATTTTGGTTTAAATTTAGGCTTGATTTGAATTTTTATTTTGTTTAAAATTCTGGTTTTGAACTTCATTTAGAATTTAGTTGATTCGTCGCTATTATTGTTTTGATTTTGTAAGCATTCTATTGTTACAGGATTGGCATGGTACTGTGTTCAAAACTTAATTGATTAAATTGTGTAAACCTTTCATTGTTGAATAATTTAAAAGAAAATTTTTAAATTTTAAGAATATTTAGTAACTTTTAATTTTGTTTTGTTTAGAAGAGAAAGTAGGCATATTGTTTTGTATTCACACCCTGTGTACTGTTTATGTTCTACCGATCTTGTGTTACTAATATTTTATGTCAGCTTACACAATTTATACACCAGTTAAATAAGACATTGTTTAGGACTGTTACATCCAATTAGGACAGTTTTCTTTTCTCGTCCACAAAATTTCGTTGGAACTCTCCTTCTCCCCAATACCCCCCTCAGGCAACAATGGCTTTCCTCGCGCGTGGAAAGAAAGAGGATCTGAGGATCCGGGCTCAAGATTTCGGCGTCGATGTCGCTTCTGACATAAGGATTGTCGAATTGAAGAATCTCATCGTCAAATCTGATCAGTATGATGAAGACTTTACTAAAGAAAGATTGGCTACTATCATTGAGGATAGAAAAGCTGAAGAAGCCGATAGGGAACGACAAGCAGTCCTTGACCGTGCTGAAAAAGAAAAAGAAGCAGAACGAGTCCTAAGAAAAAAACAAATGGACCTGGATCGCGCTGAAAAAGAAGCAGAACGAGTCCTAAGAGAAAAACAGATGGACCTGGATCAGGCTGAAAAAGAAAAGAGAACAGGATCAACTCTTCGAATTGGAAAAGTTGAGACTATAGTTAGAAGCTCAGAAAATTTCTGCAGGCTCCGAAGCCCATGCTTCCGAAGGTGATGTTGACTTACCCAAGTTCGAGTTAAAAAAGCTGATTCCCTACTGCAACCCCAAGCAGGATGATATGGGATTATTCTTAAATCTCTTTGAGAGACAGTTGAAGTTCCTGAAGATTCCAGAGGCCAAATGGGTCGCCTACTTGATCGGTGTCCTACCAGCCGATGTGGCTAAGTTGATCGCAAGGGAGCCTGAAGAGAAGGCTCAGGAGTATTCCCACGTAAAGGATGTCCTGCTGAAGCGGTTCAAGCTAACTAGCGAACGCTTCCGACAACTTTTCAGCCAGCATCGAAAAACTCCTGAAAGTACCTGGCGCGACTTCTACTTTGAAATCCGCAGTTACCTGGAAGGATGGCTAGAAGAGCTGAATGTCACCAACTTTGACCAGCTAAAGGACCTGATGTTGGCTGACCAACTGAAAAGGAAAGCCCCACCAGAGGCCCGTGAACATTTCCTGGATGACTGGCATACATGGAATTCCCCTGGAGAACTGGCTGACAAACTGGATGCGTATGACAACCAACGCTCCACCTCTAGAAAAGATTCGGCTTTCAAGAAAAGAAATTTTGAAAGGCATAAAGAAGACGCAACCCGTCTTAACCCACCTAAAAAGACTTTTCCTTTCCATGGAAATAGAACGGACGGATCAAATCCTGACCTTCCACTCGAAGTTAAACCTGGCGTAGCATGTTTTGGCTGTGGGAAACCCGGGTACATCAAAGCAAAATGCCCAGATTGCTCGCTGCCAAAGAAGGTCTCCAATAATCACCTGAAAGCCTTTGCTTCAATTACCAAGGGATCACCAATAACCCTATTGGACGCAACTATTTGCGGAGTTTATGGAAGAGTGTGCGCTGACACAGGCTCTACACATTCCATAGCTGGAGCATATCTCTACTCCCTGTTTAAGGAAAACAACTTACCTTTTCAGAAGACGGAGCTGACGTTGCACCTAGCAAATGGATCCCAGACTCTGGAGAAATGTCTCACCACCCAGGTTCCAGTATACCTGGAAGACCGCAAGATTATGACCAACTTCATTATCCTGCCGGATGCAACCAACAACCGTACCTTACTAGGAACAGATTTCCTAGAGACCGCTAGAGTGGTACTAGACTTAGCCAACAAAAACTGGTTTTTTCATGACAAGCCCAAAGAAAAGTACCCCTTCGGTGAAGAATTACCTCTGACTCCCGTTCAGGGCAAAGAACAGATAGAATCCAACATCTGTCAACTGAGAGAGGAAGGAGAAAACCTGGATCCTCACCAAAGAAAAAATCTCAATGATCTAATTGCCAAATTTGACACTGTCTTCAAGCTAGGGGGAGGGACAACACCCTTGATCGAACATCACATCAATACCGGAGACCACCCACCTGTGGCTGTTCCTCCATGTAGGATGTCCCCAACTAAGAAGGAGTTATTGAAGAAAGAACTTGATGACTTGCTACAGAAGAACATCATAGAGGAGTGTGAATCCGCCTATGGAGCTCCTGTGGTCCTGATTCCCAAACCTAATGGAGATGTGAGGCTGTGTATCGACTACCGGAAACTGAATGCCATCACAGTTCCCGATGTCTACCCTTTGCCCCGCATGGATGACCTCCTGCAGGATGCGAAGCATACAGCCTACATGTCCATCATCGACTTGAAAGCAGGATACCACCAAGTAAATGTTTACCCACCTGACAAGGACAAAACTGCTTTCGTGTGTCCCTTTGGAACCTATAGATTCAACAAAATGCCTTTCGGACTAAGAAATGCACCTGCAACCTTTCAGAGATTAATGGATGTATTCAGAAGAGATTTGCCAGTCCTGACCTATCTGGATGATATCATAGTTTTATCCCCAAGTTTCGACCAACATTTAAAGGATTTAGAAGCAGTTTTTACCAAATTAATTAAATTCAACCTTTGTGCCAATCGCGATAAATGTACATTTTCCTGTTCAAAGGTCAAATATCTTGGTCTATGGATCACTCCTAAAGGAATTGAAGCAGACCCGGAAAAAGTTTCATCTATCCGAAATATTCCCCCGCCAAAGAATATCAAGCAACTGCAGTCATTTCTACAAACCTGTTCTTGGTACAGAAAGTTCGTCCCGAACTTCTCCGAACTGTCAAGACCCTTAAGTAACCTAACCAAGAAATACACACCTTGGACATCTGAACATCAAAAAGCTTTCAGCACCCTAAAGAAATGCTTAGTGACACCACCAATACTAAAGCAAGCGGATTTTACTCAACCCTTTACGATAAGGACTGATGCTAGTAACTATGCCTTAGGAGCGGTACTTTTGCAAGGTGCAGGTCAAGATGAACGCCCCGTCGAATATGCCAGCCGACTACTCCAAAGTGCGGAACGCAATTATTCCACCACCGAGCGCGAAGCCTTAGCCGTGGTGTGGGCCCTCATCAAATTTAGAGGATACGTGGATGGACAAGAAGTCATCATAGCATCTGACCACCAGCCCCTGAAGTGGCTGATGAGCCTGAAGTCCCCATCCACTAGCCCGGTGGGCCCTACAGTTACAAGCATTCAATTTGAAAATTGAGTACATCCCTGGAAAGGCCAACGTAGTGGCCGACATGCTGTCGCGCCCTACTTGCCTACATGAAGAGGATGCTTGCGAAGCCTGCACTGTCTCTGTGATGTTGCCTTCCAGAAGCTCAAAAGAATTGAGGGAAGAACAACTTAAAGATAACGACATCAAGAAGATCATAGACACTTTTGAATCTGAAGAGAAAAATGAAAATTTTGCAAATTAGACTGCAAGAGGCTACCTGATGAATCAGGGTGTGCTATACCGTTATGCCCCTGATGTGGAAGCTGAAGACGCACAGGTCGTTGTTCCGGTTCAAGAAAGGGAAAATGTTCTCAAGGAGCACCATGATGCACCGGCTGCCGGACACTACGGAGCCGAGGTAACATTCCATAGAATAGCCTCCCGTTATTATTGGACCGGCATGAGAAAGCATATCACCGAATATATCAAGAATTGCCCAGAGTGCAATAGGTATAAAGCCTCAAACCAGAAACCAGCTGGTTTACTACAGACTCCTGTGCAGAAGATTTGATTCTGCAGAAGATTGATTGAAGAAGCAGTCGCGAAGATTTGAAGTCCTATCCATGGACCTATTTGGACCGTTGCCCGAGAGCAAAGATGGGAAGAAGTGGATCTTCATCCTTGAAGATGTGGCAACCCGATGGGTCGAACTGTTCGCATTGCCCAATGCTACAGCGGCTGAATGTGCTAAACTCCTGTTGGAAGAAGTACTAATGCGTTATGGTTTATCCCGAAAGATAATCAGTGACAACGGACCACAATTCGTTTCTTTTGTGATCCAACAACTGTGTTCCCTGTTAGAGATAGACCAATCACTAACACCAGTATACCACCCTGAAGCTAACCCAGTGGAACGGAAAAATAGGGATTTGAAGCCTAGACTGGCAATCCTAGTCAAAGATCAACATACAACCTGGCCTGAACATCTGCCACATATCCGGTTCGCAATGAATTCAGCAAAGTGTGACTCGACAGGACACACTGCTGCCTATCTAACTTTCGGACGAGAGCTCAGAACTACTGATGATGTCACCCATGACTTAAGAACCGTCCTTGAAAGTGATAATTTCGTCCCTGAATTTACGCCCTACCTCAAACGTTTTGCAAAAATAGCCAAACAAGTGAAAGAGAGGTTAGAGCAGAAACAAGACAAACACAAAAAATATGCAGACAAGAAAAGATCACCTGCCCCACACTATGCACCAGGCGATCACGTCTACATTGATCTCCATCCCATTAGCAGCACCGCTAAGGGAAAAACAGCAAAGTTCGTACCAAAGAGAGATGGACCATATATCATCGTGACGCAAAAGTCACCCACCTCTTACGTGATAGCAAGCCCTGATGAGCCGACAGTGCCCTTGGACATATATCACACATCAGCTGTGAAACCGTGCAACCAAAGACAATCCACAAACCCAGTGCACCCTCTAAGGAAACGGGGTCGTCCGAGGCACAAACCACCAGACTCAACTGCAGGTTCCTCATCGGGACGTCTTCGAAACCTGAGGGGGAGTATATAACGCACACTATACTGCCAATTCTGACATATAGATGGCGCCACTAAACGTGACCAATCTATCATCGTTCTGCTATGCTATAAAGCAGGCAGAGAGAGCTTGGACCTTAAATGTAGCGGATGCCTCGTCTGCTTTTTTGCCCAAAATTGTATCTAAATGTTTTAATTGTTTGTGTTTATGTTTTTACCGTCTTTTGTAACTGTGTTCTCTTATAATTAAATATATATAAAACTTTACCCCGAGATTTTTTTAATGATTACTTTGGTTTTTACCCCAGTAATTACAGGAGGACAGTTATAAATGTACTATTATATGGAGGAAGACATAAAATGTTTCCTGCGACATTAAAAATAGTTTTGATAACTAACAAATTCACCGTTGCGGTTCTACAATGGTGCATTTATGTGACAAAGTCGGCCTCTGATCATACACAAAAATCGAATCTCCGAGTATTGTGACATAAGTGCACCGTTTCAAGAATCGAAGAGGATTGAAAATAAGTAATTTATGAATTGCATTCGTAAATTTCCACACTGAAAGTGTCATTTATTGAAATTTCTGTTTAATGTTTTCTTGGAGTTCTCTCTCTCTATGTTGGAGGAAGGGCAGACTAAACACTTGCCGAATTTAAACGAATTTCTCAACATCTTTTGAAAGCGTCACTAATATTCGAATGTGTAACTTTTACTTTTTGTTTTAAGAGGAATTTATTTTACCATTTATTTACCATTATTTTTATCCGCTATAAGAAAAAGTACCGAACTTCCATATTTTTCTTATCTATGTAGTTCTAGAAATGTTTTATGAGGATTTATTGGTACTATGTTTATTGGTTGCATTATTAATGCAACCAATAAACAAAGCATATAAAGTGTATATACACATATAAAATGCCTTACCAATGCAATTATTGCATTGGTAATGCATTATTAGTTTCAATACTGCCCAAGGTAGGTAGGTATTTTAATTAACGTCGCACTGGAGCTTATTACTTAAATTTATACAAGTGTATTTTTTAAAATTTGTGGCGATGTGAGCAACAAAATTCTGATTGGTTTATGAAATTCTGTGTGCCTATTTAACAAATAACTTTGTACTTGATAATTTATAAAAATTCAATGAAAATCATTAATGATATTATTCGGTTAGAATTGAGTACAAAAGTATTTTTAAACAAATATAGTAAGCATATATTCCCACTTGAAGTTAAGAGGGAATCCCAATAAAATTTAGAGATTTTGAGAAATTTTTCGTCGGTACAATGAGCTTAGGTATTTTTCGTTTTTCGAAAGAGATTTTGACGGTATTTCATTATTTTCTGATCGCGTTGGGTTTTCTGACCAGTTTTATCGCACAAACTGATTTATTTAAACATCACTATTTGGAAACTGCAAGATGTGCTCACACCTGATAGCACTTTTATACGTTCCTTCTGCAAGTGGCGTTTAGCATTGATAACGTAGTATGGAATACGAACCTACTCGACGCCGTTCATGTTTTAGCGCATGGCAGCCATATAATAACGAGTTTTCACATTCATTCGAAAATCGATTGACCCAAGGTCGACTGCCAACACGTTGGAGCCGTACTATACTGATATATCTAACATTGCAAGAAAGGTTTCCTTGGTTGACTAGATGCACAGCTGCTGGAAAAAATCGAGTACAAAAGTCGAAACATCCTTTTTATTCACACACCATTCATAATAAAGCAAATTCAATCTCGTCATCCCCAGTTGCAAATGTAACGATGTTGTGCGGCATTATGAAAAGGCAATCGACCTTGGATCAGTCGATTTATGAATTGGTGTGAATGAAAGCTCGAAAGGAGAAGGACTGCCACACAAAAAGTATGAATGGCAATCGCCATGGATGATTTCCTCCGAGCGAACTTGTTATCACTGCTATCGCTTTCGGCACCGAACGATAAGCTTAGAATCAGAATCAGCGTTAAAGACGCCAATTGTGGAAGCGCTTTGTCTTCGCTTCAACCTGTCACCTAAGGGGCCACGGTAGCCCGGTTGGAAGAGTAACGGATTAGCAAACGGAGGGTTGCGAGTTCGAATCCAACCAAACATCGTCGTGTACAAAGGGAGCTGGTGCACGTTAAATTTGTCGTGGCCTCAAACGTCCTCACGTTGGCGTAGGGTGGAAGTTTGGAGAGTGGGGTACCAGCTTAGGTGTGACCTCGTCATTTGATCGTGATTCAAAATTACGTGGTATTGTCCTCTTATCTTTCCCTTGGTGTTGATCTCGGACCGTCGCCAATAGCCCGTTGTGTTGCTCCAGTGCGACGTTAATTAAAATACCATACATACCCTATCACCTAATTTAAAAGTTAAACTCGTTCAACCACGTGATTCAATTGCCTTCTCTCCCGGACTATACTTCAATTTGTAATGTTCATTCCTATGTTAGAGAGGAGTTGCGGGTACTAACCATACAAATATTGGGGCCCGAAATGTGCGAGACCAAATATAATTTTGTGCTATTTCCTGATTTTGTGGCCAAACGACCCAAGTGGAAAGAGTTATTTTGCATATTTCGTTACACTAGTATTATATACTAACTGAACTACGCATAGCATCTGCGCTAAACTTTCTCAATTGCTATTATATTGGTGACAGTGCCACACTAATATCACATCTATCAATCACATTTAATATCTTTATTTCAATCCATTTATAATGAATATAAGCATCGATATGCACATTTCATACTTCGAAATGAAATAATCAAAAATATAAAGCAGCATTTTATTTACATTTTTTCACATGTACTCTTACTGTCATTTATTTATATTTCCAATAAAGTGCATTTTTGAAAGTTCACGCCTCATGTTACCACAATTAACTTTTGAACGCCCACTTCAATTGCATCTCACTTGTTCAAAGGCGATTCGATATTTTATGACTTCTAAACCTATTTTATAGGGTTAACTCAGATTTTCTTTTCTGCGCTAATTTCTCATCTGCCATATTTCTCATTCCCTTCTGTCATCAGACTTACCATCTTCCAGTTGCTCGGTTTGAAGATCTGTCACGTGGTTGTGGGTAAAAGCATGAATACTAAATTATCGACTGGTTAAGTGATTATCCACCGTAATCAAAAATACTAGTCTGCGTTTCCATAGCCAATAGGCTAAATCGATTTGTGATTAATCCTTCAGAGATTTTACGACAGCGACTCCGCCCACATGATCCGTCTATTTCATTTTAAGAAAGTCGATGAAAATATATATAACGATATACAGTTAATATGGATAACCAAACATACAGTCTGACCACATGGACCGGTGGCATTTCAGGACAATGTTACGCTCTCGACCATTTTGGGTGCACGATTTGGCGAGAAAGGCCTTGGCGTGTTAAATTGGAGTAGAGCGACAAATGATTAGAATATGGGTACCATGCAAGACGATATCTCAGTGCACCGTGTAACGAGTGTGAAAATCGATTCTTTAAGAATTCGAATCTTTTGAAAGATTGTTCGTGATATTAGCCAGTGTGTCCATCTTGCGGTAGAAAGGGAAAAGAAAAATAAAGTCCCAGATAATTAATTTTCAATAAGGCTTACTTCTATATAAATGTATTTTGGGAGAAAAAGGTATTTGGGGACGCTTGCTTTTGTTTCTGAAATCTAACAATTTTTTTCAATTTTATTTGTATCGATACGTTAAAGTTTTTTTTGTATTTGATAAAGAAAAATTAAGTTTTCTGATTTTGTTAACTTAGTTCATTTATCAATAACCAATTGAGTAGCTCCAGTGTGACGTTTTTCAACTACTTACCTACCTAGTTCATTTATAATTTTTTTCGTGTTGCTTATAATGAATTGTGTTTATAAAAACTGAAAATGTGTTCCTAAAAAACGTGATGGTTTGAACGGGACAGTAGCGTTTTATATCATGTTTCCCAACCTTCCAATCGTTTTATTAAAAATGTGAATTTTTTGGTCAGTTTTAATAAAAACTATCTTTAATATTGGTTAGTCATAATAAGCAATAATCGTTTTCATTATCAGGCAAATAAATTACCTGAATATCATAGATCACAATTCCTGTATGTGAACCGGTGGCTTTGTTATTCAGTGCGACGTTTTAAATTTCATTTCTTTAATTCTTTAATCATTTTTAAAGGCTTTGGCGAAACTTCAGTTTTAATGACGATCTCCTGAAAGAATTTATCGTCTGACTTTTTCATGAATACAAAATAACCCCAGTACCGTTTTTGCCATCCCGATGTGATTTTTGTTTCAAGGAATATGGTCTACTATGGCATTTAATACTTAGCAACAAAATCGGAAAGCTAACGATTTTTAATTTCTTTTGTCCCAAATTATATTTTATCCACAGAAGAATGTTTTTGTAAACTTTTATGACTGCAAGCATTTTAAAAAGTATATTTTTCAAATGTTTTTACTAACTAAAGTTTGAAATTTTTCCCACTTCTATCGTTCGCTTATTCCATAAAGACTGTTTAATTCCAAAATTTAAGCCCCCCAGACCCGATAAAGCAAGTATCCCTTGGGGGACCCGAAAAATATTTTAATTCATGAGCCCGCCTTGGGGGAGCGGGGGTGACAGGTTTAAGCTTCCTAGACCCGAAAAAATAAATGTGTCCTTTTTAATTTATGAATGTGACTACGGGGCTTAAGCGTCTTAGACTTGCAATAAGCAAATATATCCTTTTTACTTCATGAGTGAAGGGCTGGGGAACTAAAGCCCCCCTAGAAAAGTAAATACATCCTTTCTTTAATGCATGGGTGAACTACGGGGGCTTAAGCTCCTTAGACCCAAACTAAGCAAATTTATCCATTTTATGTCATGGGCCTATGTACAGGGTTGGTGCTTCAGCCCCTAGATCCGTAAAAGCCAAGATATCCTCTCTTTTTTAATTCATGGCTGCACTTAGGGGTCTATGTGAGCTTAAGCCCCTTAGATTGTATTTTCTTTAACAAATATTTGTCGAACAATACCTGTAAAGTCATTTCTGTTCTCAAAACAACTGAGATGTAATAATTTTAATACTGAATGTTTATGTTCCTTAATTTATTGTCTTTGTAATCAAATATGTAAGTATAAAACAGCGCTCCAAAAGCAACGGTAAAATGAAAAACAAATTTCAATAAAAAAATTTTTGAATACTTGTTAATATTATTAATTGTCGTGATAACAATCTGTGAACACGACTATTATAATATTATTCCCGCATTCAGATCTGATGAAATGCGCTATTTTTCCATGCCTACAATAATCCCTTACTTTAAAGAAGATATAAAAAAATTAAGAAAACCTTTTTCAAAATAAATCTAAATCTTCAAAGGCCATAAAAATAAATTTCTATTTTGGACCCCTTCCGAAAATCATTCCTGAATGAAATTCATTTTCAATAGTTTTATAAATCATACTAAAATTTACTAATCGATTTCATTTGAATTGGGGTTTGATTGTCGCTCTATGGTCATTTTGTTCAATACGGCCTTTTCAACTGGAAACATTGCTTTCGGTACCACAAATACCTTTTATACAGATATAGCCAATATTTTGGAATGACTAATTCTCACTCGCACCACTGTTTCTCTTTTTTTCCCGCATACAAAATGGTGAGATCACACCTGTTTGTGGGGCGTTAGAGGTAACGTCCCCTTGACAAAGAATGCGACAAAACAAATATCCGTCTCCGTCTTACCATCGAACTTCAAAGTAACTTTGAAGGTCGATGTCTGTAACCCTCTCAGCGTCGCGAGATTTCCGAGTCGTGGAGAGTGTTGCTTTTACCCCACAACACACATGACTAGATAACCACATTTTTATAAAGAAATCATGGATTCTTTCAACCTTTAGAAAAATTCTATTGATCATTTCCTTAGAACAGGATCTGTTGTCTTTGGACCGATCCTATCGGTCCTTTCCTTGAAATAGAATTCATCTTTGGAACAATTTTGTTGGTCCTTTCCTTGGAATAGATTCTTTTGGAACGATTGATTCTATTGGCCCTTCCTGTAGGTCATAAGCGTTTTGAAAGATTCCATTGCCCTTTCCTTAGAATAGAAACCTTTGGAAAATTCTATTGCTCATTCATTTCTTTGCGAGATTTCCGAGTAGTGAAGAGTGTTACCTTTACCCCACAACACACATGACTAAATAACCACATCTTTCTAAAGAATCCATGGATTCTTTCAATCTTTAAAAAGATTCTATCGATCCTTTCCTTAGAATAGGATCTTTCTTTGGACTGATTCTATTGATCCTTTCCTTAGAATAGGATCTTTCTTTGGAACGATTCTATGGATCCTTTTCCACAAAACATGTCCTTATAGTAAAAAAATTGTCCTTTATTACATAGAAAAATGGTCAAAAGATCCTATTAAATTCTTTTAAAGTTATAAATTAACAAAATGAAGATCAGAGGTTTTCCAACTCTCCGTGTGTAGTACTCATGGCACCCGCGTGACCTGCAGAAAGAAAAGAAATATAATTTTCCTTGTGCATGTTAAACATTGAGTATATACAGGGTGTCCCAAAAAGGTTGTTCCGCAATTTATCTTTTTACCATTTGGAGATAGGTAGGCAATGTAAATTGCAAAAGTGCACCAATTAAGGTAAGTAATTAAGATATGTGAATAAAATTATCACGTGATAACAATTTAAGCGGATACAGTTTTTAATTTGTATACAACCCCTCTAGATAAAAATCCGAGATAGCAAAAATGTTCCTTACCTGTATCCCTATCGTTAGTAAAAACCATATTTCTGTAGGTTGAATAGTAACGGAGATACAAGAGTTTCCATTTTAAGGGGGCCGTATCTAATTTAGAACGATGGCCAAAAATGAAGAGCGAAGTTCTGCGTTGCTGCAGATGGAAACCATTTTGAACATGCGTCGTAAATTTACTTTTATTTTTATTTAATTCATTTTTTATACAGTATTTTTATTGAAGATTACATTGTCTACTATTATTCAGTGCGCTTTTCATCTGCAGTTGCAATACTACATTACTTTGCACACTGTTGCACTTTCTGACCGAAAAAAAATGCTTTTTAGCATTGTGTATACGGTCCCTAATCTGACTGCTTGAAGAGCTGTGCACAAGCGGTATAAGTCAACTTTTTTGCGTCATTATACCTCCGTTACTGTTCAACCTACAGAAATGCAGTTTTCTGCTAACGATAGGGATCCAGGTAAGGAACATTTTTGCTATCGGATTTTTATCTAGAGGGGTTGTATAAAAATTAAAAACTGAATGCGCTTAAATTGTTATCACGTGATAATTTTATTTACACATATCTTAATTACCTACCTTATTTGGTGTACTTTTGCAATTTACATTGCCTGCCTATCTCCAATTGGTAAAAAGATAAATTGCGGAACAACCTTTTTGGGACACCCTGTATACTGTCTGCCCACCCATCCATCACGAGAATTGCTCCCGCCGCTAGGCCTGTGCTTATCTGTTGCTTGGAAATGGACCTAATGCTATTTCGATTTTGACAACCCTACGGAGCCGAGCCTAGAGGGATTTGATTTACCAATGACTTACACTGTAGAGCGTGAATTTGAAGTTGAGAATATATCAATAAAACCTCTCACAAGAGATGTCGAAAGGATGCGAAGATCTTTCACGACTGGGCTCCCTAGGTGTTGGCGCCCGGTCTCATTGTAAATGTTTTTTAATTTGTTAGGTATTCGAGAAATAGCTGGGTTCTTGTCAGGAAGAGGTTAAACCAGCCTGTCACAAGAAACCGTACGCATAAGATAAATCTGTTGTAGAGAATATATTGATCTCAGGACCGAGATCAGATGCGGCCCTCCAAATATTTTTACCACGCCCGCAGACGAGACATGGCCATCCAAATATTTTTATCAGACCCGCAGTCCAGATAAGGCTCTCCGAATTGGTTTACCCGATTACTCAGCCAGATGCGGCCCTCAGAAAAAAAATTTCTGGCCCTCCTCCCAGATAAGGTCCTCCTTCCCGCCCCGCCTGGCAAATACGGCTCTCAGAAAATGTTTTCCTGGCCCTACAGAAAGATGTGGCCGCCGAAATGTTTTTTTTCCGGTCCGTCGGCCAGATTCGATTCTTCGATAAGGTTTTTCCTGCCGGCAGGCTAAATACGGCCCTCCGATAAAGTTTTCGCCCGCCAGCCAAACACGGTCTAAGTTTTTGCCCGCCGACCAGATACAGCCCTCCGAATAGGTTTTCCCGGTCCGCAGACCAGATACGGCCCTCCAAATATTTTTATCTGTCCGCTGTCGGGATACGCCCCTCGAAAATGTTTTTTTTGGCCCGCCGACCAGATACGGTCCTTCTATAAGCCCGCCGGCCAAATACGGCCCTCCAAATATGTTTCCCCATGCAGATACGGTCTTCCGAAATGGTTTTTTTTTCAGGACCGCCGGGCAAGTATGGCCCTATCGATAAGCTTTTACCCGTCGACCAGATACAACTCTCCGAGTAGGTTTACCTGACGCGGAGAGCAGATTTTCTATCGAAAAGAGACTTATTCATAAAAAATAAATATTAAAAAGTAGCAAATCGGTCCCTAGCGTTATTTTACAAGCAGCTACGTTGAAATTTGATCAAGGAGACTTATATGCAGTGGCTCCCAAAACTGAATATAACGTTGGCGTGGTGTGGAAGTTTGGAGAGTGGGGTGCCAGCTCAGGTGTTGCTTCGTCATCTGACCGTGGTTCAAAATTACGTGGTGTTGTCCTCGGATCTCTCCCTTTGGGATTGATCCCGGACCGTCACCAATAGCCCATTGTGTTGCTCCAGTGTGACGTTAATTGAAATACCCCCCCCCCCCCAAAAAAAAACTGAATATGCACCATGAAGTGGTTTTTTTAAAAACTCAAATAAATAGGGCCGCGGTAGCTCGGTTGGAAGAGTAACGGATTAGCAACTGGGGATGTGAGTTCGAATCTAATCAAAGACCGTCGTGTACAAAGGGGGCTAGTTCACGTTAAATCTGTCGTGGCCTTAAATGTTGGCGTGGTGTGGAAATGAGTGGGGTGCCAGCTCAGGTGTGACCTCGTCATCTGACCGTGGTTCAAAATTACGTAGTGTTGTCCTAGGATCTTTCCCTTCGGGTTTGATCCCGGACGGTCGTCAATAACCCGTTGTAATGCTCCAGTGCAACGTTAATTAAAATACGTACCTACCTATCTGTAATAAATATTTTGAGCTTAATTTTTATAGGAATGGTAAAATACCCATATAGAAACAGACTAAAAACCAATTCCATATTCGCTTTATTTTTAAAGATAGGTTTTAAAAATATCAAATTTACAAAATTTAATCACAATTATTATCAATTATCGTTATTACTTTTACGATTATTTATCAGGTTTTCATACAGAAACACAATAGAGTAAAGTTTTGTTGCATATATTTTTGCATGCAGAAAAGCTTCTATACCGAGGGGTGCTGAATTAAGAGTTTGGTTTGTTTTCTGACAATTTCTCAGAATTGTTCTTACGTTTTAACAACTGAACATCATGATTTTTAATAGCTTTTCCTATTAAGACCACAAAATGTCAAACCCATTGAAAATCTGAGAAGGTGGGGGTGTATAGTTGCTTTAGGTTGGTTTTCAAAAAAAAGTTTCAGGTGGTACAAAAACTTTAAATTAACTGTTTTCCCTCTACCTCTTCTTTCTGTTTTAGAATTTTTCTTCAAGTTAATATTTCACTCTTCCATGAATAAACTAAATTTTCAACATCTTTAGCCACCTATAAACCTGCATTAGTCAAATCTCCCTAACAAGTATACTAACAATAACAATGGGAAGTATGGTTTCCAATAGATTCGTACCTTGAAGTCCAAGCCTTGATTGCTGATGAACAAGCTAGCTTTAGGTTTTTTAATATATGAAAAACACATTGGACCGAAGCAATTATTTAACTGCAGAATGTTGATTTAAAATCTGCATGACTTAATTTGATGAGAAAAGTTATATTGGTTACGTTAAAAGATTAATTTGAATGTGAATCAAATCATGTCAACTGGGGATATTTTCTTTCGTCGATCAGTGACTCGAAGTTCGGAGTGGTTGACTGATTTTTCAAAAAGTAGAAACTACTCCAAACTAAACTACCCGAATGTTATCTTGATTTGTATTATTTAACGTTTACATAACTGATTTGCTGTACCAAAATTAAAGTGTCTCCTTTTGCTGACGATTTAGTACTGTGGACTGAAACAAAGAACGTCGCAAAAATTGAAGACTTAATAAATCTATGTGGGTATCAGTGGTCTAACAGGGTTTTAAATGTTTCGAAATCTGCTGTCGATTTTTTCTCACTTGCACATAAGAAAATTAAACCTGAACTAAAATGAACTCAAGATATTGTTTGCCATGGATACATGACTATTTGAATGTAACCTTTGATAATACTTCCATGGAGGGCCCACATTGAAAAAATTGTAGAATAAGTTGTCGACATTTAAATATATTAACTCATGGCAGTTGCAAATGGGAACTGTGCTCATACACTAGAAACTCCACACAAGATGTTTACTCTCCCACTCATGACTTACTGCAATGAAGTTCTGAACAGCTTTGCAAAGTATTTGATTTGTTTCAAAACCAGGCACTGTCAAGTTATGGAGCAACAAAAACCATTAGATACATTGCCTTAGAACAATCCAGTCAATTATAGAAAAACTTTTCTACAATGTGGAGTTAGAATACCATTCAACGTGGATGTGAGCCTATATTTCAGCAAGCCCGAGGCGATTCAAGACCTCAGCAACTTGCATTGCCAATGCGAGTTTTCACTTAACATGTAAAAAAATCCACTAAAATGTAAAATTGCCATTGTTTTAGGGCTTTATATACTCCTGAATTAGTTACTAAATTTGAACTATTAGTTCTCAAGTTGGGTCATTTAGACAGTGTGGCAAATCCAAGATGGCCGCCATTTTGTAAAATTGATCCAAGTTTTAAGTTCCGTATCTCAGCTAATATTGGACAAAATATTTAAATTGAGATCTATGGGTTTCACTGCCATGTCTATGGTAATGACCCTTTTGCGAATGCTGGTGCAGTGAAGCTTTTGCTTTTTATATCCCCATTAGAAACTGCATCTACATTTGATAAAGCAGAGGCTATTGAGAATTAAAAATCAACTGAAATGCAAATATAAATTAAAGGTAGGTATTAATGTCGCACTGGAGCAATGCAACGGGCTATGGGTAGGATCAAACCCGAAGGGATAGATATGAACAATACCACAATTTTGAACCAGGGTCAGATGACAATAAATTAAAGAAATGCCTTTTTGATTTCCACCAGTTATTAAAGCTCCAAAAAATGTTACAAGACATACTTGAATGTCAGTCATTCATCTATACTGATACTCCAAAACACAACAGTAGCCTATCTACCAACACACTGTAGAGGTTTCGTCCGGTACCTCTACTAACCGCGTGGTGGGTGTTGGCGCGTGTTCTACTAATACTACACTGACTACTACAAATAGGAATAACATTTATTAAACTTAACAGGTAACATAACTGAACAAGGTAAAAGGAACAGGTAACATAACAAGCAAAACCGTTCTCGTCACTGGGCTATGTTCCCACTGCTTCCTTCCGCGCGAGCGAGAGATTTTATATCTAAGCGAAAAAGTCACGGTTCACCTTCTCCATGGATGACGTAGAAGGCGACCGCTCGCTGAATTAGAGGAGAGAGTGGTTGGATTCACTACAGAGTATCCCCAGTGACGAAGGAACGATACACATATACAAAGATATTACAGGATCTGATATGCGGATGATACAAAGACGATTGTTTACAATTTATTTGATACAAGGTAATAACGAACAGAATTAGAAATATAATAGCATATTATTACATTGTATTGGTAGATGAAATGTATAACAGTTAATTAAGACATATACAGTATAATTTGTTTTAGTTTTATTTATTTCCATTTTTGAATCAGTCTTTTAGGGAAATGGACTTGTAAGCCATATTTTGTAATTATAGGCCTTACAGAAATATCAGGACTAGGTGTGCCAATTTTGGGCTGTTCAATTTTTGATAAGAGTGTAGGTGGATCCGAATTGTCATTAAGGCAAAAAGCTGGCTTAACTCTATCAATTGAAACAGTGTTTTGTTTACCATTTAAGTCTATTGTGAAATTTTTATCTGTGCGGCCAATTACCAAGTGTGGTCCTGAAAAGGGAGGCGTGAGTGGAGGTCGTACTTTGTCGATTCTTAAAAAGACATGAGTACATGTTTTCAATGATGGATTTAAATAAACATTAGTTTTACCATGAGTTGCAGTAGAGATTGGATTAAGTTGTCTCATCATCGAAATTAAGTTTGATACATAATTAGGAGTTAAGGGTTGTATCAGAACATCAGTTGTGAGAAGATCAGATAGTAAACGCAATGTTGTTCCGTACACTAGTTGAGAGCTAGTTGCATTCACATCACTTTTTAGAGCTGAGCGTAAACCTAATAACACAATGGGCAAAACTTCTGTCCATTTAGTGTGTTCATGAGCAACAATAGCTGCTTTTAAATGTCTGAAATCTTTCAATCATTCCGTTTGACTGTGGATGATAAGAGGATAATATTCGACCAGTGCCTAAAATGTTAGTCAGTTCTCTAAAAAGGTTTGATTTGAAATTCTGTCCACGATCCGAAGTGATCGTGATCGGTGTTCCGAATCTAGAGATCCAACCATGTAGAAGAGCACGGGCTGTGGTCTCTGCTGACATATCAACAGTTGGAACGACTTCTGTCCAACGAGTGAATCTATCGATGATTGTGAGACAGTATCGGTTTCCATCAGATGGTGGATAAGGACCGATAAAATCAATGTGTATATGGGCGAAACGAGCGTCAGGTAAAGCAAATGTATTAAGTGGAGCTCTAGTATGTTTAAATACCTTTGCTCGCTGACATTTGTTGCAATTTCGAACCTTTGCTTTGATCTCCTTTTTCATCCCATGCCAAACAAATCGGTTTGTAATTAGTTCAGTGGTTGCTAAAATTCCAGGATGAGAGAGATAGTGAAGATTCTCGAAAACTATGTCTCAGAGATTCTGGAACAAAGGGACGAGGGTGTTGTTTTGATTTGTCGCAATATAAATAAACATCCTCGAGAGAAAAATAGAGTTTTTCAAGTACCAGTGAAGAGTCGGATTGGAGTAGTTGTTTAAGTTCCTCATCTTGAAGTTGTTCTGTTGCGAACTTCTTGAAATCAAGAATAGGAGGTTTTGAGATAGCATCGATCTCGATCCTAGATAATGCGTCTGCAGGAATATTGTCTTTACCACTAATGTCTGATATCTGTTGAAAATTGAGATATAAAATCCAAATGTCGTAGTTGACGTGGAGAACATTTTTCTGGATTTTGTTTGAATGCATAAATGAGTGGTTTTTGGTCGGTATATATGGAAAAATTTCGACCTTCAAGCATGTGTCTAAATTTTTTTATCGATGAATAGATTGCTAGTAGCTCACGATCATAAGTTGACCAATTTCTCTGGCTTTTACTAAGTTTCATGGACAGGAATGCAATGGGTTCCCAATTGTTGCTTGAAAATTGCATTAATGAACTTCCTATTGCTACGTTAGATGCATCTGTCCAAAGACTAAGTCGAGCACCAAATTGGGATGCCGCAGTAAAGTTGCATTTGCAAGTGCCTCTTTAGCGGCAGAAAATGCTTTGTCAGCTTCTTCTGACCATTCGAGTTGTTCAGACTTTAGTGAGGAACGCGGTGACTTCTTTTTATTTCTCAGTCCTTCTAGAAATTTGTTTAAAGGGGCTACGATTTCAGCTGCCTTAGGGACGAATCTTCTATAAAAATTGTAAAGACCTAAAAATCTACGGAGTTGTGTGAGAGTAGAGGGTTTAGGGAAATTTTGTATTGCTTTTACTCTATCAGGAATAGGGGCTAATCCATTTTCAGACACTTCAAATCCAAGAAATTTTAGGGAAGGTACACCCAAGATACATTTTGAAGGGTTAATGGATAGTCCATAGTGGTCCAGGCGTTCATATAATGCACGTAAATGTAGAACATGTTTTTCCTGTGTTCCACTAGCTATCAAAATATCGTCAACAAAAGCATATACACCCTGTAGATCTCTCGTTACCTCATCGACGAAACGTTGAAAAGTGCTACTGGCGTTGCAAAGGCCAAATTGCATGCGCAAACTTTCAAACAATCCAAATGGTGTTGTAATAGCACTTTTGTGAACATCTGAAGAGTTTATAGGGATTTGGTGATAGGCCTTAATTAGATCTATATGGGAAAATGCTTTTGTACCGTGAAGTTCAGAAGCAAAATCTGAAATGTTGGGTACTCCGTACTTATCCTTGATCGTTTGAGCATTGAGTGAACGAAAATCTCCGACCGGTCTCCAATCGGAAGAGTCCTTTTTTTGGAACCATGTGCAATGGGGAGGCATAATTACTTTTTGATGGCCGCATGTGGCCTAAATCAATCATATGCTGAAACTCAGTTTTTGTAATGCGCAGCCTGTCAGGGGCTAAGCGACGGGACTTTGATGCAACTGGAGGTCCGAAAGTGTCAATATAATGCAAAACATTATGTTTCTCCTTTTGATTTACTGGCTTTGTAATAGGAAATTCTTTCAGTAAATTAGCATAATCATTATTACAATTTACAGTTTTAACAGAACAAATATTAGAATTATTTAATATTGCATGTGAACTCATAGTACAATTATCGAATAAACAACGTTTACGTAGATCAGGTTTTAAGTTAAACTCATGTAAGAAATCTGCACCCAAAATTGCAGTAGAAACGTTGCATATAAAAAATGGATATACAAAGTTCCTGCGTAAGCCAAGATCTAATGTAAGCAATTTTTTTCCGTATACGTGAATTTTAGTACCATTTGCAGCAATAAATGTTTGAATAGATTTTTGTTACCTTTCGTTTTTGGAAGCACATACAATAGACATCTGAACCAGTATCAATTAAAAATTTTACCTTTGTTGTTCTATCAAGGATAAACAGGCGACGGGAATGAGCAGGCAAGACGCACGTCGCCTGCCCTTCGGAGTTTGCCGAAGAGCAAGGTTTTTTGCATTTTAAAGCCTTCTCTTTAAATTTCTCGTGGTACCAGCACATGTCACTGTTTCCATGCGTTGTGGAGGCGCTCCTGCGTCTGAACTCGGGACGGCGACGTGAAGTACTCCTCGATCGTCGTAGGGAAGCAATCTCCTTGCGGAGTTCGGCAAGCAGTTCTGAATTGTCCTTTGTAGATGCAAAAGAAACTTCGTTCACCTCCTGCGGGGAAAATTCCAAAATTCTGTCGGCGATAACAGCTGCTTTCTGCGGGGTTGTAGGAACAACACTGGCGATGATGCTCTGCACATTCCGTGGCATTTGTTGAAGGAAAAGTTCCAGTAGTAGTGCATCGGATATTGTGTGTGCTTTTGCACGGCGTTCCATGTCTCGTTAAAGCTGAGACGGTTTTCGGTCTCCGAGCTGTTCACCGGCAATTAACTTCCTTATTTCCTGAGTTCGGCTTTCGCCGCATCTTTCCACGACAGCTTCTTTAAGTTCCTTGTAGGGGTCCGCTTTCTCCTTGTTAATTAGAATGTCACGAACCAGCGATGCAATGTCGGGAGGCAAATGAGCAACGCAATAATTACACATCGTTTTGCTTTCAGTTATCGGTTTTGGAGGGGCAGTTCAAACGTGCTTTCGCACATGCAAAACCAAAGTTGTGGATCCGTGACGTTGAAATTCGGTATTTTGACCGCCATAACGTCTGACATCTTCGCTTTGTGGTGCAATCACAATCCAGAGCCTTTGAACGTCGGTGACTGTTGAATCCAAAAGCGAGTTATTTCCTTTGAAGTATTTTGCAAGTTCGTGTCACCATGTAGGGTCCGGGTCGCCATGTAGAGGTTTCGTCCGGTACCTCTAATAACCGCGTGTTCTACTAATACTACACTACTACAAATAGGAATAACATTTATTAAACTTAACAGGTAACATAACTGAACAAGCTAAACCGTTCTCGTCACTGGGGTACGTTCCCACTGCTTCCTTCCGCGCGAGCGAGATTTTATATCTAAGCGAAAAACGTCACGGTTCACCTTCTCCATGGATGACGTAGAAGGCGACCGCAGCGCCGCTCGCTGAATTAGAGGAGAGAGTGGTTGGATTCACTACACCATGGAGTCTGGTAACGAACAGATTACTTAGCAAAGAGGGTACTGTAGTTCAGCAGACCTGTTTATAATTCTATAAAAAACAATACAAAAAATAATCAAACCTTTTCTGGCAACTAATAACTAGAAATCCAAATAAATCTTGGCTTATTAAACAAACATATCAGATGCCCAGGCCAAAAACTGTCACAATAGCCCGACTGGTCATGATTGTTTGGATAAACATATATACAGCTTAAAAATTTAGCATAGCCCCTGCCTCCTTTGTACTAAATCTCAAGAAATGGATATCCATCACCAGCAAATTTGTACTGTGCTCTCTAGTCAGCCCAACTGGAAGGCTAAAGATGGATGGGCAACTAATTTTTCTATTTCTTTGTCTTACATTTTAATCGACTTTTTGTAATTTTGTTGCTGACCTTTGTATTATGCATTTTGTTTTTCTGCCTACTGCTGGAAATAAATTAAAAATTAAAAACGTTCAGTTCATGATAAACTGTTGATACCAAGAACAAGTTTTTATTTTTCTTTAATCAAGACAAATACATGGTAGAACATACATGACATACATTTGGTTGTATATTGAGGCCCATTGATAGCTCATTGAAAAAGGCACTTCAAATAGTATCAAATCTATCCTTTCAGTAGGATAGACCATACAATATGCTAAGTGTATTAAAAATTCTATTCTTTATATATTCAAAAATAATTTAAGCATTTGATTTCTGAATGATTATATGTATCTTAACATTGGTAGAAATAGCAATGGATAAAATAGTATCTACAAAACCTTATTGCAAAGCTGTATAAAATTCATTAATGCTGACATGTAAATGGATTGATTGAATACAGCAATTTATATTTACATACTTTTTGACCAATAAATAGCGAGAGAAAGATTATATTTAACATAATTTGGACAGCAATTGAGGTTTCACTTCTATTTACAAAAACAGCATATTTTAGAATTTCAAAAACATCAAATTCTGAATTAAAAAATTAAAATTTTTTTATATTTTAATCTTCATAAACGTATAGAGTTAAACAGATATTAAGTTTTAAAAGATACAATTTGGTCCACAATTATAATATGTAAAAATGCAATTGTTATGAAAATTCCTCAACAAATTAAAAAGATGGTACCATGCAGAACAGAATATACACAAATGCATTTTTGAAGTCATGCAAAATTGAATTTCTTGCAATGATATAGCAAAAAATATTTCTACAAATTACAAACATTTCATTTCCACTGGTATAAAGGTGATTAGAGACACACGTTCTTGCTTTGACCCCATGCAAATAAGTTTTACAAGAAGTCACTGAGTATATGCAAATTCTTACATTATGATTTTGCAGAATTGCTGAAAAATATACAAAATTGTCAGGTTTTAAGCAAATACACATGAATATTTTCATATTAAAAATATTTGTTGCTTTCAATTAAGTTCTCTTAAATGCTTTTTACCTTAAGTACACTTAAATGCCAATGTATATCAATTCAGTTGTAATTTCAATTGAATCAGTCTTAGAAAACGTACAGATCACACGTTAAAACACGACTGCTTTTGAAATGACTGATGCAATTGTAGGCTGCATGTTTCTACAAAGACTAAGCAGCAATTTCTTGCATTTAAGCCCAACATGGAAATTTGAATTTACAAATTAAATCTCTTCAAAAGCATTTCTAGATTCCACCACTGATATTTATTTTTTTACAACTGATTCAGGCACAAATTAGAAGTGAAAGGTTTCAGGGTATGTACGCCACTTTTCGAAAATGACCTTTAAAAATGAAATTTGATTTGAATGAATGAAAAAAGCCCACAAAATATTAATACAGAAGCAGATTGGGATGGAGTGAACCAAATCACTCAATCATAAAACTGATACAATGCTTGACAGAAGATGATATGCAATTCAAACATACTAACACTTATTAATTGTTGGAATGATTATAATGATCCAATACAGTGAAATACGTTAATGGCTATGATCAGTGATACACAGAAAAAGCAATTCTTTAACGTGTTCATCCAACACAAGATTATAAGCTAAGTATCATAATCATGCTATCAATCAAAATAACCTCTTGACTGGTTCTTACCACTTCATTAACTGAATTTTGCTTAATTTCATTCACAAAATGAAGACATTCTAAATTGGTTGAAACATGTTATGATCAATACGGTGAAATATGTTTGACTATGATAAGTGACACTCAGAAAAAGCGATTCGTTAACAGGTGTACATACAACACAGGTTTGATGCGAGTTGATAACGTGATTATGATACTTAGCTTATTAAAATCAGGCTAAGCACACTATCACAATTGGTTCTTACTAATTCATTCAAAACTGAATTGTTTCGATTTTAACCACAAGATGTAGACATTCTAAATTACTTCAATGTTAATATTTTAAAAACTCTTTTTAAGCAACATATAGCAAATCTATATGGGCAGTAACATATGCAGCTAGTGTCGCATAAGCTTTCTATTTCCAGCAATATGATCACAATAAACCTGAATACTTTAACCCTTAGATCATTATTCACATGCAGATAAAAACCCTACACAAAAAATTTCAAACCTTCAAAGAATTGACTAATAATGATTAAAAAATTTGCAGTCAATAATGCAAAAAACGCTTTGTCAATGTAAGATTGTCAATAGCCATTTCAGTGGAGCAAAGCATCCACAGCCACCAGGACAGAAGTAGATCACAAGTAGTATTGTCACTACTCAAAAGTGAGTTGTGGTAACACTATTCAACATATTGAAACTTTTTTTCTCGATAAAGCTTTTAAATCATAATTAGTCATCGTTTTGAAGGTTTTTCAATTTTAATTTATGCAAGCGCTGATCGCGTTCACCAGTATTTCAACTCAAGCGTCACAGGTAAATTCTTTTACCTCTCAAACTATTAAGAGGAAAATCCTCTACAATGTTTTTATTCTATTTGAAACACTGAATGTGCATGATTTGGAACAGCATCAATTCCAATACAATTACAACTTCGGTTTGTGCAATTTGCAATAGCACAAACCAAAAGAAAGTTTAAGCGATTCTACTTGATTGCTGTTCCAATTCATTTAATGATGACATCTTTTAGGTTGAGTTTCTAGAAAGTGATGACTCGTGCAGCTTGAACAATTCAAGACTTAGGACAAAATTGTCATCGAAAATCAAATCTACGAGCTAATCAATTGTGCAGTTTTGTGTAAGGAAATTCTACAAACATGCTAAATCTAAGGGTTAAAGTAATAGTAAGGGTCGATTATACCTATTTTGGTCATCATACAGAAAAGTATTGCGACCAAAGAATGGCATTTTAAATGTTCATATTTCAAATACTAGGCAATTTTAATGATTTGAAATAAGTTGAATTCTAGATGCACACCTGTCAATCTCCAAGTAAAAAAATCTTAAAGATTTTTACAACATAAAACCCAACTCGTAACTGCCCCAAATGGGAGAAAAAAATTCTTAAAAGAAATTAAAAGTGCCAAATAGGGCTTTATGAAAGCAATTCAAAGATGAAAAAGTAACCCAGTTCTCCAATACGATTCTACGTTTAATGGCAGTTGGAAATCACAACTGATTAGATGATGTTTTACGAACTAGTGCCAAATATACACAAAAATGAGCACAATTAAACTTTTCTTAAGTATTTCAATGTTATATTTGTAGGTTTTTCTTGATAATTAGTGTCAAAGAAGGCTTTCATGAGAATCAAGCAACCAGATTTCAAAGGCTTTACTTTCATGTTTGCTATTGCTTGGTATCACTTAAAAAAATTTCTCTAAAGAAAATTCCGGAAATTTTTAGGCTGGACGACAAAATGTTCCGGTTGGAAAAAACCAAGGCAGTAAGGAAGGAGTAAAGTCTGAAGTCTTCCAGAAGACTGTTTTCAGGAAGACTTCCAGGATTGGCAGGTATGACCGACTGATTATAATCCTGCAAAACAGACGATACAGGTGCATGTGAAAACATTTCTTACAAATAAACAGTAAGAGTTTGATACATGACAGTAAAACTGCATTAAGCAAATAAAATTAACAGCATGAAGACTAATCCAGTGACACTGCCACTTAAAATACTGTTCAACTACTTGGCAACATAATCTTTTTGTAACCTAGATGCAAGCTAGAATAGATATAAAATGCACGATTTCCAAACAAATTGTCCTGTATATTTTTTTTAATTTCAATTCAGGCAAAGATCTTCAAATTAATGGACTTGTAAATTTTTGTAGTGATGTAAAAATGTATAAAATGAAATGATTTGAAAAATTGTATTTATAGAATTCCTTCTTTCACGAATGTCATTTTTCTTCACATCTGTACCCATGTTCTCCAAACAACTGTATTTTCAGTGTCGATTCCCTTTGGTCATCTACAAATAAGAATACTCACAATAAGCGACCATGAACACACTTAAATTTCAAAAATCATTGTTATTTGAATCAATTTAAATAAATATTAAACACACTAGCAGACCTGTGCATAGCATCTATACAAAATTATCTGAATTACTTATATCTATTGATGCAAAGTGCTGTTACCCACATCTTATAACTTACTTCAATCCATTTATAATGAATATAGCATCCATATTCATGTAAATGGATTTCATACCCAATAAAATTATTCAAAAATATAATAGCATTTTAATGGATTTTTTAAAACATTTTTAATGGTGTTAATTCTTATTTCCAATAAAATGCATGTCAGAAAACAAATAAGTCAAGTTATCACAATTAGATTATGAACTTTTTCATTTTCATCCCATTCCCTTGTTCAAAAGCAATTTGGCATTTTTTCATACTAAACCTATTTTCACCTCACGCAGCTTCATACAGTAACAAAATAAGCAAATCATAAAAAAAATGTTCGTAATTTTTTAATTAAAGGTATAGAGCACTTCCTTTAGAACAGTTCCCAAACTTTTCAATCCATGGACCCCCTTGAAAATTAAACATTTTCATGGATTCCTTGAGATTACAATTAAATGGGGCACATGAAAAGTATAAGACCATGTGATCCTTATTTTACACCTTAATATCAGGAATAAAATAATTAGCATTAAAACTTCACATCAAGGTTTAGTGATAACAATTTAAAGTTCAGAAAGCAAAAAACTAGTTCTGAAATAAAATATATAAACAGCAAATATTATACTCTTATTTATTAATTAAAATGTAATAAAATCAAAAGGCTCTAAGCTTGTAAAGTTTTCGTATTAATACTGGAATCTCCTACTTTTCGTTTCTAAAAAATTTAGATTTTAGAACATGGAAATTAGTTCTCTATTTCGACCAGGGAAATATTACATGTTTTTCATAGATCTCATTTGGGAAACACTGTCTATAAGAACATTTATAATTTAAATTGTATTTACCTAGACGAGGATTCATTATCCGACTTCATAGATAAATTTGAAGCATCAGATTCTTGGCTTGTGGCTGGAGGCTGGAGGCTCACGCCGCACACAACCAACACGAATATTCTGCAAGGAAATGATAAATATAAAAATTAAGTATGCAAAGATAGGTACAGAATAATAAGTATTAATAATCTGTGCAATGACAGATTGTTAGTTTAATTTTCCTACTCAATAAAAATACTAATTAGAGTCAAACATGTATATAATTCCATCAAGTATTTGATTGAAAGAGGCTCACATTCAGACATTTTTAAGCTACACCAATTCTAAAAAACACTCATATCTAATAATAAGGGACAATTTCGGACTTCCGAAAATTTTACAAGCTTTGAATAAGGTTTTGAAACAAATAGGAAGTGGGTGGTGTACCAATTATAAAAACAAATGGACACTTTAAGAAATGGATCAGATTATTAGGACTGGATATTTGGGTTTTATGATCCAAGGTCCAAAATCGGATAAGCAGTTTGTAAACAAGCTTCGAGTAAAAAATTAATATTAAATAAACAGATTTTATTCATTGTAAGATTTCATTTCAAGAGCTTTCAATTCTAGATATGAAACTCTTGTGGTCTTAGCATTAAAAAATTCTTATATTTTTTGAGTGATGAACTCTCATGATGCATCAGTAAAATAACTAGGTACAGGTAGGTAATTCTGGTACAGAATCAGGTATTCTTCTCTTTAAGTATAACAATAAGTCCTTTAAAGCTAGATTTTATATAGACCATAATAAATTAACCTGCGAATGCACATGAAAAACTTACATGAGTGCTATGTTTTGTAAATTTTTTATCTTGGTTTTTGAATGCAAGCTAAATAAAATATTAAGTATTGAAAACGCTTTTGACTTCTTAATTCTCCAAGTGGTTTTGACAAGATATCACCTACATTAAGTTTTGACCAATTTTGCTAATGACCAGATATCCTCATTAGGATATTGCTGATATTTTTTACAGCGACGAGACCAAAATATGATAATTTTTTCTGACCAGATATCTCATCCATCAACATCTGGTCAGTTTTGTTTATACCTTGATGAGGCAGACATAACTAGGGGCAGACGGGGCATGTACCCCGGACGCCGGATTGGGGGCGCTAAACTGGCCAAGTATTTTTTACTATAGATATTTACATATGATGAAAAGGAAAACTTAGTAGACTACAAAATCCAAAAACTATAAAAGGAGCTAAATGCAGAATGCTTAAAGTGTTGCATGAGCACGAGTTTGATGTGAGTGAAGGGGAGAAGGGATAGGGCAGTAAAGTGTGCGAGAATGTATTTTTAGAGTGACTAATGCTATTCTTGCCACAGGAACTTCCCACCCGACCTAAGAAAGTCGCGACCTCGCCCCACCCACACACCATGAATCCAGACTATCTTCAGCTGATCATAATCCAGTTGAATCGTTCATCTTGGAATCTCTTTTCAAGTTTGTAGCATTTCTGTTCTGTCAGGAATAACCACAAACGGCTAAACTATCTCGTGATGCATTTAAATTGTGTTCAATATTCGTTTTAAACATACTTCCTTATTTTGTTTATTATTAGAGAAAAGTATTACACTAGAACTGAACTATGGTGGAGTTTATGCATAATACTTAATTTTACACAACATTTTTAGGGTTTATTTTTAGATAGATAAGGTACTATTTTTCTTGAAAATCATTTTCATTCATATTGTATTCTTTTGCTTGCACAAAACTACGTCAAAGTTTGTACTTTTATTATTCCATTGCGTATTAAATCAGCACTGGAGTGACAGATAACGTAGGAGTATGCGAGTCATACAATTATTCTACTATTTATTGTATTATCTGTTTGTGGACCTTTCCTAATAACATCCTTGGAGAATCGGTACATTAATCGTTGCTGCTTGTATTTTTATTCATTTCGCATACTTCATTCTGAGCTAACAAGGTCTACTGTTAAAACCCAGAACTACTAGATAGATATAGCAAGTCTAAAAATACCAGTTTAGTAACCAGAATATAAAACATTTTTATGGAAATTGGAAATAAATAAAACAATCTATAACAGAACAAATAGACCTATAAAAGGAAAAAAAAAAATCACATTTATATCTCAAACAAGAAAACTAAGAATTCCAATTCGTTTGAAAAACAATAAATTTTATGTTTCCGCCGAACACACTATTTTAGTATACAACCGTTTCGCTCAATTAACACTATTCTAATATACAGCCATACAGGAAATTCGAATTTCAAAATAGTATAGAAATAGCCTACACAGAAATCGCATACCTAGATTTACTCATTGATCAAACATGTCTAATTACTTTTGTAGATGGCAGCAGTAGAAGGATTCTGAAGAACATTCAGTTCAAGAATTTGTAACAGGGACAGAGATAGAGACAGCAAGAAGCCAGCAGGAAGAACTTCAAATTCCAGCAACGCAAAGCACCGGTGAAGACGAGTTCCAACCAGGCACTAACCGAGCAGCATTTTACGACTATCGCTCGAACATTGAAGGCATTTTTTCAGATTCTACAATTCCGACAAAGGACCTTGCCCTGGGTGAGACTGCTATTCATTTTGATCCAAGATATCCGGGGATTAAGTGTGAAAGAATGTATCAAATATGCTACTCTCAGATTATTCATCAATAAAATATAGAATTAATTTGGTATTTTATCTTGTACTAAAAATGAAATTACTGCAAATTAATCTATTTACCTTCGAAATCAAGTATTTACCATCTAAGTTGAAGGAAAAAAATTTGGACTAGAGGAATTAATGTGTGGTGGGGCGATATCAGGTGGTTGTCAGGGAGGGTTTTGGTTTGGTTGGTGGGGACGCCAAGGGGCGAGTTCTTGCCCCGGGTGGAAACTAGCCTAGTTACATCTGAGGCAACCACCAGGAGGGTTAATAAGTAACTCGCTTATTAGCCCTCCTTAATGCAATTTAATGTATGTATTTCTTCAACATATTTTATACTAAAAGGGCAACTCTTGAATGCAAAAATACTTACGTCTTCAGGTTCTTCGTGGTATGTCCGGACTAGAAGAATTTTTGGGCTTTCAAACCGCTGCTGATCACTGTCATAAAAAGGTATACTAAGATATAATGGTGCAGGTTGTATGGGTATGTGAGGTACTTACTCTCCGACTAAAGGAACCCTCCTGATCAGCATCATTCATCTCCATTGGAGAACTCTCCTCTTGTAAGACTGAGTTCTGATTCTTCTTAGCTTGCATGGCTTCCATGGCTTCCATATGCCTCTTTTGAGCTAAAGTGTATTCTAATAAGCACCTTTGCAGCTCTTCATCTTCAGATCCATCACTTTTCAAATCATTTTCAGGAGATGAGGGGGGAGAAGATGCAGGTTCAGAACAAGCAGTATTTTGCTTTCCTGTGTATGAAGTATTTTTACAAATGACAGAAGTGGGAATGGCCTTTTGAATCTCCCCTTTCTTTGGCATTCTGGCCTTTGATCGAGCTGAAAATATAAAACAAATTTACTGTTAAAGTATTAAAGATTTTTATTTTGTTCATACACTTGAAACAATATCAGTCTAATAGTACCAGTCTGGAAATAGTCGGCATCTTTACCAGATTAAACCGAGTTTATCATTCAGAATTAGACACGATAACCATGTTTTCACGAGCTGATGAAACAAATTATCGCCTATCACTAGGCTGACCACATTTCTACTAGACCAAAACAGGACAGGGTTACGTAATATTTTGCACTAATGGAAAAGTGAGATGATAAGTCATTATAAATATATTGAGCTCACCATTATTCTTCAGTAACAGAACCTATACAAATATTTAGGTACAGGTAGAGGGGATTGTATCTCACCATGATTGTACCATGAATATTTCTCCAAAGTAATCTTACACCAGCCAATTTTAGTATTTCAACACCTTATCATGAAACTCCACATTTTTCTGTCTTGTCTTACAACTAACATAATCTTCATCGTATCAACCCTCAACATAGATTTTCCCTTTGACCAGATACTGTTTCGAACAGAAGACATTCTCTCTATGGATGCTGCACTTCCTTTTTATTAAATACCATACAAAATTGACATTTTTACATAAATGATGGGGCAGTCTGAAAATATGGGGGAAAACAAGTACTGTCCCATTCAAAAATGTTATGGATGGCCAGTATACCTGTCACTTATCTTTCTGGAGTTTTCTAATGGTATACTTTACAAAAAGGTTTCAAATTACAAAAGTTTACTGTAGGGCAGTTTGTAACTAATAAAATCTTATTTAAGCTACAACCAACTTATTTTTGTCACTACATTGTACATCCGATCACTTTACTACATAAATAAAATTGAGATATAAAAGAGCAACTTCTCTAGTGATATTGTGCTTAAGGCTATATAGTTTTTATTGTTTGCTGATGAATGTAATGATTGGAGTGACCACATCAGAATAGGTTTTTGGGGTCATTGTTAAAAATGTTATGTTCTGGATTCCACTGTTAGAAAAGTCAAGACAGGTATGCAATAAAATTCATTAAACTTCAGCACTCTTATTTCGTTTTCAATACAAAACGCCTTCTATTGAATCCACCTTGATTAAAAATCAATAGTGAAAAAGGGCCATTTTTCTGATATACAATAACCCCTCAATATACCACATATCTTGGGGGCTAAGAAAAAACATCAATACATCAATGGCCAAGAAAAACTTGATCTTTGGAAATGAAAAGGCAAAAATTATACAATAAAAGAGCTTCTATTTAACCTTCCAAGCAGTTTCAACGAGATAGCTTGTCATTAGAAAAATTGGTCAGATCTTGATGGAAGAGATATCACATCCATCAAGTTCTAGTCAGTTTTGCAAATAACAACTCACTGCGATAACCACCAGGAGAGTTAAAGTTATGTAAAACTGCACATTACTCAAAACCGATGGAGAAACATTTGAAAATGCTAAACATGGAAGAATATTTTTGAAATAAATTTCTTCTCAATCACTTTCGAGATAAACTGAATTGTTTAAAAAGATGTGTGTAAGATATCTGTTTGAAACAAGTGACCTCTGTGAACTTCCAATTCTAAGAAATAGATTAGGTTTGCAAACTGTAGAGAAAATCTCAAATTCATCATGGGACATGTAAGAGATATAGCTGAATGTGTGATATGGACAGGGGTTACTGTAATGCATTTTATGCCATAACAAATCCAAGTCTTGATTTGAGTAATACAAAAATTAAGAGTAAAAAAAATCATGTCGAAAAAGATTTAATTTAAATCACATTTTTATATTTAATTAGGATTTTTGCAATTTTAATTTCACTGCCCCTATAAACTTTAACTTGTTTAGGGGGGTATTTCAATTAACGTCACACTGGAGCAACACAACGGGCTATTGGTGACGGTCCGGAATCAATCCCAAAGGGAAAGATCCGAGGACAACACCATGTAATTTTGAACCACGGTCAGATGACGAGGCAACACCTGAGCTGGCACCCCACTCTCCAAACTTCCACACCACGCCAACGCGAGGACATTTGAGGCCCCGACAGATTTAACGTGCACCAGCCCCCTTTATACACGACGGTGTTTGGCTGGATTCAAACTCGCAACCCTTCGGTTGCAAGTCCGTTACTCTTCCAACCGGGCCACCGCGGCCCTTAACTTGTTTAGGACAGAAGACATGTAAATCAGTGTAGTTTTAAGATGATTTAAAATATATTGTCTATTTTTGAAAGGTTGAAACAATTAAAATTATTCTTGGGCCTTGTATTCATTCTTTCAATTGAATTCTATTTTATGATGCAAATCCATAACACTTAATATTTTAACAAGGGAAGATGATTTGATACAAAGTAATTTATACATCACCAAATTTTAGCTTTCTAGAATTTTCATTACTCAGGTGGCTTTATGAACTTCTACACAAACACTAAAATCTAAATTAATTTCTCTACAATCCAAAGGAGGATTCTGGGATACAATGTTTATGCAGAGACCAAACACAAATTATCAGTTTTCACTTGAATTTCCCTAATTATAGACATGGTACTCAATGAATATTTTAATTTCACATATATTAAGAGATTATTTACATTTAAGCTCAGTTGATTTTATTCAGGAGGGTTTATTAAATAAACTAGGATGTGAGGAACAATGTTCATTTGTAAAGCACTGAAGACAAATATTAAACAGTGTTCATTCCTTTATCAGATTAGAAACTACCTCTTGAAAGGATATCATTTCAAGTCCATCCAACTTTTCCAAGGAGAAAGGTGTTAAAATTAACCAAAAGCATAATATTGCATGCAGACTGGCATCACGTATAAACATGGCCTTTGCTGATATAGATTTCCGAGTAACACTTGTTTTCAATGGGCAAAAAGAAATATTTTATCCATTAGCCATTTTATCCCAACACGTGTGCAAGCTCTAGGGATTTGAACTTCTTGGGTTCCTGCAAATGAGAAAGGTTGCCTATTTTGGGTTTTATGGTGAAACAGCCATACCTGGCCAAGTTGCATAAAATACGAGAAACACAATGTGGGAAGAAAAAGCAAAAAGGTAGGCAAGGGTGAAAATAAAAGATCACTCAGGTACCTCGGGGTTGTGATGCCCATACACACCTAAAGATGAGCCCCTGAGGGTGCATGAGAAAGGAATATTTTCCATCAGTAACCACATAAAAACGTCTACAGCGGGAATGCTATGCTCTAGAGGCTTGATCCCGCTTGGAACACTTCAAAACTTTTATGACAAAGATCCTAGACCATAGCATCCAAATCAATTTAGTGTCCTCAAACTAAGGAAGCCTGTTATTTTTTAGTTTAAAAAGGGTCATTCTTGGGTTGTTCCCGAGTAGAAGCAAACTTTAACTTCTCATAACTAATAGCATGTATCCTATCTAAGGATATTTCATTTCCAACATTACTATTACACTTGAATAAAGAAAAATTTTAAAATTTTGATTTAAGTCAGGATTTTTTAAAACAGCGATTCTTATTTTTCACCTGAATATTGGGAGTAAATTATTTAGATGCATGTTTAATACATAAATTATAAAGCATTAACATCTGCATTCACGAATCTAGAGTTTACCCATGGATCAGCAAATCAGGATAGAACCATGGGCTATCCAAGAAAAACGTATTCAAATCAACATCAATTAAAGCGATAACATGACACCCTAAATCTAAACATTCCATACTGGCCAAATACTTTGCCAGCAGAATTGATTCAAGATGGTGATGCTAATAAAATGAATATACAGTAGTCTTGATAACATTTTAATTCAGGTTTGAAAATAAAGAAATGTAAAGGTATTTAATTTCAGATTGGATTTTTATGGAAATTTTTTTATTAAGCAAGAATTAGTACATCCCTTGACAAATCAAATGTAATCCGATTACTTTTGCACTTGTCCATATACGAGTATTGGTGCAAAGTGAAATAACATACATTGTCATTATTCTTTAATACATAATAAATCTACAAAAGCATTTTCATTCTACAACGAATTTGTATCTACCGTGGTCAACACAGCTGCATGTTTATGAATCAACTATATTCCTAGAAATTCCAAAAGCTGATATCACCAGTTTCATCACAAATAAATTTTGAAAAATTCGGTTCCAATCTCGGTTACAATACCCAATATTTGAGCATTCGTAGTTAGAATACTGTGGCTTAGCACAGAATGAAGAGTGAGTCATCCATTTTGTTTTATTCACAATCTGCTTCGCTACATTCACAAAACACTATTACTACACATGTTAACCTTCAACTGAGTGTTAAACCATTCAGAGGATAAAAATTTAAACCTTGGATCAAGCATTGTGAATAAAGTTTCTTTCAAAATCGGGGGTTATCGCTGATCCAAAGCTTAACTCGGACTTATGAATACGGTTGTAAAACTTCAGAATTAAGGATAATTTAAAAGTTCCGAAACAGAAAAACTGAAATAAAGTTAATATCATACAAACTATTATTTATTAACTAAAATAAAAAGTTCTTAACTTGTTTAAATTCTAATATAAACAATGAAGCTACTCTTTCGCTCAGAAATGCATGATAATTTCAATATTCAGTCATTTTCAGCTTCAAGTCTATTTCATATCAATACTGGGAATTGCCTAATTGTTTGATTCTAAAACTTAGATTTTAGAACATAAAAGAATCAGAAAATAATGGAGTGTTTTTTCTTGGTTCTCTATTTTAGCTAGTGACATTGCATGTGCACCACACTTTAAGAACCACTGATCTAATCCGCGAGCAGTTTTCCTTATGCTACAGCTATAAACTTGTATATAGTAAAATTAATTTTACTTACCTATATATTCCGACTTCTTTTTCTCAAGATTCGAGACTAACTGGTACTTTTTAACGTGTTTTTCACCACAAGGCACCTTTACCACTGAGTTAAGCTTATATAGAGCACTAGCGTGTCTTTCTAGAGACGGCTGTGAACGGGATCAGTTCTGCGCATGCTCATGGACGATTCTATTTTAGACAGTGGGTACATCTGAAGAGTGATTCGATTCCAGATTGATTCTTCGATTCGATTCTTTTCTCTCGCTTGGTTTAGGCGATATGAATGAATGTGAGTAGGCTTCGAGATGGGGTGGGTATTTCAATTAACGTCACACTGGAACAACACAACGGGTTATTGGTGACGGTCCGGGATCAATCCCAAAGGGAAAGATCCGAGGACAACACCACGTAATTTTGAACCACGGTCAGATGACGAGGCAACACCTGAGCTGGCACCCCACTCTCCAAACTTCCACACCACGCCAACGTGAGGACATTTGAGGCCACGACAGATTTAACGTGCACCAGCCCCCTTTGTACACGACGGTGTTTGGCTGGATTCGAACTCGCAACCCTTCGGTTGCTAGTCCGTTACTCTTCCAACCGGGCCACCGCGGCCCGCTTCGAGATGGAAATTCGATTAACCTTTTTTGTTTCTTTTTTCTTGAGCGCTTCATTGCATTTTAATTAAAAATCATTGCTACCAAAGAGATTTGTTTTAAGGTTATTTTTATTTATTATTGTTGTGATTATTTTTTGTCTAAATTAAAATTTTTGTTTTTTACTTGTGTGAACCTGAGATAATTTGCTGCCGGTATATGCTGTTGACAGGTACACAAATTTTATTCTCAAACGTAATTAAAATATTACCAGGACGACCCGATGATGTATTTATACTACACAGGTGAAATTTTTATTCGTTTTTGTATTGAATCTATCGTAAACAAAGTTGAGAAAAGTGAAAGTTATCAATAAGATTTATTTATGAAGGATACCTAACACAGATACAGGTTGAAGGGACTTACACAACCTAGGAAACTTTTTTGGGATAGAATGTGTGACGTCACTTGAGGACATTGGAGTATTTCCGCTTTCCCTGGGACGACATAGCAGTTCATCCACACTGATTGGTTCGCCATCACGAGCTATCCAGCTATCTTGAACTCGTACGAAAATTGGCAGACTTTCTTTGGCGTTTTACTGTAGTCTTGTTAGTGACTCATAACGCTCGGAGGGAGACGCTTAAATTGCTGCCTGCATTTCTGAGTCAATAGGCGGACGTGACTTTCATTGCTCCTGGTTTGCTTTGCTAGTTGTTTTTGTGCTTGCTATAAATTATATATTTATTCATTGATTCTAATAAATTTGCATTGTATCTGATTTACAATTTCATTCTGTGTGTTCGATTCATATTTGTTGATCACAGTATTTCTTAGTTGCTGAAGGACTGCGCACTACGCGTCTTGGTGGAATACTCTACTTAATCAACTCCCCAATCAATTAAGGGGAGTTTCTTCCTTCCCCTTAATGTTAGTTACAAACTAAAATTGTATATATAATGTTTGCGTGATTCGTGAAGCCTGCTGAAACAAACTAGCTGGATTGTAAGGCTTAAGCCTAAAGGAAATGGTTTTAACAAAGCCTTGTCTTAAACAACACATTAAAATTGCCCTTTACTGTAAAAATATGTGGTTTTGAATTATGCATCATTTTCTTGCTTGTTTTCGTTTCCTATGAGCCTTACTGAATTCTATTTTCTCCTTTTATACCCAATTTTCACTATCTTTATATGTGCATTCTAATTGAAAAATATTAAAGTCAAAATGTCTCATTCAGTTTATTTGTTTGTTGACTACTCATGAAATTTGCTTTTATGTATTTGCAATTATGAAATACTTTTTTTATATTATCCTAATTAAAGTTTCAGCTGTAAAGAGATCATGAAAAGTGGAAATGGTACTTAAGTCTGTATTGCATAATAACTATTTTTAACACCTAGTAGTCATTTTGATGAGTATGATAAAAAAGGCAATTCAACTTGTTTTGCAAGCATGCTCTTGCACTATTGATTACTACAGAACTGGTAAATCAAAAAATAATTTTAAGAACTTGAATGTTCAGTAGATCGTGTTGAATGCAAGTATTGAAATATTTTTTGTTACATGTACTTCTCCCAAGACATTTCTAAATGCTTAACTTTGTTGTGTCATCTTGCCATTTGATAGCAAAACTTGATTTTGTTGGGATTCATTCCCTATTAAGTATTCTATAGTTATGAAGTCAAATTTTGTTTATGAAATGTATTTTGTGATTTGCTTAATGTGAAGTATGGTGGAAAAAACCTAGATTGTGTAAGGCATAAGCTTAATGGATTTTTTTTATGAAAGTAACATTTTCTTTCTGAACTTTATCAATTGTGAAATACTGACTTGCTTTTCCTTGTATTTTGATTATTTGTTTCGATTTCAGAGATGAAAGAGAATGATCTTTGGGAAGAATGTGCGAGTCCTTAATCGTACTGCTCTGTTTGAAGTGCATATATTTTTTCTGCTGTGCTATTTAATAATTTAATTAAAGCATTTGAATCTGTTTTCGTGGTTTAAAAGTAAATAAATATGAAATATTCTTTTGGATATAGTAGATTAACTAATCCCCTGTATTAAATTAAATTAAGTTAGATTGAAAAGGTAAATTTTTTAAACACTTACCTTCCCTGTCATCTTAAATATGGTAGAAAATCCAACTCGCTAGTTATGCAGTATGCTTGCATTATTAACTGCTACACAACTTGTAATGAATCAAATAAGGAAATAAAAAAAACTGTTCACTAGATATCAATGAGTAAGTATTGACATGATTATTTTTTGGAACAAGCACTTGTTTCGAAGAGTCTTAAATGGTGAACTTTGTTGTGTCAGCTTATCATTTGATAGCCACTCAATAAAGTTTACTTTTTAGATTTTGTTGTGGATTCATTCTCTGTAAAGTATTTTATAGTTATGTAGTCAAATTGTGTATATGTTTGTAAAATTGTATTTTGTAATTTGTTTAACTAGTGAGATAGATTGTAAGGCATAGGCCCATTAAAATTTGTTTCTGAAATGAAATTTTTCCTCCCTTCAGACACATTAGAATTGATCTTTGGTTATTTCAGAGTAACTGATGCACCATTCTCCCAGTTTTAAATCTAGTCAACTTATTTATAGGCTACTGAGATGATTTCTTTTTGAATTTTAAGTATTTTAATTACCGAGTGGCATGAAAGTGAAATTTAGAAATTGTATAAAGTGTATTTAATTTTACTTTTTATTACTGCAGGGTAGGAATTTATATAAATCAGATTTTTATGATTTTAATTTGTTTCCCCTATGGGTTCAAGCATATTAGAGAGAGACATGCAAATCACAGTGCAGTTTCTAGATAAGTGATTTATGTTTAACATTATACATGGAGATTAGAAAATGTAGCAAAACAAATGTTGGGAAGATTTCAACTAAAATTATTCTTTGGGCCTTGTTGCTTTCATTCTATCGCTTGTATTCTATTTCGTAATAAAAATCCATGCTACTTAAAATTCTAAATTAAAAATAAACATTGTAATAAGGAGAAAATTGAATTTGAAACTTTTATAAATCATAATTAAATTAATTTTTATTTCTATCTTTCATTACCTAACTTGTTTCAAGTGTAAAAATATAAGTTGAAAATATTCTTTCTACAAGCACAGAAGTACTTGTGGTTTAAGACAGCTTTATGAATGGCTTTTCTTGTCTTTTTACACAATTACTAAAATATAAATGAATTTACCCTATTGCAAAAGATATCTGGGATGCAATGTTTTCACAAAGAGAAAATATAAAAACCCTACTTTCCCTTGAATTTTCGTAATTGCAGGAATGATACTAGATGAATATTTTGCCTTTGCAAATATTAAGAAGTTCTTTATGTTAAAACTCAGTTGATTTTCGTCTGAGGCTTTTTAAATAAGCTAGTGAGGGACATCCAAGTACTCATTTGTAACTTACTGAAAACATGTTAATCAGTTCTGATTCCTTAATCAGAAACACTAAATTCCCTCATGAAGGGCATTAATTCAAGTCTATCACACCCTACCATGGGTAAGAGTAGATCGAAATTAACCGAAAGCACTGGAATGTGTTGACTGGTCCCATATGTATGAAAATCAGCCTCTATTGAACAGATAGATTTATGATACACTTTCAGTGAGCAAAAAAAAACATTTGAGATCAGTTGTCATTGTCCCTAACAGACGCCAACTCTTAGAGGCCATTACTCTTGGTCTCCAAATGGGAGGGAAATATTTTTAATGATAAACTAAATCTGTTAAAAAAACAAATATCTATACCAAGCATGCCAGTCCCCTTGGAATCATTTTTATGGTAGAGCTCTCAAACATAAGGGATAAATAGTATGAATAACCAAATTTGCAGTGATTCGATCTCGTTTATCAGAAGGGGTACATAGCTGTGGTAATCCAAACTCTTTGGGTCTGAATCTGAAAGCTGGAAAATACCCTACTTGTGTGTGTGTGGATAGTCATTCCCCTTGGAGTTAAAGCACAGGGGACAGTAATTCACAAACTCGTTTGGTCCTTCCCCAGCTGCCATGAAGTTCCTCTCCCCTGGATACCTCAGGCATGTAGTGAACAGCCGACCCTTAACCCTTAGGAACATTTGAGGTTTTCTTTATCAAGTTGTGAATTTACAATTGTTGATTTTTATTTCAAGGAAGTCACTTGACAGATCCTCCCTGATCTGTTCAATCGGTTGAATTGAGTTTTCCTGTAGAGCGGTTTTTGGAAATCTAAGAGATAAAACGTTCTTTGTATGCCTTATTTTGAGATTTTAAGGGGAAATGGTTATTGTTACAACACATGAGAACCACAAGCAAAAATGCTCAGAAGCGTGAGGGACAGCAAAGCTGTTTTTAAAAGCCTTTTCAAACAACTTCCATGCCTGCTCAATCAAACGAAAATCACCTCTCAATCAGGTCATTAGGAAAGAGGCACTCGCGAAACTCATTAGCGGCTCACCTTTGATATTTTTCGAAAGGGATGAAACGACAAGCCTCAGTGAAACCTTCAGGTTATCTCTCCGTAGCCTCGTCATTAACAAAATAGGGCAGTTTTCATCTCCAGCGTGTTGGAGGAAACCGTTTGGAGTGTTAAGAACTTGCCATTTTTTCACACCAGATCAAACTTTAAAACTGCGGTACTGCAAATTAAGACAATGTATACACCACATTGTACCTTCTGAATAATCTGAAAAATAATATGTGCTTAATATAATATTTATAATAATAATATAATTATAATTGTTTACTTTCCTGTCTCGTTCTATTCTATTCTATTTCAGTTAAATTTATCTTCGCTTTGGGATAAGCATTTTAAGATATTTTCAGGAACAGTTAATCATTACGAGTATACAGGCTGAATGTCCTGGGTTTATTGTTTCAGGACAAAGTTTTGATTGGAGAACTTTTAGAATACGTAAAATCTTAAACTGATCCGAAATTCCAGGAAGACGATCTTGGATTGGTTAAAAGTTGATGAGAAAGTTCCAGTCGTAAATCATTTGAAAGATTCAGATATCACATGCATTTTTTATCAAGAGAAGCAGATGGAACTAACGATCGGAATGAAGGAAAATGGGAAGAGTTTCATTAGACTCATGTATAGCATTCAGTAAATAATTAATTTTCTCACTTAAAAAGTTGTATATCGACGCAGGAAATTTAACAATTTTTCTGATGAAAGACAAATTGATAAGAGTACTTAAAGCAATTGAAATTAACAGATGTTTAGTAAATCATAAAGCGAACACGTACTTTACATTAAATATGTACTACTTACACTGTTTTAAATTTATGTCAAGAACATTTTGATTGTGTCATCGCATTATATTTTGTAATTCGTAAAATGTTAATAAATATTTAATTTCTTACAGAGCGCTTGTATTTATTTGTATTTATAAGACTAGACTCGGAATTTTTTGTAAAGGTGACCTGTTACGTGTATCTTTACGTAACGTCTCAGGCAATTTTTGGGTAGCTTCAGAAATCCGGAACTGCTCTGGTCCCGGAGTTTTGAGGTTTTACTGCATTTCGGTTATAAGTAAAAGACATTCTATACATATGTAATGACTTTTCCTTTCTCACTCCATTAAACTTGGCAATTAACTTTTTATTTCGTGTTGGAACTCCTCTCCTTGATGCTTCATTAATTATGTAGACTAATTGGAGTCTTAATTTTTTAAACTGCAGTCTAAAAAATTCAATGTTTTTCGAGATGATGGGTTTATCAGATTCCTAAAAGTGAATCTCTTCCGCAACACTATATACCCACTCTCATCTCTCAATGGATGTGTTTGGGGACTTGTATGATATTGCATCCTAGCTGGAGAGGTTGGAAATTTAGTTTTTATTGGATGAAATCATGCAAAAGAAAAATATTAAACTTTATTGAACAACTATTCAAAAGAAATTCCTCAAAATTTGGATTTAGAATCAAATTTGTATGTCTAGAAAACGTCTCCATAATGAGACGAGGTACAGAGCAAAAATAGGAAATCAATGTTGTTGACCACCAACACACAAAATTTCAGGAGCTTGAAAATTTGTAATCCCTATTAGGAAAAGTGGTTAAAAATCAGATATTCACAGCACAGAACAAAAACGATTAGAGAATTGAGCAAAAAACACAAATTCTTAATTCATATCTGGCCTGTCTTAAGAATAGCGGAGCCTGATTCTATCAATCCCTAAGAGACCCTAAAATTTCAATTAGTTGAAAATCTTTTCACAATTATGGAAAGATTTTGTTTTTTACATTAGGTAGTTTATTTTTTAATTTTTATTGGGCAGCTATTTGTGAAAAATTGCCAGTAATGCACCAATTACATATCTAATGCGCAAACTAGCTTTTGAAATTCTTGCTTTAAGGGGACTTGGCACCCAAAAAGCTAATTTCTCAAATATGAGTTATTTGTTAATTAATATTGTAAGTTACAATTTATCTCCTTGAATTAAATAAAGGTTTTCCAGAAGAATTTTTTTTAATTATCTCCCACTTTAAAAAAATAATAATTTCGTGAATTTTTTAACACATTTTAAAATGCTACTCTTTCAATGTGCGATATTTTGGTTTGATATTTTTTAAACATACTCGGATTGGATTGAATGTTGGGGTTTTATGGCGCAAGGTTTAAACATACCCATAAAACCGTTCTCATGACTTTTAAGGATGTGAATTTGGATACCTCAAATAGTTATTGAATTAAAGTTTCGAGGTAAAATATTCCCGAAAAAACATGACAATTTAACCTCTTCAAAAGTTTAATTTTAATAAAAAATTTCTGTTCATTTTATTAAAAATCCCATTCTTAGTTTCATTACTCTGATCCTTGTATACGTCTCTTAAAAATTTTCAGGTTATTTGAAGCGTTACTAAAAAAAGCCTTAGCATTTTAATCATGGCAGCACGTGAAAAATCGAAACAGAAAAATCAATTTAAAGATTTTATATTCGTACAAAACGTTTGAAAATGTAATAAAACAATTGATTATTTTTCTCGAATTACTATAACCCATGTGTGTTTGTCTATCATCTTTTTAAGGAAACAACAAACATTTTACTTTTATATAATCGAAGTTAAAGGTGGCTATTACATCGCAAAATATGGAGAAAATGAATTTTTGGTACAAACATTCATTATAATGAATGATTATTCACATCAGTAAACTAATAAAAATCATTTTAAATCTTTAAACAATGATTTACTATGTTCAAAATTAATGTTTAAATCACTTCAGACAAAAATATTAATTTCTATCATGAGCAAAAGTCGAAATTCTAATTGATAATTAAGAGCAGAAATTTCTCAGAATACTTTGCCTTTGTAAATCATGATTTTACCCTTTTATCGGCCAGTATTTGTCTTTTACTAGCAATTTAAGTATCTGTTTGACATTCCGAAATGTCGATGGTCATGTGATTTGTAAAAACACTTCTTCTAACCAAAATGCTCACAGTCTGTGGTTTACATTTTCATTGTTCTTTCCTAAAGTGCTTGTGGTTTACATTTTCATTGTTCTTTCCTAATGTGCTTTGCTGTTCTGAATGTTTTGGGCATTCCAAAACTAAGCCTAAACTTAAAGAATAAAGCATAAATACTTGGAAATACAAATATGTCTTTTGGAAACTTGATCTAACTATTATGAGGAGACTCGTTACCTATGTAGATTTCACATTGAAGACATTTTTTCAAAATATCATCTCATGCCAATCTTTGATATCCATCCAGAATATATGGAAAAATAACCTCATTAATTGATTTTTCACAGACTATGGGACCATGGCATTTAAAAAACATGACCCTAAAAGGTTTCGTTGATAAATTTTGGTACGTAACAGCATTTTAGTGAGTAGCGAGCGGTGAGAGTGAGAAAAACCTCAGATTTCTGAGTCAATAAAATTAAAAAATATCTTAAAATTGTCACAGGGACATAAAACTTTGCAGAAACATTCTTCAGTGTATCAAGTGTAATTTGGGACAAAAACAAAAATCGATGTTGATGTTGATGTTTTTTGGGGTGCCGAGTCCTCTTAAAAACTAAAATTTCCGAGAGGGTCCAACACAGTGGTGGATCATCCATTAGGCGTAAGCCTAAGGATGTTTTTTTATAGAAGGTACAATAGGAAAATGTAGCAAAATAAGTTCTCAGCAAATAGAGAAGGTTAAAGAAAATAGAGCTTTGACAGGAGTTAGGTTACTTTTACTTTTGCCGTAAATCTAGACTATGACGTCATTGGGCCTTGTTTGGGATGTAGGGAACAACAAGAATGAAAGGTTTAGAAGTTATAGGATTAATAATTAAAATTGAATTATAAATTCTTTCAATTATAATTTATTATAAATTATTGTACTTGAATTATTTAATAACTTATAATGACCCTTTTCTTTTAAAATAGTTATAACCAATCATTTTGAATTAAAATTAATGTAATTCCTTCTATATCATCAAATATAGTGGTTATTTGTTGAACATTTTCAAACACCGTATATAAGATAATTTCATTGCATTCGAAATATTTCTGGCGGTACTACAATATTCAGTGTATGTTTATTAAAAACTGTTAAAAACATTTAGTAATTTTTCTTAATATCTGATAACTTTTGAGTTCATTTGTATTTATAACACACAAAATCTATAGTTAATTATTTTCTATTTATCAGAGTTACTACTGAAAATGTGTGTACAAATAACATTAAAACAGGTTAATTCTTTAAACTCAAAAGGAACAATTGTGTAAACGTTTTTTTATGGGTAATTTCTATAAATGCACAAATCCTTGCAGCATTGTTCTGAAGTATAATTTAGAAAAATCAGCAATTATTCCTCATAACAGACAAACATGTTCTTAAAACAAAAATTTACAGAATATAATGGTAGTAGGTGGTTAATTAACGTCGCACTGGAGCAATGATTCTTAACCTTTTTAGTCATCGGCACCCTCCTTGAATCTAAAAATAAGTTCTCGCACCCCCTTGAAAAATGTGTTTTTATTTCTTTATTTAAGAAATTACTTCTATTGCAAAATAATTCATGAATTGAAAAATAAACACAAACATTTACAATATACATACAAAACAATATCTCAATTTTTAATGGCTACGTTTTATTCATAATAATTCATGAAGCGTGGCTCCTTTTTTGAAAGAGCCACGCTCGTGTCTTCGAAATTATTTGTAATGCGTTCTTCGAATAAAATAGTAAAATATTTGTGTATAAAATCATGTAAGGTAACATTTTCACACACACACATTCTCAGTTCCTTCCCCTGAGAAATTCTGGAGCAGTAATCCTTACTATTTCTTGTTGGTTCGTATTTTCCTTTAAGGAGCACATTTTTACTAATGAATATCAACTTTGTACCTGTCACTTAAATTACAGTGATCAACACAATAAGAATCTGGATTACTGGAAAACAGATTGACTATCCATCCATCTCACTGATTGAGGTGATTTAGCTGCGAGAATCAGCACACCAAGAATCTTTCGTTCATTGGATCCTTTCCTATTGATATGGGGGTAGAGAATTCCCAGAAAGTTTCTTACAGGAGTCCTTTTATTTAGGTTGCCGTCTTTGGACACCCCCCTTTGGCGATTTCTGGTTTTCCTTGTATGTGAAAAACACATTCTCTCAAGCGTCGATTTGTACCAACTGTTCGAATCGAAGAGGACCATACAAAAATAATAACCTTTAAAATATAAAGGACGGGACCTTAAAATTGTGATCCTTTGTATATTTTGGGGTTGATATAATTTTAGTTATAGAAACTCAGAATGTTGCATGGGCTCTTCTTAATGAATAATTTTCTAATGAACTTAAGTTTGCATAATACATTTGCACCTGATATTACTGTAAATACGAACGCAATAAGAATCATGTAAATATATTAGGCATGGGATATTAGAGCGTATTTTATTTTTGATTTCTCTTGAGATTGTCTTATATGGAAACTTCTGTACATTTGTCACATAAACTACTTCTTTTACTGCTGAGAAGAAAACTTTAATATCATCCAGGTTATGAATTCCCACCATAATTTCCCATAGCATAGCTTCAGGATATTTAAGAATCTTTCCCTCGCTAAAGATCTCGCAGTTGCACGGAAATGTCCCCCTCGTGTATAAACAGAAACCCTGCAGAGCTCAAACCTTAAGGTTTTTCTCTCGTTACGAGCTCGCTCGTTCCCAGGTGCAAGACAGAATTTTAATACGTATCTATTCCACGTATTGAATTCTGAAGATGAAAAGAAGGGCTGTAAAAGCATTCTCACGGCTATCGGAGAGGATTTGTAAGGAGACTTATCTGATATCTTGGAAGTCTGGATAACATCTAGGAATGGTTCAAATGATTTTCAAACATTGGAACTAAAATAAAGAAGTAAAATTAAAATACTTCCCAGTGGTCAATTCAAGTACTTTTAGAAAGAAAAAATAAATAATGTTAAGAACTTTCAACTCGTGGTACATTGTAGAAGTAATGAATACTAATTTGAGTAGTTTTGTTATCTTTCATTCAGGATACTGAAAATGAAATTACCTTGAGAGAAATATTTTAATGAACAAGGCATGATGATCATTTTAAACCAAGAATGAAGCCGCTGAAGAAACAATTAAAAACATTTGCTATTCGTAAATTATTCGTAATATAGAGAAATGAATAAGGATGGGAAATCTGTAATATAGACATGATTCTGGATCTGCTGGAAAAAGAGAAAGAATCATATTAACATTAAAGTTCTACCAAAGGATGCATAATCTCTGACGCATTTGGTACTTTACGCTCAAATTAAGCAGTTCAATCCAGTTTTATATTCGATAAACTGGAGAACAATATATTCAATCCGAAATGATTTAAGGCGTCGTGTACGAGACAGCATTTTTAACTTGTCTTGCGAATATCAATTATTAAGTAACTGATGTATCTTTTAAATTGCTTTTATTGCTTTGAAAACTATTACGATCTATTAGATTTTAAGCTAGTTTCTCAGTTTTCATAAAACAAAATATGGAACTCTCATTAAAAGTTGAGATATTGGATGAGGTCCCCAATTGAGGATATTGGATGAGGTTTCTTTTATGAACTGACCATATGAAATCCATTTTTAATTCTTCAACACCTTGCATTTTATTCATTCCAGAATAACTTTTAGACATTCAAATAACAGTTTTACAAACACCCAGAGATAATAAACGAAAATTAGGTTCTTTGATCCTAACGTTTGACCTGAATTGAACTTTATAAAGTATTCAGAGATTTTTTACGAGCGAAAAGCATTCTTTTAGGTCATTTTAAAATTGCTTGTGAAAAACTGCTTGGCTGGAGCGATTGAAGACAGTGTGATGTGAAAAGGCCAAAACGCCAGAATTTGGAACTTGAGCCTTCAGTCTCTTCACCAAAATATTAAATTTGAAAAACAAATTTAATCTGTTCTTCTGAGGTAGACTAACTTTTTGCACTATTACAATCTACCGACTTGGAATCAATGTTGCAGCTACAAGCACAGTTGAGTAACTAACGCCAACCCCACCCCTGTACTAAAAGTCCTAATACCTTTTACAAGTTAATTCTGAGAGTACTACAATTGGACATAAGTGGCTAGCAGGGACTTTAGTTTTGCGAACTAGTAAAATAATGATTTATTTCAAAACTAACAAAGCATCAAAAGAAATGCCTATTTTTGGAACTACGCACAAATTTCTACCTTCAATTTTACTAACAATCGAGGACGTTTTACAGTATCATTTGTTTGTTATACACGAACTAAAATACCAGCATTCAAACAAAGAATCCAGTATTTGTGAGGCATTAGAAGTAGCAGCTGAAAATATGGAGAAAAGCTTCCGTGCCAATGGTTTACTGAAAGTGTTACAAATGATACATAAGTTCATTAGCAAATAATTATTTTAAGATATCCTAAAGTAAAACGTAATACTAACTATGATTTGAAAGCAAAAGCTCTTTAAGACAAGTTAAGGCTTGTTTGACATTGAGTTACACGTAAAGGTGTACTATTTTCTACATGTTCTTGTAAGGGGGTTCAAAAGGTACTACTTAAAGACTACTTCAGTCGTGTATAAATTTCTCAGCTGCACAAACTTTTCAGTTTCTTCGATGCCCTCGTCACACAACTGGTCGAAAGATGCGTAAAATTGGTGAGAGACATGTCATGATGCATATGAGAGAGTAAATCTATCATTGTACCAGAAAAACGAAATGGCTACTTCCGATTTAAGATAAAATCACTATAAATTGTGATGATAAGAAACGGTATGAACTAGCTTCATTAAAAAATCATATTTATATCCAGTATTCTATATTTATAGATGTAAAAATGGCGCCCTGGCGTACATGTGTGGTTGCTCATACATTCAAATAATGAAACAACTTTGATACTTTAATAAAGGTTACATATAAAGATATTTTGTACACTTTAATTCCTCTAAGGAAGTTTGCACGAAATGCTCAAAATGTTTGCATCAGTATTGCTGCAATTGTCCTGACTCAGCAATAAGATTCAACTTATGCAAGCATATGCATATTGTTTGCATGAATCAAACCTCACAAGAACATTCAAATATTATCAATGATGGAAGTATGCGTGAAGATAAGGAAAAACATGCCATAGGTTAAATGTTGAAAACAAACGGTACAGATTATCAGCAAGAGACACGTACTGCCTATCTTGGATTTGTGCCTTATCTGGACAAATTCAACACCAATGACTGTTGTAAAGAAATCGTTCAAACAGTAACAATTTTGAAAAGCAAATGTGAAGCTTTGCTAGAGCAAAGTAAACACCTTCCTCCTGTGGTGGAACATAGTACTCAAAGGAGAATTAAGCCCCAACGACGACAGTTTTCCTAGGAAGAGTTAAAACTGAAATTTACTAAATGGTCTCAGAAAGAGTCAAATAATATAAATGAGACGGTGCTGTAGACGTGTAATTAAAAGCGAAAATTATTTTCGATTTCAATTAACTGCCTCTTCCATCATTAAATAAAGTCTAATGTATTCATAGATGTTTAAGGTTTGTTATTCCAATTATCTTGCATCACACTACTATGGAAACTTTACATTAATCAGTTTATTAACTCCTGAGAAAACAAAACACAAGCTTCGATAAAATTTAAAAGAATACATAAGGGTATGTGAGAAATTCTGAAATTTTTAAAGTGTAAAAGTGAAGTGTCTAACTTAATTTTATTACAATCAAAAATATTGTAATAAATTACAACCAGTCTATAGAAAGAAAGATAAATTGTCATGAATATATTACATATAGTTGAAAGTAAAAATATAAATGTATTTTATATAATTAAATAATTTTCAGTCAAAAAGTAGTAAATTAGGATTCCCATGTTTGTAGATAGATGGCTTATTTTATGCAAAGATTTTGAGTTCACGAAATATTTTAGATACAAAATTTATAAAATTGCTTATTCATAGAACTTTTCAGTTACAGAATATAGTGAACTATGATAATTTTATCACTATAAATAATCACATAACACTGCTAAATTTATTTAAATATAAATGTCTTTTAAAAATATTCTTAGAGTATAAAAATCTTATGAAAAATTATATAAAATTCTGAACATTAGGTAAATTTAAGATATTGGGGCTTTTATATATGAAATTTAATACATCCTTTCCCCTTATAATATATCCTTATTTAATTTATGAACAATGTTTATTTAAATATCGGGATACAAAGCATTGTTAAAACAAAATTACAGCTATAATTCTCTTAGTTTTTCAATTTACTTCGTTCTTTAAAAGTGTCCTATGTAAATTGTTTAAAACTAAATTTTATACTTTATCTAACTTACGATTAATACAAATTGGACTGAAGTCATCTATCACCAACGACTGTAAATGTGCAATAAAGTTGAAAAAACAAAACAATTTTAAAAAGTCGATTTCTTAAATGATGAACTGGGTAGAATAGAGGAATATGTAATTATAACATATAATCTAAGGATTATTATGGTAGCAAGTAGCAAATGTTATGTACCTTCTTACTGGGGATTCACAATGGATGTGTATTTTCAAAGAATTTATTCAACGAGAAGCTTGTTGAATTGTGAACATGTGTGTAAAGACGAATATATGGAACACCTGGTTTTAAAAAATCGCCAAAAGCGAAGGAACGGCCGATCTTAATCAGCAGTGTCAATCATACTTCGCCGCATGATTTTTACAAGTACAGCTTGATTTATGTGCAAGAAATATAATAACACAGTATACCTAAACTACATAATATATTATTCAATAATGTACAGTAGAATCTATATTACTAAAAGGCAATGCATGTGTGCGTGTGGAGTCCACAGAAGAAACTACTGGACAGTCTTAACACCTTTATTGGATATATTTCAGAGAGGAAGATCACCCACTAGGCTTGCTAGGATGTATTTTAGAGATCTCACTATGGAAAAATATTGTTAATAAGCATGTCTTATATTTCCAGCAAAATAGAAAATGTTTCTTTGGAAATTTTACTGTAACTGGATATTACTACTTTCATAGGATTATAGCAGTCGCGTCGTCTTTTTTTGCCCCCTCTCTAATGATCGGGACCCATTAACGCGAGAAAAAGGTGTTTTCCTTTGACCCTCCACTGAGAAAAACTCATTAATCTGAATAAAAAACCAGACATCTTAAATGGGTTGTCAACTGCTATGTAGATAAGAGAAGGTTGAGTGAAAGATGTCCCTCCGGGGACCGAGTATCATTGATACAATCACCAACCATTTCTTCCACCTCTTTTTACGATTTATTTTACACATCATCGGGGGACCCCACGTCGGGTCCCCCAACCCCTTTTGTCTTGATGGGGGGGGGGGTCGTACATAAAGTGCTCTTTTCAACTTGTAAGTCGAATTTGGAAATTTTCGTGTTTGCTGATGTTTGGCATCAAAAGCATAGCATTTTTTAAACTCTATACTAAGATGAACGACTAAGTAAGAGAACTTTCCTTTGATGAAGTTATAGCGCAAAATTAAAACAATTATAATAGAACTAGGAAAACATTTTTCAATTTTGGATCAAACACATTACAAATTGAGTTTCAAATTAATTTGTTTTCAATAAATGTTTTAAAAGAGCAATTTCTTTTATTTATTTCTCCAATGTATTTAAGTAGCCCGTTTGGAAGAGTAACGGATTAGCAACCGGAGATTTGCGAGTTCGAATCCAACCAAAGACCGTCGTGTACAAAAGGGGCTGGTGCACGTTAAATCTGTCGTGGCCTCAAATGTCCTCATGTTGGCGTGATGTGGAAGTTTGGAGGGTGGGGTGCCATCTCAGGTGTTAACTCGTCATCTGACCGTGGTTCAAAATTACGCGGTGTTGTCCTTGGATCTTTCCCTTCGTGATTGTTCCCGGACCGTCGCCAATCTCAAAACAGTGTGAATTTTTTGATAATGGTTTTCTTTTCCAATTGTAGACCCAAAACATCTTGGTACATCAATGAACTTGCACTAGAATCACGGTCCAATTATATCCCTAAAATAGAGACTGACTGTTTGGTTGCACTTTTCAATATCTCTTCCAAAAGACACTAAGATAGGCACACTTTTAAGTACGAAAATGACAGAGCAATACTTCACTGTATTGCACTTTAGGGTGGAAGGTATAAAGCTAACGTGACCAGACGTCCCGTTTTGAACGGGACTGCCCCTTTTTTAGATTACCTGTCCCGGTGTCCCCAAAATGAACTCCGGGACGCAAAATTGTCCCGTTTTCGGAAACCGCGCGAAAATTGAGGAGCCGGCCGGCCGGACGCGAGCGGTGTGCGGAAGCGAGACCGCGTCATCGGTCGACGCGACGATAGCCGATACATCATCGCTCGCGCGCGTTATTGGTTGACTATTGTTTGACAGATTTATCGCCCACTTCTCGCTATTATTTTGTTGTTGTTTGATGCTCGTGTAGTAAACAACTTGAAGTTCTTTTGTCTTGGAATCATAAGTTAATATGCCGAAACGCAAGTGTTCGTTCAATGTTAGCTTACAAGCAAAATATCCGTTTATCAAGCAAATAAATACTCCCTCAGATGTCAGATGCGAAAAGTGTCGTACAGAATTTAGTGTTTCCCACAGCGGTGCCGGTGATATTGAACAGCATTGAAGTCTGAAAAACATAAAAATGCCGATCGTGCTGCCGCTTCGAGTTCTTCAATGTTAAACTTTTTCAAGAAATCGGACGCGCCAACATCAAAGGATTTGGATATTGCCGCGGCAGAAGGCGTCTGGGCTTATCACACGATACAAGAAAACCACAGTTTTCGCTCTAATGATTGTGCTTCGAAATTAATTCAATCATGTTTTGATCCCAAATTTACATGCGCACGTACGAAATCAGAAGCTATTGTAGTAAATGTTTTGGTGCGATGAAAGAATTAAAAGATAACCGTACAGCGATGAAAGAATTAAAAGATAACCTTGATAAGTCCAATTGTATTACGATTCTAAACGACGCTTCAAACCACGGTAACAAGAAAATATACCCTATTGTAGTACTGTAACGTACGCTATACCTCAAATCCTAAAATGTAGATGTCGCTACCTTACAGGTAGACTTTGGCGTGAACTTCCCTAGTACTGTCAAATTTTGCTCAGAGAGAGTTTGGATTTTGTCGAGAGCAGACCATCCCGGTCTGATGCCCAATTTTGGACTGTGTTAACTATTTTTTTTCTCTATAAATGTTTTCTTTCAATTGTTTTGTACTGTGTAAGTACCATTTTTGTTAAATGTAATCCGTCCTTTGTAACTGTTATTTCTCGTCTAATTAAACATGTTCTAAACTTTACCCCGAGATTTTCTTTTTTTTCCATTACTTTTGGTTTAACACCAGTCATTACATTAATGACAGTTACAAATTGGCGCCCAACGTGAAAGGCCCGAAGTAAAATATCCCATCTCTCTCTCGCGTTTCTTTTGTACTGTGATTAGGTTCCTGCCTGAAGTGTTTGTCACCCTGACAAGAAGAAAATTCGCACCCGGCGAATGTGATTACAGATAGCTGTTCATATCTGGTACTGTAAAGTAACAATTTAACATAATTAATTATTGTTAGTCTTGTATAGTTGAATTTTAAGTTAGTTTTTTTCTCCTATTGAAAATGCTTTCGGTTTGAAACCATTCTAAAATGGCGGTTGAAAGCGAAACTTACAATCCACTCAGGAAATTCCATGTGTGGTAACCCTATGATCCTTGAGTGTTAATGCGAAAAGTTATAAACATTTCGAGTGCTCTTGAATGTTTTTATTTTCATTTATATGTACGATCTGTGCTTTATGAAAAAGTGAAATAAGAATTTAAGCTGAGGATAGATTACTTGTTTATTGCTAGTGTATTCATTCTTTTTAAGTTGTTTACCTTTGAATGTGTCATTTAGAAATTTGAACAGTGATTGATTAAATTGTAACAGTATTACAAACTTGATTTAATTGTGTTGTTAAATGTACACATAGTTTCTGATGGAAAATAATTTTAATTATTTCTACTAAGTGTAAACAAGTTTACAATATATATAACTTCAAAGTGAATGAAATAATTTATGAATGGTATTTCTAGTTAAACATATTCTAATATCATTAATTGGTGCTTTTAACTTTATCAATCAGTTTTACACTGCTGGCCACCGTAAATGCAACACCCTGAAGGAAGCATGCAAATAATATGAAATTTACAACATGCATTAGCGGAGGTGAGATATGCAAATGATTAGAATTTCAGATCAGACGCACATCACGCGCGCCTGTGGCGCCACTTCAAAGCGCTATTTAATGCTTGGAGATTTCGACGATTTCAAGTACGGCAATTGTGTTTTTCTTGTGGTTTTTTCAAAAAAACGATCAATTATGCCTCGTAGAAAACAGCGATCATCTTTTGATCAAGTATCCGAGTTCGACAGAGGAAGGATAGTGGCCTACCGAGATTGTGGATTATCTTTCAGGGAAATCGGTAGTCGTGTTGGACGAAACCAAACAACTGTAATGCGGATATGTGATCGTTGGATGCAGGAGGGTACGACGGACCGACGTGTTCGATCGCATCCACCTCAGTGCACCACTTCACGTGATGACAGGCATATTGTGCGTATGGCAGTGACGGATCGCTCAGCCACATCACGAACCATAGCACAGCACATTCAGTCTGTACCGCATCATCCAGTGTCTGCGCGTACCATTCGACGCCGTTTACAGCAGAGTGGTCTGTCCGCAAGTCGTCCATTGCTTCGTCTACCCTTGACGCAGAACCACAGACGTTTCCGCCGCCAATGGTGCGATGAAAGAAGGATGTGGACGGCAGAATGGAATGAAATTGTCTTTACTGACGAGTCACGCTTCTGTCTGTAACACCACGATGGTCGGATTCGAGTCTGGAGACACCGTGGAGAGAGGATGCTGAACAGCTGCGTTATGCACCGCCACACTGGTCCTGCACCGGGTATTATGGTATGGGGCGGTATTGGATATCACTCTCGCACTCCTCTAGTATGCATTGCCGGTACTTTAAACAGCCAGCGCTACATCTCCGAGGTGTTGGAGCCAGTTGTCCTTCCTTACCTTCAGGGCTTGCCCACAGCCATATTTCAACAGGATAATGCGCGACCACACGTGGCACGAGGGTTCTTCGTCAATCGCCAGATTGAATTGCTTCCCTGGCCAGCTCGCTCTCCGGATCTTTCGCCGATAGAAAACATGTGGTCCATGGTTGCTCAACGATTGACCCAGAATACATCCCCAGCTGCCACACCAGATCAACTTTGGCAACGTGTGGAAGCTGCTTGGTCTGCTGTACCCCAAGAACACATCCAAAGTCTCTTTGAATCAATGCCGAGGCGTGTGGCAGCGGTGATCTCCAACAATGGCGGCTACTCTGGCTACTGATTTTGGCAGGAACCACACTTCACAGAAGTCTATAAATTTAATCATTTGATATTTGGTCAACATGTTATCTACAAAATAAATTTTGTTGTGATATCTCTTGTCTTTCTTGGTGTTGCAATTTGGGTGGCCAGCAGTGTATTTAAAGAATTTCTCATTTGTGCATTTTATATTTAAACATATGTGAATATCAGTTGAAATGCTATTGAGTTATCAATTAATATTACTTGTGGAAAATTTTTCCCTCTCATTTGTGAATTGTTTTGATTTCACGATTTCATACCAACTGCTGTTACTGTTATTGATTTGTGGTGTTTCAAGATAATAGAATTAACAGTTTTGAGTGAATTTTTAAAACTTTTAAAATTGAATTTTTTTCTGATTTATAAATTACGTCTGAAATAGACTAAACACACGAAAAATGTCATTTTTGGGAAGATCCAGAAAAGAGGATTTGAGGATTTTGGCCTCAGAATTGGGTCTGGCTCTGTCGGACAATCTCAAAGTGATCGATCTAAAGGATCTCATAACCAAGAGTGACAGGTATGATGAGGAATTCGTCAAAGATATGCTTAGCGTCATTGTGGAAGAACGTATAACAGCAGAAAAACAAAAAGCTGCGGAATTGGAAGAAAAGCAAAAAGCTGCGGAATTGGAAGAGAAACAGAAAGCTGTGGAGGTGGCCCAACAACGAGAAAGAGAATTCGAATTGGAAAGATTGAAAATTCAACTTGAAATGCAGAAACTGTCACAAACGCCTGTTGTAAGTCAACAGCTCGAAAACCCGAAGTTTGAGCTAAATAGAATTATTCCGAGGTTCAACTCGAAGGAAGATGAAATTGGTCTTTACCTAACTATTTTTGAACGTCAAGTGAAGTTCATGAACATCCCTGAAAAAACTTGGACAGCATACCTGATTGGCTCATTGCCACCTGATATAGCTCAACTCATCGCAAGAGAGGATGAAGATGATGCTCAAGATTATGAAAAGGTAAAAGAAATGCTTCTAAAAAGATTTCGAGTTACAGGAGACAGGTTTAGGCAGTATTTTTCCCAACAGAGGAAAAACCCGGATTCGACGTGGCGAGACTTTTATTTCGAATTGAATTCTTATCTCGAAGGTTGGATTAAAGATTTGAAGATTACCACTTTTGATCAGCTTAAAAGTCTAATGATCGCTGATCAGATAAAAAGAAAAACTCCAACAAATATTAAAGAACACTTCTTGGATATTTGGGCGGATTTGAACGATCCTTTGGAATTGGCTGAAAAACTGGACGCATACGACAGCCTAAGGCCTGGAATGAAAAACAATCCAAATCAGACTTTCAAGAAGAAAGAAGAGTTCAGGAAACCCTTTCCAGTAAAGAAAAGTCAACCTGTTGGAAGATCCCATGATGACCACCCACCAGAACCTTCTAGAACAGTACCTGGACTCCCAAGTTCCAGAACTGAAGGAAGAAAGCCCATCCGGTGTTACGGGTGCGGGACTCCTGGAGTCATCAAGTCAAAGTGTCCTACCTGCACGAGGGTTAATGAAGAGGAAACATCAGTGAACTGCATGACGTTATTCAACTTGGATTCAAACTCGTATCCCTCAAGTTTGATTGTCCTCAAAATTTTTGGAGAAAATATTGCTGTATGTGCTGATACCGGTGCTTCCCATACCATCGCGGGTGAAAAGCTGTTTAAATTCCTACAAGGGCACAACGTCACCTTTGTGAACAAGAGAATTTCATTTATGATGGCTGATGGAATTCGACAGACCATTACTGCTCTAAGTACTGTCGTCAACCTGTACATTGAAGGCAAAGTTATCCAAACAGAATTTCTGGTATTGCCGGAAGCAAAAGGAAATAAGACCCTGTTAGGAATGGATTTTCTTAATGCAGCTGGAATCGTCCTTGATGTCCAAGGCGGAAAATGGCATTTTTCCGAAAATCCTCAAAAACAGTACAAGTTCTTCAAGAAGACCGTAGATGATATAACCATCAGCGCATTCGAACTTCGAGAAGATGAGGGTAAACACCTATCTCCCGAACAGAGAAGAAAACTAAACACACTCATAGACAAAAATGAGACATGTTTCCAACCAGGGGGAGGGCCATCGCCGTTTATTGAACACCGTATCGACACAGGTGATCACCCCCCAGTAGCAACGTCACCCTACAGGATGAATCCTACAAGGAAAGAGATTTTGAAGGAACAGATTGAAGAACTGCTGAAGCAGAATATAATCGAAGAGTGCGAGTCCCCCTACGCTGCACCCGTGGTACTTGTTCCTAAACCAAATGGGAAAGTACGCCTCTGTGTCGACTACAGAAAGTTGAACTCTATTACGAAAGTGGATACCTACCCCTTACCTCGAATGGATGATCTATTAAATGAAGCAACACCGACATCCTACATGTCAACAATGGATTTGCAATCGGGCTACCATCAAGTAAAGGTTGCTGATGTTGATCAGGACAAAACTGCTTTCATTTGTCCTTTTGGAACTTACCGTTACTTACATATGCCCTTCGGCCTACGTAACGCTCCTGCCACCTTTCAAAGATTAATTGACAAATTTCGAAGTGGTCTGAAAGATGTGTTCGCACTGTCTTACCTAGATGACATCATCGTTCTCTCAGAAACTTTTGACAAACATCTCGAAGATCTCGAAAAAGTTTTCGAAAGACTGTCTATCTTCAAACTTCATGCAAACCGTGATAAATGTCGCTTCGCCTGTGACCGTGTGAAATATCTGGGATTCTGGATAACGAAAGATGGAATTGAAGCTGACCAAGAGAAGATCTCTTCTATTCAAAAAATTCCAGTCCCTACCAATGTGAAAGAAGTCCAATCTTTACTACAAACCTGCTCTTGGTTTCGTCGATATGTCCCCAACTTTGCTGACATAGCACGCCCACTTAGTAACCTCACTAAGAAGAAAGTACATTGGCACTGGGGTCCTGAACAACAAGAATCCTTTGAAACGTTGAAGATGCGCCTGATGACTCCTCCTGTATTGAAGCAAGCTGACGGATCAAAGCCTTTTACCATCCGTACAGACGCAAGTAGTTATGCCCTTGGAGCCGTCCTTCTCCAGGGTAGTGGCCCTGATGAACATGTCATCGAATATGCAAGTCGTCTGTTGATCCCAGCAGAGCGAAACTACTCCACAACCGAGCGGGAAGCCTTGGGGGTAGTGTGGGCCTTAGAGAAATTTCGAGGTTACGTAGAAAATCAACAAATCTCCATCGCATCAGATCATCAACCTCTCAAATGGCTGTTAAGTATAAAGTCACCTTCTGGTCGTCTGGCAAGATGGGCTTTAAAAATTCAGTCCTTCAACCTGAAGATTGATTATACCCCAGGGAAAGCCAATGTAGTGGCTGACATGCTGTCAAGACCGTTGTATGCTGAAGGCGCACCATCTGATGTGTGTGCCATCACTGGACATGCCATCCAGGAAATCCAGTGATATTCGAAAGGGACAGCTGGACGACGAAGAATTGAAGAAAATCATTGACTGCTTTGAGAGCATGGACAAAGATGAAAACTTTGCCAACTACACCAGTCGTGGATACTTAATGAACCAAGGTGTCCTGTATAGGTATTCACCTGAGAATGAAGAAGAAGAAGCTCAACTCGTAATTCCTACTCAAGAGCGAGGAAGAATCCTTCAAGAGTACCACGATGCCCCGACAGCTGGTCATTATGGCGTAGAGAACACATACAAGAAGATTGCATCCAGATACTACTTTCGAGGTATGAAAAAGTTCATCTCAGAGTACATCAAGACTTGTCCTGAATGCAATCGCTATAAGCCAACAAACCAAAAACCAGCAGGACTCTTGAGAACACCCGCTTATGCACAAAGGTTTGAAACGCTGGCCATTGATCTTTTTGGTCCTCTTTCGGAAACCCCTAGTGGCAAGAAGTGGATCTTTATTGTGGAAGATACAAGCACCAAATGGGTAGAACTATTTGCTCTTACTGAAGCCACTGCGGCAAACTGTGCCAAAATACTTATCGAAGAAGTATTCCTACGATATGGTCTTCCGCGTAGGCTAATAAGTGACAACGGACCACAGTTCGTAAGTGCTGTCATGCAATTGACTTGTGACTTGCTAGAGATTACGCAAGACCTTATCCCCGTCTACCACCCGCAAGCCAACCCATCTGAACGTAAAAATCGTGATTTAAAGCCTCGACTAGCAATTCTGGTGGGGGAAGAACATACGTCTTGGGAAGACAAATTATCTTTAATTCGTTTCGCAATGAATACCTCAGTGTGTGACACCACCGGCCACACGGCTGCCTACTTACAATTTGGAAGACAGTTGAGAACGTCAGACGATATCCGGCATGATATTCGACAAGTGATCGACAATGATAACTTCGTACCCGAAATAACCCCGTATCTCAAGAGGTTTGCAAACTCAATCTTGGATGTCAAAGATAGAGTTGAACAAAAACAGGATCGTCAGAAGGGAAACTTCGATCGACGAAGAAGACAAAAATACTTCAAACCTGGTGACAAAGTTTGGGTGACCATTCATCCCATAAGTCGGAACAACAGAAGCAAGAAATTCATGCCAAAAAGGGAAGGTCCTTACCTTGAGATCACCAACAACATATGAGATTGCCGACCCGGCCAACCCACACCACGTCCTTGGAACTTATCATGTTTCTGCCCTAAAGGACTATCATGAGCCTCAAGTAGAAAGAGACACTGGACCTGTGGCTCCTATAAGAAAAAGAGGACGCCCCAAAAAATTACCTTCTGGTTCCGAGCCGAGACGGCAACAGAACCAGAGGGGGAGTCTGTAACGTACGCTATACCTCAAATCCTAAAATGTAGATGTCGCTACCTTACAGGTAGACTTTGGCGTGAACTTCCCTAGTACTGTCAAATTTTGCTCAGAGAGAGTTTGGATTTTGTCGAGAGCAGACCATCCCGGTCTGATGCCCAATTTTGGACTGTGTTAACTATTTTTTTTCTCTATAAATGTTTTCTTTCAATTGTTTTGTACTGTGTAAGTACCATTTTTGTTAAATGTAATCCGTCCTTTGTAACTGTTATTTCTCGTCTAATTAAACATGTTCTAAACTTTACCCCGAGATTTTCTTTTTTTTCCATTACTTTTGGTTTAACACCAGTCATTACATTAATGACAGTTACAGTACGCTTTTTTCAACCTTACGTAGGTGTGCAAGTAAAAATTTTAGACCTCCAAGACCAACCAGGTGAGACTTCTGATATCATTGTCAATTATTTAAACCAAGTGTTGACAGACAATAATTTGACAGCAAAAGTCGTGGCATTTTGTGGGGACAATGCCAACGTAAATTTCGGGGGCGCAGCTAGGCGAGGAACTATAATAATGTGTTAACGAAATTACAATCATCTCTTAAAAAGACATTAATAGGTATTGGATGTGGAGTCCATGTAATTCACAATGCAATAAAATCTGCTGCAGACGGGCTATCCTTAGATTACGAAAGCATTATTGTGAAGATATATTCATTTTTTATATTTACACGGTTCGAGTTGAAGCTCTAAAGGAGTTTTGCGCTGAAACTGAAAAGGAATATCAACAAATGCTCGGCTATAGCAAAACCAGATGGCTTGCTCTTATGCCTGCCTTGGAAAGGGTTTTAAAAATGTATCAGCCATTAAAAAACTACTTTTTGAGCATTGAAAAATGTCCCTTATTACTAAAAAACTTTTTTGAAGATTATTTTTCTTTTTTACACGCTCAGTCATCAAGGTGTATTGAAGCTTGAAGGTCAGACTGTATTGGCAACTGTGTGTGTGTGTGTGCGTGTGTGTGTGAAGCTGCAAAAGAAATCAATCAACTAAAAGACAATTTGACTCAAAAACAGACCAATCAGTTTCTTCCATTTACAGTCCGTCAATTAATGGTGAAATTCAAAGATAATGGTACTGATATCGATGAAGAGTTTGTGAAAAGGACGGCTACAGAATTTTACAAAACAAGCCGTGAGTATCTAGAGCAGTGGACTTGCTTCCTTACCAAAGAAATGGAGATATTTTACTGGGCAGATTTAAAAAAAGTACCCGCATGGGAAGACATTCAAAAATCTCTGGATGTATTAATTGAAAAGGAATATATTGACTGTAATAAAGATACATAAGTTTTTGACGAATTTTCATTAATTTCTAACTACATCACGTCGCAAAAAGTAACCGAATGGAATAATCTAAATGTTTCCACAGAAACTCGTTGGGTTGAAGTATTCAAACACTTTCACTCTAACAATCTTCAGCATGAAAACTTTTGTATTTTAATTGAATATATTTTATGTTTGCCTGCTACAAATGCTCCAGTAGAAAGAGTATTTTCTATGATGAACAAATTGTGGACATCTGAAAAAACCCAGTTACAAATTCCAGTTCTAAAGGCGATGTTGATAACTAAGGTGAATATAAAAAAAACATGCCAAGAGTTTTATTCTTACTTAAAATCATCACCAGATGTATTAAAGCAAATATTTGTTCCTCTGATAAATATAAATATACTAACTAAACATTTTGGATATATTTTTTAATTTGTAATAATAGCTAACTTTTTCTAAATATAACTTAAAAAAAAAATGTTTTTTTTTTCATTGACTACCTGTTAATTGACCTAAATAAACCAATGTCCCGTTTTGAGTCAAAAAATAAATGGTCACGTTATATAAAGCCGACATACGAAAACCAACTTGCCTATTAGAAGTCTTACATTATTACTACCACCCTAATTAATTTCGCGATTAATAGCTGTCTCTAATTAATCGCGAAATTAATATTTCTAGATAGCTATTCTTTAGACAATATATCATTTTCAGCAACTGTTATAAATACGTAGGCACAAAAAATATAGAATTAAATGTGAAAAAAAGAAAAGCGGAACATGCTTCAGTCAAATTCTGTGTTGAAAGCGATGATCATGTGTATGTTAAAGTAGTTCATTCAAATTCAATGATAAAAATTTCTTCCAACAGGAATTGAAAAACTGACGTATGAATCAAAATAGGATTAAATTCATTTTATTGTTTTTCATTAAAACTTAGTTTTTAGTCCTCTTTCTTATGAACATCTTATTTTAATTCTAAGGCCTTCACCAAAAGTGAGTAAGGATCCTCAGCGCCGCTGACCATTGTCCTCTCTTTAGGTACATCTCGAAATGTATTTTGGTATAAATCTGAGAATAATCAGGACAATTGACCTATAGTGTATATATATATAGTACACAAAGCACAGTAAAAAATATATATGTGAGAGACTCCAGTGTTTACTAAAAATATAAATCCCACAGGAGAACAGATCACTAAAGTACCTTGGGTCCTTGAAGCCCGTATACACCTCAAGGAGATGAGCCCCTGAGGGCGTGCAAACACACGAGTACAAATAAGTACTCAAACAATTAATGCTCTTCCCAAATATTCTTTTACGATCCCTTTCAAATTTAAACAGTTAAACAAACTACAAAGAAAGCAAAAATCAATATTTTGTAATTGAAAATTCAGAAAGAAAAAAGTTATAACTGGGAGAATGTTGAACAAGTTAAATACAAAATATCCAAATAAAGGACATTTTAATACATGTCTTGAGGGAAAGAAAACGGTATTTTCATAAAAAATTCCATTAAACATTTGCCTTACAATCTAGATTTTTTTCCACCATACTTTACATTAAGCAAATCACTAAATACATTTTATATACACAAAGTTTGACTTCATAACTAGGAAATACATAACAGAGAATGAATCCATAATAAAATCTAAAAGGTTAACTTTTTTGAGTGGCTATAAAATGGCAAGCTGACGCAACAAAGTTCAGCATTTGCAACTGTCTTTGGGAGAAGTGCATGTAACAAAAACATTTCAATACTTTTTTACATTCAAGTTCTTTAAATTATTTTACGAATGTACCAGTTCTGTATCAATCAATAGTGTAGAGCATGCTTGCAAACCAAGTTTAATTGGCTTCTTTATCCTTCATCAAAATGACTGCTAGGTGTTAAAAATAGTAATTATGTAATACACAGAAAGACTTATATACTATTTTCAATTTTCATAACCTCTTTGCAGCTGAAACTTTAATAAGGATAAGATGAAAAGTATTTCACCAAAAGTGAGTAAGAGTCCTCAGCGCCACTGAACATTGTCCTCTCTTTAGGTACATCTCTGAATATATTTTGGTACAAATCTGAGAATAATCAGGACAATTGACCTATAGTGTATATATATTTTTCAATTAGAATGCTCATAAAGATAGGGAAAATTGTGGGTATAAAATGAGAAAATAGAATTCAGTAAGGCTCATAGGAAGTGAAAACATAGCAAGAAAATATGTATGTATAAATAAAAAACACATTTTTTAGAGTAAAGTGTAGTTGTAATGTGTTTAGGGAAGACGAAGCTTAGTTCGCTGGAAACCAATTCCTTTAGGCCCAAGCCTTACAATCCAGCTAATTTGTTTCACCAGGCTTCACTTAAACCATGCACACACATTATATAAACTATTTTAGTTCGTAACTAACATTAAGGGAAGGAATAAACCCAAAAGTAAACCAGATTGATTATTGATAAATGACAAGCTAACTCAACAAAATTTAGTTTTCAGTTATACATTCCTCTTCGGGAGTTTAAAAATTGCAATACTCTCTTCTCGCATACAAAAAGGGAAGAATTATTCAACTATAGCACCAATATTTATTGCCCACAAAAAAGAACATTTAGAAATGTCATTTTAATGCAGAAGAATAAGTGATACAAATGTTAAGAGTTACTGAATTGCATATTAAATATAAATTGCTAAAATCATTTCAAAACTTACATTAGAGGATAATTAGCTGCATACCAAAAAGTCGATTTTATTGAATCGCCATAAATTAAAAAGCTGACTCGACAAAATCTTCCATTTAGTTGTGCAGCACAGTTTGCAAAAAACAACATGCTTAAATTCATGTTGAAACAAATACTACTTTACTTTTGGAACGGATTCCAATGCAAAAAATTACAGGTGGATAGATTTACTGTGCTATATCGACATTCTGATGAAATACATAGAGCATAGGAAGAGACAACATAGCAATGCATAATTCAAAAACACATATTTTTAAGAGTAAAGAGCAGTTTAATGTGTTTAGGGAAGACAACACATACTTTGTTAAAACCATTTCCTTTAGGCCTAAGCCTTACAATCCAGCTAGTTTGTTTCACCAGGCATCACTTTAACCACGCACACACATCATATAAACATTTTAGTTCGTGACTAACATTAAGGGAAGGAATCAACCCAAAAGTAAACCAGATTGAGTATTGCTAAATGACAAGCTAACTCAACAAAATTTAGTTTTCAGTTACATTCCTTCACTCGGAATTTAAAATTAGCATTACTCTCTTCTCGCAAGCGAAAAAAGAAAAATTATCCAAATATAGCACCAATATTTATTGCTCAGAAAAAAGAACATTTAGAAATGTTATTTTAAAGCAGGACACGATACGTGATACAAATGACAAGAGTTACTGAATTGCAGTTTGAAGAAAAATTGTTAAAATCATTTCAAAATTTACATTCGAGGATAAATTAGCTGCATACCAAAGAGACGATCTCATTGAATAGCTATTAAATAAAAAGCCGATTCAACAAAATGTTCCATTTTATTGTGCAGCGCTGTTGGCAAGAACAACATACTTAAATTTAAATTGAATCGAATATTTTACTTTTGGAACGGATTCCAATGCAGAAACAGGACAGATACATAGCTTTACAGTGCTACCGACATTCCGAGGAAATTTCTCCCTAGAGCTCACATCCATTCACGTTCTACGGGTGTGAAATGAAAGAAAAAATAGCCATATGCGTTCGCGATTCGAGGTTGGTAAGGTAGCCTTTGGCGAGAAATTATTGCTTGGGGATTTTTAGTCGTTACGATAAGGAAATTTCTCAACCAATCACAAAAGGCTGACGATTTGCACAGACCTGACCCGCAGGAGCTAGTCTAAAGTAACGCCTACACTAACACGCACTTTACGCACAAATAAAGAGACATGTTCAAGAACCACTTTATAATCTCCTGTGCCCATCAAACAAAACTCTGGCTTGCTGCGTATGAGTTTAATTTTTAAATCTACTAGATTTAGTAAAAGTCTATCTTGGTTAAATAAATCGCTGTGTATAGCACCGATCATATCAATAGTTGAACTTTGTTTGCTGAAACTGCATCGTTTGGTAAATCCCTCATTCGTTTCGTCAGCCAAGTGCTCGCCAGTATCTTTATAAAAAAGTTCGCAGGTTAGTTGCGAGGCTTTGCTATCAAATCCGTGATTCAACAAAGTTTCTATGTAGGCATTATAAGGATACATGTTATTTGAACTAGAAACTATATATATAAACGCTCACACACACACATTCAAATTAACATCGACTTGAGAAAACAAGGCATGAAGAAATAAATTAACAGGTCCGATATTTACATCTGGTGTCAATGCCTTTCCATCGTTTTTTAAAATTTTTGCTCTTACATACAAGTGTGTTTGAGATAAATCCATATAATCCTCTCCACTGCCTGATACGTGAAATTCAACGGGCCCGCCATCAGCTACTTTCGATAACGGGTGAAATTGCACCCATTGCCCGCCTTGTATAACAGTCTGTGTCGGAGGTAAGTGAAATAATTCCAGTTCTGATTTGGCACATTCTGGAGAGTCCTTTAAAACAAACGCCATTATGGATCAAATATATCGCGTGCTTTCACTTTACGTTTTTTGGACGAAATGAGACGTTTGGTAGTTTTGCGCTTTCTTTTATACTTTCCTTTACCCAGCATGAACTGCTCCTTATTGATAGCTTTTTGCGCTAAATTTTTACTCTCGTCTTTAACGCGTTTCTCTGCTGATTGTTTCAAATCTTGGCCTTCCAAAACATCACTTGCTATTTGTGTACCTGCCCTTAAAACTGATTTTCCAACAGATTTTGCTCCGCTGAAAAGAAACGGCAGAGCTTTACGAAACAAACGGCGAAACATACCACCGATTCCGTACCCTTTCTGTAAATTGTTACCCCTATAGAAAGCCATTCCAGAGCCCTTCTGACCTGCATAATGCTCTTCAAACTTTTTAGAGCAACAGACATATGGTACGCTCGTCATAATGATGTCACACGGTCAACGGTTTTAACTAAAATGGATATACTCTTGTCATATCTGGTTCTATTTAATGAGTTATCAGCGAATCTCAGGCAATGCAGACAGCACAAACATTTATTATATAACAAAATATTTACAATTTACCAAGGAGCGTCCTACACGACCACTCCATGACCATATCATCCGAATATCTGCTTGTTCGATCGTAACACACTCTGACGGTGCTTTTAGCGCCATCTGTAGGGTGATTGAATCCCTAATACGACATCTCCCCCGCAAGATATGGGTTTGGGGTTTTCTCAAAACATAAACACAGATCTGAATTTAAATATTATGGACTCAATCACCTAAATATTATTACACCATATCAACAGTAAAGAAAAATGCAAAATAAAAATATATATACATATAAGAATAATAATGCTAATAAAATACTAAAGCATATAATAACAGACATTATGCTTAAAGTCACAATAATAAATTTGTCACTACTTCTCTTCAGAAAATAGTCTGGATAATGCATCAGCATGAGGCATTTTGACTCCTGGACAATGTTTTATTGTTAAGTTATATCTTTGAAGAGCAAAAACCCACCGCTGTAGTCGTGAAGATTGTGGAGCACATTTTGTAAGGTATGACAAAGGGTTGTGATCAGTGTACAGTTCTATTTTGGACCCGAAAACTAGAGTTTCAAACTTCTTCAAACTCCACACAATAGCGTACGCTTCTCTTTCTATTGTAGACCAAGCTTGTTGAGTTTTATTCAACTTCTGGCTCACATATGCAATAGGTCGGAGTAATCCTTCGATTCCTTGGGACAGACAAGCGGCGATACCATACTGGGATGCATCACTGTGTATTATGAACGGTTCACTCATAACTGGAGTGTGCAAAGCTGGAGCTTTCATTAGAGCAGATTTCAGTTTGTTGAAGGCAACCTCGTGTATATCCAGCCAAGGTAAATTTTCAGGAATCCTCTTTTTTGTTAACTCTGTAAGAGGTAAGGCAATCTCTGCATAGCAAGGTATATATTCCCGATAATAATTGCACAATCCAAGCATGCTTCTAAGTTGTTTCTTGGTCTCAGGTACAGGTATTTGAGCAATTGCTTTTATTTTGTCTGGATCTGCTTGATGCCTTCCAGATCCGATAACATGACCTAAATATTTGATTTCAGGTCTTGCAAATGTACATTTGTGTAAATTCACAGTAAACTGTAGTTCTTCTAATTTTGAAAGAATAAGATCCAAGTGTTTTAGATGATCACTCATGTTGTTAGAAAATATAGCTATGTCGTCAATATATGCACGACTAAAATCTCTGTATGGTGCTAACGCTTTGTTCATTTCTCGTTGAAAAGTCGCAGCAGCATTTCTCAAACCAAATGGCATTACTTTGAATCTATACTGTGCTCTGTGAGTCTTGAAAGAAGTAAAATCACGACATTTTTCTTCCATTGGGATAGCCCAATATCCCTTCAACAAGTCAAGTGTAGAAATAACATTTGCTTTCCCTATGCTGTGAAGTAATTGAATGGCATCTTCCATAGGAAAATCATCAGCCTTGGTGACAGCATTGAGGGATCGATAATCAACACATAAACGCATGCCTCCATCCTTTTTGTTTACACACACAATAGGATGAGCGATTTCTGCAGAACTTTCTTCTATTAAGTCCAATTCAAGTAGCTCTTCAATTTGGATATCTACTTGTGATTTCAAAGATTCTGGTATCCTATAAACATATGGTTTTGTCCTTTCTTTGCCTTCCTCAAGTCTTATTTTGTGTTCACCAACTTGTGCAACTTTCAATTTTCCACTAAATAAATCTTTATGCTTCTGTAATATCTGAATCAGTTGACTTCTTTCTTTCTCATGTAAATCGTATAAATTTGTTTTCCAAATTTTATCAGACAGTTCTTGTTGATATACAGTTCTAGGAGAGGCATGAATTTCACCAAATTCTTCATCATCTTCAAAAACAATACCAACTGCATTCATTCTTGGGTAATATCTCCTTATCTTATTTACATGGCAGTGTCGTACTTTTCCTTCAGGAAGTTTCACTTTGTAAGAATGTGGCGATGGATGCTCGACTATCTCCCCAGGTCCAGTCCATCGTGCATACAACTTGTTGGAAGAATCTGGAATTAGTAAGTAAACCTGCTCTCCTAATTTAAATTCTTTGGATCTTGTGCGGCGATTAAAATAATCCGTGTAGGCTTGTTGTTTTCCCGATGCGATAAGTAAGGCTTGGTCGGTTGCTCGTTCGAGATTTATTTTGAGTTCCTGGAGATAATCTACGACTGATTTGTCCATATTCAAAGGTATAGGAATTTCTCCACACCAGCTAGATTTCAACACACTCAGAGGACCTCTTGCTTCTCGGCCATACATCAACTTGAATGGAGATACTCCGGTAGTACAGTTAGGAACTCCTCTATAAGCAAATAACAGAAACGGAATGTATTTATCCCAATTACTAGGATCTGTTCGGATAACATGATGAAGTGCATTTTTAAGAACTTGATTATATCTTTCTACAAGTCCATTACTGGCTGCATATCCTGGTACTGAAAATCTAGGAGAGGATCCTAAGCGATTCATGAATTCTTGAGTAAGTTTCGATATAAAGTTCGTACCTTGATCACTTGCTATAGTATTTGGTATTCCAGTTCTCATGAAAATTTCCAACAGTGCGTCACATGTCGCCTTAGCAGTTAAGGAACGCAAAGGAATTGCTTCCGGCCAGCGAGAATGTTGATCAACTAAACATAACACATATTTATGACGACGAGCTGAGGGAGGCTCAATAGGGCCTATAATGTCCACATTAACACATTCAAATGGTAATTCCGGTCTGAGAACAGGAGTAATGGGAATTTTATCAATCATTTTCTCTGGGCTTCGGAGTTGGCATTCTTTACATGTTTTACAAAATTCGGCGATTTCACTAGTCATGTGAGGCCAATAAAAACTATATCGTATTCTTTCATTCGTCTTTTTCATTCCCATGTGTCTTCCAAAAACAGATTCATGAGCTAATTTTAAAACTTGAGCTCTTCTCTTTTGCGGTAAAACCAGTTGCTGAACGGTCTCTCCTAATATTTTATCTTTGTGGAATATTAATCCATCAATAAAAAAGAAGTTTCCCTTTCGAAGTGATAAATTTGTTCTTATTTCTTTTAACGTATCACAACTGTTTTGTTCTTCACGAAGTCGAAAGCTTTCACTTTTGCACGATAGTATTCCGCTTTCTGGTGATTCTTGTTCTGATTCATTATTTCCGGTTTCAGCGCAGACTAAATAATCCTTTTCTTTCACTGGAAAAACACAATCCAATCTGTTACATTTAGGAATACATGTTTCTTTTCCATCTTCTGTTGAGCATTTTAGTAATTCATAAATATTTGGGGGTATAATGCACTGACCATGAACTTTGTCCGTTACTGCTGCAAGTATTTCAATCGGACGGCAAAGTCTATTTTCATCTTCGTTTTTTAATGAAACTTGGAATTTTGCTAATCCAGCTTCAATTTTTTCTCCGAAAGCACTAGTTAAAATTATTTTTCCCTTTTCAGTTTTTGATTCGGAAATAAAATTTGAATTGAAAACTGGGATTTGAGCTCCAGAATCGATCAGGCTTTTCAGTTCTCGATTATCTACGAGAATGTTTACATATTGAAGAGAGTTCATAGGAACATTTATTTTTTCTTTCACCAGATGCTCCGATCGTATTTCAGCAGTTAATATTTCATCTTCTGGTTTCTTTTCTTTCTTGCTAATATTTGTTGATCTGCTGTATCTTTTAGGGCAATCTCTTGCGAAGTGCGATAAACCACATATGTAGCATTCCCTTGAAGTTGTATTTCTAGTGCTTTGGTAATCTTCTCTCGTCTTGAATCGATGTTCTCTGATGTGAGGGGGTGCATATTTCCGGTCTATGGAATTTTTCGTTTCTTCTCTGTTGTAATTAAAATTCTGATGTTTGAACGTATTCGTTTGATTCTCCTTCCAAAATGTTTCCTTCACTTTTTTGTTTACGCAATTTCGAACGTTTTCGTAATCATCTAGTTTATTTGCAATTTCTTCTGGTATTTTGAATCGAGACCATTCGTCGATGAAATGATCACGGATTTCCGATGGCACTTTACGATTAATCTGATCAGTAATAATTAAATCAGACAGTTCTTCAAAAGTCTTTACATCCAGTCCTCTTATCCATTCTTGATAATAATTTTTAAGTTCATAGGCGAAGTCACACCACGTAATTTCGGGTTTCTTGTAGTGTTTCGTAAACAATTGGTGGAACCTTTCAGGAGTAAGTTTATATCTTTTTAGTAAGAGTTCTTTCACTTTTTCATAATCATCCGTCACTTCTTCGTTTTCTCTGGCAATTATTTGCGCAACGTCATAGGGTAGGAATCCTATTAGGTATGACACCCAATTTTCTTTCTTGATTTCCGTTCGTTTCACTTGACGCTCGAAGAGAACTAAGTAGAAGCTTATATCATTAGTTTTGGGATCAAACTTCTGTAAAATACTTTGCAAGTCAAACCTCGGCTTCATGTTTACATCAGTTTGTTGAATTTCAGACCCATTCTTCAATCTTTCGTTTTCTAGACGCATCTTCTGCAACTCGAATTCCATTTCTTCTTTCCTTCGTCTTTCTTCAACTTCTAATTCTTCTTTCCTTCGTCTTTCTTCAACTTCTAATTCTTCTTTCCTTCGTCTTTCTTCAACTTCTAATTCTTCTTTCCTTCGTCTTTCTTCAACTTCTTCTTTCCTTCGTCTTTCTTCAACTTCTTCTTTCCTTCGTCTTTCTTCAACTTCTAATTCTTCTTTCCTTCGTCTTTCTTCAATAATAGTATTTAAGAGTTCCTTCACGAACGGTTCATCATAGTTTTTATTTTCGGTTATAACTTTCTTTAGCTCCATTACAACCATGTTTTCGGTATTCAATATCCCCATTTCGGTAGCAACAGTCTTTAGAACTTCCTTTCTTGCTTTCGCCAAGAACGCCATAATGGGATCACGAAACAAAACTGTTTAAAACGAAAGTTCCACAATAAAGTTCCGAAAATCAAATTCAAAATTCACTTTGAAGCATTTCAACAAAAATCTTTACACCATTCTTCAATGTTCTTCAAAAGTAGTATTTAGCAGGAAACAAATATAAAAGTTCACAACAAGGAGCAGGACTCACCATGAAAACGAAAGCATATTTCCTCATTAAAATCCTGTCGTTTGCGCCAATGTCGTATCTGGTTCTATTTAATGGGTTATCAGCGAATCTCAGGCAATGCAGACAGCACAAACATTTATTATATAACAGAATATTTACAATTTACCAAGGAGCGTCCTACACGACCACTCCATGACCATATCATCCGAATATCTGCTTGTTCGATCGTAACACACTCTGACGGTGCTTTTAGCGCCATCTGTAGGGTGATTGAATCCCTAATACGACAACTCTCTCGCATTCAAAGGTATTTATAGTAAGTGCCGCATCCTAAAATGCAAAACTACAAGTAGCTTACCTCTCTCGAAAGGTACTAAGTCCCCTGAATTTAAGCGGATTTGTATTTCAATAGTTTGAAAATACTGTCGTATGACTGGTACGTAATGAGGTCTATCGTATAAAGCACTCACAATTTCACCATCTTCACCAGTTACTTTAACAACCCTGAGAAGAGGAGCCTGTACATCACCAACTGTTTGAGGTTCAACAATATCACTATACACGTATAATAAGGGAAAGGAAATGTTTGGATTAGCAACAAAAGAACTTTCCTTTACACCTTCTATAACTTGAGGAAGAAATCCTATAAGATTACAAAGTCCTTTTTGTAAAATAACTCTGGCTCCGTTTTCAGTTTTTATCTTAACTCGCTTGGTAGTGCTGTTAAACTTAAATTTTATCTTATTTTCATGAGCAGGTATGTACATAGCGTTTAAGATTTCTGGTACGGATTCATAACATCCTGGAGGTAATTTTCTTGTTATTAATTTTTCATCTCCTAAATCAAATCCATAAATATTGTTGCTTTCGTTAATATTATACCACGTGTGCGGATAAATTATTTCAGCTAATCCTACCTCCCATTCACCATTTAAACTTATGGGAGTGGGTAATTGTGTCGTATAGTTAGAAATCTTGTTCTCTGGAAAATATTGTAGAGAGCTGTCCGACGGTAGCGTCACATAAAAAGACATTTTTAAGACTAAACTATTATCATACATTTCTCCGGTATTTATAGGTGTTTAACATCAGAAACCCAGGCATTAAACTTTTCAGGGTAGCCTACAAACTTCACAAAATACTCTACTTTATTACCAATCTTGCGTTTCTTTAGCACCTTTTCCACAGGATAGTAACCAGAATCAGATACCCTTTGAATTTCTTTTTCGTAAAAAGTACCCTCTATTATCTCATTCGTTAAATCTTTTAGTTTATAAACTACAGGTTTTCTGGGTATTATTTGATGAATCGTAAAAATCTCTCTTGTCCAATTATTTTCATAACTTTTCTCAAAGAGCCGTTTTGTTTTACTAATTCTTACTGTATCTCCTATATTAAACTTGTGTTTTGTTTCAGATTTAGTTAAATCTCCATATAAATTTTGCCATACTTTCTGCTGATTATTTAAATTCACTGCTATGGGTTCCATTTTAATACTACGATGCCATGTTCTATTGTAACTGTAAATCAATTTATCAATAACATCTACATATTTATGTGTATTGAATTCAGTGAAATACTTCCACATTTTAGCTTTTAAGGTACGGTTAAATCTTTCAACAACACTCGCTTTCGTTTCATTGCTTGTCGTAAAAAAGTGCACATTCATTTTCTTAAAGTACGTTTGTACCACTTTATTCTTAAATTCTGTTCCCTTGTCCGTTTGTAGTAAATCAGGTTTGCGTTCATTAAAAATATTTTTAAAAGCTCTTAAAATACTATGGCCTGTCTTGTCTTTCAAGGGTATTGCCCAAGCATACTTTGAAAATATATCAATACAAGTCAATAAATACTTATATCCATTATTGAATTTAGTGAGAGATTGTAAATCTACTAAATCAGATTGAAACTGTTCGTTTATGCCTCCCACAATGACTCTGTTTCTTAGAAAATTGCGTCTGGCTGATTTGTGAAGCGTGTAAGTATCTTGTTTGCTGAGCCATTCTTTTACTAGTTTCCTGGGAATTTTGCCCTGCTTTTTTTGTAATGCACGGTAAACAGCATTGATACCCCCAAAACTTCCTGGGTGTGCTGGATCTCGATAAATTTGACTGATTTTCTGATCGGTCATTGCAACAATCGAAATTAAAATTACTCAACTGAACATGTATGTTCATCGTTAGGTGCCCTGAGAACAAATGCAAATAAAATTTAAATGTCAAAGTATTTAAATCAACACAACTAGGCATTCTGCTTTACACACACACACACTTACTTTTTCTTTTATAATTTTAAAATCTATAAATCATTACCTATGTTTCAGATTAAATTTTTAAAGTTGTATTTATAAAATAGCCTTTAGATCTAAGTTGTAACATTGCTGTTATACACAAATTGCACTAAGCATAAAATATATGTTTACAATCTATAAAAAAAATTCATGAAAGTCAAGAATATGTACGAAAACACTACAAGTTCTCAAAATAAAACTGTTTATTAATACGCACTATAAGGGTTAGTATCACATGCGATGTACAAATCCTTTGCACTCTGCACTAAACAATTAAAATCCAGTTGAGACAAAAAAACATCAGTTAAATAATAACAAAACATGTTATTTTTCTGCATAAAATCTGACACAAATTCTTTAATGTCTATGTTAAAAACTGCTAGTTTACCGTAATGAGACAGCCTGGTTTCATGGTTGTAGGTAACACATTCGTGCCCAAGTTGATTGCCATATTGCTGGTCACAACCATAGCATTCAAACACAAGAGTTATGTTTTTTTCTATATGCACTTTTAAGAGTTCAGTCAACGATGTAGTCATGGTCATTTCGGCATCCATGCAACTCACGGCTGGAACAGAATAATGACCTTTGCTGACTTCCAGTTTCGCGAGAGTTGAGAACACAGTACCGATCATACATATTATATTGGAGTCGATCGCTTCACGTCTTTGCAATAGCTCTGTCCACTCTTCCCCGCTCAGCATAATTGAGTTGGGGGTGAATGACCTCGCACAATCTGCCCGTTGAAAGTACTTTTGCAGAGTAACGTAGACTTCGCCGTCGATGTAATCCTTGGCAAGCATCAGGCAATCCCTCACGACGTTCACAGTTCCGGGGCGTAAAGGCACAGTAATGTCGTTCATCTCTTGAGCGAAGTGGTACCACAGAAATGGTGTCATTGTAATTCCATGTTTAGTGGGTGTTAGTAGACCAGCGTCATCCATTTGGTACTGCCGTATGTGAACGCGCACCACGTTCGCAAAGTCCGAAACATATACGTATTTTTGTTGGCCCAAATGAAAATAACTTTCAGGAACAGCATTCGGGGAAAATTAAGTGATTCGCTGCGTATAGGAAGAGAACCGCATACGTTTGGGCATAGATTCCGATCCACCAGATCTTTTCATGTTGAACAGCAGAGCAAAAGGTCAACCACACAAATTCAAACCCAAGAGAGAAAGTGATATTGAAACAAGAATCAGCTCTACTTGTAGCATTCAAGCAAAAATCCTTATTGGTCAAAATATAATCTAAAAACCCTATCTTTTCTAGAAAGTTCCAATTCGGGGGCTTGTCATATGTGATTCATTGGGTGATGTAGTTCTAACATGTCATTCATTTGCTTTTCTCATAATCAGAAAAACAACATTCCCTTAAACAGCAATGTGTTTAAAAGACCCCTTTCTATGGTGACTACTGTTTACTTAAGATTGTATCCTATCGGTGACTACGTGCTTAACTCCTTCTGTTATCTTAATTAATCTGCACATAAGTCCTTAGTCATATTGTCCCACGTTCCAGAGAGTTCTATATTCTGATACTTTACCATCACAAATCTTGAGTAGAATGTATTTGCCTAAGATTGCATCTAATCAATAAAACAATTTCCCACGTTTGTCACACACATTGCTTAGTCATATTATCCAAAGTTCCAGAGGCTTCTAATAATATCAATCTTATACGTTTCCTTGCCATCGCTTATAATATGTATACTATAAATCTTTGGTTAGTTACCTATCATTTACCTAAAAATGTAATGTTTCAAACACCATTATGCCTGTGTGTGTCCTATTCATATCTCAAAGTCCTCCCCTCAAATTGTAATAATAATTTTCCTTACAAAACATGTCCTTAAACATTTTCCTCAAGAGAATTTGTTATATATATATATATATATATATATAATCAATAAAGAGAACACATACTTTCACTCCCTTAAGATGTAACTTCACGAGCTAGTATTCTATATGTATTCTAAAAAGTAGGTGATCGTGGTCGAACGGTTAAAGTGCTTGTGTAAAACGGGCGGCCGCGATTACCTTTTGCCGGGTTCAAATCTGTCTTTATAAAATTTTCTTTAAAAAAAATTCTCCAGTCTAAAGTATCAAGCTACAAGTCCAGAGCTAGAAAATAAATCTTTTAAAACTAATTGTTACTTCTTCCAATACCAGATGGCTGTACCACAATTGTTCAAACCATTTTCTAAAAATAGCACATTCCCAGAATTAATGACAAGAATAAATTCGTTCCTTAGATTAACTTCTTTTAAAATCACTAGATGGCGCCATCAGTCCAACACACTTACAACTAATTGGAAAATAAAAATTAATTATTCATCAAATAAAACCAAGTCCCATAACGCATGACTAGTACTAAGAAAAAGCAAACACTACATTAATTCACCACCTATAGTTAACTCTCTTACAGCCTAACGGATAGCGCACTGGACTACAGATCCCATGGTCCCCAGTTCGAATCCACGAAATTCCTTTTTAATTCAAAATAATAGGGTTTCTCATTTCCCCACCAGATAGAGCTACTTCTGATTCATTACCATGGCAACACAACAACGCCATCTTTACAATGACGTCACCACCTCAAGGCATCACCCTCTCCTTATCAGCAATCCTCCCCAACTCCTTATCAGCAGTCAACTCCTTATCAAACGGCGGCCATCTTGGATTTGACGCTCAAGTGACCCCCATACTACTGTCGTGTTGGACGAAACCAAACAACTGTAATGCGGATATGTAATCGTTGGATGCAGGAGGGTACGACGGACCGACGTGTTCGATCGCATCCACCTCAGTGCACCACTTCACGTGATGACAGGCATATTGTGCGTATGGCAGTGACGGATCGCTCAGCCACATCACGAACCATAGCACAGCACATTCAGTCTGTACCGCATCATCCAGTGTCTGCGCGTACCATTCGACGCCGTTTACAGCAGAGTGGTCTGTCCGCAAGACGTCCATTGCTTCGTCTACCCTTGACGCAGAACCACAGACGTTTCCGCCGCCAATGGTGCGATGAAAGAAGGATGTGGACGGCAGAATGGAATGAAATTGTCTTTACTGACGAGTCACGCTTCTGTCTGCAACACCACGATGGTCGGATTCGAGTCTGGAGACACCGTGGAGAGAGGATGCTGAACAGCTGCGTTATGCACCGCCACACTGGTCCTGCACCGGGTATTATGGTATGGGGCGGTATTGGATATCACTCTCGCACTCCTCTAGTACGCATTGCCGGTACTTTAAACAGCCAGCGCTACATCTCCGAGGTGTTGGAGCCAGTTGTCCTTCCTTACCTTCAGGGCTTGCCCACAGCCATATTTCAACAGGATAATGCGCGACCACACGTGGCACGCATTGTCAAAGGGTTCTTCGTCAATCGCCAGATTGAATTGCTTCCCTGGCCAGCTCGCTCTCCGGATCTTTCGCCGATAGAAAACATGTGGTCCATGGTTGCTCAACGATTGACCCAGAATACATCTCCAGCTGCCACACCAGATCAACTTTGGCAACGTGTGGAAGCTGCTTGGTCTGCTGTACCCCAAGAACACATCCAAAGTCTCTTTGAATCAATGCCGAGGCGTGTGGCAGCGGTGATCTCCAACAATGGCGGCTACTCTGGCTACTGATTTTGGCAGGAACCACACTTCACAGAAGTCTATAAATTTAATCATTTGATACTTGGTCAACATGTTATCTACAAAATCAATTTTGTTGTGATATCTCGTCTTTCTTGGTGTTGCAATTTGGTTGGCCAGCAGTGTATATGGGGGAGTTAGAAAATGTGGCAGAACAAATGTTAGCAAGATTGAAACTAAAATTTTTCTGTTGGCCTTGTTGCTTTTATTCTTCCATTTGAATTATATTTCGTGATACAAATCCATAATATTTACAATTATAAATTAAAAATAAACATTATAACAAGGAAAAACAAAAATGAGTTTAAAATTTTTATAAATCATAATTAAAATTAATTTTAATTTCCATCCTTTTAATTACCTAACTTGTTTCAAGTGTAAAAACTAAGTTTAACTATTAAGTTGAAAATATTCTTCCTACAAGTACAGAAATAGTAGTGGTAAGATGGCTTTATGAATGACTTGTCTTTTTACACAATTATTAAAATACATATGAATTTACCCTATTGCAAAGGAGATATCTGGGATACAATGTTTTCGCAGAGGAAATATAAAAAAACCGAATGATACTAGATGAATATTTTGCCTTTTGCAAATATTAAGTTCTTTATGTTTAAACTCAGTTGATTTTCGTTTGGAAGGCTTATTAAATAAGCTAGTAAGTGATGGACATCCAGTACTCATTTATAACATTCTGAAAACAAATGTTAAACAGTGCTGATTCCTTTATCAGAAATACTAAATTCCCTCATTAAAGGGCATTAATTCAAGTCCATCCCACCTTTCCATGGGAGATAGTAAATCGAAATTAACCGAAAACACTGCAATGTATTAACTGATTCCATATGTATAAAACAGCCTCTGCTGATGAACAGATTTGTGACTTACTTTCAGTGAGCAAAAAGAGAAACATTTGTACGTCAGTTGTCATTGTCCCCAACATAATCAAAGTCTATTCGAGGCCATAACTCCTTGTCTTCTCATATGGGAGATAAATATTTTTAATGATAAACTAATTTTGTTTTAAAAAAACCGTTTATACCAAGCATGCTCGCCCCCTTGGAATCCTTTAAAACTTTTATGGTAGGGCTCTCGAACATAATGGATAAATATTACAAATAGTATGAATAACAAAATTTGCAGTGATTCGATCTCGCTTTTCAGAAGGAGCACTGTTCTAGGTTATTGAATTTTTAACCCTCCTGGTGGTTTATTTTCCCGCCCTTTGGGGGCAATTTTATCAAAATTTTGATTTTGCTCACTTTTAAATATCAAGAAAATGAAAATTCGATGAAATTTCCTATTGCCATTTGAGACAAATTTTAAGCATTTTTTAATCAAAAATAAACTAAATTTAATTTAATTTTATACAAATAAAGTGAAAAACGTTGAACTCAAAATGAAAAACAAATCTCAAGAGACCAAATAATGAAGAAATAAAATCACAAACAAGAAATTTTTCAGAGCAAAAAGATAAGAAAATGAAAAAAAATTAATTTCCCGATTTTAAACATTCTTTTGCCACGATTTCAAGCGTCTATAAACTTTATTAAACTCTTCATTTGAAAGTCTTAATTTCATCATTCCCATTATCTGTCCTCCCTGGGAGATTCTCTTCTGTCAGTAAAACTTTCATTTTGTGTGTCTATTACTTGATATTGTATGCCTTGTGTCTGGCGCAGTATGGCCCTTGCGCCATAAACCCCAAATCAACACCACTCTAATCTTATATTTTCAATGTTTTATAAATTTTAAAGATTTTCTTGATGTTCAAAATTTTCATTCCAATCCAATACATCACTCAACATTTCGTTATATTCCGACATATTCTAGAAACTAACTTCATATTTAATTTTCTAACATGATCTAAAATAAATTTATCACTGATTTTGATACTCGGATATAAGATTTTGTTTTTTTTCTATATCAATTGCTATATTTCTATTTTTAGTAATTGTACTTTTATTTCTTTTATATTCATCCCGTTTCCTTTTTGCTGATTCTATTATTTTATCAAGTTCTTCGTCTGTCAGTCGGGAGAAGAAAATTTTCTTGCTTAATAAAAGTCTATCTAAATCTTTATTGAAATTTAGTGTAATAAATCCTTCAACTTCAAGCATTTTTGCTGTATCTGAAGAATGTATTGGGTCATCCGGAAAGTTCTGCGGTTTTCCAAATCGAAGCGCGCTTTCTTATTACTGTAACGCATCAGCCCCTTAACGTATGTCTCAGCGATATGCGCCTTGATTGGTGGTGGCGGACCACGTTACATACTCTCCCCCCGCGAAAGAGAATGAACAATTTTTCTCTAGTTGTTTCCCAAGGCGAGCGTAGAACTGACGCGCTGAGGTTTTGTTCCCCGAGATGTTACTTTTGATGTTTGTTTATTCTTGTAATTGTTTTGTCTTGTGCTTAATGTTAATTAAAATTGCTCTTTTGGCCAATTCTTGCATGAGTCATTGGATTCAGCTCTAAAATTGACGCCCAATCTTGTGGCCCGAATTAAAGCCTTTGGGAACAACTCGTTTTTTTGTTCAGGAATCGAGGTCCAATAAATACTGTTGGTATTGAAAGAAAAACACACCCTGTGTTTTATTGATGTTTAGAAACTCATCCCGAGTTAGCATACTGGTAGGAAAAGCCATGGTTTTAGTGTTCTGCAGCGGCGTCGAATTCACTATTTTAGGAAGCCTCATCCCAGGTGTATCCTATTGAATATAGGTGGAAATCCCTTCCACGGATCATCCTTATGCTCGTATCCCCAAGTGGTGATGAAGAATGAGATAAGTTTATTTTAATTTGTTTAAAATCATTCTTGTCTAGCAGTACTTTCGATTTGGTCAACCCGTGTCCAGCAACAGAATTTTGAAGTTTCGTTTTGTGTTCAAACAGTATTCTTGTTTAAAATATAGTGTGAAATCACTTCTTTAAATGTTATTATTCCTTTGGTTCACAAGTGCAAAGTATTTGTGTTTTATGAAAAGTTTTGTTCTTAAAGTAAAAGTGCAAAGTAGTATTGTTTTGATTAAATGTACTGCTAGAATAAGTTTTTTTGAAAATACGTTATGTGTATTCGTTTTGTAATAAGCTACTTTGTAAAATTAATAAGTGATGTGAATTAATTGTGTTCAAAAACGAAAGCTACAGCGTTATTTCGTTTCAAAAGTGCAAGAACCGATCGCATTCTGATTCGGTCATGAATTCATGAGTCATAACTCAATAGATTCAAGGTCTGTTTTCTGCCAGCTGCATTAAAAAAAAAAACTTTCTAAATGTTTAAAGCGATTTTTTTTCTTTATTTTGTGTTTGAGCTACATTGCGATTTCTTTTTGAGAGTTATTGGTTTTGTGAATATATGTATGAATCAAGTGCAACGTGTGCAGAAATGTGTTTATATTATGCCCTTAAGGATTATATATTAGGAAATATAGATTTCATTCTGTTTAAGCATTGGTGTTTCTTTTTGAATTTTGAAATATTACGGGAATTTATCATTTCTTTTGAAGTATTATTGAAATAAGACTAACTCACGAGTGGAATGTTATCTAATGTGTTGGTTTTGAATATTGAAAAGTGTTTTGGAATTGAATGTTCATAAATAACATGTGTTTAAGTGTTATTGGACAAATGTTAATGTTTTAAAAGTAATTTGTTTAACAATGCTAAACAAGTAGTACCTATAAGAAGTGGTCATTATTAATTTAATTTTTTTTCTTGAAAACAAACTGTGTGAGATATATTTAAAAAAGAAATTTTACTGAACTTGTTTACTTTCGTATTCAAAATTATTTGTGCACTTCGTAACCTAAAGATGTCTTATTTGGCAAGAGCTCTTAAATGTGACCTGATAGAGTTGGCGAATGAACTCGACATCGAAATACTTGCTGATGCTAGAGTAGTTGATATAAAAAGATTTATCACTGGAGATGAAAGTTATGATGAAGACTTCACGAAAAATCTGCTTCTGTCTATATGCGAAAACCGTGCAAAAGAGAAAGCAGAAGAAAAAGAAAGAATAGAACGGGAAAAGGCTGAGGAAAAGGAAAGAATAGAACGGGAAAAGGCTGAGGAAAAGGAAAGAATAGAACGGGAAAAGGCTGAGGAAAAGGAAAGAATTGAACAGGAAAAGGCTGAGGAAAAGGAAAGAATAGAACGGGAAAATGAAAGAATAGAACGGGAAAGAGCGTACGAGTTGGAAAGACTCCGTCTGCAGGTAGAATCTCAGAAATTGGAGAAGGTCTCTGGTTTTAATCCTCTGTCTGCAGACCATCAACCCAACTTTAACTTGAAAAAGCTGCTACCTGATTTTGATCCGAATGATGGTGATATGACATTGTTTCTTCAGTTATTCGAACGACAGATGAAAGTTTTTAAAGTAGGGAGACATAACTGGGTTGCCTATCTCCTGGGCCTATTACCTAATAGCGTGGCACAACTCATCGCCACAGAACCAGAGCAGAAGGCTCATGATTTTGATCACATTAGAACAATGCTGCTTCAGAGATTTAAATTAAGTGCTGAGAGAATGCGACAACTCTTCGCAACTCACAAGAAAAGTCCTGAGAGCACATGGAAGGACTTTCATTTTGAACTGCGTAGCTATTTTGAAGCATGGCTAGCAGAATTGAACATAACGGATTTTGAGAAATTGAAAGACCTCATGATCCTGGATCAAATGAAGAAACGTGTTCCTTCCGAGGTTAAGAATCATTTCTTGGACGTATGGAGCGAATGGGTCACTCCAAGTGACCTAGTGGAGAAGATGGACAGTTACGACAACTTACGTACTGTCAACCCGAAGCAACATGAAACAAAACCCGTGTTCCAAAAAAGAAATTACTATAGAACCCAACAATCACAATTGGAACAAAGAGATGATAGACAAAGTCTGCCAGGGATTCCCAGTAACAGTAGGGGGGTTCCCGGGGTCCTCAGTCAAAGTAGGAGGGACTCCTTTTCACAAGGCAGAATAACACCAAGGGATATGGAAGAGAAGAAAGAAATATCCTGCTACGGATGTGGAGCACCAGGAACCATCAAATCAAAATGCAAAAACTGTTCGTCGTCGACAAGAAGGGAGCCATTCCAAGCGAACTCTGTCCGCATGTATACCTGTCACTCCGATGCATCCCCGTTAGCGCTAATAGATATCTGTATATCGGGAGTAAGAGCCAGGGTTTGTGTTGATAGTGGTGCCAGCAGAACAGTCGCTGGAGAGATCCTGTACCACCAGTTAAAAAAGAGAGGAGTAGAGTTCCAAAGAGAAGTAGTAACAATGACTTTGGCAAATGGCTGTCAAACAACTGAAGAGACTTGCACCGCCATGGTGAAAATACAGATTGAAGGAAAATCAGTCTCGCTGAATTTACTGGCATTACCAAATGCAAAAAAGAATCGTACTCTACTAGGAACCGACTTTTTGGAAAAGTCCGGAATTGTTCTAGACATGAAGAACAAAAATTGGCATTTCTCTGACAATCCCTGTCGGAAGATTGGTTTCAAGAAAGATATCCCTGGTAAAATATCTGCTATCTGTTGAAGACCCACCGGTAAAGAGTCAACAGCCTGTCGACAACTGTACAACAAAGGAAATTTTCATGAAGAAGATGAACGTTCAAGTTGCAACCAGCAACTCTCATACAGCCAAGCTATATCACCAAGCTCACTGCGTTCTGATGAAGGAGAACATTTAACGTCCGATCAGCGCAGAAAGATGAATGGTTTGTTGGAAAAATTTGAGTCTACCTTCAAGCTAGGGGGAGAGCCTACCCCTTTTATAGAACATCGGATCAATACCGGTGATCACGTTCCAGTAGCGGTGCCACCCTACCGGATGAATCCTGCTAAGAAAGAAATCTTAAAACAAGAATTGGACAAGCTTTTAGCAGAGGGAATAATTGAAGAATGTGAGTCCCCTTATGCGTCTCCAGTGGTTCTCATCTCGAAACCCAATGGTGCGATGCGTGTCTGCATAGATTACAGAAAGCTTAATGCTATCCCGGTTGCTGATACTTACCCACTACCTAGAATGAACGATCTCCTAAATGAAGCAAAGCCAACTGCTTATATGTCCACGATCGATCCGGTTACCACCAAGTTAAGGTCCATCCTGATGATCAAGATAAGACGGCTTTTGTGTGTCCATTTGGAACATACCGTTTCTTGAGAATTGCGTTCGGTTTACGGAACGCTCCCGCAACATTCCAGAGGTTAATTGATCGTTTCCGAAACGGTCTTGATGATGTATTGACTCTCACTTACCTAGATGATATAATCGTACTGTCAGAGTCATTCGAGAAGCATCTCTTGGATCTCCAGGCTATCTTTGAACGATTGTTACTCTTTAAGCTTAGAGCCAACCGAGAAAAGTGTCACTTTGTGTCTTCTCGAGTGAAGTATTTGGGTTTTTGGATCACGCCAGAAGGAGTTGAAGTGGATCCAGAAAAGGTCTCTTCTGTCCGGAACATCCCATCACCCAAAAATGTGAAAGAAGTGCAATCCTGCAAACATGTTCATGGTTTCGTAGATATATTCAAAATTTTGCTGACATTTCACGTCCTCTCAGTGAATTGACAAAAAAGAAGCCATGGGAATGGGGATTCGACCAACAACAGGCATTTGAAACCCTTAAAACTTGCCTTGTCACATCTCCTGTGTTAAAGCAAGCAGATGGAACTAAACCCTATACGCTACGAACTGATGCCAGTAGTTATGCTTTGGGTGCTGTGCTTCTTCAGGGAGAGGGATCAAAGGAACATCCAATAGAGTATGCAAGCAGACTACTTAGTCAAGCGGAGCGCAATTATTCTACTACAGAAAGGGAAGCCCTTGCTGTCGTTTGGGCTTTAAGGAAGTTCCGTGGATATTTGGAAGGAGCCGAGGTCACATTAGCCTCCGACCATCAGCCTCTAAGATGGTTGCTAAGTTTAAAGTCCCCTACCGGACGCCTTGCAAGATGGGCTCTTGAAATCCAATCCTACAACGTAAAAGTGCAGTACATTTCCGGTAAATCTAATGTTATAGCCGATATGCTTTCCCGACCAGTCTGTGAAAACGAGGGTGTTCCTGACTGTGAAGTTAATACTCTCGTTGTGGTCAACATGCCAAACAGAAGTCCGAAAGACATGCGTGAGTCACAGCTTAAAGATGAAAGTTTAAAGAAGATAATAGACAGTTTCGAATCAACCCAAAAGACGGAAGATTATGCTAATTGGACAGAGCGTGGTTTTTTAATAAACCAAGGAATATTATACCGATACGCTCCTGACTCTGACTCGGAGGAAGCTCAGTTGGTTGTCCCAACACATGAACGAAACCACATCCTTGAGGAATACCACGATGCTCCTACCGCGGGACACTATGGTGAAGAGGGTACGTATCATCGTATTGCACAAAGATATTACTGGACTGGTATGCGAAAATTCATATCAGAATACATAAAAAATTGTGAAGACTGTGCAAGATACAAAGCTTCAAATCAGAAACCTACTAGACTTCTTAGAACACCTGTGTACAATCAACGGTTTGAAACACTTGCTATTGATTTATTCGGTCCCCTTCCGGAAACAAGTGACGGTAAACGCTGGATCTTCATTGTCGAAGACTGCTGTACAAGATGGGTCGAACTGTTTTCTCTCTGCAACGCATCTGCCAAGGAGTGTGCTGTCACTCTCGTTGAGGAAGTCTTTTTAAGATTCGGACTTCCGAGAAGTGTTATAAGCGACAATGGCACTCAGTTTGTAAGTCACACAATGCAAGCTGTTTGTGAGATTCTTGGTGTTAAGCAAGAACTGATACCTGTATATCATCCTCAAGCAAACCCCGTTGAAAGAAAAAATAGAGATTTGAAGCCTCGCTTAGCGATCCTCGTAGGAAATGACCATACGTCATGGCATGAAAAGCTACCAGTGATCCGTTTTGCCATGAATACTGTAAAGTGTTCTTCAACTGGGCAAAGTGCTTCTTTTCTTCAGTTCGGCAAAGAACTTAGAACTGTAGACGACGTACATCGGGACATTCGAGAAATTGCGTCAAATGAAAATTTTATACCGGAGATCACTCCTTACCTAAAAACATTTGCGGAAAATTGTAAACGGGTACAACTCTTGATCGAAAGAAAACAGGATCAGCGAAAAGTTTACGCTGATCGGCGCAGACAAGCAGGACATACCTTCAGTCCTGGTGATCACGTTTGGGTCACCATGCACCCTGTGAGTAACGCTGAAAAGAAAAGGACTGCCAAATTCATGCCTCGACGTGACGGACCTTATGTGGTGCTCACAAACGGTCACCTACAACTTATGAGATTGCAGATCCCAAAAATCCGACCACACCTATAGGAGTTTATCACTCTTCAGCTCTCAAGGCATGTAAAGCTACTGACAGTACTCCTGTGGTCCCGTTAAGAAAGAGAGGACGCCCTCCTAAAGCACGTAATGCTGACTCCTCGTCGGGACGTCGTCGGAGCCAGAGGGGGAGGTTGTAACGCATCAGCCCCTTAACGTATGTCTCAGCGATATGCGCCTTGATTGGTGGTGGCGGACCACGTGACATGCTCTCCCTCCGCGAAAGAGAATGAACAATTTTTCTCTAGTTGTTTCCCAAGGCGAGCGTAGAACTGACGCGCTGAGGTTTTGTTCCCCGAGATGTTACTTTTGATGTTTGTTTATTCTTGTAATTGTTTTGTCTTGTGCTTAATGTTAATTAAAATTGCTCTTTTGGCCAATTCTTGCATGAGTCATTGGATTCAGCTCTAAATTACTATTTTGCTACCGCTGATAAGGAGTGACCTTGATTGAAGCAGATGTGTAAATTCGGTTTTTTCTGCTTTCACTGCATAATTCTAGCTTGTGTTGTGGCACAATTTTTGTTTCACTGCAGTGCTAATAATGAACCAAAAAAGTTCATTTTCGTCATATGATCTTTTATTTTAAGAAAGGAAAAAATGCTAGTACGACTGCTCGTAAAATTTGTGCTGTATATGGACAAAGTGCTGTTTCTGATGGCAGTTCGAATGGATGATTCATAATTTAATACATTGTCTGCCAAATCCTTAATTGCTCTTTTTTTTCTATATTTCGCTCTTTTAATTCATCAGCAATTGGTTTATGAAATTCTAGTAAAGATTTCTGAATGCTTAGTTCTCCCAGTAGTTTTTCATTATTTTTTCTTGTTTCAGCATCTAGTTTAACTATTTTTATTAAATTTTTTAATTACTTTTTCTCTTTCTATCATTTATATAAGTAGAAAATTAAATTATACTCCGAGTAGATTTATTTTTTACTCCGAGTAGATTTTTTTCAAATAAATGATTGAAATAAAAGGTTACATAATTATCAAAACACGTGAGAGTCACATGCAAAAATGTCAGAAGTGTGAGAAGGCATAGCAAAGCTGTTTTTAAAAGCTTTTTGAAACAACTTCTATGCCTTTTCAAACGAAAATCACCTGTCAATCAACTGCTCGGGTAAAGGGCATCGGGAAAGAGGCACTCGCGAAACACATTAGCGGCCCACCTTTGATTTTTTTTTTCGAAAGGGGATCAAACGGCAAGCCTCGTAGTGACATCTGCAGGTTATCTCCATAGGCTCGTCTTTTGCAAAATAGAGAAGTTTTAGAAAAATTGGCCTTATCGTGTTGGATGAGATATCTCTGGGAAACCACTTGGAGTGTTAAGAACTTGGCCATTTTGTCACACCAAAACAAAATTTAAAACTGCGGTACTGAGAAATTAAGACTGTATACACCACGCTGTAAAGACTTCAGACTAAGATAGATGGCGCTCTTGCGCATGCCCAGAAGGACTTTGAGAAAGGAAAGAGTTAAGAACGAGTGTGGCGAGAGACGTGTGGGTTGTGTTTTTTGGAGAGTGATCGAGACTGTGTGAGATGTTTCGTTTTTGATATATACTACCTTTTCTATTTATGTTGTGTGTCGTGTTTGTACTGTGTCTGTGAGTTCATTAAAATGGTTTGAACCAAAAAAAAGGAGTATTCCTTGTGATGATAATTTAAAATTTTGAGCAAGTCAGTACAGACTACGAAGAAATGGTGGCAGCCGTTTGGATACGATCCTGGTATTGCTGATATCTCCAGTGCAAATTATTGGGTGAGTACCAGATTTCATTAGCAACAGTGCCTTTTTAATTGTAATTTGTAAAGTTTTGCATGTTGAGTTTTGGTTCATTGAAGAATCGTTGTTTTGGTTTCATGCAGTTTTGGTTTTGTAAAAGGCAGTTGTAATATGCAAAAATGCTCTCTTATTTTAACTAGGCTGATATAGTTAAAATTTTGTTTGGTAAAAGGAGTGATAATTTCGAAAAGTGTTCTTATTTTAACTAGGCTGATATAGTTAAAACTTTGTTTGGTGAAAGGTAGTTGCAATTTTGCAAGTGTTCTTATTTTAACTAGGCTGATATAGTTAAAATTTTGTTTGGTAAAATTGAGTGGTAATTTTGAAAAAGTGTTCTTATTTTAACTAGGTTGATATAGTTAAAATTTTGTCTGATTTTGAAAGGCAAATTTATTCTGTTGATTTGCAAAACTATTCTTATTTTAGCTAGACTGATATAGTTAAAATTTTGTTTGATTGTAAAAAAGAAAATTTAGGACACTCATGTGGTATATATAAAAAAAGAATTTTCTGTTCTGAATGGTTAGAATTAGAACTATTCAAATGGTCAGTTTGAGTTTTGTTTTCTGAGAAAAGAGAATTATTTTAAAATTTTAAATTGAGATAGCCTAGTTTGTTTTGTGTTCTTTTGTATGATGCTATCTGATGACAATTGAAGTGTTGTTAAAATTTGATTTGATTCTGTTGTATGATTCAAAATAGAATTACAAATTTGGTGTAGAAGTATATAGTTTGAATTACAAGTATAATTCTTTTTGATGAGTGTTGTCAACAGCACCAAATGCCTAGAATTTTCAATATTTAGTGCGTCTTGGGTTATTTTGCTTTGGAAAATATTTTGTTATATTTCTGAATGAATCGGAAATTCATTTAAAAGAGTTTTGGAGTGTTTTGAAATTGTCATTTTCATTTGTTGCTCATTTAAATGACTAAGAAACCCCTTAGAATTGTTTATTTATTTTGCGGAATTTTGAATGTCTAACTTGTGTACTTAAGGAAATTTTTGTTAGTAATTTGAAATTGCTTTGTGTAACTAATTTGGCAAATGTGAGACCATTTTGTGTTCAGAAAAAGAACTCGAAAAAAAAAAATAATCTGAAAGTGTGGATTTGAATTATTCACTTCCTGTGTTTGTTGACGAAAAAAAAGAAAAGGAAAAGAATGATATTCTGTTTTATATTTTTGTGTGTGCATTTATGCTTCTGAGTGTGAATCAATTGTTCATAGAGAAAAGGGAATTCTTTTGAACTGAAAATACCTTTTCTTGATTAGACAGGAAAGTTGAGTTTATATTCTGAATTGTATTTTAATTGTAGTATTATTTTCAAAACAGCTGTTCTTTAGTTGAACTTTTCTTTAACTGTTTATTTTCTTCTCAATTTGAAAACATCTTTAAAAAAGATATTGTTTTAATGAATGAAAATTTTAATTTGTTTATGTGTTCGAAAATTATTTCTATTGATTTTTGGTTGTTCGGTAAGAAAGTTGTAACGTAGAATTAGCGAATTTAATTCTTTGATAAAGTCTTGTGAATTCTGTTGGAATTTAATACCTTAATAGAGGTTTTTGATAGTGTTTCCCCTGGCCCTTAATCATGGCATTTCTTGCAATTGGTAGAAAGCAGGACTTAATTGCTGTTGCGGAAGAAATTGGTGAGAAGGTACCAACTTCGTGCAAGGTTGCGGATATTAAACAAATAATTTTAAAAAGCCCAAATTTCGATCGGGAGGAGGTAACGATAATCATGGAACGAGTCATAAAAGATAGACTGGAAGAGGAAGAATTAGCTAGACAAGAAAAAATTCGTGAGGAAGAATTAGCTAGACAAGAAAAAATTCGTGAGGAAGAATTAGCTACACAAGAAAAAATTCGTGAGGAAGAATTAGCTAGACAAGAAAAAATTCGTGAGGAAGAATTAGCTAGGCAAGAAGAAGAACGACAAGAGCGGGAAAGGGTCAGACAACATGAACTCGAAATTAAAAAACTAGAAATGGCTCAGAAGGAATTTCGCCGGTCTGAAGAGGAATCTGAAAATGGGGCGGATAGAAACAGAAAAATCCAACTTACCCAAATCACTCCCAAATTTGACGAAAAAGGGGATGAAATGGGATTGTATTTGATCAATTTCGAGAGGAAAGCAGAGATGGCTCGAGTGCCGAAGGAGGACTGGGTGGCTTATTTGCTGGCCGTTTTGCCAGCCGAGTTATCTAACATGCTTGCCCGAGAACCTCCTGAAGTGGCCAACAATTATGATGTTGTGAAAGATCTCATTCTGAAACGATACAAAATGAACGCTGAAAAATTGAAACAGTGTTTCTACAGACATCAGAAAACAGCAGAGAAAACATGGAGAAATTATGCTCATGAACTGTACAGCTACTTCACTGAATGGCTTGCTGAATTGGAAATTGAAACCTTTCAGCAACTAAAAGATTTAATCGTTGCCGAGCAATTGAAGTATCGTGTACCAGATCAAATCAAGGAGCATTTTCTTGACAAATGGATGAAGTTGAAGACACCTTTTGAATTGGCAGAAGTGATCGAGGAGTACGAAACCATCAGGCAGAGTTTCAGGAAGAAGGAATTTCCAAAGAAGTATGGCTATCAAGGTTCAAAGGGACATTTTAGTGGAAGTAGACCCAAAGTACCATTCAAGGATGACAAGAACAAACATCCGGTCAAAACCGAACCCGCAAGCAACGAAAACCGTGAAAGAGAGTTTGAAAAGAGAAGACAGCTCCGATGCTATGAATGCGGTTCGTTATCACATCTGAGACCCCAATGCCCGAAGCTCAAGAGATCTGAAGTAGTAGCTGCCAATGAAGTCTTTGGAAGACACGTGCCTGAGTTGATGTCTCCTTATACTAGTGCTGGGACAGTAAATGGAGCCCAAATGTCTATCTTGAGAGATACTGGTGCCAGCATCGATCTTATTCCCAGAAAATTTATCAAACCACATATGTACACAGGTGAGCATGTGTGGCTCGCTTCTCCATTAGTAGACAGCCCGGTCTGCTTGCCCATTGCAGAAGTTGATTTGAACTGCGAATTGGGACATGTCCTTACGAAAGCTGCTGTAAGAGACAGTTTTCTGGATCAAGAGCATTACCTACTAAGTAACAAAACCGTTGCTCTGATCGAGAGTATGAAAAAAGATAAGGAGCTGGAGATCCAAGTTATTAATTCAGTTCAGACGAGAGCTCAGAAAAGTCTTTTGACAGCCGAAGTTGAAGAGTATCCAGTTGAGTCGAGTCCTGGAGAAGAGAATGACAGTACCGTGTTAACAGAGGAAGACGGAGAGGTATTGCCTATGGCGGAAGAAGCCTCACTTCCAGATCTCATTAAAGCCTCACGGAATGATTTTGTCGAAGAGCAGCGCAAGAGTAAAGAGTTGAAACCACTTTTCCTAGAAGCTGAGGAGTTAGCAAAGGAAACCAAGTATGCAGTCGTTAATCAAATGCTGTTCTATCTGAAAAGTGACAAGGATGGTACGCAGAGAAAACTGCTGATTGTTCCAGAGAAGTTTCGGGACCAATTAAAGAAACTTTCTCATGAAGGAACAGCGGCTCACTTAGGAGTGACCAAGACTAAAGATGCTCTTTTTAAAACTTTTTTTTGGCCGAATTGTTACAAAGATGTTGAAGAATTTGTCAGATCTTGTGACCAATGTCAGCGAGTCGGGAAACCTCGGGATAAGAAGAAGGCACCCATGAAGATCGTTCCTGTCATCTCGGAGATCTTCACAAAGATTAATGTGGATGCTTGTGGTCCTTTACCTACTACACCATCTGGAAACCGGTATCTCATCACTGCAATTTGCATGTCTTCCAAATATCCCGATGCAGTTCCTGTCCCAAATCTTAGTTCTTCAACCGTGGTCGATAGTTTCCTGCAAATCTTTAGTCGGATGGGTTTCCCGAGGGAGCTGCAAAGCGATCAAGGAACGTCGTTTACAAGTGCACTCACAACGGAGTTCCTGGAGAAATTTGGAGTTAAAGTAGTGCGAAGTTCCGTACATCATCCCCAGAGCAATCCTGTGGAGAGACTACATAGAACTTTGAAGAGAATTCTTCGAGTCCTGTGTCTGGAGTCAGGACCTGATTGGGAGAAAATCTTGCCTCATGCCCTGTTTGCTCTACGAGTTGTTACTCATGACAGTACTGGATATACTCCAGCTGAGCTGGTTCATGGACAGAATTTGAGGACTCCCATGACTCTACTGTACGAGAACTTGACGGAAAGCGAGGAAGAGAAGACTAGCGTAGTATCATATGTCTTCAAGCTACTAAACCGCATGAAAAGGTGTCAAGAATTAGCCGTCCAAAACATGGAGAACGCCAAAGACAAACAAAAACTATGGTATGATCGCAAGGCTGTGAAGCGTAAATTTTGTGAAGGCGACCTTGTGCTGGTTGTCGCTACATCTAGGCCTAACAAAATGGCAGTTCATTGGATCGGCCCAGGGAAAGTCGTTAAACAGCTTTCCGAAACCAACTACATTGTGCAGTTTCCAGAAAAAGACAAATCCCATGTGTACCATGTGAACATGCTCAAGCCATATTTCCAGAGACCCGAAAATGTGAATTTAATCTGTCTAAAAGAGATTAGGAACTGTGACAACGAGGAGGACATTCCAAGTCTCGAGCAGAAGCCTGAAGTCTCGGAAATGACACAAATTTGGCAAGACATAGAACAAAATGGTCGCTTGTCAGAAGATCAGAAGGAGCAGCTGAGAGAGTTGCTATCAAAATACTCTAGCTCATTCTCAAACCAGCCGGGGTGTACTGATCTTACTGAACATGACATTGAGCTTGAATCTGAGAGGCCCATCTGTGCCAAACCTTACAAGATGTCTCCACGCCAAACAGAAATTTTGAAGATGGAAGTGGAGAAGATGCTGTCGCTCAAAGTCATTGAGCCAGGAGAATCTGATTTTACTTCTCCTCTTATTCTGGTAGAAGTACCAGGAAAGGATGCAAGACCGTGCATCGACTATCGAAGACTCAACAAGGTCACTAGAACCCAGTACTTTCCTCTGCCAAACATTGAGCAGCTTGTTGAAAAAGTGTCAGCTGCCAAGTATATCACCGTTCTAGATTTGACCCGAGGTTATTGGCAAATACCTCTGAGTAAACGAGCCCAAAGATATTCAGCTTTTGTAACCAGTTTTGGGACATTTCGACCGTTGAGATTGCCATTCGGTTTGAAAAATGCCCCTTATGACTTTAGTCGTTTGATGGCCGAACTGTTGAAAGACTGTGGAGAATTTGCATGCCCTTACTTGGATGATGTAGCCATCTATTCCCTAAGTTGGGAAGATCATTTACAACATTTGAAAACCGTCTTAGAAAAGATGAATGCAGCTCATCTGCACATCAAGCCTTCTAAGTGCCAGTTTGCTCGTGCGTACGTAAAGTATCTTGGGCACTTGGTTGGTCAGGGCCAGAGAACACCTGGAGAATTGAAGATCCAAACTGTAAAGGACTTTCCGACCCCTGCGACTAAGACGCAGATCCGATCTTTCTTAGGACTTGCGGGGTATTATCGAAAATACATTCCTGACTTTTCAGTCCTCTCAGCACCAATTACAGATCTGCTGAAAGGAAAAAATCGTCGTGCTGCTGTCATATGGACTGATGCTTGTCAAGAAGCGTTTGACAATTTAAAGAAACGGTTGTCGGAGAATCCGGTGTTGTACAGTCCTGATTTCTCGAGACAGTTTCTCGTCCAATGTGACGCGTCAAATCTTGGGATTGGCATCGTTTTGTCCCAAATTAATGACATTGGTGAGGAACATCCTGTCATGTACTTGAGTCGGAAGTTCTCAAATGCAGAACAAAAGTACAGTACCATCGAGAGAGAGTGCGCAGCTATCGTGTTCGCCATCCAAAAGCTGCGATGTTATTTGGATGGACACCAGAAGTTCATCATCCAGACGGACCATAATCCCCTTGTTTGGCTGGACAAAAATACGGGAACCAACCCTAGACTTTTACGTTGGGCTTTGATCCTGCAGCCATTCAATTATGAGGTTGTCCATAAGAGGGGGAAACAGCATCAAAATGCTGATTCATTAAGTCGCATCCCATAAACCTCATATCCTTTTATTTTATATTAGTAAGTTTATTGTTTATTTTGATATTTGTATTATGTGTGAAAATTTTAAATTTTTCTTATCATTAGTGTAAATTGTTTTCCTAAATTTTTAATAAGTATATAATTTTTTGTATAATATTTTTGAGTTCAAGGCACTGATTGCTATAATCTGGTACATGTGCAGTGTATTTTGTGTACTTGAACTCTTGAACTTTTCCAATGACTGCACCTATCTGGAGACTTTTTCAGGCAGTGGAGTCATCAAAACTTTTCCCTCATTCTTCGAGAAAAGTTTCCTCCTTGTGGGGAGGAGTTTATAAGTCTGTAAAGACTTCAGACTAAGATAGATGGCGCTCTTGCGCATGCCCAGAAGGACTTTGAGAAAGGAAAGAGTTAAGAACGAGTGTGGCGAGAGACGTGTGGGTTGTGTTTTTTGGAGAGTGATCGAGACTGTGTGAGATGTTTCGTTTTTGATATATACTACCTTTTCTATTTATGTTGTGTGTCGTGTTTGTACTGTGTCTGTGAGTTCATTAAAATGGTTTGAACCAAAAAAAAGGAGTATTCCTTGTGATGATAATTTAAAATTTTGAGCAAGTCAGTACAACGCTTTGCTATCTTATCACAGAAATAATATTTTTTTACTTTTGTAGTTCATGTTCCTGTTGTCGTTCTATTCTATTTCAGGTATATTGAGCTTTTCACTTTGGGATAAGCATTTATGATATTTTTAGGAACAGTTAATCGTTACGACTATGACTGAATGTCCTGGGTTTACTGTTTCAGGCAGAAAGTTTTAATTGGAGAAGTTTTAGAATACATAAAATCTTAAACTGATCAGAAATTCCAGGTGTGATTGGTTAAAAGTTGATGAGAACGTTCCAGTCCTAAATCATTAGACAGATTTGGATACCGCATATTCCAATAGAGAAGCAGATTCAACTACGTACTAACAATCAGTCTGATGAAGAAAAATAGGAAGACGGAAGGGTTTCATTAAACTCATGTATAACATTACGTAAAAGATTAATTTTTGCACTAGAAAAAGTTGTATGTCTGCGAAGGTAATTAAACAACTTTTCAGGGGTGAAGACAAATTTATAAAAGAGAAACCAAAACACTTAAAGCAGTTTAAATTAACATGTTTAGTAAATCCTAAGCAAACACTGTACTTTGCATTAAATATTACTACTTAAACTGTTTAAATTTTTTTGAAATATTTCTTTTATGTCATCGTATTATTTTTTGTAAATGACATTTAGTTTCTCTTTCAGAGCACTTATCTATATATTAATACGTGAAGAAAAAACTTTGTACCCCTTTTTAAGCACATTGCGCGCACGGAGGAGTATGAGATTTGGCATAATTTGCCACCACATAAGTTAGTATTGAAAGTTAATTGCATCATTTTGCTGATCAGAAACTTAAATACAAAGGAAGCATTAGTCAATGGAACAAGAATGCGCATCAAATTTATGCATCGTAATGCTATTGATTGCGAAGTTTTAACTGGAACCGCACGTAATAAGAGAATTTTGATTCCACGTATAAATTTAACATATTCCGGAACTATTTTACCATTTAACTTTCGAAGAACTCAATTTCTAATTATACCTGCATTTGCGATGGCAATAAATAAGTCTCAAGGACAAACATTCGAAAAATTGGAATTTTATTGAGGCAGCCAGTTTTTATACATGGTCAGTTGTACGTCGCAGCAAGTAGAGTTCGATCATTCGATGGTTTGAGATTTTATATTTCAGAATATAACGGTCAAGGGCATTTAGCAAACCATGAAAGAGTTTTTACAAAAAACATCGTCTACACAAGTTTTGAATCATTAAATTCATTGTCGAACTATTTCAAGTTCAATGGACATTAATTTTTTTAACCACCCGGTTTTTTTTGTTTCAATAAAAGCACGTATTCCTTATTTCATTTTTGGATTTATTTTTTATTTAAATTTTATATAATTTGAAAAAGATAGGCAAATTAACTGTGTAGCCTTGGCGAAACCTGTGGCCAGTATAGCAATATAAAAACCAAGAAAATGTCAAGCAACGCGTTATTGTTTTTTAGATATGGCTTAACCAAGCTATACCGCATTTTTCCTATGACGTATTTGTACATGCTCGCAGCTTACGTAATAGAACAAAATTCAAATAAATTATATGCAATGAATATAGAGGTATACTCTTTGACAAAAGAACCTTATTAACGTTCAAACTTAAAAATTAAATGGATTATGGTCGAATTTCGACCACTGGGCGACCACTAGTTTATATTATAACGCTAGTCAAGACCCGCAAATTTTTATAAAAGTGACTTGTTAGATGTAAGTATCTTTCCGTAACGCCTCTTACGCAATTTTTGGATAGCTTCAAAAATGCTGCACTCGTCTGGTCCCGTGGAGACTCTGGATTTTTTAAGTTTTACTGCATTTCAGTTTTAAGTAAAAGATACCCTGTATAATGGCTCTTCCTTTCCTACTCCACTAAATTTTGCAATTAACTTTTTATTTCGTGTTGGATGTTTACGTTACATGTTGGAACTCCTCTCGACTTGGTGCCTCATTAATTATCTAGACTAATTTGAGACTAATCCTGATTTTTAAACTGTTTTCTAAGAACGAAATGCAAGGTTTCTCGAGATGATGGTCGATGATAGGCTGATCAGATTCCTAAATGTGAATATCTTCCTCAACACTACACGCTCCCAGTCATGGATGTGTTTGGGGACTTGTATGATGTTGCATGCTAGCTTGAGAGGTTGAAAATTTAGATTTCATTAATGAAATCAGGCAAAAGCGAAATATTTAACTTTATGAACTATTCAAAAGAAATTGTTCAAAATTTAGATTTTTTTTATTCAACGAAAGCAAACTTCCAGTGCACCACAGAAGTACAACACGGGGCTTAGAGTAGCAACACTGGCCATGTTTTACCCAACCAAAAAATTTGGATTTAGCGTCAAATTTTTGTATATAGAGAATGTCTACATAGTGAGACGAGGTACAGAGCAAAAATAGGAAAAATAACGTTACTGGCCACATTAAACAGTAATTATACACCCCACCATAATCTCATACACCTCATTGAGCTTAAACATTTTTGGTCCCCATTAGGAATAGTGACTAAAAATAGGATTTTCAAAGCACAGAATTGGGCAAAAAAATATTCAAACACAAATTCTTTTAATTGAAATCAGGGCCGGCTTAAGAATTGCGTAACCTGATTCGATCACTCCTTAAGAGACCCTAAAATTTCAATGTTAAAAATATTATAATAAACAATAACTTAAACTAAGTAATTTAAAAGAGTAATCTTTCCTAATTATTATGGAAAGATTACTCTTTTATATTACTTAGTTTATTTTAGTTTCTATTGGCCAGCTATTTGTGAAGAAATTGCCAGTATTGCACCAATTACCTATATAACGTTGCAAATTAGCTTTTGAAATCCTTGCTCTAAAAACTAATATTTCTGGGACGCCGCCAGTGGCGGATTACCCACTAGGCTTAAGCCTAAGGATGTTTTTATTAAAGGCATAACGGGAAAATGTAGTTAAATAAGCAAAATAAATTCTCAGCAAAATGAAAATGTTAAAGAAAAATAGGACTTTGATCAGGAGTTGGGTTACTTTTACTTTGGCTGGAAATCTAGACTAGGACGTGATTGGGCCTTGTTTGAGATGTAGGAAACATGAATGAAAGGTTTAGGAGTGTTGAAATCAATAAAAGTTATCTGGAAACAGTACAACTAAGTTCAAATGTTATGCTTTCTTTTTCATTACAAGTACCTGTATCTGTATCCTTCATGAATAAATCTCATTTATATTATTGATAATTTCAACTTATTTTCCAAGTTTGTTTAACATAGATCTGCTACAAGGAGTTATAGGATTAGGAGGTTAGGATTAATTAATTTAATTATATTTGAATGTAAATTACTGAATTTGAATTATTTCATTACTTATAATGGCCCTTTTCTTTTAAAATAGTTACAATCAATAACTTGTAATTAAAATTAAAGTAATTCCTTATAACATCAAATATAAAGGTTAGGTAGCAAAATTTCCAAACACAGTACCTAATAAGATCATTTTATTGCATTCAAAATAATTGTGGCGGTACTACAATATTCAGTGTACAATCTTAAGGAATTTTTCAAATATCTGAAAACCTTCGTATCCATTTGTGTTTAACACACAATCTATAGCTAATTATTTTCTATTTACTTTAGTTACAACTGAAAATGTGTGTACAACAAGAAATTAAAACAAATCAATTCTTTAAATTCAAAAAAGGAACAATTGTGTAAACTATTTTGATAATTTTAATAAATGCACAAGTTCTTATAACATTGTTCTGAAGTATAATTTAGAAAAATCAACAATTATATTACCGTTGTTACAACCAGGTTCTTAAAAAAATGTATGCAGAATTTAACTGGAAAATAGGGGTAGGTATTTAAACATAAAATCGATTTTAGGTAAAAATAAAATTAATATAATATACCATAAATCATTCAAATTTTTACGGTATTCTCGTAAGAAGTAGGGGTACAATTAAATTTTTAATTATTTATTATTAATATTTTTTAAACAAAAGCTTGCGCAATGAAAAAGATTTATTCGAAAGTATTTTTAATGGGTTCTTCGAATAAAATAGTAAAATATATGTGTATAAAATCATGCAAGTAACATTTTCACGTTCTCAGCCCCTTCCCTTTGAGGAGCAGTGTTAGATCGTATTTTCATTTAAAGCGCACTCTAATGAACAGCAACTTTGCACCTGTCACTTAAATTACAGTATCTTCACTGTAATAGAGCTGCACTGTCACAATAAGAATCTTGATTACTGGAAAACAGAATGACTTTATCCATCCATCTCACTGATTGAGGTGATTTAGTTGATGAATCAACCACAGCAGGAATCTTTCGTTCGAGCCTTCCCCATTGAGATAGGGGGTAGAGAGAATTCCCAGAGAAGCGGTCCTTTTATCTAGTCAGCCGTCTTTGGATAGATACCCTTTGGCGATTTCTGTTTCCTTATGCGTCGATTTGTACCAACTGTCCGAATCGAAGGGGACCATATAAAAAGAATAACCTTTAAAATAAGGGGGCCCCTATAATAGCAGGGACCTTTAAATTATGGGATCCCCTTCTAATATTGTGGGGATATAATTTGAGAGCTATAAAAGCTCAAAATGTTGTACGGTCCATTCTTTCTTAATGAATAATTTTCTAATGAACTTAAGCCTGCATACTTTTGAGCCTCACATTACTGTAAATGTGAACGCAAGAATCACGTAATTATATTACGCATGGATATGAGAGCGTATTTTATTTACGACTAGCAGAATTATCTGGCATTCCTCGGGTTGAATTAATTAAATGTTGATTGAAAAGTGATCAGACTAATGACTTTTCTTTCATAAATGATCGGAGGATTCGTAAAGGGATTTATTTGATGTATTGAATGTCTGGATAAAATTTAGGAACGGTTCAAACGGTTTTTCAAATATTGGAATTAAAATAAAGCATGGGTAAAATTCAAATATTCCCCCCCACACACAGCTTTGCCAGCTTGCACAGCTTTCCCGCCAACATGAGATAATATTACAAATATACTAATATTGGTAATGATTTATATAAACAAAGAGTTTTCCAAAACATTTATAATGAAGCAAATAATTTCTCTAAGTTGGAACTCAGTGCATCCCAATCAATACAATTATCTTTAGTGTCCTCAAAATAGGGAGGCCAGTAATTGTCAGTTTTAAAAAGGACCAATCTGTGGTGTTGCTGGGTAGAAGCTGTTAAACTGATTTGTATTGTCCCGGGTTATTTTATTTTCAATATTAATAAACTTAAGAAAAAAGAAAATTAGTGATTTAAATCTATGATTTTTTTAAATAACTTGATTTCAATTGGCATACACTGCTTTGAGCTATAATGCCATATGAAAGTCATCAAGAACAAACATCATGTAGTCATATATTGCTGAATATTGAATGACTCTAAGTGACATAACCTGTACTATTTTTCTTTTCATATTCAGTTGGAAAACTTTGATTCAGAGATATGTAATATAGCTGAAAAATATAAATGACATTTTAATAAATGAACAAAACAATACAAATTTGTTACCATGTAAGCTAATAATGCACAACATACATTCATTGAGAAAAAATTTTAAACCGGAAATATTTCAACTGGGTCACATTTCTTGTCTTTTACTTGTGACACTTCTCTCCTCCAATTTGAAATTACAATTCCATAAACTCAGTTATCAGAGCATACGTGTGAGCAAAAGTAATACTGAATGTAACCAAATTAAAAAGATGAATGAAACTATTAGCAGTATGGAAAATTTATAAACACTTAAAATTCAGTTTTATTGAATTTGTGAAACAAGTAAAAATATATATAGTTCTTTTTTTAATATACCAGTGATTCTTAAAGCCTAAAATTTATATGAAGAGGTAACCTGCGAAAAAAGCAAATTCTGCTTTTTACATAAAATACTATGGTTTCTCTTATTCATGTCATTCTGAAACATCAAATTTGAATTGTATCCTGTGAAAACAAAAAATCCAGTGAAATATGATCCATTTTTAACCACACATCTGGTTGATTGGGTTTTTATGGAACAAGGGCTACATTTGGCCATGCTGTGCAAGACATAAGACATACAATAGCAAGTAATGGACATAAACACACAATGAAACTTTTACTAACACAGAAGAGAGAAATACAAATAGGGAGGAATTGAAGGTTGCTAGTGCAGTGGGCATACTCATCGGGTCACGATGGCCCCTACACACATCTGGAGTGTTAATCTTGAAACCACTCGCCTCAAATTTTGTTTTCTTCCAAACTTGTGGTTACTAGTAGTGTACATAGGAAGTAATTTTAGGACCCTCCTGTAATTTTGTCATGGAGGTCTTAAAGTATTTCTTGACAATTACACATCTTAAAATATATCCGACTAGCTAATAAATAGTTGAATCCTCAATAAAAGTTGATCTTATTGATCACATAAAAATCTAATATTCTCCAAACCAATAGAACCCAATAATTTTATTTAAAGGTTTCTCCAATAGGAACATATGGATCAAGATTAATTTGTTACTCTGGTAATTTTTTTAGCTATTTGTGGGCTAATTAAGACTGGGACCAAACAATTTGAAGTGGATTCTGAACCACTATGAATATTCATGTAAAGACTGGGATTCAAACCCAGAGCCTGTTCAACCGAGTGGTCAGACCACTAACCACTTGGATAATAGGCTGGCTCAAGAGATTTAATTTCAAGTAAACTGTTCAAATCAATAAAATATCAGTGTTTGTTTATGTAGCAACTCAACCAGGTGGTTGAGGAGCATCAGCGTACATATTAAGACTGCAAAACTCAGAATTTGGCAGACACATTTTCAAGTTCTTTTTATGAAAATTGATATTGTAAGACTTAAGTTATTCTACTGTACCAATTCCCTAATAAAAATAGATTTCAATAAATATTTTCATTTTCCTAATTTTTGTGCCAACTAATACCTTTTTGTTCTAAAAACATGAAACTTTAAGGTCTTGAGCTACCTCTAATAGTAAACTGCTGCTTAAACTCAAGAAATCAATGGTGATGTTTCATTGACATGAGACTGACACATCAAAATGTTAATACTATAAGATCATTCTTGAACTAAAATAATATCCTATTTAAAGAGAAGAAAATATCTAGTATAGGCCATGTGTCAAAGGAAAGCAGCAAAAGTAAAGCCTTAACAGTTTGTGAACTAACTCACAGATTTATATATATTCAATCGATTGATGTGAAATTTCCACTTCAAAAGGAAGAAAATAAATCTGAAGTGGGAAATAAATTGGAGGTAGTTGAAAATGGTCAAAAGACAAACTTGAAGAAAAATTTAAGTTTTGCATGGTGACAACAGTACAAGAATAAAAAAGTGATAAAACATTCTGAACAAGGCGTCACCAAACAACTGTTCCATATATACCAGAGCAAAATGGAAGAGCGGAGCCTGAAAATAAAACTTATAGAAGCAGTAAGAATCATACCCAGGGCCGCTGATCTGGAAAAGTTCTGGGCTGAAGGAACTAATACAGTTGTATATCTTAAATAGAAGTAGACCATCATTTTAAAAACACAAAACACTCGACAAGATGGTTTGGCAAAAGTCCCGATATCATTAACTTATTTCAAGTATTTAGAAATGAAATGGGACTCTACAAGTAGAAATCGATTTTGTTATCTATGGAAATGATGCAGAGTATTCTTTACAATGAAAATAAAGTGGATGTTGTAAGAATAAATATGAGTAAGGAAACAGAAACATTTGAAGATGAAGAGACTATGAAATCAAGAGACAAAAAATTTAGAAAAAAGGGATAAATGATGAGTTCTAAACACTTGAAGGAAACAAAATGAGGATAGAAACAGAAATGGATGTACACAATGCTTTCTTGCAGACTTGAGAAGTGTTCTTAAAAGTGCCTGATGGAATAAAAACAAGTTGAATTGAAACTTAATTGAGGGGTTGTTGAAAGCAATGAAATTAAGTTTGTTATATGGCAACAGTTAAACTAAGTTCAAAAGTGTTTGTTTACTTTTTCTGTTCAACCTGTATCTGTGTTAGGTATCCTTCATAAATAAATCTTATTGATAACTTTCACTTTTCTCAACTCTGAGCTATCACCCTACTCTCCAAACTTCTACACCACGCCAACGTGAGGAAATTTGAGTCCACGACAGATTTAACGTGCACCAGCCCCGTGTACACGATGGTCTTTGACTGGACCGAGTTTCGAACTCGTAACCCTCCGGTCGCTAAGTGTTGCTTTTCCAACTGGAATACCGCGGCCCTGGAACTAGAGACATTGCATGTGTTCATTGTGGGTAGCCTTTTGGGTTTTAAATATAAACAAAACTGTCTATTCATTTTGTAAAAAATCCTAAAACTAAATTCAAATTTTGTTTTCCTAGTGGGCTACAACTGGAAATGAAAAATCACTTCATATGCGTCGAAAATTACACAATTCCGATTCATTGCATAGCTTTAAATTTATGAACATTTCTTGATTTCCTCTTAAAATCATGCGAGTGAGAAAGTTGAGCATACTTAGGTTTTTTTTAATTATTTCCCCAAGGTTAAAAATATTTTTGTTGCCCTGTAAGGTTTATCTTGGTGAAGAGATTTGGAGAAACAATTTCAATTCACACATTTGAAGTCTTATGTTTTTATATCCATATTATTTCTAGGAGTGCATTGTTAATAAAATGAAGTAAGTGATATTTATCCCTCTTAATACATTTTTTATGACTTTTATTAGTTGCTGAAATCTACCCTAGAAAACTACCTCTTTCGCCGACAACATTCAGCGACAAATTAAAATTAAGATGTCCACTAGTGACCCCCTACTTAAAATCAACGAACCCTGTTTCTATAGCTACCGCAACGAACAAAGACTACATCACGTAGAACAGACAGCACATATACAGAGGAAGAGATTCAGGTTGCTAACACATTTTCAATGTAACCCGTGTATCCACGTAGGAAGAGTCGTCGGAACCGGTGCCCGAAGTCGACTCTAGGAAATGTGAAAAGTTTTTTGTTCTGCTGTGCAGTCTATTTTATAGGTTCAAATATTTGCAAACATTTGTATTGTTTTCTTAAAACCGCGTTTACACAGAGGTTGCAGACATTTGTCTGCAATTTTTGTGTCGAAGACGTTTATCGACGACTTTTGGTTGCAGACAAAATACTAGTGGGTTCTTACAACTTTTGTCGACTACACAAAGGGATGAGCACTTTTCACTTCGTTCGTCAAGATGTCGAGTGTGGAGGATGTTGTGCTTGCAGCAGCAGCCTGCGTAATTTTGTCGAAACAACAGGCACCACAGAGGTACTGGGTGAGACCATCGTTAAAAGCGAGAGCTCGGTATAGTGGAAGTGACCTGTTAAAAGATTTAAATAAAGATGACCTTGACCCTTTGTCAGGTGAAGTAAGGTCGGATGGAAGTTTTAAGAATTTTTTGAGAATGGCCAGCTGGCGATTTTGAATATTTGATTGTGATGATAGGGCATAAGATTGTGAAACAAGACACCAATTATATAGCAGCTATTCCGGTTAAAGAAAAACTTGCAGTTACGTTGCGCTTTTCAGCAAGTGGAGATTCATACACTAGTCTCAGTTATTTGTTCAAAATATCTAAAAGTACAATATCATTGTTTGTGCCAGAGGTTTGTGAGGCTTTGATAGAACTGCTCAAGGGTAACATGAAAGTTTTCTAGTACTTAAGAAAGTATGACTCACGTTCTATAAGGTTAGGTCTCAACAATACACAATCTTTTTACAAAATCTCAACATATGGATTCAATAATCTCACCAAAAAGGAACATTAAAACAATAGAGTATATTTCAGAAATGTTTAAAATAGTACGGTCATGTTTATATTGTCTATCGAAAATATTTTTCTGCATAATTAAAAATACTTCAACTAAGCAACTTCTAAATATTATTGAAATGGTGAACAGTACATTTCAAAAATATTTTAGAACATTATTACCTGCTTAAGACCCCGTTCACATGGACTTTTTTTCGACGCGCGTTTGATAAGAATTTTCGAGCTCTATCATGTGAACACCTTTTGGGCTTTTTCAAGGTCAATTCCGTTATGCCTTAAATTGTGTTTTTTATTCCCCTAATCCAAGTTTCTATCTTTTGAATGATTAAAGATAGAATCAAAATTTCAACGGATTTCAAATCAGCGTAAAATTTTATGACAGATCGATACCAAAAACATGATTTACTTTGAAAAATTATTTTTTTCTCAATTGTCGCAACTAATTTTTTTAAGATATTCATTTTATACTAAGCGTAAGCAGAAGTATTTGCCTTGTTTTTAAAGTGAATGTCACTTTAATAAGATATTTTGTTACACTTTATCAACTGTTTTAATTTTATAGCCATTAAAAATAGGATGAAAATCATTCTTTCCCAACCTAAAATTGATTTCCCTGTGTTCACAAGAGCCTGGATTTGGTTAACTTACAAATGTATAAAAATGACCAATAAAATGTCTAAAATAATCTAAAAAATATTCAAAATGACGTAAAAATTTGATATTTAGATTTGTAAAACATCCGCGTTCCATAATTACCTGTGAATAAAGTGTTTTTGAACTTCAATCTTTATACATAAATAAATGCAATATAATCGACTTGCTTACCAGAAGTGACAACCTAAACAGATAAATCTTTCGTAACGTATAGTATACGATGTATTCCAGTGCAATGCCAATGCCATCAACCTCGATTGTAAATTTTTGAACGTTAGCTTTTCGTACGTTTTTCAAAATTTTTAGCGCCTAAGAGTCTAGGATGGCCGGCTGCAGACCCGGAAGTTTCCTGTTAAAAAGTCCTTCAATACTGCGCTTGCGCATGTGAGGAGAATGAGAAACAGTTAGCTCACGGACTCCGTCTAGATGAGACGTCTTCGTAGCAATTCGTAAATTTTAATATGAAAATAAGCATTTTTGTTTCGCGCGTCCATTGTAAACCCATTGTTTTGTCTGTGTTAAAATAAATGTTATTTTTTAATGTCCAACAAAAGTTCGGATTAATTCATCACAGACTAGAGTTTTGGTGTCCTGGAAGTTGGATGGAAGCAAGAAAGCAGGAAATGCAGGTAGGCCCACCCTTGTATTAAATTAAATTTATTGAGGTTCTGGCTTACCGGAATTAGTGAGGCAAAGAGCCTAAATAGTTTTGGTTAAAAAAACAAACAAAAAGAAATGACTACATATCCAATTTTATTTTGTGGTTATTTAAATTTTGTCTTTATGAAAGTTAATAGAAGTTGATGATAAAGTGAATTTGCATGTTCTACTAAGTAGATATTATCAAGTTGATAAAGTCACGGCCAAAAAGTGCCAAATCGAAAGTGAACGAAAATTTAAATTTCGTTTTGATTTTACTGAAATTTTGTGTTTTGTGCATTTAATTATTTGAAAAGAATCAGATAATTTGAATTACATATGGTAATTACGCATTAGTAAAAGAAAAATAATATTTAATTGCAACTATATATATTGCATCTTGTGTATTGTATATGCTACGATATAGTTTAAGATTCTGTTATTATATTTGAGAATTGTGTTTGATATTAAATCCTATCTAGTATTTGAAGCATATTTGGCATTGAATATATTTTGTGAATCATATAGTTATTAGAAAATATTGGTAACTATATTTATGATAACAAAATTGGATTGTTTACTAATAAGTTATTCATCGATCATGGCTTTTCTTTCTCGTGGGAGAAAAGAAGACCTCCTCGAACTCGCAGATGAACTTTGTGAAAAAGTATCGCATAATTGTAAACTGGTTGAGATAAGGAAAATAATCCTAAACAGTGAAAACTATGAAGAAGAGGAAGTTAAAATTTCTTTAACTCGTATTATGGAAGATAGGATAAAGAGAGAGAAAGAAGCAAAAGAAGAAATTGCCAGACAAGAAGCAAAAGAAGAAATTGCCAGACAAGAAGCAAAAGAAGAAATTGCCAGACAAGAAGCAAAAGAAGAAATTGCCAGACGAGAAGCAAAAGAAAAGGAAGAAATTGCCAGACAGGAAGCAAAAGAAGAATTTGCCAAAGAGAAAGAAAGGGAAGAACGTAATATTCGAATGGAAGAAATAGCTTTAGAGAAGAAAAAGCTAGAAATGCAAGCTGCAAGTGAGCTAGGACTATCTAATAGAGAACGGATGCCAAATCATAAAATTGAGCTCATCAAAATTACCCCGAAATTTGAGGAAAAGAAAGATGAAATGGGTCTATATTTAATAAATTTTGAAAGAAGAGCTGAGATGGCAGGTGTGCCTAAAGAAGATTGGGTGCCGTATTTACTAGGCGTATTGCCTTCGGAAATTTCGAGCATGATGGCTAGAGAAACGCCTGAAGATGCAAAGAATTACGATTATGTGAAAGATATTATTCTTAAGAGGTATAAAATGAGTTCTGAGAAATTGAAGCAGATGTTTTACCGTCATCAAAAAGTCTCGGATAAAACATGGAGGAATTACGCTCATGAACTTACAAGCTACTATGATGAATGGGTTTCTGATTTGGAAATCAAAACTTTTGAAGAACTCAGAGACTTGCATATCACTGAGCAGATGAAGAGACGAGTGCCGTCGGAAGTAAAAGAACATTTTCTGGAGGAGTGGATGGGCTTAAATTCTCCGTTAGAATTAGCTAAAAAAATAGATCAATTTGAAAGCTTAAAGGAGAGTCTTACACCCAGAAATACTAAAGGTCCCCAGAATAAAACAAGTATCAAGAAAACACACGTTGGTTTTCATAAGTTTGAGGGAGAAAACAAACCCTTTTGGAAAACAGAAGTAAACAGAGATTATAAAGAGAAAAATTTTGAACAAAGAAAGCAACTTCAATGCTATGAATGCAATTCCTATGATCATCTTAGACCTCAATGTCCTAAGTTGAAGAAAACTGAAATCATAGCTGCTAACGAAATTATGGGAAAGGGAATAATAGATTTGATGTCTCCCTACATTAGTGTCGGAACTGTAAATGGATCTCAGATTTCTATCTTACGAGACACAGGATCCAGCATAGATCTAATTCCTAGGAAGTTTGTTAAGCCACACATGTATACGGGTGAACATGTATGGGTAGCATCTCCTTTAGCGGATAACCCTATTTGCTTGCCTATAGCCGAAGTAAATTTAGTGTGTGAGTTGGGTCATGTTATAACCAAAGCTGCTGTCAAGGATAACTTCTTAGATAAAGAACGCTACTTACTAAGCAACAAGACCGTTGTACTTATAGAAGATATGAAAAAAGACAAAGACTCTGAAATTGAAGTAAAAGACTCTGCAACGCCCAAGTGCCAACGTTCTCCATATTTAAATGAAACATCGAAAAACGACTGCCCTTGTAACAGTAACCGTTTTAGTTCTAGCAGTGTTACTCCTAAAGAGACTGGAATCGTTGAAAATTTGTTACGTTCATATGGTTTTATACAATGTTGCGAAAGACAAGCAATATATTTTTTTCACTACAGTCAATTTTCTGGAAATATTGATAATTTAAAACGTGGTGATGCAGTTGAATTTAAAATTACTCATAATCGTCGTACTGGAAAACCAATTGCTAGTTCTGTTTGTAAAATAATGTGTAAAGAGACAGTTTCTGGATTTGAAACCACTGAAAAAAAGGAAAATACTGAAGGTAAAGTTGCTTATGAAAATCGTGGTGAACGGCCCTATTCTGCTGAAAATGTTGATGGTAATGTAGATTTTCATCCTCCTAAAAAGGTCACTTTTAGTATTCCTATTGACAAAAATACAAGAAACCTTAGACCTTGTAAAATGCGTTCGGAACAGCCCTTACCTGTGAGATACCGTGGTGTTATCTGTGCTCTTAAAGGAACATTTGGTTTTATTAAAAGGGGTGATGTAAAGGATATGTTTTTCCACTCTAGTGAATGCAAAGTGTTCAAAAATCTTAATCTTGGCGATGATGTTGAATTTGGAATACAGACTCGTAACAACAAGGAAGTTGCTGTAAGTGTAACTAAATTGCCCTTAGGGACAGTGATATTTGAGGACGTTGAAACTGAAAGTTTGGTTGGTGAAATAACTGAATGCTTAGACAAATCTAAAAGTCGTTTGAAGAAAGCATAAAAGTTACGAGACAAAGTTGAATTTACTGTGATCCAGGATTACGAGGTAGTCCATAGAAAGGGAAAACAGCATATAACACTGACAGTTTAAGTCGTACGCCTCACGTACAAAACTAAATTACTATTGTTTGTATTTGTGATGTCTTGCATATATAAAAATATTTTATTCCTAGTGTACATTGATACATTTGATTTGCAAAAAAGTGTTAAATTTGAATTGAAAATCTAAATATTTTGACATTGAATTTCTTCTTTGATGATTATCACTGAGCAAAATTTTGATTATACTTTGTTAAAATTATGATATGTTTTTTTAATTTAGAGTAGGCGGTACACAGCCAGGATCTTTAGGGTGTATGGTCTACTTGTATATTGCTTTGGGCATGAGTTGTTGCCTTCGCGAAAATTCTGTTGCTGCTGTTTTGTATCTTTTTTGCAGGTGTCTGTCTCTGCAGAAAAAGAATCTTGAGGAGGGAGGAAATAGACTGTGACATCTTAGCGCCTAAGAGTCTAGGATGGCCGGCTGCAGACCCGGAAGTTTCCTGTTAAAAAGTCCTTCAATACTGCGCTTGCGCATGTGAGGAGAATGAGAAACAGTTAGCTCACGGACTCCGTCTAGATGAGACGTCTTCGTAGCAATTCGTAAATTTTAATATGAAAATAAGCATTTTTGTTTCGCGCGTCCATTGTAAACCCATTGTTTTGTCTGTGTTAAAATAAATGTTATTTTTTAATGTCCAACAAAAGTTCGGATTAATTCATCACAGACTAGAGTTTTGGTGTCCTGGAAGTTGGATGGAAGCAAGAAAGCAGGAAATGCAGGTAGGCCCACCCTTGTATTAAATTAAATTTATTGAGGTTCTGGCTTACCGGAATTAGTGAGGCAAAGAGCCTAAATAGTTTTGGTTAAAAAAACAAACAAAAAGAAATGACTACATATCCAATTTTATTTTGTGGTTATTTAAATTTTGTCTTTATGAAAGTTAATAGAAGTTGATGATAAAGTGAATTTGCATGTTCTACTAAGTAGATATTATCAAGTTGATAAAGTCACGGCCAAAAAGTGCCAAATCGAAAGTGAACGAAAATTTAAATTTCGTTTTGATTTTACTGAAATTTTGTGTTTTGTGCATTTAATTATTTGAAAAGAATCAGATAATTTGAATTACATATGGTAATTACGCATTAGTAAAAGAAAAATAATATTTAATTGCAACTATATATATTGCATCTTGTGTATTGTATATGCTACGATATAGTTTAAGATTCTGTTATTATATTTGAGAATTGTGTTTGATATTAAATCCTATCTAGTATTTGAAGCATATTTGGCATTGAATATATTTTGTGAATCATATAGTTATTAGAAAATATTGGTAACTATATTTATGATAACAAAATTGGATTGTTTACTAATAAGTTATTCATCGATCATGGCTTTTCTTTCTCGTGGGAGAAAAGAAGACCTCCTCGAACTCGCAGATGAACTTTGTGAAAAAGTATCGCATAATTGTAAACTGGTTGAGATAAGGAAAATAATCCTAAACAGTGAAAACTATGAAGAAGAGGAAGTTAAAATTTCTTTAACTCGTATTATGGAAGATAGGATAAAGAGAGAGAAAGAAGCAAAAGAAGAAATTGCCAGACAAGAAGCAAAAGAAGAAATTGCCAGACAAGAAGCAAAAGAAGAAATTGCCAGACAAGAAGCAAAAGAAGAAATTGCCAGACGAGAAGCAAAAGAAAAGGAAGAAATTGCCAGACAGGAAGCAAAAGAAGAATTTGCCAAAGAGAAAGAAAGGGAAGAACGTAATATTCGAATGGAAGAAATAGCTTTAGAGAAGAAAAAGCTAGAAATGCAAGCTGCAAGTGAGCTAGGACTATCTAATAGAGAACGGATGCCAAATCATAAAATTGAGCTCATCAAAATTACCCCGAAATTTGAGGAAAAGAAAGATGAAATGGGTCTATATTTAATAAATTTTGAAAGAAGAGCTGAGATGGCAGGTGTGCCTAAAGAAGATTGGGTGCCGTATTTACTAGGCGTATTGCCTTCGGAAATTTCGAGCATGATGGCTAGAGAAACGCCTGAAGATGCAAAGAATTACGATTATGTGAAAGATATTATTCTTAAGAGGTATAAAATGAGTTCTGAGAAATTGAAGCAGATGTTTTACCGTCATCAAAAAGTCTCGGATAAAACATGGAGGAATTACGCTCATGAACTTACAAGCTACTATGATGAATGGGTTTCTGATTTGGAAATCAAAACTTTTGAAGAACTCAGAGACTTGCATATCACTGAGCAGATGAAGAGACGAGTGCCGTCGGAAGTAAAAGAACATTTTCTGGAGGAGTGGATGGGCTTAAATTCTCCGTTAGAATTAGCTAAAAAAATAGATCAATTTGAAAGCTTAAAGGAGAGTCTTACACCCAGAAATACTAAAGGTCCCCAGAATAAAACAAGTATCAAGAAAACACACGTTGGTTTTCATAAGTTTGAGGGAGAAAACAAACCCTTTTGGAAAACAGAAGTAAACAGAGATTATAAAGAGAAAAATTTTGAACAAAGAAAGCAACTTCAATGCTATGAATGCAATTCCTATGATCATCTTAGACCTCAATGTCCTAAGTTGAAGAAAACTGAAATCATAGCTGCTAACGAAATTATGGGAAAGGGAATAATAGATTTGATGTCTCCCTACATTAGTGTCGGAACTGTAAATGGATCTCAGATTTCTATCTTACGAGACACAGGATCCAGCATAGATCTAATTCCTAGGAAGTTTGTTAAGCCACACATGTATACGGGTGAACATGTATGGGTAGCATCTCCTTTAGCGGATAACCCTATTTGCTTGCCTATAGCCGAAGTAAATTTAGTGTGTGAGTTGGGTCATGTTATAACCAAAGCTGCTGTCAAGGATAACTTCTTAGATAAAGAACGCTACTTACTAAGCAACAAGACCGTTGTACTTATAGAAGATATGAAAAAAGACAAAGACTCTGAAATTGAAGTAAAAGACTCTGCAACGCCCAAGTGCCAACGTTCTCCATATTTAAATGAAACATCGAAAAACGACTGCCCTTGTAACAGTAACCGTTTTAGTTCTAGCAGTGTTACTCCTAAAGAGACTGGAATCGTTGAAAATTTGTTACGTTCATATGGTTTTATACAATGTTGCGAAAGACAAGCAATATATTTTTTTCACTACAGTCAATTTTCTGGAAATATTGATAATTTAAAACGTGGTGATGCAGTTGAATTTAAAATTACTCATAATCGTCGTACTGGAAAACCAATTGCTAGTTCTGTTTGTAAAATAATGTGTAAAGAGACAGTTTCTGGATTTGAAACCACTGAAAAAAAGGAAAATACTGAAGGTAAAGTTGCTTATGAAAATCGTGGTGAACGGCCCTATTCTGCTGAAAATGTTGATGGTAATGTAGATTTTCATCCTCCTAAAAAGGTCACTTTTAGTATTCCTATTGACAAAAATACAAGAAACCTTAGACCTTGTAAAATGCGTTCGGAACAGCCCTTACCTGTGAGATACCGTGGTGTTATCTGTGCTCTTAAAGGAACATTTGGTTTTATTAAAAGGGGTGATGTAAAGGATATGTTTTTCCACTCTAGTGAATGCAAAGTGTTCAAAAATCTTAATCTTGGCGATGATGTTGAATTTGGAATACAGACTCGTAACAACAAGGAAGTTGCTGTAAGTGTAACTAAATTGCCCTTAGGGACAGTGATATTTGAGGACGTTGAAACTGAAAGTTTGGTTGGTGAAATAACTGAATGCTTAGACAAATCTAAAAGTCGTTTGAAGAAAGCATAAAAGTTACGAGACAAAGTTGAATTTACTGTGATCCAGGATTACGAGGTAGTCCATAGAAAGGGAAAACAGCATATAACACTGACAGTTTAAGTCGTACGCCTCACGTACAAAACTAAATTACTATTGTTTGTATTTGTGATGTCTTGCATATATAAAAATATTTTATTCCTAGTGTACATTGATACATTTGATTTGCAAAAAAGTGTTAAATTTGAATTGAAAATCTAAATATTTTGACATTGAATTTCTTCTTTGATGATTATCACTGAGCAAAATTTTGATTATACTTTGTTAAAATTATGATATGTTTTTTTAATTTAGAGTAGGCGGTACACAGCCAGGATCTTTAGGGTGTATGGTCTACTTGTATATTGCTTTGGGCATGAGTTGTTGCCTTCGCGAAAATTCTGTTGCTGCTGTTTTGTATCTTTTTTGCAGGTGTCTGTCTCTGCAGAAAAAGAATCTTGAGGAGGGAGGAAATAGACTGTGACATCTTAGCGCCTAAGAGTCTAGGATGGCCGGCTGCAGACCCGGAAGTTTCCTGTTAAAAAGTCCTTCAATACTGCGCTTGCGCATGTGAGGAGAATGAGAAACAGTTAGCTCACGGACTCCGTCTAGATGAGACGTCTTCGTAGCAATTCGTAAATTTTAATATGAAAATAAGCATTTTTGTTTCGCGCGTCCATTGTAAACCCATTGTTTTGTCTGTGTTAAAATAAATGTTATTTTTTAATGTCCAACAAAAGTTCGGATTAATTCATCACAGACTAGAGTTTTGGTGTCCTGGAAGTTGGATGGAAGCAAGAAAGCAGGAAATGCAGGTAGGCCCACCCTTGTATTAAATTAAATTTATTGAGGTTCTGGCTTACCGGAATTAGTGAGGCAAAGAGCCTAAATAGTTTTGGTTAAAAAAACAAACAAAAAGAAATGACTACATATCCAATTTTATTTTGTGGTTATTTAAATTTTGTCTTTATGAAAGTTAATAGAAGTTGATGATAAAGTGAATTTGCATGTTCTACTAAGTAGATATTATCAAGTTGATAAAGTCACGGCCAAAAAGTGCCAAATCGAAAGTGAACGAAAATTTAAATTTCGTTTTGATTTTACTGAAATTTTGTGTTTTGTGCATTTAATTATTTGAAAAGAATCAGATAATTTGAATTACATATGGTAATTACGCATTAGTAAAAGAAAAATAATATTTAATTGCAACTATATATATTGCATCTTGTGTATTGTATATGCTACGATATAGTTTAAGATTCTGTTATTATATTTGAGAATTGTGTTTGATATTAAATCCTATCTAGTATTTGAAGCATATTTGGCATTGAATATATTTTGTGAATCATATAGTTATTAGAAAATATTGGTAACTATATTTATGATAACAAAATTGGATTGTTTACTAATAAGTTATTCATCGATCATGGCTTTTCTTTCTCGTGGGAGAAAAGAAGACCTCCTCGAACTCGCAGATGAA